>CM014274.1:7375230-7393080 GCA_004135705.1 Alloteropsis semialata
GCGGTCAAGGGCCCAGTTGACCTTTGGGCCAACTGGAGGAGATCAACCTAACAGATGCAGCTTCAAGTGATGCTCAGCTTTGTTCTGACAGAACTGCATTATGTTGTTTTTTAGTCTATAGTGCCATCAAGTTTGCTGTTGTCGAATTTCCCTTTGACCCAAAACAAGCCTTGGTAAAGAAACATGTTAGAAGTGCTAGCCTTCTTATTTCATGGCCGGCAATTCACAGCTGAACGCCTGAACCAAAAGGCAAACGAAAAGTCTTGCTGGTCCAAGCTGCACCTGCAAGAGACATTGATCGCGTTGCCTCCTTGAACTTATCCAGCCGTCCAGGTTCGGCGACAATGGCTTGTGTGGTACACGTTTCCAGGCGGATCCCGACCGATCTCCATGTCTGCAATTTCCTCCCCCTTTTTCAGTCGTGGGTGTCCATTGGATAAGGAGTGGACATCGACCTCCTGCATGCATGAGTGCTGTCTCTGTGTGCACAGAGATGATCCCAGGAAGGAGCTTCATCATCATTCCAAGTAGCATCTTGCTGCTATGATCGGTTAATCTACATGTTCATTTGGCACAGCTGTCTGCAAATCTCTCATGATACTTGACATAGTACCTACAGTGCACTGGTTAGTGCTGGTACTATAAACCACACTGAAGAAGCTACATGGACCTTCCTGTACGTATTTCTCGTGATATTTGACATCATATCTATAGTGGCTGCTACTCTATCTTCTTCAAGCTGCTAGCTGTACATCGCACACTGAAAATGTCCTTGGTCCTTATCTGTTCCCCTATCAACTACCACTAACTGCAAAAGAAGCTAAACAACTATGCATTTCACAAATCAAAGGCCCGTTTGTATTCACGGGAATCGCTTCAGAGACACATAGTTAAGCTGCTTAATAATCCCACTTGGTCGCTGAAATTCTGCATATGCATCGAAGTCTAATTCTGTTCGTTCAAAAAAAAAAGAAGTCTAATTCTGAAGTTCTGCTACACCCTTATCTCTGGTGTTCTGCTCTTGGCAATCTGTGATTCAAACTGATCATCACGGACTCTGCAGTCTGCACCTGATGCAGAGTCAAATTCTTCATGGCCTCTGCAGCAATCAAATCAAATACGAAATAGACGGGTCGATTTGAGATTTCAAATTTCTTCTTTTGAATGGGGAGATTTTCTGAGATCCTTGCATGTGTCTGGAATGATGGCACTCACCTAATCCATAATGGAAAAGGGTTTCTTTTCTCTGTTTGATCTTAAGATATGGCTCGAGCCGTACTGAGGATATAGATATTAGATGATGACGGCCGACGGGAGGGCGAGAGGAACTCAATTTCAAGTACTCAAACATATGGACCCCCATATTGACGGGTAGAAAGGCAAGGCCCAACTAATGTTAAACATTCAAAAAGGAAGAAGCAATCCTCTTTTTAGAAATAGATAAAGATTTGTAGTGAAATCAAATTAGAAACTAACGTTAAACATTCAAAAATTTATCCATTCAAACAATACACATAGCCAAGGGCATACAACATTTGACCACTCTCATCCATCAGTACAGCCACAGCCGGAGCTGTTTTGCCAAACACTTTCCAGAATGGTTTCAGCTCCACCAGAGAAGCTGCTCCACCAGCACAGCCACGGCCGGAGCTGTTTCAGCCACAGCCACAGCTGTAACAAACGCACTCTACCTATCCCCATCCATGCTCCTTCACACGCCCATGTTCTTTTTCCCTTTTCCCCGGCAAGTTTAGTTCTCCGCCCGAATATTCCTAGGCGCTCATAAAGTGTCTCCTCACTATTTGGAACTTTTTGTGAAAAGCAACCGGTCTGACTATTTGGACTTGCCCCCATGAAATTTAGTTGGGCACAAGTTGAATGATCACAGGCTACACTTTTGCGGTAGACTTGTGTTTCTTCATAACTAAAGTTGACTTCTGCCCTAAAAAAAAGAAAAAAAAACTAAATTTGATATCCTGAGGTGTTTCTTTGCTCTCTGACACCTGAATTTGTAACAAATTAATTTTCAAGATACAAAATCTAGCAAATTCGTAGTTCGGCCTAGCGAGAGAAAAAGGAGGAGAATCTAGCGAGGTCCAGTGACCCCAAAGCCAATCGATGAGATTCCCACCGATGGAGGGTACCTTGGCCCTGTCACGGGCTCCCCTTTGCATCGCGCATGGACCAACCGATCGGAAAGCTCGGAAAGGGGCCGAGAGTAGAGGGTTCAAAGTTTGGCGGCATTGATCAATGATCAGGCAGGCGCTCGTGCAAAGGAAAGAAGAGAGGACGGTGCCGCAGATTGGCTGGCTCCAATCCAACCATTTCGTCCTTCCTTTGCCCCAAAGCGCTCGGCCCCGTCCGTTCTCCTCGCTCATCAGGGGTTGGGCGCTTGGGTTTGGTGGCGGCTGGGGCATCCCGGCCACCTCGTGCCAATGCAACGTACTAGTAGCTTTGCATGATCTGTGGTGTGGTTGGCGCTACTCTTGGCACCTATATCTAGCACTAGCGGTTGGGCAGCACAGTGGCCTGTGCCGTGTGGTCGTTGAAGCCTTTTGCTGAATGCTGATAGATTTGGTTAGTTAGTGAAAACAGTACTTTCACCGGCACTTTTTGGAAGAAGAAAGAAGCAGTGGTCTCTGTCCTGGGCCAGAAGCGACATTAGGCGCCAGTCCCCGACTCACCGAGCCGGACTAATCTGAATCTGAGAGCACGTACGCACCGTGAATTCTGACGGCAAGCAGGTTTTGACTGTACTGATGGTCTTATTCGGTTGACCTTTACCAGCCATGGTGATTGGTGAGACGGTTGATGATCGATTCGAAGAAGGCAAAAATACTCTCTGTGCTCTGGGGATGTCGGGTAGGCATGGGTTATTCTGATCCCTGTTAATCCTGGGGAATCGATCGGGGTGGCCGGAGACACTTGTGGTAGGGAAGAAGATTCCTGATCGATCAGGCGCATCTCTTGCGTGCTTGCATATGCAAGGCCATGTGGCCTTCATGTGGTGGCTCCTTGGAGCTTGGACGCTTCTCGGGGGCTATTTTGCGCCTCCTCCCCGCATTTGCGATTCTGCACGCGTCCCTCGGTGTCACTTGCAGGTGGGACCGTGCCGACATGTTGACCCTAGCGAGGCCTCGTCAGTGATGCTGCTCACACGTCAGATCTGACTAGCCTGACCTTAGCTGCAACCCAGTGCAGTGTCCTGCACTGCTCAGCGGCCGAGACCCACGGCCAAATAATTCAAGCTGGCTTGGGCTTACTAGTACTATCATCAGTTTATTTACCGAAGATGAAGAATAAGGCCAGGCCAGGTTGCATGTCGGCAGAACATCCCCGGCTGTCTCTACGCAGGTTAACCACAAGCAGCGTGCATGTGTGCTGCCTTTGACGAAATACCCATGGCCATGGGAGACACACCGAGACAGAAGTAGAACTATAGAAGGGCAGGCTACTGAACCCAAGAGGCGAGCCAATGGGCGACATGCCACGTTACGGCCGTGGAGTATTCCGTGGCAGGGCCATGTGCCGTCTCGCCCTCCTCGTCCGCTCGCTAGCCACGATCCCACCAGTATGCCACTGTGCCACAGGACCCGCCCTCCATGATTGGACTCGTCCTCTGCAACACCCAAGGAGAAGAGAAGAAGGACAACACTGTGGCCGCAGCTGCACGATGCACGGGCAGGCACGAGACCACTGCCGCAACGCCCGCACGACGCCGCGACGGCGACGGCGACCGACGAGCGGCGGGCTGCTTCCTGGATCCACCGGCGCCGGAACGGACAAGCGCGCGAGACAAGATCATGACTTCGTGGTGAGAGAGCTCCCGCTTCCGCGGCGCGCATGTATCTGTATGCTTGGTGCGGCAGAGCGGAGGTGGGAGGGTAACATGGGCGACAGCGTCTCGTGCCGGAGATCCGTCCATCCACGGAGCTGCATGTGGCATGCTCGCCAATGCCCAATGGCAACGTGCTCGCAGCTGCCTGCCGTCTCGTCTTTTCCCGTTGCTTTCTTGCTTGCTCCCGAGATCCACACCCATATGCTTTTCAGTATTTCTCTCGCGCCATGCCATGATCGATCGTCACGGTCGATCAGCGTGCGTGAAAAAGCTACGCTCGGCCCCACGCTGCTCATGTGTGTGACATGTACTCGCTCCTACCATGGATCCAGTTTTTTATTTTTTAAAAAAATACAGCACTTTTCCTGGAAACAAAAAAAAAACAACCACAGTTTATAAGTACCTGGCGTGATGCCGTTGATGACGTGCGTTACGGTGCTTCGCAGTGCACGAGCACGAGCAAGCCGATCGGGAAAAGGCGACGATGATTCACTGCTGTGCTGTGCACGGAAAGTCTATTCTGCCTTGTGTTACCTGGGTCACATGCGCTATCAGCGCCAAAATAACCCCCATCATCTGGGCGAGCCTTCAAGGTTAACCTTGTCTTGCCAAGTTGCTCGAACTCTCGAAGAAGGCAGAGACAGGTCTTAATCAGACGATCAGAGTGATATATTGCCCTCATCATACAATCTTATCTTGGACGTTAAATCTGACGAGGCGGACAACGAACATGCATTAGCTCCATCTGGTGAAGTTTGGTAAAAATGGATGCATGAGATGGGACCCACCAAATTGTGCCTCGTTGCATACTTGCACTACCTTCTTTCTTTCTTCGTGCCATAATGCCATTGCCTCCAAATGCCTAGAAGATGGTGGACCAATTTACCCTTTGGTTCAGCCCTTCATGAAGGAAAAGGACAAGAGAATTGCTGGCTGGGCCAGCAAGTGCATGCGGCACGCCCCCACATGTGAACGAAAATATAGGTAGGGCAGGGCAGCGAAATGTTTTGGAAGCCTCTCAAAAGCTTTCTATTTGTCACCGTCTCCTCTCCTCTAAGATCGATCCAATAATTGGGATGCTTGCTGCTTGTGTGTGTGTGTTTGCGCTCCTTGGTCTTATCCTCGACCAACCTACCTTGGCCTCTCATGTCCTTGCAGAAAATGAGAACTCAGAACGGTTCAACTCAGAGCTAGCTGGTGGAGTACCGCCATCACATTAACCAAATGCTAGTGCTAGCCTTCAGCAATCAGCATCTTGGTCAATTTCACTAGCCATCGTTCATGTCATGTAGTAGACAAATTAGAGAGGTTTGGAAATCTAATCTCTATGATTAACTGCTCCCAAATTTCTTCTCTCTCTTTTGTTTTCGAATCACTCCCACGCGGGCGTGGCCCCACCGGCAGGGACACGCGCGCGCGCCGCGTGTTACTAGTGCGCTCCCCACTCTCGCCAGGGAATGCTCTCTCCTCTCGTGAGCACGCAACGAATCGCCGTGGTAATTGCTCGGCCGCGGCGGCCATTAGAGGGCGCTAATCACGGCCAGAATTTAAGAGACCCCGCCTCGGCCTCGCCCTCGCGGCGCACGCACCAACCAACCTGCCTGCGTTGTTGCGTTCTTCTCTTCGCCCACCCAGCCGCGTGGCCGCACTGCGCTGCGCTGCGCCGCACCGTACAGCGGCGGCAGAGCTGAACAGCGACCGAGGGAGAGAGTGGGCTTCCCGTGGCCTTTTGTCTGGTCCGGAGCTTAGGGGGGCGGCGGCGGCGGCGGCGGCTAGCTTCCCATGCGGCGGTCTCGGTGTCAGGTAACGGCGAATTTGGCTTGCTGCTCTCTCCCTGTTTTGAGTTCAGCCGCGTGTGGATGGAGCGGCGTGGTGCTTGTGGGATTTTGGCGGCTGGTTTTGTGATGCGGGAACGGCTATGTTGGGTTGCTGGTGTGAAATTCTGCAATGCGGAGCAGTTTTTCCGGATTTTGGTTCTCAACGAGCAATTCTCGGCCTCCTTCCGGGTAGCTTGTTTTGATTGGAGGTGCTCAATTCGGAAGTTTGAGATCCAGTTCAAACTTTGAACCAAGCCCCAAACTTCTCCTCGTCCAAACAATTCCTTGAGTTTTGGATCACTGACGCGTAATTTTGTCCTCTTTTCCTTCCCGTGGTTTTTTTTTTAGATTATAAATAGCTCGCTGAGGTGTTTGATCTTCTCTTGTTTTGCCGCTGCGAGCTTTTGATTTCGTTACTAGTGCCTGACTGTCGATGTTGCGGAGACTGGAGAATGGAGATTGGAGAAGTTGAACTATGGTCCATGTTGGACCTTCGATTCAGCTTTTGCCTGACAGAAAAAAATTGTTTTTGAGCGCTGCAGCTCTTCGAAAGCGCTCCCTTTGCTCAGTTGCAAATTTTTTGTTCTGTAACTGCTTGGTGTTGGTGGCCTCTCTTTCCTTTGCCTTTCTCTTTCTTTTCTGTGGTGAGTTTAAATTCTCGCTTTGATGGTAGCATTTTTTGGCGGATCTGACGGCTCTCCTCATGATTACCTACAGTTTCGCCTTTCTTTTTTCCGCTCTCTTTCCTATTATTTTCTTCCCTTCCCTTTTCTGCTCCGTTCACTGTCACTGATGCAGCGAATCTTGGTACAGCACGTCCTGAATTCAGCGTCCGTGCACAGTTGTGTAGGCAAAGAGCTACCGAGTTTTCTTTTCCTTGCTCCAAATCAATCTCAATTTGCCTTCATGATTTGTTTTGGCGGGGCCGAAAATTGCTGAATTCTCAGAGTGAGTTATGTGCCAAATTCTGTATTTTGGAGAACCTCAGTTTCAAGGATAGGCAATAGACATACTTTTGATGCTCTTGCTGATTATTGGGATTAATGAGTTTTTCTTTTTTCTTGTTTATTTCAGTTTAATTAGTGCTCTGTTTTTACTTGGCTGTGCATGCTTTTATCCTGTTGAATTGCAACTGGTTTGAGTCGTTGTCATGTGAACTAACAACGCTATGATATGGGTTGTTGAGAACATGACCGTGTTGCTGGCTGCATCCAGTTTCGTGCTTACGGTTTCAACTGCAGCTTGGAAGGTTGGAATTTTGTGTCTGAAAACTTGACACGAAAGGAAAGGATAGCTGCTGAAATAGAGGACTGGATTCTTCAAGCAGAATTGACTTGATGAATATATCATGTTATTAGCTTCCGGTATTCTTCGAAGTGTTCTATAATTGTGTTCTCTTTACCCCTTCCCAGCGATGGTGTAGCCTCAAATATTTGAGGAACTTATGTTCCTTTGGCCAGGCTATTGTTTGTAGACTTACTGATGTCTTCATAAAATCTTAAGCTATAAAATCTTCTATTTCTGGCAAAGGATGCGCCAAACAGTGTTTATCAAACTTCCTTTTCAGTTGTTAGCATTTTAGATCAAGTTTCATCTATGCTGTTATTCCTGGGTTTTATACATTCTTGCAAACGTTTTTCAGGGTTTGCCAGCGGAGTTTGCCCAACTATGATGAACTAGGCACACCATTCATGATGGCGACGGAAGTCAATCAAACTTATTTTGCATGGTCACAAGGAGAGTCGACTGAGCGGGATGGTCCTCAAGTAAGTTTCCTGATGCATTTTAGGTGATGAGCTCTGTTTTTATACGATTTGTAGTTAGTTCATTGAAAAAAAGAACAGAAAACTTTGTTCCTGGCAACTATCACTGGTGTCTAGTAAGTAGTCTCACCTCCCCTTTCTGTTGATATTCTTTTCTTTCTTCAGGGAGTGTCTGTATCCCAGACACTTGATCATGGCTCCATTTCCTTTGGAAGATTTGAGTTGGAGTCACTATCATGGGAGAAGTGGTCTGTATTTACTAATGACAAACGCAATGAAGAATTTGGAAAATTCAATGGCTTAGTCGCTCAGAAGAAGGCTTATTTTGAAGAGTATTACAAAAAGATCAGGGAACTAAAGGCTTCACAGCAGCAAAACCAGCAAACTGAACTTACACTGGAATACAGTGGTGATGGTAGTGACTCTAGCCAAACAGCAGAAGATGAGCATGGTGCTGATCTGGGAACTCCCACTGGATCTGGAGCACCTGTGGATGATTATGTGAAGGAAGCTCTTCATGAAACCATGTCGGAGCATGGACTGCAGTGCTACAATGACCAAGGAAACACAAACTTCACTACAGAATTTTCCTCATCTAATATTTCTTCGTCAGCTGGAGTTCTGCAGCAAACTGATCATGATGTTAGAGGAACTGTCTGTGGTGATAATTCTGCCAACACAATGGGTGCGGGAGAGCATAACGTGAGTTCTGGTCATGATGATACTAGAACAGCATATGGACCTGCCAGGACTCCTAGAAGAATTATTGAGAAAGATTCCAGGCTCGAGACACACTCCAAAGATTATACCGAAATCCATCAAAAACCTTTCAAAAAGTGCTGTTGATTACACATTTGCTAGTGAGGTAATAGCACAGATTTTGGTTTTGTACTTGTTTATCTTATTATAGGAAACTTTGTTGCTACCTACTACCACACTATATTATGAGGTCTGACATTACATACTACAAGTATAAGTGCATTTTATTTTGACTCGGCATATTTTCTCTCAATTTTTCTGTTTCTTTACTCAGTGAATTGTGTTCAGCTAACTAGAGGAGTGCATGTTTTGTTTTATGTGCCCTCCAACATGAATTGTTTGGTAAATTCATAACACATTTTACATGATTCATTTCAGAGGCCTGGTTCTGTAAAGCCCAGTACAAGTACGAACCAGAAGACTAAGCCGGTGCAAAGGCCAAACGCAGCACCCCAGAAGATGGCTGGCACTCCAGAAAGGAGCAGACTTACAGGTCTCAGAAGACCTTCCTCAGCAGGTGCACAGCGGCCCTCTACTGGAGAGCGGCACCCCATTGCCAAGGCGAATTCAAAGACAACTGCTGATGTTTCCACCCTGCGACGACCTTCTACTGCTGAGAGACGTCCAGTCACCCGAGATCATGCACAGAAGCAAGCCAGTGTCACTACACCACGCCGACCTTCTACTTCTGAAAGACGCCCCATCAAAAGAGAGAGCGTAGCAAAGCATGCTGATATTTCCTCTGTATGTCGGCCCTCTACAGGAGAGCGACGTGCTATTACTAGAGATATTGTTCTAAAAACGGATGTGAAGACGCCTAGCAAGGCAAGACCAAGTGTGGCTCATCCAAAGGGTGAAATGACTACAGTGGTATGCTCCAAATCCCTTCCTTATCATAACAGTTTCTTTCAGCTATATTATCATAACGGTAACTGAGGCACCTTGTGTAGCAATTGTAGTTTATAGCATCTTTTCTTTGAGGCAATCACTAGTTCATAGCATCTTCAATTGTGGATTAATGTTTGCTTACATGTTCGGTTAATGTCGAAATTTCAATTGCAGCAAATCTTAACATTGGACTTGTTCATCATGCAGGCCAATCCGAAAAAGGCTGTCACTCCAAATGCTGCCAGAAGTAGCAAGCTGGAAACCAAAAGGTTTACCCTAGAAACATATTGGCAGATTCTTGAAATGTTGGTTGTGTGTGTTGGATTTTGATGTCACTGTTTCTTTCCCTACTTCAATGAACAGCAATAACAACAGACTGAAGGGACCTTCAGCATTGGATAGCAGCTCTACTAGAGCTAAAAGATTGGAGTTGCAAGTGTCTGTCAAACAAAAATCAAGGTTCTATTCTAAATTAATGTTGGAAAATCTTATGATACTTCTAAAATATGATATAACAATTGTATTTTCCGTATTTCCTGACAATAGCTTCTGATTTTGTAGCTCTGTTAACCTTCCTCCAAGGAAAATTTTCAGCTCTAGTGTTGGAGAACCAGCAGTAGAAGCCATTTCTAGGACAAAAAAGAAAGAGGTAATTTACTCATGATTTTATCAATGCTTGCCTGTTTTTATGCACGAGAGTCATGACAAAATTGGTAGTTTCAACTAAATGTTTACCCTGAGTCCTACCAGTTGCATCTTTTGAGTAATTAGTGTGTGATAATACAGAGAACTATATTTTAATGCTTTCTGTCCAAACAAAAAAAACTAGATTTCAATTCAGATGCTAATTTCTGTCATCTGCTGATAAATTCCATCAGTCCAACAGCGAAATTGCTTGCAGTAGCCACAGCAAATGCGTAGATATGTTCATTAGACTTACTGTTGTTCCCAACATTGTGTCTGGGTGACTGGGTTTTGCTTAGTCTAGGGCTTAAGGTCAACTTACTGAATTCCAAGAACTTCTTTACCATGTTGTAAACTTTGCATATCATACTTCAGATAACAGTCATACCTGAAATGAGGTTGTGATGTAATGTAAATCTTGCACCCACAGTTAAATCATACTTTCTAACAACTGTTGTGCCAACCTTTTTGTAGGGCATTCAGGCGACAGGGCAATCTCGAGCATCCACTTCAAAGAGAACAGCTACTTTGCAGACTGGGAACTTAAAGACAAGGGCTCCAAATGTATGACTTTGTACACAGCACAGTATTCTTATTACTACTTCCTCTTAGAATTCTAAGATATTCATTTGTTGGTGAGGATGTTTTCTCATCAGATTTGACCTTTTGCCAAACTCATTTTTGCAGCCACCAGCACCACCACCTCCACCACGTCGGCCATCACGAATGATGAGCAAAGCAACTGCCAGTACCTCATCGATAAGTGGAAGAAAGCCAAAGTATGCTACGCATCATGAACATCGGAAAGCCATCTGATTACGCCTCACTGCAATCTTCTCAAATACACACTTTTACAGTCTTGCGCTCTTACCAAAGTCATCTCTCACCCATCCAATGCAGGGCTTCAGCACCACAATGGCACTGATGCAGTGGAGACCAGAAAGTATCCGATCTAGTGGTCTGCAGAACATGATGGATCTGAGCATCGTCATTATCGGCCTTACTTTGTATGGTGTACCTGTAAATCTCAGTGCCTCCGTTGGCCCTTCTCTTCCTTTGCAGATCAGCTCCAAGTGTAGCTTAATCGTCCACCAGTGCCTAGCTTAATCGTCCAAGGAACTTAGAACAGTGTAAATACCTGCAAATAAGTTTGCACTTTTAGCTAAAGTAAGTTCAGCCCAAATCTGTGAGCATTCATGTATGTCATTAGCAATGAAATGTCCTTTTTCAGTGTTTTTGGCAACTTCAGTTCTTTGTGCCTAGTCTGAGTCTTAACCTTTTTCTTTATATGAATATAATAGGCAGCTCTCATGCCTGTTAGTTTAAAAAAAAAACTTTGGTTATTTGATGAACTTAACTTGCATTGTTGGTTGTTTTGCTTATCGAAGGATGGAGATTTCGCCCTCTGAAACGAAAAAGGCACCCAGCTACCCCACAGTTGAAATTCAGTGGCCATGGAGATCTGTTTTGAAGTTCAATGGCTGGCTGGGGCTACGAAATTCGCATTTGGCAGGAACAGGGAATTCCTCCCGCGTGTACAGCCGACACGGCACGATCGACCGCGGCAGGCAACAGACTGACACAGGCCAGGCGGAGATGAGCACGGCGCCGGCACGGGGCTCAGCCAGAGCCAGGGCACAAGGGCGGAGACGAGCGCTTTCCGATCAGGAAAGATGCGAGCAGATCTGAGCGCAGGCACGCCGCGTGCAGGCGGTACGAGGTTGGGGTCGCCGCCGCGCCAGGACCGCACGGCCGGCAGCTCGGCATCCTATGATGACCCACCCCCCTCGCCGCGTCGACAGCGAGATCCATCCATCTCTCTCGCGCCAAAGTGAAAGCCGCCGCTGCACCCATGATTAATCGTGGCTCGCAAGGCTGTGAAAGATGGGAAGAAAAGGACCGGCGGCGACAACGGCGCCTTGCTTGCCTGCCGGCGGATCCCCACCTCCGGCCGTCCCGCCGCTAGGCTAGCGTCCACTCCGTCGGCGGAGATCCAGGGGCCAGGCGGCCAGGGGCCGTGCATCGTGCGTTGCGTTTGACCTTGCGCGCGCGCCTGGCTGCCCGAGCAACGTGCGAACAGGGCGCGAGAAACCGTGGCGCGACATGTCAATGTCTGCAGGAACCAGTACCACCGAATAATGCTTGGTTACTTCGAACCTGGCCCGATCACTATCAGGGCCGAACATGCTGGGTTTGAAGATGGGTTTTGTTAGGATTTTGCCCAGTCTCGCGCCCGTGATCATGGGCGCACAGCGCCCTGTCAGGGAGCAAAACACCTGCTAAGTGCGATGTATCACGCAGTTGAAATGTATCCAAGTTTCTGAGGAGGAGCACCGTAAGTTGCACGATGATGTTTGCACGTGTTGTCATGGCACTATCATTTCGCTGTTACTTATTTTTAGACTTTCATGGCTATCAAAGCTATGCAATATTATATTCATCGCAAAAAAAAATGCAAATATTACAACAATTTTTCACTATTTTGCCTGTAACAAGCTAAAGTTTTGGGTGAAAACCAGGAGTATAGCATGTAGATATCAATGGTTGTGGCTTACAAAGAATATGTAACATAATTTGTTCGTTTCTTGGCAAAGTGGTAACAATTATACATCATAAATAGTATGAATAATAATCTTGTATGCTCGAGTTGGACCCTGCAAATGGGTCATTTTTTTATAAAAAAATGAACGGATATAAAGTAGGGGGCCGTATCCATCTTCTACGTTCACTTTCATACCATCTTCTTGGGTCCATGCGTGAGGCCAAATTTCTAGAAAGGTGTTTTCTACGTGAAATAGTGCTATTGCTAGTGGTGTATAGCCAATATGCCTATATCCTACTTTTGTCTTGGACGTAGGACAAAAGAGCTTGTTTTCTTGTAAGCCATCAATATTTTTATTCTTATGTAGCCTTATGTAGTCTATAAAGCATTTATCCTTGCTGATGCTCTTCTCAAAAGAACAAACTTGACATGCGATATTTTTGTTACATATAACACTTCTTTAAGTTTTATAAAACATTGACAGGGCACATAAAATCTTCAAATAAGTCTTGTTGCAAATCTAACTAAATACATAGCAACCGATTTTTTTATTAGTTTGATATAACAATAGTTTGAGTTTATGGAGGGTTATTTGGCGTCTACTGAAATTAGTAAAAAAAAGGAATACTGATTTTCTCCTCCTTTACGACCACCTTATTTCTCCTCTTATGGTATACACATTCTTACAATAACTATTATAGTTTTATTAGATCTGAGATGGCTTCTAATCTCTACAAACATGATTTCTTAATAAAGCACCCTTACCACTCAATCTACCACAACTTTAATGAAACTCTCTTACATAACTCCGTTTGGTTTATTTTCGAACATTATCGTGCCTTTCTTTCTAAGCCATGTCTAAATACAACTAGTTTTTTTTTTTATTTGCAACACCTATGCAAGATTTTGGCAAAGGATTGATTCAACAACAAGTGGGATAAGCTAAAAACTCCATTTAAAAAAACAAGCTAAAAAGTGAGACTAGCCAAAATTGTGGCAGAGAAACAATGCTCCCTTAAAAAACAGTGGCGCACCCGAAGTTTGGCATGAAAAAATTTAGCTATAGATCAATAATCTTCATTATTTTCTCCAACTCATCCTCTCTCCCATCTCCGGTGGGACTAGGGTTCTCAAACGGGATTGTGTACAAACTTTGAATAATTCGAAGATAGGGTCAAAGATTTTGAGGGAAGACCATATGAGGAAGTTTGGCGGCGGTCGAGGTGGTTGATGGGTAGGGCGTCATGGTATTGGTGCGCCGACAAACGAAAGGGTAGGGGTTTTCTTGATGATGTCTCATAGGGATGGTCGAGGCTAGAGCAACTCACTCCTTCGGTTAGCATGACGACGAGAATCGACTGTAGCTGATAGAAGGAGGAAGACGCAGGAGCAATGTGATAGTCCTCGAACGCCATAGCCGACGGAAACAAAAGCGGAAGGAAGAAGAAGATCAGAGGAGAAAGAAAGAGAGAGAGCCGTCCGATTAAATGTTAATGGAGATCTATGGTCAAACATATTTTGATACGCTATATAGAACTCTAATATCCCTATTTTTATAAGCAAGATTAATCAAGAAGATCCATGTATCTACTTCATCTGGAGGCCAGCCGTCGGCAAAGGGAAGAATCGTGAAACCTGGTGGTAGAATGGGCGAGTACATGTATCAATTTTCCCTGCTCCACGCAGGCTCGGGTGGGGGCGACCGAGGCTGGAGGTCCGGCGCCTACCGAGCCGCAAGACAACTGGAGACAGCCTGTCTCCCACCCCCTCCTCTCTTCTTCGCTCTGTCTCCGCTGTTTCCCTTCCTCCTCTCTCTCTTTCTCTCTCCTCCTCCTCAACCCCTCCCCATCCCCCATTCCCCACTGCCTCGCTTCACCGCCTCCGTCCCTAGGGCTTCATTCCCCCTCCACCTCCGCCGCCGCCGGATCCCCACATCGCCTCGCCGCCGCCGCCGGTTCGACCTAGGAATCATCGGATTCGGTGGTGTACTGGTGTTCCTCGGCTGCCTCAGCTTCCGGCGCCGGGAGGCCCCTGGCGGCGCTCCCCGCCGCCCTCCGGCCTTCGCTGAGGTGATTTGCTGAGAGCTTGAGCAGTTTCTCCGAAGCTTCTTATGCAACTTTTTTTTGGTGATCCTGTGCTTACTGTGGTAGTTAATGGTCTGGGTTTGTGCCGTTTAGCTGTGGGGAACGAGCAAAATATGTTGCTTATTGGAGTATTTAAGAGCTAAAACAAGGCTATTCGTGCTGTTTCTGAAGTGGCTAGGAGTTGGAAATTGCTGTTTTTTAGTGCAGGGATGGTATGTTTTTAGTTAGCTGTCTCAAGTAATTTGCCACCAACTTAAAATGCCCTAGGTTATGCGCCTACTAGCTGATCAAATTACGGCATTTCAGTAGTATTACGTGCATACACAGTCACTAATGGATTTGTCCTTGTATGAGCCCTGGAAGTCTAGGTTATAATGAACTCAAATCAAATAAATTTGGACTAAGGTGTCTGGTGAAGCAGAAATAGTTTTTCTTTGGTACTGCTATGTATATAGCCTTTGCGATTTGCTTTCTCGTTGCAATCAACCTTATACAGTTACTTGTCGATTGCAGTGCTGTGGAAGCTGGCCATCGTTGAGAGTTGAGACCTAGAAGGCAGTTATATGGTATTTGTGGGCCATTGTGCTATCGATGCGAGCGGAGAGCATGCGTGGCAACTGTTCTTCGGGTGATGCCCCTGACCAGAGTAGCTGCCGATGCATTCGGTGTGTTGACAATTGCACTGTTTGTGCTGTTCGCTGCTCTGGGCCTCTTCTGCATTTTCCAGTCAGTCTACTTCAGGTGTCAGATTCGGAGAGGGTCCGCCTTCCTTCCGCTTGACTATTTTAACGGTCCATGGGTGACTCGCATTGCTCTGATTCTGATCACCATTTGGTGGGGAGTAGGGGAGATAGTGAGGTTGAGCTTCTTGAAGAGAAAGTTGTTCTCAAGCTTAGTGTGGCAGAGGAATATATGTGACGTGTACATACTTTCCAATCTAGGGTTTGCGGAACCAGGGATCTTCTTTGCATTTGCACTACTGCTCCATGGTTCATTGCAGAAGAGGGAGCTGGGCACTTTGAACCAAAGATGGAATTGGAAGACCATGGCCTACATGTTGGTTTTCTGCATTCCAGTGTTCTTTGTGCAAGCACTTCTAGTGTTTGTTGGGCCAACGTTCGTGAAAGATGAGAACCATGCATCTGGGAGGAGAAAGATTGCTAAATACTTCATACGAACATCCATGTCTGTTGGAGATACAAGCGTTTGCACTTACCCATTGTTTGGCACCATTTTTCTGGGACTTGTAGATGCTATCCTGATGAGCTATGTATCATATGTTGGATCTCGGGTGCTGTCCTTGGTCATCAACAAGGCACTGCGAAGGAGAGTTTCTCTGCTGATGCTGTCAGTGCTTTGCTTCCTTCCTATCAGGGTGCTTCTCCTTGGGTTTTCAGTGCTACCCAAGCCAGGAGATGTTGCCTTTGAGGGCATCATCTTCCTGTCATTCTTGATGATGCTGTCCTGCACAACAGTTGGTATACTCTTGCTGGTTTACTACCCTGTAGCTGATTCGTTGGCTCTCCGAGATATAGGCCACAGGGAAATAGCAGAGATGGTGCCCTATGATGATTACTACTATGAAGGTGCGTCACTTGTGGCCAACCAGAGTTTCCGAGAAATTGAGCGGAATTCTGACACTTCAACCAAGCGGGGCTCCATTTCCTTCCGGACAATGATCAGGGAAGACCAGCTCCAGCAGGATGGTGCAGATGAGATCGGCTTCTCTTCTCGCAGCGGTGTCCAAATTGGATCACCCTCAGGATCTTCACCAAGCGCGGCAATGCCCATGCTCCCTCTCAAGGAAGTTCCTAGATACTAAGAAGTATTCACCTGTGCCTTTTGCCCCTCTACTATGTTCTCCCTTTTTTCCTTCCTCTTCTTCTCCCTCTTACTACCTTAATGATAACAGTTTTGTGGCAATCAAAAGGTTTTTGTAAAGTTTTCGAAGTAGCTTGACTCATCATTAGCTGAGTACTCTAATTCCATTTATCAAAGTAGCAAGTAGCTAGATCTGCACTGGCATTGGCTGGAGAAGGCTGAGTTGGAATTCACTTTTGGTTGGTTTTGCTGCTACACAACTCATAATATCTTAGCCAATAAGTTACACCATGGACTAGGCTGGAATGGGCCTCTGCTGTGTCGTCTATCCCTTAGCTGTTTGTCTCTGTGACAGCTGTGCGATGAGTATATTATATTTGCTTCTTGGTCTTGAATTGAAGAAGGGGCTGCTGGGTATAAATGGCTTGGAGAAATTTAGTAGTATAATGCTGGGTAAGGACCAAGGACCACCACCATGGCCCTTCCATATCTGTACACCCTTTTCTTATCTGTTCAAACAAGCAGTTTAACGGTGAAGATGTCAAGGTAGTAGCAAATGTTTGACCAAATTAGAGTCAAATAGCAGTTGAGACTCCACTCAGATCGTTTTTTCACCTTCAGTTTTGTATTTCATTCAGTCTTTCACCTCGTTATTGCTGGATGCTCCATGAATTGAATTTGATATCACTAGATGTGGTGGATGGCCGAAGGGCCCAAGACCTGCGATGGCCCCTAGCTGACAGCTTGTCTTTGCAAGGATTTTGTCATGAGCTGGCTTGGAGTCTTTCGCGGTTCACACCTCCTGTCTTTGTGCTTCTTGTTGACCATGCCTAGGTCTGCGGATGTTTCCAGCCAAAATGTTTATGCGTAGAGCTGTGCATGATCTAGATGCCCACTGCCTGGACTGGAATCCAAAGCCGCCCTCTCTGGAATTAGTCAACTACAGCCCAGTGCAGGCTCTGTTATTTTTGCCGTTGGCTTTTGTCCTGATACAGATTTTCTACTGCACTGGTGTTCTCTGGCAGTATATCATCGGATTCCTGAGTCCGGGGCAACACGGCTGGTTCTGCTGCTAATTAGCCCGGGTATTTTGTTAGCTAATTTATTGGCAAATTCAAAAAAAAATATTGGCCGTGCATCCTCCGTCAATACGTAGCAGTACTAAAATGTATGTGATCTGTGTTCTTTGATGGGTCGGGTATCATTAGTTTGTGTGGGGGATGATGTTTCGCGTTTTTTTATGATTACTCTCTGGAATCACTCATCTCGACAGGACAAAGGAAAGTGAACGTTGCTAAATGCTTGTACTACTGGGCGAGCTGGGGAAGTCCTTTCACTGATCTGAACATCCCAAAAGAGGTACTGCTGCAACAACCTGTCGCCACCTTTGTTTCTTCCATCCTCCTCCTCTCTTCTTTTTCTTGGTCGTTGAATCGTTCAAGAGTTCCACAACGGGAGAATGTGTCTGTACTGTCCATCACCACGTAACTCCATCCATCTGTCATCTTTGTTCCACTTGCAGAACGGCTGTGCCAGAAGTTACAAGCTCTGGAATGCAGTCTTGGCACAAACTCAGTTTCATCCCCAAGAAGTTCATGTGGGCTGTGTTGGACGCAGCACAGGCGCACAGCACAGCTTTTGCAAGTTGCAACGC
>CM014274.1:7393345-7411806 GCA_004135705.1 Alloteropsis semialata
GGACGCGCATCTTTCTTGCGGGATCGAAACTCCGAGAGAGCGAAGTTTGCACTGGCGCTAGTGGCAAACTCATGTGCCGAGTGCCAACTTGTCGACGACATTCTCGAGTGGCCTGCCGGCCCGTGCCGCGGCGGCGCCGTCGCCGTTGCGCACGGGCGGCGTCGACCCCCTTGTTCCACTGCAACGCAGTGGCAAAAACTGGCAATCCCACATTGCCACGCTAAGCTGTGGGCGGGCTACGCAGCTGTGGTCCACTGGCCCTGTGGCCGTGGAAGTGGAACGAGAACGACGACCTCATCACGAGCAACTGAGCAAGGTGCTGTGCATTGCGCGAGTGGAAGCTCCGCGCACGCGCTCCCAGTCACGTGGACTGAGTCTGAGTGAGATCGCGGCTCGACTCGTGGACTGAGTCAGTATGGGCTCTGGTGCCGATAGCTTTCTCGTGAAGTTAGGCCCACGACCCAAGTCGGCCCAACATAGTAGAAGCTTAGTCCGGCGGCCACGCGGCCCAGGGCTCCGCAAACCCTCGAACGGATGGGCAACACGGTAACTTGCCGTGCCGCTCGTCGCGTCCCAAGTACGCGCGGTTTGTGCTTTTGTGGCTCCTGGGCTCCTGCTCCCTCGCTTAAAAAAATCACACGCCGTTGCGCCGCTCGCCGCCGCCGCCACCTCCAACTGCGATCGAGGCCCTAACCTCGTTCAGGTATCCCTTCGCGCCCTTCGGCGATGGCGTCGTTCTCGGAGGCGCCCCCGGGGAACCCCACGGCCGGCGAGAAGATCTTCAAGACCAAATGCGCGCAGTGCCACGCCGTCGACAAGGGCGCTGGCCACAAGCAAGGTGAGCGCCAGAGCCAATACCTGATGGTAATAGTGGCTCTCTGCACCTGATTCCTTTGGAGATCGATTGCTTGATTTCAAGGGGCGATGCAGTTCGGGATTGATTTTTTTTTGCCCCCTCACAAGCGGTGCGTTGCTTCGACATGGTGGCCGAGGCTTGAATTGCTGTGCTTTGTTGTAGCTATACCGCGTTAGATTACACGCGATTGCATACCATTTGTACATTGGTTTGCGATCTGATCTGATCCCAAGTCCTTGCTTGCTTGATCTCTTGTTTGTTAGGTTCCCGCGTTGTGGCGTGGGTGCGCACGTTGTTTTATTTTTTTGGTTAACTTCATGAGGAACTGAGGACTGAGCTGGGTTTTCAGTATTGTCACGTTTTGTCTGTCTGATTAAATGTTTTGCACCATTTTACTAGTGTGATGCAGTATGGCACCACTTGCTATTCCCTATGATTTGTGGACTTGTGGTGAACTGATACCCTAGTTGTTACTGGTGTTTTCTGACGACTTAGCAGATATCTCTGATACCGAGTATTGTATGCACCTGCGAATTTTGAACAATCATATTTCCTGTCCTAGGAATCTTACTACTTTGCAGTTGGTTCACGATACTTCATTGTGAAGAGCACTAATGCTAGTTTCACTGTTATTATAGTGCAATAAATGACATATAAAATTGGTTTGGGATTCAAGCCATGTGATGCTAGCAATGATAATTGTGTCAATACTTTGCAGGGCCTAACTTGAATGGTCTGTTTGGGAGGCAGTCTGGTACAACTCCTGGTTACTCTTACTCCTCGGCTAACAAGAACATGGCTGTGATTTGGGAGGAGAACACTTTGTATGACTACCTGCTTAATCCTAAGAAGGTACGGCTAGCATCCACTCTCCCCAAACTTTAATAATTTCGTTCCTTATCTGTCTCCGGCATATGTTGCATCCACGCACCCGCACTGTATGACTGTATGTTGAATGTGCGGCTCTGCCCCATGGATATTTGCAGTAAGATATGTCACCTGCTGTCTTGGCCGTTGTGTTTGTTACCATGCACCTGCTGTAGAGTGCATTGTTAAGTATGGAATGCATTGCAAGCTAACTCCTGGCATTCCTTATAAGCCTGTTTTCAAGCTACAATCTCCTAAACCTGAATTAGTGATATTTGCTACTCCAGTACTCTGGAGAACAAACTCACTAGTACTTATATTTCATTTTTATGTCATGGGTTACTTTTGTTTCCATTGCCCACGTAAGTCTTATGCTTCCAGAGTCCAGACCCTGTTGTTCTCTGTAGATATTCATTAATATAGAACAACTTGTATAGTTGCTACTAATGCTAGTGTGAAATGATGAACTACCAAACCTTGTACATCTGGTTTTCCATGCCTATTGTTATATTTGTTTGTGGGGTGCCATTGTTTGATTGAATATAATGTCGCAGCAACATAAAACTATTCCGTCTTTACTATGCAGTACATTCCTGGAACCAAGATGGTGTTCCCTGGACTGAAAAAGCCACAGGAACGTGCTGATCTCATCGCATATCTGAAGAATGCCACCGCTTGATGAGGGTGCAGCTGTGGCCCTAATATGGAGAGCAGCCATTGTTTTTGCAGTTAAAATAATGATACAAATTTACCTTAATTGCACAGGTTGCATGAGCTAGAAAGTTAAGTACTCCAAGTAGTTCTAATGGTTTTATTTGTTGGGAAAAAATCGGAAATTCAGTGGTTGAAATGTCACGCCACCATAATTCTTTTGACCTGATGAGCATTCAAACCCCATTTCGGAAGGTTAAAGATACTTATGTTATGTATTCATAAAATGTCACACCACCATAATTATTTTAACCTGATGAGCATTCAAACCCCATTTCTGAAGGTTAAAGTTACCTATGTTATGTATTCATGTTCGTTCTGATTCGCTGTCTCTGCTGAGATATCTGATTTCTAGGCATGTGCTCTTAAGCCTTGTGCGGTTGTGCCTTGTCGGTGTGGTTATAGGTTCAATATTGAATTTGTTCAATGTTAAACCGAGCTGTAATGACAGGCTTTAAGCTATGTACTGGGAAAATTGTGGCGATGGTAAGCCGGTCAATTCATCTGGAATTATTGTCCGTGCCCAGATCTGTTGTATTTCAAAATATATAGCGATTTCCTCTTGTGTGAATTGCCATGCAGTTTTTGACAAAATATACAGATTTGTTCCTGCAAATCTCCATAAGACTGACTGATAAACAAGAGAGATAACAGTTCTTCTAAAAAGGAGTAACACCTCTCAAGTCTCAACATCATCGACAGGGTTCTGACTTCTGAACGATCAGGTATCATGCCTAACATTTGTTTGCTTGGATACTCTATCATACAGGTAGATTGCTGAAAAGATCAACCCAAGGTTAGGGATGGGAATGGGTCGGCCCGGCCCCGGCCTTGGACCTGGCCCCTATGGCCTCAAGGCCAATTTTAAGGGCCACAGGTCGACCCAATTTTAGTGTTAACTATGGCCTCGATGGCCCAACGGGTCGCATGGGTCGGCCCAATACATTTTTAGACTATACTTGTACAAGCACTTTTAAATACATAAGAGATGCAAATTATATTAATGGTATTTTAAAACACAAATTTAAGGTTTTGGGTCGGCCCTACTTGACCCATTGGGTCGATAGGTTTCGGCTCTTATGGCCCCTTTCCTATTTGAAGCCGACCCACATGAGCCATTGTCCTTGCTTTTTTGGGTCGGGTCAACTACCCAATGGATCGACCCGGCCCATTCCCATCCCTACCCAAGGTGCCAACTGGTAAATTGCTGAAAAGATCACCCAACCCAAGTGCCGTGCTGTTCTGAAACAAAGAGTTTTTGCAGACCACGCACTTGGAATCGAACCAGGAGCTTCTCTGATACCCCTGAAAGAACCAGACGGGCATGGGACTGACAAAACGGGCCCACAGCTACAGCTTCATTTGTTCCGTTCCGCGCCTCCACTGCCCCACATGGTGCCCCGTGCTCCTCTCCTTCCTCTCCTCGCCAGCGCCTACCCGTTCCCCACTCCCTGCGGGCCTCCTCCCTCTAACCCTCTTATCGCTTCCGCGCTCTAATGGCCTCTCGCCCCGCCACGCAGTAAACGAAGCCGACGGGCCCCACTCCCTGACACCCTCCCACGCCCCTTCCATGAGGCAGCCGCACCTCACGCCGCAGCTCTCCCCGTCCCCCGTCCTCTCCTCCCACTTCTCGCCGCCGGCGACGCTTGGGGCCTCGCCGTGGCGGCGGCGGCTGCTGCACCGGGGGCGGCCCTTCCAGCCGCCGCTCTCCTCGCTGCGGGAGCCCAACAAGGCCACGCTCCGCAAGGCCTCGCCCAACGTCCCCTTCCGCCTCGGCGGCGGCGGGAGCGGCAAACCCAAGGACCGCCGCCCAGCCGCCGATGAGAAGGAGGAGGAAGAGGGCGCTGGCGGCGCCGGGGCTGTCACAGGGACGCTGCTCGCCGGAGCGCTACTGGTTGGGTTCGTAGGGGGCTTTGGGGCGGCCGGGTACGTGTACAAGGACCAGATCAACTCCTTCCTCACCCAGTTCTCAGGGTTTATTGATGGTAATGGGCCAATCGGCCTTTGGTCCAGCTCTTACTTGTGCTTGATTGAACTTAGCTGGTTATTGGATACCGGTGTTTTGGACTTGAGCTGTTTTTTCAACGACATGGGTACAGTTCGCCATGTGTGGATGTCATGTTTCAAAGAAGTACATGTCTTAATTGGGTCAGAAATTGTAGTGAAAATGATAGCATTAGCATCAACATTTACCCCTGTTTAGGAATCCTGATGTTAAGTCGTTGTCTGCTCATTTTGGTCCCTCTGTGCATCGCACAGTACGCTCTAACCGTAATTGAGTATATGTGAAAATAAGAACCACAGAACTGATCAGTTGCATGTCTGCACTGCTTCTTGTTTGATTGTCGTGGAATTGTTGTACATGTCCCTTGTTTGGATTTTTTTGGCTAAACTGTTGTGTTGCCCTATATGGACAGGTTATGGTCCTGCTGGATATGCTCTGTTCGTACTTGTATATGCAGGATTGGAGGTATGTTCTCAAGTTAGCAGCCTTGGTTCATTCTCTTTGTGTTGGTGTAGCAGCTTATTATCGTATCCATGGCAGTAGCATTCACTTGCATATTATAACATAAAGTTGAAAAAGTTTTGCCATATGCATCTAATAGCTTATGCATATTTATAATATTGTTTTTCTTCATTCCAGGTTCTTGCAATTCCAGCAATACCTTTAACCATGTCAGCTGGTCTATTGTTTGGCAGTGTCACTGGTACAATTATTGTTTCAATCAGTGGAACAGTAAGTAACCCCGCACTTATAGCCCTTTGTTGTTAATGGTGCCATGGTTGTACTTCCTTACTGAATTCTGATTTGTAGCTAGCTGCAGCTGTGGCCTTCCTTATTGCTAGATACTTTGCCAGAGAGCGAATTCTCAAATTGGTTGAAGGAAACAAGAAGTTTCTAGCAATTGATAAGGCGATAGGTGAAAATGGATTTAAAGTTGTTACTTTGCTTCGTTTGAGTCCCCTACTGCCTTTCTCCCTTGGGAACTACCTATATGGCTTGACTTCTGTGAAGTTCTTGCCCTATGTCTTGGGCAGGTTAGTTTCTTTCTCTTTGCTTGCTTGCATTCCAATATGGTTCTCAACTTCAATTCCATAAGCCGCGTTTAGTAGGATAGTTTCTAGTGTGTATTTTCTGAGACCAAATGGATAGCAAATTTCATATGGTATACCAGTTATGACTTAGAGACTGTCACTTTCTTGTTAAGTACAGTTGGAACTTTATCTTGTGAAAAATGGCGCTAACACTATGGCTCTTCAAAAACCTTATCAGTTCTGATATAACCATTTTCATGCCTTTCACATGCAGTTGGTTGGGAATGCTTCCAGGATCGTGGGCTTATGTCAGTGCTGGTGCATTTGGTCGAGCTATAATTGTAAGTTCTTAAATCATCAGTATTTTTAGGTTCATCTTCAGTAAAAAGAACTTCCAGTGCCAGAAAAGTGGATCTATTCTTTAATATCCGCATGTTTTGTGCCATCAAGTTATTTTCCAGCTCCTAATAGCTTCTAGGCTGTTCTATTCGAAGTTTGCTAATAAGAACTTACAATATGGCCCATGTGGGCTCCAGCACGTATGTTACACCCTGAGTTACTGACCTAGCGTCCAGCATCTAGCATGACAATTATTAAGAGTTCATTCTAGGCACGAATACTTGAGATGTTGCATATTCCAATGCAGACATCTTAGAACACCTGAAGACATTACTTAGCCTTTCAATGTATTTGGCTGTTGCTGACTTGCTGTTCTCATCTTTGGTATAGTAGTTCAAATATTTCACGAGAACAGTAGTGCCTGGTGTTGACAATAAAGTATCACAGATTTTTGTTGACTCCTAATATAGTGTTACACTTTCTGGGTGAGGATTGATGAGATAAAAATGCAACTACAGTGAGCAAAATGATCTCCATTTGTTTTCCTGTTTGCATTGCAGCAGGTCTTGTATTACCTTTGAAAAAAAAAAGCTCGAATGGAATAACGACCTTGCTTTCTCATTTTTTGTACAGCAAGATGAATCGGAGATTGGTTTGGGAGGAAATGGCCAGCTATGGACACTGGGTGTAGGGTTATTGTTTACAGCCATTGCTGCTGCTTATGTAACAAGGCTTGCAAAGGTAATGACTTTTGTTTTTGTTATGGACTGTACATACGTACATAATTTGCGATTCACAAATCAAATTCCTGCAAAAAAAAACATGACATAACGCCATGTTTCTGATATCCCCAGATAGCAAAACTTCATGAATGCCTGGGGATTATCTCTGCGAGCTCTTAATTTGTTACTCTTGCAATTGGTTCGCAATTTAGTTAATATTGACAGCTCTCTTTCATCTGTTTTCAGGACGCTGTAAAGGAGATCGACGATTAGAATGGTAGGTCACTAGAAAGGGCCATCTGGATAGTATACTAGCACATTGTACATCACTGGCACCTTTGGTGCAATCTAATCTAATAGAAAATCAGAGCAATTTTCTGAGGGAATTTGATCTCTTTTTCGATGTGGTCTCAATTTACAGTGGAATTCCTATTTTCTCATACCGCTGATTCACTCTACCATGAACAACATTAATGAACCACACTGTGAAGTTACCAAAATCAAACAGTGAAAACTCTGCCGAATCTCCTACCAGTAATCACCACAAGAACAGGCTCCATCCTTCATGTGGTGGAAGCAGTTCGCATCTCTCAGAATGATCTCCCTGCGGTACACCTTGGCGACCATCTTGATCACGGCATGGCAGTCGCCGCACACCCGGAGGTTCTTGAACACGCGGATGGGCGCGGCCGCCGGCACGGCGAGCAGCCCGAAGGCCACGGCAAGCCTCTCGCTGTGGTACGCCAGCCCCCTCTCCCTCCCCTCCGGCGCCTCGTCCTGCAGCGCCCAGTCCGTGTCCGGCACGTAGCCTTCGGCCCTGATCCTCACCGTCATCTCCTCCACCTTCAGGTAGATCTCGGCCGCGCGCGGGTGCCCCCGGTCCTCGACATGGAACAGGTGCGTCACGCCGTTCACGCCGACCCAGCTGCACCCGGGCTCCTTGGTGATCCCTCTCGAGTTCATGAGCGTGCGGATCCTGGCGACGTCGCTCCATCTCCTTGCCCGGGAGTACAGGTTGGCAAGCATGACGTACGGCATGGCGTCCGCCGGATCCAGCCTCCACACCATCTCGGCCGCGCGTTCGGCGAGCTCCGCGTTCCGGTGCACCCGGCACGCGCCCAGCAGCGCCTTCCACACAGTGGCGTCCAGCTCTGTCGAGCTCCGGTTCAGCAGGTCCATGGCCTCCTCCAGCCGCCCAGCTCGGCCTAACAAGTCGACCATGCACGCGTAGTGATCGGGCCCGGGCGCGATGCCGTAGTCGGTCACCATGGAGCGGAAGTGAGCCCGGCCGGCGTCGACGAGGCCGGCGTGGCTGCACGCGAAGAGGAGACCGATGAAGGTCACGTAGTCCGGCCTGCACCCGGACCGGACCATGTCGGTGTAGATGGCGAGCGACTGCTTGCCGCGGCCGTTCTGCGCGTACCCGACGATCAGGGCCGTCCACGTGATGGTGCACAGCGCCCGCATCGCGTCGAACACCGTCCGCGCCTCGTGCAGCGCGCCGGTCTTGGCGTACATGGAGACCAGCGAGTTCCCGACCGAGAGGAACGGCTCGAACCCGAGCCGCACCGCGGCGGCGTGCACCGACCTCCCAAGCTCGAGCATGGTAGAGCCCGCGCACGAGCTGAGCACGCCCGCGACGGCGAACTCGTCCGGCTCGACCCCCTCGGAGGCCATGCCGTGGTACACGCGGACGGCCGCGACGTGGGCGCCGGCGCGGGCGAGCCCCGTGAGGAGCGAGGTCCAGGTGACCACGTCCCGACGCGGCATTTCGTCGAACACGGCGCGCGCGGCGTCCGGGCGGGACAGCTTGGCGTAGGCGTCGACGAGCGCGTTGGCGACGTGGAGGTGGGACGCGAGGCCCGCGCGGAGGAGCAGGGCGTGCAGCGCTCGAGCCGCGGGCGGGGCGCGCAGGAGCGCGGCGGAGTTGAGGAGCGGCGGGAGGGTGTACTCGTCGGCGCACAGGCCCCGGCCGCGCATCTCGCGGAACAGGGCGAGCGCGCGCGGGTAGAGGCCCGCGCGGGCGCAGCGGGAGATGGCCGCGTTGTAGGCCACCCGCCCTGTGCCCGCTGGCAACGCCATCGCCCCGTTGGGTCGTCGTGGTGTCCGCGGATTTGGATCCTGCCAGCGATTCCCTAGAGTTAAACTAGCGGATGGGCAGCTTGAAGAGGTGAGTTTGATCGGCAAACTCTAAAGGGCTCTGCAAACTACTATATCTGCTAGTTTCTCTTGACAACATGGCGTTGATCAAAGTGATCAGAGGTCCATAAATATCTCTACTACTAAAAAAACCTAAGCGGTCGTCGACACCACCGTGGCTCTGTCGCCCCCGTGCCGACAGGCGGGCCCCACCCGGACCGCTAGAGCCGCGCTGCGCTGCCCGCCCCAACTCGGTGAGGCGCGGAGCAGCGCTGCCCAGGTTGCATGTTGGGGAGCGAGGCACCGCTGCTCCGCTCATCGTGGCCGGACGACCGCCGTGGAAGCAGTGGCGGACCGAGGAAAAAATTTAGGTGGGGTGAACTTTAGCTAGAAGCTAACACCCCCTCCCTAAAAAAAAATCGCATACACCGATTAGCCGATCACACAAATTAAACAGTTAACAAACAAAAACAATTAGACGATACCTCTATTTGAAGAATAAGTAGTGTTCTTGCTCCATACAATTGAAAATACATCAAAATAAAATGGACTGACCAGTAAATTTTATAAAGATGAATTAGTGAGTGATAATGAAGTGACTACATGCCTCAAATATTGATAGATATTAGGAGAGTATACATACCACTAGTGATTAAGTGCATAGCTAAGAAAGCTCTTTCAACTGATGCCTTTGCTACTGGTAGGATTAATGCTAACTCAATGAGGCGACAAACAAATGGAAAACTAATACTATGTCTCTCATTTGCAATCATTGTCTTAGCCAATGCAGAAGGGAGTAGCAATGTAGCGGCGTCTATTGGTCCCTGGCTTCCTGATGTACGCCCTATAGTACGGTGGCCGGTGGACAGGACAGCTGGGCTGTGGCCTGTGGGCTTGACTTTCTGGGCCTCATCATGTTCTCTACGTAGCCCAACAAAGCCGGCCTTCATTTTTCTTTCTTGCGATTTGCGACAGCACGCGACGACGTCCCGGACTGGCAGACTCCCAGCGGCAGAAGGGCACCAGAATGACTAGAACACCATGGAAATTTCGGTGGGGCTAGCCGGCTAGGAGTGCTCGCCGGCCAGTAGCTGGGGCGGCCGCCCCATGTCGCCTACAGGGTAGGTCCGCCCCTGCGTGGAACCCATTCGCTATTGCTTGCCGCTGTCCACGCTCGCCGAGCCGGAGCCATGCTGCGGCCGGTCGCCATAGGCTCATAGCTTCGGGGAGGCGCGGGAGGTGCGCTGCCCCTGCCTGGCCGCCCAACGAGGCTGCAATCCGGTAGGCCCTGGCGCGGTGGCGCCCTGCACCAGCTTGGATGCTCATCGGGGCTGCAGCTCGGGAAGCACCTGCTCCGTCTTAGCGGCCCGTACTGCCACTCTACCCCGCCTGCGCAGCCGCTGCTCCTCACGCCGCCCAGCACGGCCGCCGCTCCTGGATAGCATAGATGAGGGAGGAGACATGCTCTACACGATAAGAACCTCCGCTACAGTGGCTTTGAATCAGGCAAAGAGACAGGTCCCGACGGAGACCTTCTTCCCCGCAGCTTTTCGTCGTCCGTCGGTTGAGGGGGTGATGCACGCGTTATGCATAGCGTTTATGCATTGAGTCGTGTGAGTCGTGTGCACAGAGAGAAAAAATAAATTGACACGATTCTTTAGATGAAAACTTTTTATGTTTTAGGGTGAACTAAACAGGGCCCGAGTAGGAAGCAACTCAGGAAGGAGTTGTCGATTTGAGACCGGAGAGAGCGTCAGGGAGCGAGAGGACGGAGAGAGAGAGATGGATTTGTATGGACATGGTGGTGTTGCTTGGGCTGGATCAGTCGATCCTGAATCCCGATCCATTCAAGAAGAGGAAGTGAAGTGGACCCTACAGACTTTGGTTGCTGTGCTTCCAGCCTTCCAACCTTTTCTTTCACGTGGACCCCATATGAATAGGCTGCTAGCTGTTTTTTTATAGAATTCTCACATATATTTTTATTGTAATATAAATATCAAATCTATAATTATTTATTATTTTTATTACATACGAAACCATACTTATAAACTAAGAGCAAATAGAAATTGATGGGTAGAGAGGTAGTACACATTGCAAACATTAGTCTCCTATGTAAAGGTAGTAATTATTAGTTAAAGCTAAAAAATTGTTTAGTATTTTTATTCATATAAAATCAAAATTAATCCTATGATAAACATGAAAACAATCCATGGAACCAGTCAAAGGCAAGAACATATTGGACATTTAACGTTTTACCAGATGTTTTACAAATAAAACTCCTTATTTACATCTTCTTTGCCATATATTTTTCTGCTAAAATGTGTCTTAGATAACTATCACATGATGCTTTACTTATGAAATCATAATTAAGTGTTTATATTGTTTTCTTGCAAAGTTTTCAACGACATACAACCAACATGTAGCTGTCTTGAATGGTTTGGAGTATAGAATGTGTGAATGGCTCTTCGAGATTGTGATTGTAACCCACACTACAATGAGGTTTTAGCTGCAACGGATTAATACACAGCAGATGATTAATTCAAGGCACGATGACAATTATCTTCTCAAGTATATATGTTTGTGGAAGATGAATTGTTTTTTTATGTTATTATAGCCATATTGGCCCACATCTTATTTTGCGTTTGCATCCATCATGACCTGATCAACAATGTTATTTTGGATAAACCTATTTGGAATAATTGTTATTTTGTTCTAGCTTTAGATATCCATAGCAACAAATAGGTCTTTATCTATTTTGTTCAAAATTTGTACGCCCGGGTCTTCACCTAGTGTACTACTAATTCTCTATTTTATTCTTTGACAGGTCGGACAGTCTGAAAATTACATAGTGCATGCTCACACCTCTCGGTTGGCCTTCATGGTAATTTGAAGCCCAACTATATACACACAGTACAAGTCTTAAAGTGCTATATCTCTCTAAACTTATCAAATGCACACACTGCAATATTCAGGGCTGCTTAGACCTACCCTTCAGTACTTATAACAAGCACCACCCAAGTGCATGCAGTGATTAATTGTGATTCTGGTGCCTCCATTCTTCTGAACTTCAGCATGGCTGATCTATCTAAACGATGTACTACATGCTAACTAGTTGCATGACCTCTGCATAATCTGCATTGCCGAAAAATCATGGACCAGTACGTCTTTGTGCACGTCTGCTACCTCCACTTAAGATCACCCTCTGCAATTGCTCTTGTGCTACTTTCTGAAACTTTGATGCGGCGCGGGTTTTGTATCGCTGACCCATACAAAACTCATGTACATCCACTACGGGAAATCCCAAGTTTGCCGAGTGTCTCTATGTTTGCCGAGTGTTTTTTTTCAGGCACTCGGTAACACCGGAGGCCGCTGCCGCTGGTCCCCTCCTCTTCCGCCGTTGCCGCTGGTCCCCGGCCCTCACCGGAGGCCAGATCTCCCGCCGGTGGCCGCGACTGGAGCGGATGCGGCGGACGGCGCGGAGCTCTGCGGAGGACCGGCGGCGGCCCCGGCGGAGCGAGCGCGTGCGGCTACGCGTGATGGTGGCGTTGGCGCGGCGCGGTGGCCCCGGCGTGGCGCGGTGGCGACGGCTCCGGCGCGGCGCGGTGGTGGTGGCACAGGAGTCCGAGGACGTGGTGGCGGCGGCAGCGTGTGGCTGCGGCCGTGCATTTTTTTTATTTTTTTGAAAAATGTTTGTCGAGTGTCTCATTTAGCACTCGGCGAAGGTTCGAGGTTTGCCGAGTGCCCGACGGATGACACTCGGCAAAGCGTCCTTTGCCGAGTCTCGGGCCGCCGAGTGCGTTTCGCCGAGTGCAACACTCGGCGAAGTGTTTGCCGAGTGTATACTGGCCTTCGCTAAGTGTTTCTGGCACTCGGCGTATTCGGGGATTCCCGTAGTGATCTAACTATCTTGTGTCTGACTCCTGCATGCACTAATGGCCAGAGGCCAGAGGGGCAGTGCCTCTAACTGCTTCTCCCAGACTGCTAGAATCTGAGAGTTCCTCCCTGGAAGGGCTGCCGGCCGTACAACCGATGGTTAGACAAATTACTTGCTGCGATTCTGTCATTGTACTGCTAAACAAATCTCGTGGTTCTTTCCTTTTCTGCACCATCACGAGGCGTCTCTTTGCACATGCCATCAACAGCTAACACATCTGATTACTTATTTTAACTGGGCTCACCACAGCATCCAGGGATTTTTAATTTCAACTGGCGACCCGTGCGCACTCCATTTACTTGCTGCACACAACGGAACTCCGCTGGTCCCTCCATCTTCATCACAGGGTCGGCCTTATTGTGACGATCACGCACTGCTTCTCTACTGCTGCTCTCATCAAAGATTGGTCTTGTGACAACGCTGCCTGATTCTCCATGGCTGCTCTCCTCAAACCTTCCTAGGAAAGTTGGCCTTGTGACGACCGCGCTAGCGAAAGAAACATACAGAACCATGCACGATACCATGGAGCTCACCATTCAGTGCAGTCATGGCGACCTTCTCCGGTGGCGTCGCAGCGATGGCTCCTCCTCGGTGCGCTGATGCGGCGTGAGCGGTAGAGATTAGTTGTCCGAGACGGTGGCAGGGAGATGGTGTCCTGAAACGCCGCAGCGGCAGCGTGACGTTGTGGTGGTGGCGGTCGTGCGTGTGTATGGCAGCAGGACGACGCCGACGAAGTGGGGCTCGATGCCCTGGCCTGTACCTGTGAGGCGAGGTGTTCTATTTACAGGAAGCTCCTATTAGGGTTATGGCCGAGAGGAGGTTGATGGCGTGAGCCGCCTTTGATCCGTTGGCTGGCGAGGCAGAGCCGGAGCGAAGCCTCCGGCTTCCGTTCCTCACCGCGCGGCTGCCGTATTCAAATTTGAAAATCGATCTCATAGGTAAGCCTGCTTCTCCTTCCGTGGTTTGTTGCGGCACCGTCTGCTGGACGCATCGCTCAGACTAGGCGAGTTGCAAGCTCAGCGAGATGTACCTCACAGGGTCTCAGTTGTACAAGAGATTATATTTTTATGAAATTTGGTCTCTTTCCAAAACAAATTAAAGATGTACCTCACAGGCTGACGAACGGGACCAGCTCGATCAAAGTTAACTCGTGTACGTCTACGTTTTGTGTGGACACTACCGGAGACACCTCTATCAGTACCGGGTCATAACCCCCTTGGGTACCGGTTCTGGAACCGGTACCATGCAACCGAGACTAAAGGGGTCGGTCTTCGGTACCGGATCCAGAACCGGTACCAAAGGGTGCCTTTGGCACCGGTTAGGCCCTTTGGTACCGGTTGGTGTTGTCAACCGGTACCAAAGGGTGTGTTTTTTATTTTTTTTATACGTTTGCTATTTGGGTTAGTTATACACGATTCGTATACGTTTCTACGCGTCATATGTCGTATGTCGTACACGATCTTTCACGCAATAAGATTGAAGTCGTCGCAATTGTCAATTGATTTTGACCCGACTTTGATTGCATTTTTCTCGAACATTCACATATAAACATTTGAGATCAGCCAATACAAAAGTTAGAGCATTTAAAAGTTGTTTACAATTTACGGCCAGAACTGGAAGAAGGAGCGGAAAAGGAGCCTAATTGAGCGATAGCGCGTCCGTCATGGTGGTACTCTCCGTTTGGATTTACAACTTGGTCCATAATGAATCCAAATAGTTGGTCTGCAATAGCTTTTGCTTTTTCTGTCATTGGGAGCTCTTGATGGTAAAACATCCTCTGCATTAATCACAAATGACAACATTCATTCATATAATAAATAAATTTTGTATATAATCAATTCTAAACAAGTAACTAATAATCATTCATTCATATAATAAATAAATTTTGCATATAATCATAAAATTTCCTAACACATTCATTTCTAAACAATAACTAATAATCATTTCTAAACAATAATCAATAACTAATAATCATTTCTAATAAAGTATAATATTTCCATATACACTAACAAAGTATATTCATGAAATAACAAAGTATACATGAAATAACAAAGTATACATGAAATAACAAAGTATAATAAATATACACTAATAATCATATTTCTATATACACTAATAATCTAATTTCCGTACTAATAATCATATTTTCATATACACTAATAATCTAATTTCCATATACACTAATAATCTAATTTGCATATACACTAATAATCTTTCCATATACACTAATAATCTTATTTTCATATACAATAATAATCTAATTTCCTACTACACTAATATTTCTATACACTAATAAACTAATTTCCATATACACTAATAATCTAATTTCCATATACACTAATAATCTAATTTCTATATACACTAATAATCTCATTATCCACTGGCAGACGTACCATGAGATCTTCGTGGGTCACTTTTTTGGGAGAAATAAAGCTATGGATCCACTGGCAGACGTAGTAACCGCATAGATTCGTCCCTTCTTCCTGTCTGGCACACTAAAAGTGGAGAAGAATAAAGTTAGACGTAACAACTATATATTAGTGTGATTTTACGAGATATGCGGGTACACCAGCCATATACCGAAAAGTCCGTCTTCACATCCAATTTTTCTTTGAAATTTCCTCGAACATTTGCACGGAAACGTAACCATGCCATGTCAATCAGGTCTAAAACTGCTTGGTAATCACCTCGTGGTTTCCGCATTGAGTCCAAGACAAAAATTTGACCGGTGCTTATGATTATCACAAGGAGTATCCAGTGGAAGCTGTATATATATATATATATATATATATATATATATATATATATATATATATATATATATAGATACACACACATGCACAAGTATTGAGAAAAAAGTCTTAAAGCTATACATACATAGAGAGAAGTACTCACTTGAAATTGTATGGCAAAAGAATGAAATGCTTGCTTCTTTGTCTCTCCAGGTACAAGTATATGTTGTCCACCGTCTCTAGTGGATTTCTGGCTACAAGTACGGCATTTACCATGCATGGATCCATGAAGCCGACATCATGATACGATTTTTCGCGGCAGGTATGGATCTCCATCCTACATGGCAAGAATAGATTATTGTTATTGTTGCAAATTATAATTAAGGAAGCAAGTATTGCGAGAATAGATCAGTGAAACAAACTTACACAACCCAGTAGCTCATGATTGAGAGGTCTATGGCATCTTGATGGTACAACATATACACATCCATGAAATCCAAAATCAAGAGACTATGCCCACGGAAGTAATCACGGTCTTGTATCAAAACATTGAGCATCAGTTTACCCTTTTTGGACACCTTCATGTATCACTCATGAAATCGGAACGCTTGAGTGGTTAGGTACTTCACAGACATTGGGGGCACCATTGGTTTGCCATATCGAAATTCCCAAATTTTCACTGGTGTTGCCTTAGGAATTTCGCCCTCTAAAAGTTATGTCAGTGAGAGGCCCGTTTGCGCGCACAACTTCGCAAGTTCTTCGTCGTCAAAATCCTGTTGCCCTTGTGTCCTCCTAGCAGAGCTCTGACCGACTTGTTTCTTCTTAGGAGTGGCCGCCTTCTTCCCCGAGGATCCACTGCTAGCTTTTTTCTTCTTATCATATGACTTTGCAAGCTGACGGTCGTAGTTAGAGGGTAAGAATCTCTTCTGATTCGCCGCGCTCATTGTTTTGAAAAAGGTCTTCGCTGTCGGATCTATGGGTACCGGCTTCTCTGGCTCATCTGGTTTGAAATGCTCTTTGACCTGGGCTGCGACCACCAAAGCAGTTTCCTCGTCAGTTTGGTCGTAAGGTAACTTCTTCCTTATGGCGGCCAACTTTTCTTCTTCGGTAGGCTCTTTCTCCACCGTTTGGCGCTTCTGGGAGTAGTCCGCCGTGGGGGCGCAGCTTGGCGCTTTGGGGGATACCGTGCTGGTGGAGAAGGAGACATGTGTGAGCTGGCATCATCATCCCTACCTGGAGGTGGCAGCTCTGGGTCATCCTCGTCCCTTCTTGAAGGTGACGGTGGCTGTGGGGGATCCCTGGGTGGAGTAGATGACGGCCCTTGACTTCCAAATTTGACGTAACGCTTGTTCCATAGAATGATACTGCCGTGGGCAGCATCCGCTAACGTCTTTTCTCCGTCGCCACCTTGGATGTCGAGCTCCAAGTCATCATATCCTTCACAAATTTGCTCGACCCCCACCTTGCAGTAGCCACTTGGAACCTGTGCCCCATGAATGGTCTGCCCTTGCTCCACCGGATAAGCCATACCGTAAGCCACCTTAGTGGACAGGTTCCGGCTTGGTATATGAAGCTCACATGGCGTACGCAGAGTGATTTCGTCCACTGGATAGCGAGCACTCTCGTCCCCGGCATCGGCAGGTGGGAGCTCTGTGGAAGCAACACTGTTGCGACGTTGGGAGGGCGGGCTAACACCATCAGCTGATCCACCAGCTGGTACAAGTACTGTTCCCGGCACCGTCTGCCCTTGGCTCAGCAATGTCTGTAGCTGTCTAGACCCCATGTCTGGGATGCCGGCCTTTATCTCCCGAAGCTCTCTTTCCAAGTTCTCTACTCTTCTCTCCTGTGCGGCCTTAGAGCGGCTTCGACTCTTGTACGTGTCACTGTCCGCAGGGAATGCAACCTTCCATGGGACGACGCCGACACCTCTAGCTCGTCCGGGATGTTCGGGGTTCCCCAGAGCCCTTGTTAGCTCGTCGTTTTCTCTGTCGGGAACGAATGTCCCATCGGCTTTCTCTTGAAGTACCTTAAGGATAGCAGCGGCCGCCTCTTTTAACTCATTGTTGTATATAAGCGACCCATCGGTAAGATCCAGAGTGCCACCATGAGCGTAGTACCAATGCCTTGATCGCTCGGGCCAATTCATTATCGCCGGCGTGATTCTCCTGGCAACCAAATCTTCTTCCATCTTGTCCCAGATAGGAATTTTCTTCTTATAGCCAGTTGGTCTAAGAGAGTGGAAGTACCGTTTCTTCGCGGCATTGATCCTATTCTGTCGCGAGTTCTTTTCACCTAACTCGGACCGCCTGTACTGCACGAACGAATCCCAATGACCCCTCAGCTTTGGGTACTCATCAAAGTTGGGTGTCAGGTTCTTCTCGCCATATTTCTTGTACAGTTTCTTCTTCTATGTTTGAAATGCAGTACACATCGTCTTTAGAGCCTATTTTTTGACTCTTTCCTCTGAACCTTGAGGCACTGCGAAATGTTCTTTCAGACTGGCCCATAACATTTCTTTCTATGATTGCAGCACATATGAAGCATCATCACTGTGTTTCCACCTCTGCAGGCTGATGGGCACGTGGTCTCTCACTAGAACACCACACTGATTGGCCATCTTTATAGCAGCTTTCTCTGGCGCAACTGGCCGACCATCTTCTGCCACATCAGTGATTACAAGTCTGCCCTCTAACTTTTTGGTCGGGCCTCGTTTCGTCCTCTTCGCTGATGAGGACCCAGAAGGCTGTGAGCCTGAGGGCTACACGTACGAGAAAGAAATGTATTAAGAATTCATGCTTGAACATATACATATATATATATATCATTGATATTGATAATATGTATACATGTATAACTCCTCTGTGTGAATATTTGCAGCAGGTTCTTCCATGCCATCACCAGACATATTGAGGAATCGGCTGCCATCACCACCTGCCTCCTCCTCGATGTCGAGGAGGTTAGTGGCACGTGCACTGCCTTGTGCAATTTCGTTCATCATAAAAATTTCGTTCATTTCGTCTTGCGTCATCATCTTGGCATCTCAAAATTGTATTAAATTCTATCAAATTCTATCTTATTCTATGAAATTACACTAATGATAAGACAATTTCGAGGATTTTCTATCA
>CM014274.1:7425122-7452412 GCA_004135705.1 Alloteropsis semialata
GTACCCCTTCCAATAACTAATACTTCATGTTTGAACAACATCATTGTCTTAAATCTTAAGGAGACATAGCTATTTTCTGTTGGTATATATTTATAAAATCCATAACTTTTGTGTTATGAAAGTGCTTTGCAAGGCAAATATATTCATATGTTTTTCATCCTAGCATATTTGGAATATATTGATTGTCAAAGCTTAAAAATTTTGACCGGAAGCCTGTCCACATTTTGTATTTGTGACTAAAGGGCGTACCACATTGGAACACACATATCATGCTGGTCACTTGTTTTCACTTGCTTGTTCCCTGGTTATGACCCCCTATCATAAAGTATAAACTGCCTTATGGAATTATCATTGTTCCTTTTTGGGTATCTTTTTATTCTCCTTACACAACTGAGCTTCTGGACACTTAAACTTTCAATTGTCCGCCATTTTACCTAGCTACATGTTCCAGCATCATGCAACATGACAGAACTATAACCAACACTTCAATGAGACCAATAAAAACTTGAAACGTTATCATACTACTTTTGTCACACGTACACGGTACACATCAAGCTAGGCGTTACTTGAATAGTCACAAATAATCAGCAATTCTGCACAATGTGCACATAACATATGTGATCATGAAAGTTTACCTCAAATTTCTCTGCATTGCTCTAACTGTGGACTCGTGTCTATGAAATGCCCTTTTTAACCTCTGTACTCTGGTAGCCTAATTTTGACTTTTTACAGATTGGCACATATGTCTCGACTGCAGAAGAAATTCCGATTACCAGTGCCTGTGCTGTCCACTATACTCGGTTTGCCATGCCTGCCTTGGAAATGTGGAATTTGTGCAACTGAGGAAAAAAAATAAAGGATTCTGCGGCACGTGCTTGGACCAGGCTATCATGATCGAGAAGAATGCTGATGTTGATCCTGATGTGGTAACTACGTGCATATACCCAACTATTTTTCGAATCACAATATTATCAGTCAATTCTGGAAAAAAGTTTGTTGCTTGCTATAAAGCTCTGCACCATATATTGATTTGTTAGTTCTTTTCCCTTGCATATTTTTTGTTGGGTTTCCTTTTACAAAGAACGCTGTGGTAGTTTAGACTATTTAGGAACTTGATTTGATCTCTCCAATATGTACTTTTTTTTTCCTTTTCTTCTCTGACAACAGTTCATGTGCACCTCCAGGCAGAGACAGATCACAGAGATGCAGAGATCAGTGAAATTTTGTTTAAAGACTACTGGGAAGTAATTAAAGATAGAGAACATTTGACATTGGTTGACCTGGAAGAAGCTAGTGTTTTTCTTAATAGAAAGCTTAACTGTAAAGAAGGAGAGAATTCAGAGAAATTTGCAGATTATGGTCACAAGTCAGATGAAAATATGTTGGCTGACAATGATGCCAATGATGAAACAATTCCTTTTGAATCTGTGCAGAAACGAAACAAAGTGAACAAATCACTGAAGAAGAAGTTAAATAAGAAAAAATATGTTGGCTGGGGTTCGGAAGAGCTAATTGAATTCTTGTCAAGTTTTGGCAAGGGCACAGCAAAACCTCTTGATGAACAAGAAATTGTTGAACTTGTCAAGGGGTACATCAAACAGAAGAATCTGTACCAGGACAATAAGAAAGTTTCTTTCTTGTGTGATGATAAGTTGCAGCCTTTGTTTACGAGAAGAAAAGTGAGGTTCAAAATGATCCGTAGGTTCTTGGCAATCCATCTAGCCTCAAATGCTGTTTCAGAGGATGAAATGTTTGATGGTTCTGAAGATGATGATACCCCAGTTATGAAAAAGAAACCTCGGAAAGATAGTCTGGAACCAAAGATTGCTAAGAGGATTGCAGAACAAAACAACAGATGTTTTGCATCCCTTATTCAAAAGAACATCAATCTAATATATCTGAGAAGAACTTTAGTTGTTAGTCTTTTGAGTCATGCAGACACATTTGAACAGAAAATCGTTGGCTGTTTCGTTAGACTCAGGGTTTACAAGGAGCAAGGCTATCAGATATCTAAAAAGCCATTCCAGCTTGGACTAGTAACAGGTAAAGATCAATTTCAAGCATTCTTTCTTAGCCTTGATGGACTAACCACTCTAATTACTCTGTTGCATCCTTTTCCCCAAATGTTAACCAGCATATGAAGTGCTATTTTGCATATTTTGACATGAGGCCTAACACTTTAGATCCTGTACTTCAGAAAGAAAACAACTTCCTCACCTGCTCTTGAATAAATTTGTAACAGGCACCAAGAAGGCTTCAGAAGAATACAAGACAAATGACACATATACAAATATTCTCTTATGTGTTACCGGTGCGGAGGGTGATGTCAAGATCTCAATGCTCTCAGATGAGGAGTTTGGAGAGGTTTGATTTTTATAGCACAATAGCATCAATGCTAGTATTTTACCAAAGCCTCTCGCGGCGCATCAGTAGAGTTATCTGGCCTGGGTTTGAAACCGTGGACTCTTCTTTTAGACGGAATCAGATGGGCATCTATCCCTCTGGTTGAGTTTCTTTTTTTTTGGTGGGTTAGTGGTAGTATGTTGATGGAAATTTAATGTAATGCTACAACTGTTTTATAGATTGTCATTATTAACATGAAGTTTATGCAACATTTGTTCACCAGTTCATTAAATATCTTTTTTTTTCCTGCATAAAAGATGTGGTGGAATAATTATGCCTTTTACCTTGGTAATAGGAAGAGTGCAAAGATCTGATTTCTTTAGTTAATAAAGGACTCCTGAAAAGGGCTACAGTTGTAAGATCTCAGTCTGAAAGCTTCGTTTTTTTTTAATTTGAATTTAACCATGTATACTAATTCCTTTGTTAGATTTCTGAGTTTGCTCTTTTTGGCAGGCTGAATTCAAGGAAAAGGTGGCAACTGTACATACAGACATAGTAAATCATGTAAGTGCACCTGGGAGTTCAGTAAATACCGCTGGTTTGATACTCAATGCTTGTATATGTTGGAAGGAAAATGTATGCAGATTCATAAATTAGAAAATCTTAACAGGTAACTGGTTATCTGAATCAACTAAAAGGTACTTGTAACTCCTACTGGAGGACACAGTGCACCATATAGAAAAAGATTGTGTGCTATTCATAGACACGATAGTGTATCAATATCAGCCTTAGTTTCGTTTGAAACTTGTACACAAATAATTTATCGTTGTTATCTTTTTCTTTGAAACTTGAATTATCTGTCTACCATACACTAATTATTTGAAGTCTGAGAGCAAGATTTTTAAAAGTTCTTGTGCCAGATCGAGCACTCCATTGATCCTACTATTTTAGTATACATCCTTTATATCTCATTTCAGTGTGTTTGTCTTATGTGTTATTGACCAAATTGCCATTTTTCAGTGGATAGAAAGAGAACTTGTCAGACTGGAAAGAGGTATTGACAGAGCACAGGACAAAGGGTGGCATGCAGAATATCCTTTCCAGATTATTTTTCTCGAGAACTCCTTTCCAGATTAATGATCACGTATTAATAAACTTATAATGTTTCATTTTTCTAATGTCATTTTGCTTTCAGTACTTTAGAAGTTCATTTCGTTAGGACCATTGAAGAAACTTCCCACAGGGTTTCTTCCTTGACTCATTCTTTTCTTACAATGGAGGAACTACTGCACAAAAAAAAGCTGCTAAGTGCACCTGCTGAAAGACAGCGTCTCCTTGAAGAGGTTCCAGAAATTGTTCCAGATACAGAATACGAAGAAAAGGAGATTGAACTCGAACTTGCAGCAGACAACTCATCTCAAGAGAATAGAGGTTCAAAAACTTTCCTTCCTTTGGATCTGTTTTATGTTCACTAATGGTCCCAAATACCTAAGTTGTTACAAGCTCAATCCAACATCTCGCCGTGGGAAACCTAGTTTCAACAAAAGGGAGCTACATTATTTTTCCAGTGCATCATTTTGTTGTGAAATATAACATCGTAAATTTCTATTACAAATGCAGACTGCACATATATTTTCGTGCACACAGATTATATAATCCAGCTTATGGGCCAAGGATAATATGGTAAAAGGCCGCCATGGACCACTAAAATAATCTGAAATAAGCTGCACATGGGTATCTTATTTCAGATTTATCTGGTGGTCCATGATGATGACCTTTTACCATGTTGTCCTTGGTCCATAAGCTAGATTATATAATCTAGGGAGGAAACAAATGGAATTCCATTCCTGTAAAGGTTGTGGCTGACCATTTTCTATGAAATAAAACAGAATGAATTTGGCAATTTATATCATAACATGAAGTATGAGTGTTCCATGTTCCAATTTTTTTTGAAACTTCAAAGTACACTTTTGGACGAATTTTCACCATTTTCAAAATAAATCTGATGCATTTGTACTAGATCTGGACCCATACTTAGAATGCAAGTGTTCAGATGAGTTGATTTGGAGTGGATACGGCATGCACCTTGTTTCCTTAATTTGGTTGTGAATGCAGATAATATACTTATGGGTTGGATATATATTGGACATGGGCATGCAAACTAGAATCTGAAAATAGAAAAAAAAGGATTTGGGGATAATATAGTTCACTTTGCGCAAGTCATAACCTCATTAGAAACTATAAAAGGTAATGGCGAATAGCAATTCCGGATGATACTAAAAAGTGTTATAAATTGCACAATGTAACAGCTCATGCCAAATGACTCCTCTTGATAACGCACATATATTATATAATTTGTGTACTTATATCCACATTTTATCATGCTGCATCCAGCTACACACATCTAGCACGCAATGTTTTATTATCGGCATCCGCAATTCCACATCCATCCAGAGCTGGAGTGCAGGATCCAGTTCACCTGCAGCCCTTTCTATCTGTAGTACAGCTGAATTCCCTGCTGCACTGTGAATTCTTCATCATTAGATCTGCCTTTGATCCAAACTCTGAATTGACTAGCATTGTTTACGAATTTTAAACTTCGATATGCTAATAGCCTTGCTCATTTATTACTACTTATTTAGGTTCAAAATTTACAATAGATGAAGAACTGTATTGAAACAAGATGGATGGAAGACGTCTTTCTGCTACATACTAATTCTTGTGTAGCAAAGACCTGTTCTTATAACCCAATTTTAGGTGGCGGATGCAGGATGTACTAATACTGTGTCCAAAGTATAGTTCCATACAGAATGCATTCCAAACAGTTATCGAATTTTTGCTATATAATCATTGGTGTGAATCTTTACAACATGGGGTTATTTGATTGCGTAGCTCATATATACTTGGCTACCTTTTTATTTTTATATATAAAATGAAGACCACAGGAATTGCGTAATCTTTTGTGCTAATTAGCGGTAAACTTTGGATCATTGTGCAGGTAAAACAAGAGGCGGAGTTTGTTTCATGGACACGGAAGAAAATTCTAAAGGTTTGCTCATATTACATATGCCCAAATTTTTCTTCAATATTTGATGCTTTAATCCGAGTAAGCCATGTGTGCGGTGGTATGATATGCCTGCAAAGGCAGGTGAAATCTGAGATTTTCACCCCAGAAGCTGACAACTTTTTGCACTATGGACCCAGATAAGAATGTTTTAAGCTTTTCCACATTGAATATACAAGTCTTGCATTATCTGTTTTGAAATATTAAAAGTGATTTACTTATGAAAGCGCATTGGAATGGTCAATATGAAGCTATTTTGAGAAACATTACTGACGCTTCAGTTTAGTATGCTGTGATTTGATTCATTTAGATTTCATACTTATTTAATTTTACTTATCACTAATGTTGTTACATGTTGTGCTTCATTTGGACATTTTCCTTATTTATTGGGTCTGTTCCCTATTGAGTTAACTAAATACTTTTAGAACTATTTATACTATCTACATGTATCAATACTTGTTTCCTAAAACCATCTATGTCTTTATATATATCGGTAGAATACATATTTGATCAGTTTATATATTATGATTTATGGGTCATTTTCTAATCCTGTAATGTGTCACGAGGTTCACTCTCCATCTTCGACGATTCCTATTCGCTGCAACTTATGTTTGCTTTTGTATCTATGTGGTTAAAACTTTTACCTTTTTAAAATAAAGGTTAAAACTTTACTTTGGCCATGCTTTGCGCCAACACCCCCCCCCCCTCCAAAAATAAGGTGCAGCAGCATTTAATGACTCTCCATTGAAACCTCAAGTTGTTTCTCCTAAATGATTGCAGCTTCATATTCTGAACTTTATTTAGTTAGATGAAACTGATGGTGAGTTGGTCTGATCTCTATCCATGTACTTACCTTCCTTGTCCCCAGGAGCAGCAAAGCAAGTATCTAATTCTTCAAATGATCTAGAAGAGGAGTTACCAAAAGGTTTGTTTCAGTTCTTATGTCTTGAGTAGCTACTGTTTAGAAAAGTTATTCTACCTACTTTTCATTTGAATCATAATTTTTCCTCTGACAATTTTACAATTAAGGGATGAGTTCGCACTGATTTTCACTATGTTATGCTCCTTGTTGTTTCACTAATATTTTTATTCTCCACCTTCTGCTTTCACATATTTACTAAGTAATTTTGTGTTAGATCGAACAAATGGTGGGTTTTCTTCTTCAACTTAGTTACTTAGATCTTCTTACCTTGCTTGTCTCCAGGTGCTTCAGAGGATGTAGTTGAATGTTTAGAAGTCCTTGAGGAGATATCACCAGAAGGTTTGTCTTTAGTTGTTAACTTGTTAGAAAGAATGGACTTAAGTTCAGAAGCATAGAAATAAGGACATGAGTGTGCCTGTATCAGCAACCAAATGGAATAAGCTGAGCCTATGGATGGCTGAGATATGCATATTGCTATCCATAGTATAGTTATGGTGTGTATCTGTTTCCTAGTCTGTTTCAGAGGCATGTTTACTAATTTAGCTAGTACTCCATCCGGTTTTCAAATAATTGTCATTTCAGACAGTGACACGGTCAGCAAGACACTATTTTGACCATTAATTAATAGTAATAAACACATTCAAAATATAGCAAATGTGTTGACTACACGTATTTCAAAACAACAGTTATTTAAGACGAGGGAGTATGACACCTCTTATATAACCGTAGGGTGTAGATAAGTCGTTGTTTATCAAGGAAGCAATAATACGGAAACAGCAGTGTTTTTAAGGCGTCACCTAGGTGACAAGGCAGTGGTGGCCCGCCACGCCTCGCCTTAACGCTTTAAAAACCTTGAGAAACAGTCTCTGCCCAACTTGACCAGTTTCATGATTTAATCAGAACCACTTTGCATGGGAGAAGTCTGGCGATTAGAGTTGCGATAGTCCTTATCCCTTCCTGCCTGTTTCCTCTATATACTACAATATTAGTAAGCGGTTATGATGTTTCTGTATATAGTAACTAGAAGAACCATTGTAAGTTGAACTGTTTTTTATAGGTTTGCTTTTTTTCAATAAACATTTAAGGTGGACTCGTGCTTTATTCACACTGGTGTTTAAAGAGCATTATGAAACTTTTATGTTGATCATATCTTAGATGTTGCATCACATCTAATAATTTTCTACGGTGCGCTTCTGTTTTTCTTTTCATAGGAAAAATATGGTTATATACCGTTGGGAGTTCACCAGTCTAGGTTTTACCAATAAAATTTATATACCATCCAAAGTTGCATCTGTCTTTAGTTTACCTTTCGTTGAACTCCTAGATTTTTGCTGCATCCATTTTCTTTGGTGCAAGGCACAGTAGTGAGATGTGAGCTAGGTCTGTCCCTGCGTGAGTGCGAGTCAGCAAGAGCGAAGGTGAGGGGCAACCGAACGATAGCTGCGCCAGCTGCCTCGATGCCGAGCTAGGCTTGGTGGCAGGTGTGGTTGCCCCGGCCGCCGGCCGGCTACCCATGGAGATTTAATGGAGGATTGGGTGGAGAGGCACGAGAGCAGAAGGGGGGCGGTGGGGTGCTGGGTGCTGGGTGCAGCCGTGGAGCCGCACGCCGGCGCCAACAAGGCGGCAACGGCTAATTCTGAGGAGCATCAACCGATTTGGGGATTTGATGACTCGCCCCCAAGGTTTGATTGATCGGCTTGCCAAATCGTCATTGCTGGTGTTTTCTTTCGAGGTACTCGTCCGGTCATCCATATTCTCTTCTAATGTGAAGCGTAATTCCGCGCCACCTAAAATTCCAAGCGAGCTCTGCCACTGCCCAATGCAATCAACGGTAGTAATGTTTAACTAGATCGTATAAACAAATCAAATAGATTGATAAATGAGAATCTTGATAAACGTAAAAAATAGCAATTCATTGTTTTCCGCGACTGGAACGGAGAAAGGGATTGGGAAACTAGATCGTTATCAATAAATTCATTATCACAAATGTTTTATATTAAAAAAACTTAATCTTATAGAGTACAACCATATAACAAGTCATTTGGGATGGGAGATTGGGATTCGGCCAATGTGGGAGGCATACCTTGCTCCTGGCGAGTTTGTGGCATCGGCCCTAATGGTTCGCTATGAAACAGGCATGACTGGAAGGCCATGGCGTAGCAAAATCATAGGTCTGGTCTCAAGTCACATGTTTGGCCACTTGGTGCTTGGCACCACGCATCCACTGACCATACCACTTCATCAAAGCACAAACTCTTAAGTTTCTCAGCTTCTTGGGCCCAAATTGGTTGACCGTAATTTAGGTGCTGGTTCGGTTGATGCTGTGTGGTTTGTTGTACTGGTTTGGAGCACAGTCCCACATTGTCTGTTGTCTGCTAGAAGGACGTCTGTAGAAGTGCCGGGCATACACTTTGGTGGCAGGCTTGTCACATCAGTGAGCCAGCCAACCTCGACAATGACGATGTTCATGTCGTGGATGCTCAATTGCCTTGAACGCTGCCACTAGGATGTTGATGTCGGCTTCAAATAAGTTGTCTGCAAGTAGGCAAGCGGTGAAAGTGTTTAGTTGGGGAGGGAATTGAATGCGAGATGTAAGGATTGGGCCAGGGTAGGGGTGTTCAAACAGGTCTTGCTCAAACTGACCCAAACCGCATTGTTAGTGTTCATTGTTAGTTTACTTTTCCCCCAATCCTGTTTGGGCCGGTTTGTGTTAATCCAGTTTGAACAGCCCTAGGCCAGGGGCATTTCAGCTCATTATTGATGGAAGGAAGTATAATCTAGATGGAGTGTTAAATTCCCGTAGAGAGGCCACTTTGGATATAAATGAATTGGCATCTTCTGGTGGTTGAAATATAAACTGATGAACTTTATATATATAGCCAATTTTCCTTTTCTGAACCACATTGGATGGTGGATTTACCTGCTCTGTATCTAATATTTAGTCCTGCTTACACTGCTTCTCTCCAGGTGCAAGAGATCAATTAATTGATTCATTGAACATTCTGAACGAAGAATCATCAGAAGGTTGGTTTCAGTTATCAGTTATGATGTTTTGGGTTGCTGATGTTTAGGAAAATGATTCTACCCTTTCTTTTGTCTACATTACACTCTCACATTTAAAGCTGATAATTTCTCATAAAAAAAGGAAGGATTTTAAGTGTGTGAACCCAAATAACAATATTCCAACCCTGTCGTGTTGAACGCTACTCTTGACTTGTCCGTTATATTTCCTTGTAAAAATGCATTTGAACGAGCTTCTGGAGTTCTGGGAGTTATTTTTCCAGCAACCTTACTGATACTTTGGTTTGGTTGGCATTCGACATAATTTGGTTTAGTTGTATCTTTTTTGTTATTCCTCAGATATTATTGGCATGGATCGGTGTTGCTCAGTATAAGTATCATAGATCAGTGTATACGGTATCAAATAACACCTTCATTTGTACCAAAGTTCAGTGTTAGCACGGCAAACACTTTTTTAATTAAAAATGTTCTAAGATTGATTAGAATTGCCTAATATCTTAGAAGCAGGCATGACCAAGTATGACTTAAGTGTTTCTGTAATTTTTTGAATATGTCAATTTTTTGCTGGATCTAGTCCTTATCGAATTCGTTGAGTACATTTTGAGTTTGCAGGTGGATCCGTACAAAATTACATTAGATGAATATATGTATTATGATCCATGAAAATTAAATTAGATGAATTAATGTATTAAGATCCATGAGCCATTGTGTACTCCTCTGGTCACAAATATAAACTTGTCCTAAACTTGTTTAGCTTTGACTGTAAATAACTAAAAACACAAATACTTGTGCAACATAGGGTTCATGCTACTAGGATTCATCATCAAAAGTAATTTCATAATATATAACCTTTCTAAAAAAATTTTTTTGCATAAATTGGCGGCCAAAGTTGGACCTTGTAGTAGTGTGATATCCTAAACTGCTTATACTTGTGATCAGAAGAGTAATCCTCTAATGTGCCGTGGAGTGGGTCTCTCGCTATTTTTCTTTTTTTAAGAAAAAAAGAATTTTAAGACATTTGCCCTTCATGGAGTACTCTGATATCAGTGTGATTAAATCATTTGCTTTCACTATTCTTTGCGCTTAAAGTCTGATTTTATTAAAGGAATTACCATTCTCTTCTTTAAGACAATGGTCCTGCTTGTTTGAGAGGGAAAAGAAACAGTTTTGCATTCTGCATCTCTAGCCTTTCCTGTTAGCTATTTGAACTGAATATTAGGCGAGAGTGAAACTGATGGTCTAATGCTGATTTGCTTGATTGCTCCCTGACACTTAGACCTGCTTGCTTGTCTTGTTTCCAGGTGCCACACATCAAGAAGTTGATTCTTTGAATGTTCGTAACGAGGAACCATCAAAAGGTGATCTTTGTCTCTGATAGCTAATGATTAGGAAAATTATTCTTCCCTTTTTTGTGTGTGCCTTGCATCTTTTCCTTTAGTTGACTTACATTTTGAGAGGACTGAAGGCTCCATTTTAAGTTATGCCTCCCCCTTGCCTTTTTCCTTTACTGTCACATGGAACTAATGTCTTGATCACTTTCTACTTTATGCTAAGGGCTCGGTTGTGGTTGCTATGCTGCGCTGTCGAATCTACTTAGTGAAATCATGACTAATTGTAGTAAGATTATTCTGTTAAAGCTCCACAAAAGACTATTAACTAAATATTGCGTCCAAAATTAGGAATAAATGAGTGCTTTTACAAAGACATCATAATGCCAATGGGAGCCAAAGGCCCTGCTTCTTTTAAGAGACCAATTAACTGATTCTTTGAAGAGACCCTGTTAAGCGCTGAGTTTCATCTAATAACTTACTATCCCATGCCTTCTCTATTTTTTATGACGAACTACAGTTCCAGTATTAGGTGGACATATTGGTGGAGTCTCTTGCTCTCCATCTAATACTAAGGCTCGCTTATGTTCTTGTTTCCAGGTGCTACAGAGCAAATGCCTGATTCTTTGAACCTTCTTAACAAAGAATCATCGGAAGGTTTGTTTCATTTATGATGTCTTGGGTTGTTGATGTTCAGGAAAATTACTGTACTTGTTTTCCTTTGTTTACCTTACAGCTTCCCTTACCTTATGTAACTAACCGCTATCTATGGGCTATTTTGGTGATATTGTCTGCCATCAGTTGCATCTAAGCAAGGTGATGCTACTCTTGGAGCTCTTTCTGCAGGTACTGTATTGTGATTCTTCATCTCCCTGCTACTCATCTTCCAGGGTATGGCGTGGCCTTTCAAAAATGTTGTCTACTGTAACATAGGGGGCATATCTAGTGCTAACACTTAACAAACATTTTGATTTATATATTATTATATTAACCAATTCAAAATGTTCTAGAAACAGTGGAACCAGTCCAAGATATGTTTTATTTGCATATGAAGTTTTTAATCCAAACTTGATTGACACTAGAGACAAATAAATATGGAATGTTGAACTACAAGTACATACCAGGAAAAAATGTTTCTATTTTCAGTATTGATTGAGTTTGGACTTGAAACAAAATGCTTTTGGGATGGTTCATTATATTTTGGCAACAGGTTCTAAAACTGATTGAACACCCAAAAAATGCTTTTGGGATGGTTAATTATATTTTGGCGACAGGAATTCTAAAACTGGTTGAACACCAAAACCATGTTATTAGCACTAGCACTTATTGGTGGGGTAGCACTAGGTACTAGTACAGTGATACTTTTGGGATGGTTAATTATATTTTGGCAACAGGAACTCTAAAACTGGTTGAACACCAAAACCACGGTAGCATTAGCACTTATTGGTGGGGTAGCACTAGGTACTAGTACAGTGATGCCAAGGACCCCTGATAGAACTCCATGGTATGTTGCATTCAATAGCAGTAATAAGGTAAAACCTACTTGCATATAATTTGTCTGTTTGCATGCGGGGTATAACGTTAATAGAAAATATGAATGATTATCATATCTGTTATGTTATGCACTGCTTGTCCTGCGACATGTTTAATAATAAAACCATTTCTTTTGATATATTGGTCCTATGCAATTAGTACTGCTGGTTTTGGATCTTATGTATTCATTTTATCCATGCAGCTCGTGAAGCCTACTTCAGCGGTGTTCCTCTTGATCCTGCACTGCATTCTCAAATGCACGGCATTCAAGGTTTGCTACTCAACCCCTCTGCTATTGTGATCTGTGATGGACCCTTAAAAGAGCTGCTGGAGGTTTCTCATGTGGCATGTTCAGCTCCCATTTCTTAATATTTCGAGTTTGGTCATATTGATTAAAGTGTCGAGTAGAATTTAGGTTACTGAGCATTATGGAAGCAAACATTTTTTTGTTGCATTTATCTTGCATTTTCCCCATTCAAACGCATGAATTGTTATTCTGGTTGTACTGGTGTTGATCATATCCTGCTGCAGAAATAGCTGTGCATTAAGTGTTTGCTGTGAAGAGATTGCACTGTGGCATGCTACTCTCAATTATATCATTAACTTTCTATCAGTTTCCTCTTTTTCTCCAACTACAATTAATTTTATAAGTTAGTGCAGATGATAGCCCAACTCAATCCATGGACATTGACCAAGAGCAAAGTGACCACTCCCGGCAAGTTGTCGTGACAAGGATTGAAGGAGTAGAAGTTATCAATCTAGACAGCGACGAAGATGAGGATGTCCCCACAGAGCAACATAAGCCAGAAGCGAAGGCGATGCGTGATATGGGGCCCATGAATGGTGGCAATTTTCAGCGATCCGAGTCAGCCTCGCCTTCAACCTTACATGTTCAGGAAGCCATGAATGGGGATGTTTACCTGCAGCAGCATGAGCCAGCACCTGCAACCACGAATGAGGTTCCTCAGCCGGAGCTGCGCCAGCCAGCACTTGCATCGATGCACGGGGTTCTTACCCCAGAGCAGCGGGAGCAAGCACCTGCAGCCGTGAATGGCGTTCTTCACCCGGAGCAGCGCAAGCCAGCATGTACAGCCAAGAACGTGGTGCCATCTCAGGTGCCCCTGTGGCATTACAAGGATCCTCAGGGAGACACCCGAGGGCCATTCTCGCTGATGCAACTGTGCCACTGGAAATGCAACGGCTTCTTCAACAAGGACTTCCGAGTGTGGAGGACCGAGCAGACCCCGGAGCAGTCTATCTTGCTTGCTGATGCCTTCCGGATGCTGTAAGCCTGCTATCTCGCTTCCTTCTGGGTCTGGACTCTGGACATGGAAAACATGAGCTCATTCTCGGGCGCCTTTTGCCCGGCTCCCAGTCGGGGATATGGATGTAAATTGAATTTTCGGTGTGGGTTGCACTGGTAGCGATATTTATTTATTTCTTCTTTAGCCGTTTCACAGACAGTCGAGTTGAGTCAGCGTATATTTATGGTTAAATCAGTCACATTTTCGAAAGGAAAAAAGTTAAACAGTTTAGTTTTGAGTTGCTTCCCATGTAGCCGCGTGTCCAACTCATTGCCGTTTGATTTCTGTTCTCCCAACGTGCAATGGACGGCGGTCCGGCGAAGGCCACAGGAGGGCAGTTGATTCGTATGCTTGTATTCATACTTAGGCCCTGTTTGGGTAATTTCGGGATTTTAAAAGGCTGACCGATTTTGCATGAAGAAAAATTTGTAGTTTTGAAAGGTAAGGTATGGTAAAACTGTATTCTTTTTTTTCGATCAAAGGCGTTAGGCCCAGCTTTACTGAAAGCTTAATGAGCATACAATTGATCGAAAGACTGGGGGTACCAGCTTACGAGTTCAAGGACCTCTGTCCAGCGCTTAAAAACCATCAACTAAAAGAAAACATCTACCAGAAGCAACTAAGTGAGCTCTACTACCAGCAAAAGACTATTCCACCACTGGAACTACAAAACCAGCCAAGACAGGAACCAAAGCAACAAGACTCTCTAAGTCAAAGAGGTTGCAGCCCCACAAAAAACAGCAAACAACAGGTTGATCCAGATTCAGCAACATCTACATCTGGCAGTTGCTTGTACTGATCAGCTTCTCCAAGATCTGTGACATCTTCTCTTCATCCTTCTGGCGCAAGAGAGGTTTCCAATATATCAGCAAAGAAAGCATCCTGTGCACTACCCCCATTGGTGAAGATATCAGCTTGCCGTCGAAGACCATTTTGTTCCTTGTTTTCCAGAGCGCCCACATAGTTCCTGCACAGATAAACAGATAAAGTAACCTTGTTTTGCTTGTTAAGCCGCCCAGTATCTCTACTGAAAGTTGTTCACAGGATGTTGGTGTTATATGCCATTGTAAGCTATCTCTAACAAAAGTCCATACAAAGTTTGCTAATGGGCATTGGAAAGGATATGATCTGTTGATTCTAGTTGCTCACAAAGCTTGCATTTGGTGTCACCTGTCCATTTTCTTTTTTTCAACTGAGCTGCTGATTGAATTCTGTTATGAAAGGCCATCCACAAGAAAATTTGCACCTTCAAAGGTACTCAATTTTTTCCAAACTCACCTTCAAAGGTAAAACTGTATTCTTTTTAATAGTTTTATAGAAACTCAATTTTTTCCAAACTTGGTTTTGCATCTTAGTCTCTAAACCTGCAGATACCGTGGCTTAAAACTTTATGCAATATGTCGTCATTCCAAGCTGCTACAGCTACTGCTACCGATTTTCTTCTGCCTTGCAGTTTGGCAACCGAAAGTAGCTATTTTCTACACAGAATGAACAGCTGAACAAGTGAAAAAAATGATTAGCACGTAAATGTACAATGGAGATTTCTTACACCACCAAACACTCTTTACAAGTTACAACCAAGAATACCACTACTATCCTACAGTCACTGGGGGATGTACACTACTTGCTCAACCAGCATGGTTGCCCAAGAGTGTAAGGAAAAGCAATCGTAATTGTAACATCAGAAGGTACACCCGAGTAGAACATTGTCTGAGTTTAGCGCCTGCCAACTTGGCGTTGGTTGCGGAAAAAGCTCAGAAGAACCTGCGCCTGCACATACATAACCAAAACAAAAACGTGAGCTGGCGAAAGCACAGAACTGAAAGTGTCAGCTTATGCCAACATGGTATGGAGTATGGACGGTAAGTACAGGAGTACCTTCTCTCTTGCACGGGCCGTGCCTGATTGCGACAACGCCACCAAAGGCGGCATGGCCCCTTCCTGGAGCACCAGGCTGCAGAACCTGCTGTTGTTCGTGCAGAGGTGCAGCAGGGCGGCAGCGGCATTCTCCTTCGCCCTTGCTGAGCCAAGCTCAACGACCTCAACCAGCACGGGGATACCACCAGCCTGAGCGATGCCATTTCTTCCCTCCTGCACCGTGGCAAGGATTGCCAGGACGGATACAGCCTTATCGACCATCCCGGCTGCTGGGTCCATAAGTTCCACCAGGGGCCTTACAGCCCCGGCCTCAATAATCCGGGCCTTGTTCTCGTGAAATATCGATAGGTTGAAGAGAGCCGTCGCTGCATCCTTCTTCCCCTGTGCATTTCCACTTTCTAGCAAGTCTACTAGTGGTTTGATTGCGCCAGAGCGTCCAATTTTGGCCTTGTTTTCTTCATTTACTGAAAGGCTGAAGAGAGTTGCAGCTGAGTTTGCTTTTGCTTCTGGGCTACCCATCTCAAGAACGTGGATGAGAGCCTCGATGGCATTGGCGCTTGCGATGGCGATCTTGTTGTTGTCATTTATTGACAAGTTTAGGAGTACTGTTACAGCACTTTCTTGCAACCTATGATCTGCCGAATAAAGAAGACTCACCAAAAAGGGTATCGCACCGTGGTTTGCAATGGCGGTCCTATTCTCCATGCTGTGCCTGGAAAGAACCAGCAGCTCTCCTGTTGCTGCTCTTTGGAGCTCAGTAAACTCATTTTTCAGGTCCTCAATAAGTCTACAAACTTTAACATCGACACCAGGAGAATCAGATATTGAATCCGCTGGAACGGCTTTATCTGATAGTTGACGCCAGACTAATTGATTTCGAGAACGAACACCACCCAACCTTGGCAGGCAAGTCGGTTCTACCTTTGAGCTGGTGACCATTTGATGATTTCTTGCAGTTTCTGATGCACTGCTGTTACTTGAGACCTGTTCCTCCTTGTTCTTTGCAATGGCTTCAAGATGGTTGCTGCTCGAAGAAGTACCTGTGTCAATATCATTACTGCTACCGGTGCTTGGGAGATACTGCTCAACATCAGAATCATGGAGACCGTCCTTTCTCATCTGCTTAAGGGCTTCACAACCATCAACTGTTTCATTGCATATCGATTTGTTTGCTTCAGTAGCTGTCAATGGTGATCTCAAAGCATCAGATTCAGAATCATCTGTGTCTTCAAAAGATGACACCTTGGAGATTTGGTCGTCTGAGTCGAAATCATCACACTCCAGATTATGTAGACGACTGTCATCTGACGAAACCTTATGTTCTGGTGAGCCAGACTTGTTCGACCATGGAGAGTTATCCGAGAGACAAGATATATCACTTGTACTATCATTTGTGAGGTTCAGGGAAACAGGAAAGCTGAAATTCAAGAGTTCCACAGGATCTGGAAGCATTATGCCATGTATCTCAGACCAATTTTCTATCAACTGTTTGACAGTGTAATTAGGAATCAAATTGGTGTGCCCCAATGTTTGTCGGGTCTTTGGGCAGACATTGTAACCCAAGTCAAGCCATTTCCTGATGAAAACCCGTTCATATGTTTGACCAGATGCCACAATCACTGGATCTGACATTAGTTCAAGGGAAAGGGGGCAACAAAAATCAGTAGGAACGGGTACTCCATTAATGATGTGCCTCTGCTTTTCTTCCACATGTTTATCAATCATATAGTTGACTAATTTAGAGATGTCGTTAATATAATCCAGTTCTGCACTATCCTCAGCGCTGACTCTCATTTTAATCTTGGACAGAGCAACAGTCTCCATAAGCAATTCTTGATTTGTGGATAAGCTCAAGGAGATTTGGATGTTTGTCAATGTCTCTGACTTTGGTATAACTTTCCCTACAAGATCCCTGGAAGCCTCCCCAATGGCACCTGTCATTTTCTCACACTGAAATTGCTTTGCTTTCTGAAATTGCAAGATGCCTGGTGATTAGAAGATGATAATATCAAAAGAGTGGCATTGGTATGATGATAAAAGCATTTTTATAACCTGCAAGTATACCGAAATACAATTGGTTTCTGATGGTAATATGAGAGAATTGACAACTTGGCACACTTCAAGCACATATTTTTGCATCTTGGTAATAAGGGACTCCACCTGTGTGACCTTCATGTAATAATTTGCAAGTATCATACAGTGAATAAATACTGAAAGCACTGTAGCGAATTGAAGGATAAGGGAGTTACAAAATAAATTTTGCTCGCCATCCAATCCCAGCTTCTGACTAGCTTTAGCGCCTCGTTGATGTTAACATCTAGTTCCTGAAGAACCTCCAGTAGTTTATCATCTGCAGTGACCTGGGTTGAAACTCCATCTATGACCATCTTCAGAAGATCCAGGATTTCATCAATCTTCCTTGCATATCTCTTAACTAACTCAGTTTCAACGACGTTGCTGGAAAACAGGACACGGAAGTTTGAAATACTGTTGATGATTGACATTGGCACTGAGTCCCCCATTGACCTGCATGAAGAACATTAGGCAAGTCTATTTTAGCTACACAAGCCACCGAAACAAAAGGATGGATTTGACAGTTCCCGTGCAGCTTAACAAAATTTCAAACCCCATTTATGGGTCTTATTTAAGGAAACATAGACCGAGTGATCACGGGTATAGCCTATGAATTGTATTCGAATCATAAATTGCACAGAATTTTGTTCCAACCTCTTGGAATTGGGAAATTTAGCATGAGAACAACGTATCATCACACTCGGTGCGTGCAAAAACGGGCGATCAGGATCTCGATAGTCGATACAGTCCAAAGAGTACACTATTTCCTCAGCTCATTAAATCCCAATTCCCCCTAACTCTTCCGTAATCACAGAGCTAATCCGAGTCTAAACGCAGGATCGCGCGCCTCAAAAATTCCTTCTAATCAAGAGCCCGGCAATAGAGCACGCAATCTCAGGTTTACGCACCTGCGCACCAAATCAAGCTCTAATCCCCTCTCATCACAGCATCTGAACACCACCTAATCACAAATGCGGCAGAAACGGCACGGTACGGCGCGATGCCGAAGTAACCAAGCCGACATGACTATGCCACACGGCGACCGCGGAAAGCCGGAAAGGCTACGAGTGAAGGACGCTAGGCATTCCAGGCGAAGAGAGGGAGGCGATTCCGTACCTCTACGGGAGCTCCAATGGCGGTCGCCGCCGTGAGCTCCACGCGGCTCGCGAGGCGGACGCGGGGGCGGAGGCGAGGACGAGGACTGGGAGGCGCCTAGAGGAGTGTGAACACGAGGGGGAGGCGGCAGTGACCAGAGCGAGCCCGGGGAGGGCGGGCTGGGGTTGTTGGGGCGGAGCGGTGGTAGAGGTGCATGGTGCTCCTGGTTCTTTGTCCCACTGTCTTGTGGGGTCAACAGGAGGGGAGCGGCGTGTCTGTGATGGACCCGGTGCACGGACGCGGCAAGGTCCGTCTGCGGGACGGCAGCAACTGCCCCCTGAGACGCGGGCCCCACCGCTGATCACAGATTCCCAGAGCTGCTGGGCCTCTGCACGGACTGGGAGGTGGGCCTCTGCTGGTTTTTTCTCAGGATGTGGGGCCCGCATGGTGCGCTTTTCAACTGCGCCGCGTGTACGGACCGAGGTTTACTGACGGAGTGACGGGTGTGGGCTAGGAAATGGCCATTGGGATTTCACTCGTCGGTCCACATGCCACTGGAACACCGGGCGCTCAAATCCGAATAGGCATAGCCGCGTACCATGCAGATGTTAATTCAATGCTTATGCTGACAGCTCCCTTTGGTTTTTTAATCACCCATAGTATCATCAGCGAATTATGCTAAACCTAGTGGCTTGTTGAATGTATGTACATCGTTGAATGAAACTCTTGCCAAAATTTAGCACCCATTAGCACTTCACAATATATAAAATTTTTATGTCTTGTCTAAACTTTACCACTAGCTATTAATACTTCTATTTAACGAGTAGTACTAAAGTTTAGCACTTTTAGACATTAACACTTTGGATCCAGCACCCCTCACCGTCAGCTGGAATGAAACTGAGTGACTTTTTGACGTATCAGCGAGTTGCCAGCGCATTTTTTTTTCAATGAGCATCGGGTTCTAATAAGAACGACTGGAGTTTTTGGAGCTAGGCGCAGCCTACGTTGCTATTCTACTCTGTAAAAGCAGAGCTGTGGCAATTCGATCGTGGCCGTCGAGTTATCTGTAACATCCCAGTTCAAAAAAAAAAGAAGAAAAAAATCAAGGAATGCCGCCACGGCACGGCGTGACCGGGTTGCCGACCTCGGCGTCCGTGCCACGCGCTGGCCAGGCCGGGCCGCCACGCGACCAGCCCCTCCATGCCACGCGCCAAGCTCACCTGAGCCGCATTCATTTCCCCCTCGCGTGCATCCCCTCCGCCGCCACCATTAAGCCCCGCCGGCCCGATCTTTTTCCCCGGCCGGCGGCACACCCCTCGCCCCGCCTATAAAAGAGCCCCCCAACCCCGCTTCACCGGCACCACCCATCCCCCTCCCCATCTCACCGCCGGCCACCACCCTCTCTCCACTCCGCCGCGAGCTCCTCACCGCCGCTGCCTAACCCTAACCCGAGAGCAAGAGAGAGAGAGCAAGGGATAAGAGAGAGAGAGGAAGCAAGTGAGGGAGAGTACCTGGCGCAGCATCGCCGACCCCCTCCTCGCCTCGGCCGCCGCCACCGCTGCGTCATCGTCGCCGCGCCGCCGCTCGGAGAGAAAGGTGAGGAAGGGGAGGGAAGAAAGAGGCGGGCCGCGCCGGCCGCTCGGCCACGCGGGCCTTTAGGCCACTTGGCCGTTCGGCCATGGGCCGAGCCGGCTTGTGGGCCGGGCCGCGCGCCCTGCGCGTGTGTGGGCCTTGCGCGGCTTGGACGCGGGCCGCGCGCGTGGGCGACCTGGGCCCGATGCTGTGTTGAGCCGGGTCGAGCCCAGTGCCGGCCCAGGACCCCTTTTTAAACTTTTCCAATAAAATCAATGAATAATAGTTGGTAAAATACATATAAAATCATAGAAAAATGAGAAAAATGCAAACTAAATTTTGTTGGATTCATTATGCAAAGTTCGATCCAAGAAAAATATATAATCATATATAAACTAAGTTTTACATGTACATTTTAATTCATGTCAAGTAATGCTTATTAACTTTGTTAGTACATAAGAAATTATAAAAAGACAATAAAAATGTAAGATTAATTTTTAGACATATGATTCATTTCCTATCCATGAAAATGTTAAGCATAATATAATTGCCATTTTCACCCTAAAATAATTAAATAGGTGCATCTTGTATAGCTAGGTAAAATAGGTTATGTTATCACATAAGTACATAAATAAAATATGTTGCTTTTATTATGCTAAATATCATAGTTTATATATAGCAGAGGCTCTGAATATATTGAAGATAAAAATAACCAACACCACTAATAAAAGATGTACTTATATCACATATGTGCATATGATGCTAAACTCTTAAGTACACACACCGTATTCTTTTGCTTCATGGGAGTTAATGAAGGAAGTAAATTGAGAGAAATAAATTAAATAACTCATGCATCATCTCATGTTTGCATCATAATCGTTCATGTAGATGCCGCGTTCGAGAACGTTTTGTACAAGCATCCAGGAACAACAGCAAAAGAAGGCTATGAAGAATCGACCTACTAGGCCCAAGGTCTAGTTGGCACTAACATTATGATTCAGCAAGGCAAGCCCCGGAGCATAACCCTTATTTTCAAAACTATGCAATGTTTTACTTAAGTATCTATGTGCATTTACGTTTCTAGGAGTTGTATGAAACCATAGATGCATAATTCCTTAGGTTCCTGGTCAAATACTAGTTGTTGCTTCGTTAGTTGCTATGCTTAATAAGTCTGGTAGAAGCCGAGTGATTACCGTCACTCGCGAGACATAGGGTTTCGCTTTAAAAAGTAATTTATGGGAGTTAATGGTTTGTTTATTAAAAGTGGAAGTCGTTCGTGGGGCCCAGGGTATCAGGGTTGAACAGTACTAATCACATACCGGTAGTAAGAGGTAGTTGAACCCGGTAAACCTATGTACCTATATGCAAACTGGTAGAGTGAACTGATACTGTCTTCTCAGTGGTGCTAGTCTGTAACTCATGGCTGACCCGTCGTTGGTATCGGTGGGGATTGGCGGTCTCGGGCTACAGGGCAGTTCACCTATGCGGGGTGCATATAGGGAACGGTTGCCATGTACGGTCCGACGGGACACGTACATGTCGTGTGATTAGGTCTACCTTGCAAGGTTTAAAATCGGATCGATTCGCCGCCACTCTCGGATAAGAGAACCTTGATCCCTCTGTCACAGTGCGACATAATGAAGGTAAATGGAAGTATGAAATGGTTGATTGAATAAAGATATGGTAAATGTTTGCTTGTTAGTGAAATGCTTTTAAACTTACTAATATGTTAGTTGGCAAACATAGAAGTTAGTACTATTACACTAATCTTGATGCTAAAACATTGAAAATAGAATCAACTCTTAGTAGCTTTTTGGCAAAACAAACCCACAGCCAAAAGCCTTGCATACTAGGAGTCGGCTAAGTATATACCATTAGTCGGGTAAGTCTTGCTGAGTATTAGTTACTCAGGGTTTATTGCTTAACCTTTTTCAGGACAGGATATTGTTTTATCCTTGCTATGTTAAGTACAATGGCCGTGATGCTGAAGGATGGAAAGTCACGAAGCTCTACGTGTAGTCACCATCTTTGTTTTTCACACCAACTGTGTATTTGAACTTGGTTTGTAAAAGACTTATTCTGTACAGTTTTGGATCTATATCATACTTGTACTATCTGCGCTCACCGTCGAGTGAGACTTCTGGTGTTTGTTTCGGTCCTTATGTTCGACTTGTGGTTGAATCGGGATTTACCCGACAGACTATCAAATTACGCCGTTTTAAGTGCACGGTGTCTGGATTAGTGGTAAAAATGATGATTAGTGCACTTAAGTCGGTTTAATTTGGGCGGTTCTGCCACAGCTGGTATCAGAGCCGAAATACACCAGGGATGGTATAAGTATGATTGCTTTACTTATTCAAAACTTAGGATGAGTTTCTACAAACCTTGTTTTAGCACGTGATAGTGTTACGTGGTAAGAAACAAATCCATGGGCATATCTATAGTCAGGTGGTAATATGTATGTTTGAACTAACTTCTAGCACGTAAGCAGGTACACTAACCACGATTTCGTAGATGGAAATCGAATAGAAATCGATTACCTACGTATGTGTATACCACCGTATAAGTTCACGTGCTTGTCATTTAATGACAAACTTCTCTTTTGAGAGGACGAATGGGACGAGCATGCATCATATCATAAACTTGTTGCATATTGTTGTGTGTAGAATTAGATTGCTTGTAATTTTTGTGCCTCCCATAAATTGATATAGGAGCTATACACATGTTGATAGTAGAAAATAATGCTTAATCATCCTGCCCAGAATAAATATATAAAGCTAGACACCCAAATAACTTCTGCTTCTTAAATGTAATTATAAAGATAAAGGTTAAAAAAAAAGAAGAAGAAGGGCAATCAACTACCAGTATTACCAATACAAGGAGAAAAAGACATAGGGATTCTCTTTCAAATCTGGTCAAAACTCTGCTTTCCCTCGTTTATCCTAGTGCAACCCGTATCCATGGCGTAACTCTGGAACACGCCACCTCTACCGTAGCCTGCACAATGTTGTACCCCTGCCCTGCCCTGTTCCATCGCCCTGCCACCTTTCTTGGCTTTTCGCCCTATCGCACTCGCCACTACGCCTACCGTCGCGTCGCCAAGCATCTAGCTGCCGGCCACTGCCTTGCCACACGCAGCCATGCCTTCGATCTTTTTTCCGGCCCCTACCGTCTCGTTCAAGCTGTCACACACGTCGCCCATCATCGACCACCATAAAGAGGCAACCATGGCAAGGAGGTTTCAACGCCAAGCCTGCTTCCTCCACTTCCAAGCCGCCCAGATCCACCGCTCGAGTTCCTTGGCCACTTCTTCCATCAAGCCTCACCACTTGCACTCTTCCGGCAAACTCCATCCCCCGTCATCTTCATCTCTGGCATTGCGAAGAGAAATTGCAATCTCTTATGCCCACATCCAGGCCGTCTTCTTGAAGCTCCTCCGCCACTCACCATTGGAGTAGAAGTCCAAGCGGAAGCCATAAGAGCAGGCCCCAAACCAAGAACACCGAACTACGTTGGTCGAAAAGCTCAAGACATGCCTACCCCCATGGCTCAGATCCTTGAGAAGTGTGATCTAGATTGCTGGTTTGTGGTAGTGACGTATGTCTGTCGTGTGTGCCAGATCTTGATGCTCTTAGCGTTCTACTACCATATAACTCGCCGGCTCCCGCATGAGCGACGTTGATGTATCCTAGAAGTGTAAGCTATGAACTAGCCTGTTAAGAGCCAGAATGTATCTTCGTACAAGTCCCTGAGGATACTAGTATATGTATGTTTTCCAAACTCGAGTCTGGGAATCAGGTCAACCAATCTGGGTGTTCATCTGTGACTATCTTTGCCTCTGAATATGCTACCCTAACTCCAGAGTCTAATCTTACTTTTGATTCCTTTCTTCGCTGTCAATCTTTAACGCTTCTTTTTGCTACTCCTTTATATTCCATAGATACATCCCTTCTTGTTAGATTATCCACAACTGCTTAACTGTTAATCTTTGGGCTGCTACATATAGTCTCAACTTTATTGTGGAGCCTTGTCACATGATCTGAGACGCCACGACGGAACCAAGGTTCTCGTGTATCTTTTATCGTTTTATGTAGGCTGGCTTGAACTTGGAAGGTCAGTACCTCCTGACAACCAGTACATCCCTACTTGCAATAAACGATAAGGATTACACGATTATGTCACTTGGAGCGCGTAGGTATTTCGGATTTGTGTGGGTGCGGCTTATTGCAATGATTTTTGTACACACCTTCTGGTCTTCTTCCATAAATCTCTCCAAGGCTTTCTAATATAACAAATTTTCCTTATCCCCACCTCACTCTAAATTCGCTTCATCCTGGGAATCTCGGGACGAGATTCTTTTTAGGGGGAAGGACTGTAACATCCCAGTTCAAAAAAAAAGAAGAAGAAAAAAATCAAGGAATGCCGCCACGGCACGGCGTGACCGGGTTGCCGACCTCGGCGTCCGTGCCACGCGCTGGCCAGGCCGGGCCGCCACGCGACCAGCCCCTCCATGCCACGCGCCAAGCTCACCTGAGCCGCATTCATTTCCCCCTCGCGTGCATCCCCTCCGCCGCCACCATTAAGCCCCGCCGGCCCGATCTTTTTCCCCGGCCGGCGGCACACCCCTCGCCCCGCCTATAAAAGAGCCCCCCAACCCCGCTTCACCGGCACCACCCATCCCCCTCCCCATCTCACCGCCGGCCACCACCCTCTCTCCACTCCGCCGCGAGCTCCTCACCGCCGCTGCCTAACCCTAACCCGAGAGCAAGAGAGAGAGAGCAAGGGATAAGAGAGAGAGAGAGGAAGCAAGTGAGGGAGAGTACCTGGCGCAGCATCGCCGACCCCCTCCTCGCCTCGGCCGCCGCCACCGCTGCGTCATCGTCGCCGCGCCGCCGCTCGGAGAGAAAGGTGAGGAAGGGGAGGGAAGAAAGAGGCGGGCCGCGCCGGCCGCTCGGCCACGCGGGCCTTTAGGCCACTTGGCCGTTCGGCCATGGGCCGAGCCGGCTTGTGGGCCGGGCCGCGCGCCCTGCGCGTGTGTGGGCCTTGCGCGGCTTGGACGCGGGCCGCGCGCGTGGGCGACCTGGGCCCGATGCTGTGTTGAGCCGGGTCGAGCCCAGTGCCGGCCCAGGACCCCTTTTTAAACTTTTCCAATAAAATCAATGAATATAGTTGGTAAAATACATATAAAATCATAGAAAAATGAGAAAAATGCAAACTAAATTTTGTTGGATTCATTATGCAAAGTTCGATCCAAGAAAAATATATAATCATATATAAACTAAGTTTTACATGTACATTTTAATTCATGTCAAGTAATGCTTATTAACTTTGTTAGTACATAAGAAATTATAAAAAGACAATAAAAATGTAAGATTAATTTTTAGACATATGATTCATTTCCTATCCATGAAAATGTTAAGCATAATATAATTGCCATTTTCACCCTAAAATAATTAAATAGGTGCATCTTGTATAGCTAGGTAAAATAGGTTATGTTATCACATAAGTACATAAATAAAATATGTTGCTTTTATTATGCTAAATATCATAGTTTATATATAGCAGAGGCTCTGAATATATTGAAGATAAAAATAACCAACACCACTAATAAAAGATGTACTTATATCACATATGTGCATATGATGCTAAACTCTTAAGTACACACACCGTATTCTTTTGCTTCATGGGAGTTAATGAAGGAAGTAAATTGAGAGAAATAAATTAAATAACTCATGCATCATCTCATGTTTGCATCATAATCGTTCATGTAGATGCCGCGTTCGAGAACGTTTTGTACAAGCATCCAGGAACAACAGCAAAAGAAGGCTATGAAGAATCGACCTACTAGGCCCAAGGTCTAGTTGGCACTAACATTATGATTCAGCAAGGCAAGCCCCGGAGCATAACCCTTATTTTCAAAACTATGCAATGTTTTACTTAAGTATCTATGTGCATTTACGTTTCTAGGAGTTGTATGAAACCATAGATGCATAATTCCTTAGGTTCCTGGTCAAATACTAGTTGTTGCTTCGTTAGTTGCTATGCTTAATAAGTCCGGTAGAAGCCGAGTGATTACCGTCACTCGCGAGACATAGGGTTTCGCTTTAAAAAGTAATTTATGGGAGTTAATGGTTTGTTTATTAAAAGTGGAAGTCGTTCGTGGGGCCCAGGGTATCAGGGTTGAACAGTACTAATCACATGCCGGTAGGAAGAGGTAGTTGAACCCGGTAAACCTATGTACCTATATGCAAACTGGTAGAGTGAACTGATACTGTCTTCTCAGTGGTGCTAGTCTGTAACTCATGGCTGACCCGTCGTTGGTATCGGTGGGGATTGGCGGTCCCGGGCTACAGGGCAGTTCACCTATGCGGGGTGCATATAGGGAACGGTTGCCATGTACGGTCCGACGGGACACGTACATGTCGTGTGATTAGGTCTACCTTGCAAGGTTTAAAATCGGATCGATTCGCCGCCACTCTCGGATAAGAGAACCTTGATCCCTCTGTCACAGTGCGACATAATGAAGGTAAATGGAAGTATGAAATGGTTGATTGAATAAAGATATGGTAAATGTTTGCTTGTTAGTGAAATGCTTTTAAACTTACTAATATGTTAGTTGGCAAACATAGAAGTTAGTACTATTACACTAATCTTGATGCTAAAACATTGAAAATAGAATCAACTCTTAGTAGCTTTTTGGCAAAACAAACCCACAGCCAAAAGCCTTGCATACTAGGAGTCGGCTAAGTATATACCATTAGTCGGGTAAGTCTTGCTGAGTATTAGTTACTCAGGGTTTATTGCTTAACCTTTTTCAGGACAGGATATTGTTTTATCCTTGCTATGTTAAGTACAATGGCCGTGATGCTGAAGGATGGAAAGTCACGAAGCTCTACGTGTAGTCACCATCTTTGTTTTTCACACCAACTGTGTATTTGAACTTGGTTTGTAAAAGACTTATTCTGTACAGTTTTGGATCTATATCATACTTGTACTATCTGCGCTCACCGTCGAGTGAGACTTCTGGTGTTTGTTTCGGTCCTTATGTTCGACTTGTGGTTGAATCGGGATTTACCCGACAGACTGTCAAATTACGCAGTTTTAAGTGTACGGTGTCTGGATTAGTGGTAAAAATGATGATTAGTGCACTTAAGTCG
>CM014274.1:7453412-7467464 GCA_004135705.1 Alloteropsis semialata
AGTTCAAAAAAAAGAAGAAAAAAAAATCAAGGAATGCCGCCACGGCACGGCGTGACCGGGTTGCCGACCTCGGCGTCCGTGCCACGCGCTGGCCAGGCCGGGCCGCCACGCGACCAGCCCCTCCATGCCACGCGCCAAGCTCACCTGAGCCGCATTCATTTTCCCCCTCGCGTGCATCCCCTCCGCCGCCACCTTTAAGCCCCGCCGGCCCGATCTTTTTCCCCGGCCGGCGGCACACCCCTCGCCCCGCCTATAAAAGAGCCCCCCAACCCCGCTTCACCGGCACCACCCATCCCCCTCCCCATCTCACCGCCGGCCACCACCCTCTCTCCACTCCGCCGCGAGCTCCTCACCGCCGCTGCCTAACCCTAACCCGAGAGCAAGAGAGAGAGAGAGAGAGAGAGGAGAGAGAGAGAGAGGAAGCAAGTGAGGGAGAGTACCTGGCGCAGCATCGCCGACCCCCTCCTCGCCTCGGCCGCCGCCACCGCTGCGTCATCGTCGCCGCGCCGCCGCTCGGAGAGAAAGGTGAGGAAGGGGAGGGAAGAAAGAGGCGGGCCGCGCCGGCCGCTCGGCCACGCGGGCCTTTAGGCCACTTGGCCGTTCGGCCATGGGCCGAGCCGGCTTGTGGGCCGGGCCGCGCGCCCTGCGCGTGTGTGGGCCTTGCGCGGCTTGGACGCGGGCCGCGCGCGTGGGCGACCTGGGCCCGATGCTGTGTTGAGCCGGGTCGAGCCCAGTGCCGGCCCAGGACCCCTTTTTAAACTTTTCCAATAAAATCAATGAATAATAGTTGGTAAAATACATATAAAATCATAGAAAAATGAGAAAAATGCAAACTAAATTTTGTTGGATTCATTATGCAAAGTTCGATCCAAGAAAAATATATAATCATATATAAACTAAGTTTTACATGTACATTTTAATTCATGTCAAGTAATGCTTATTAACTTTGTTAGTACATAAGAAATTATAAAAAAGACAATAAAAATGTAAGATTAATTTTTAGACATATGATTCATTTCCTATCCATGAAAATGTTAAGCATAATATAATTGCCATTTTCACCCTACAATAATTAAATAGGTGCATCTTGTATAGCTAGGTAAAATAGGTTATGTTATCACATAAGTACATAAATAAAATATGTTGCTTTTATTATGCTAAATATCATAGTTTATATATAGCAGAGGCTCTGAATATATTGAAGATAAAAATAACCAACACCACTAATAAAAGATGTACTTATATCACATATGTGCATATGATGCTAAACTCTTAAGTACACACACCGTATTCTTTTGCTTCATGGGAGTTAATGAAGGAAGTAAATTGAGAGAAATAAATTAAATAACTCATGCATCATCTCATGTTTGCATCATAATCGTTCATGTAGATGCCGCGTTCGAGAACGTTTTGTACAAGCATCCAGGAACAACAGCAAAAGAAGGCTATGAAGAATCGACCTACTAGGCCCAAGGTCTAGTTGGCACTAACATTATGATTCAGCAAGGCAAGCCCCGGAGCATAACCCTTATTTTCAAAACTATGCAATGTTTTACTTAAGTATCTATGTGCATTTACGTTTCTAGGAGTTGTATGAAACCATAGATGCATAATTCCTTAGGTTCCTGGTCAAATACTAGTTGTTGCTTCGTTAGTTGCTATGCTTAATAAGTCCGGTAGAAGCCGAGTGATTACCGTCACTCGCGAGACATAGGGTTTCGCTTTAAAAAGTAATTTATGGGAGTTAATGGTTTGTTTATTAAAAGTGGAAGTCGTTCGTGGGGCCCAGGGTATCAGGGTTGAACAGTACTAATCACATGCCGGTAGTAAGAGGTAGTTGAACCCGGTAAACCTATGTACCTATATGCAAACTGGTAGAGTGAACTGATACTGTCTTCTCAGTGGTGCTAGTCTGTAACTCATGGCTGACCCGTCGTTGGTATCGGTGGGGATTGGCGGTCCCGGGCTACAGGGCAGTTCACCTATGCGGGGTGCATATAGGGAACGGTTGCCATGTACGGTCCGACGGGACACGTACATGTCGTGTGATTAGGTCTACCTTGCAAGGTTTAAAATCGGATCGATTCGCCGCCACTCTCGGATAAGAGAACCTTGATCCCTCTGTCACAGTGCGACATAATGAAGGTAAATGGAAGTATGAAATGGTTGATTGAATAAAGATATGGTAAATGTTTGCTTGTTAGTGAAATGCTTTTAAACTTACTAATATGTTAGTTGGCAAACATAGAAGTTAGTACTATTACACTAATCTTGATGCTAAAACATTGAAAATAGAATCAACTCTTAGTAGCTTTTTGGCAAAACAAACCCACAGCCAAAAGCCTTGCATACTAGGAGTCGGCTAAGTATATACCATTAGTCGGGTAAGTCTTGCTGAGTATTAGTTACTCAGGGTTTATTGCTTAACCTTTTTCAGGACAGGATATTGTTTTATCCTTGCTATGTTAAGTACAATGGCCGTGATGCTGAAGGATGGAAAGTCACGAAGCTCTACGTGTAGTCACCATCTTTGTTTTTCACACCAACTGTGTATTTGAACTTGGTTTGTAAAAGACTTATTCTGTACAGTTTTGGATCTATATCATACTTGTACTATCTGCGCTCACCGTCGAGTGAGACTTCTGGTGTTTGTTTCGGTCCTTATGTTCGACTTGTGGTTGAATCGGGATTTACCCGACAGACTGTCAAATTACGCAGTTTTAAGTGTACGGTGTCTGGATTAGTGGTAAAAATGATGATTAGTGCACTTAAGTCGGTTTAATTTGGGCGGTTCTGCCACGTTATCTGATCGAATGGCTCATATCAACGTGCTCAAATTAATGGCACACAACAATGCTAATCGCCCCCGGCCCTTAAAATATACAGTGTGGTACAGGCCCCAGCTGGAAAAGCGGACATGTGCGGCCCAGAGGATGTCGAAACCTGTCTGCGTACTAGGAGTCACAGTCCTGCCCTGTCCCATGGTAGCTGCACACCGATTACTCGCTAATGCGCCACTAATCCCTAGACTAATCGGCCTGACGGGCGAGCTCATCAGGGCGAAGCATAAACAAGCCGCGGAATCATCCAGATCCCTTAAACAAATGCAGCTGGCGTTATCGCGGAGCGAAGATCGTACATGGAGTTAGGTTAGCGAGTGCTTTCGCCCCAGCTGGGCTTCCTACTCAGACGCCATTAGAGATTAGATAATGGGTTTCTCTGTGCCGAGTGATTGAGAGACAGCCAGCCAGGACGTGTGGATTAAACTATAAATTAGCAGTAGCATATAATAACTTGACGGAAGCAGCTAGTAGGTGATCCTTTTTTTTGAAAAAAAAGAGAGAGAGAGAGGAGAGATCATGTATTATGAAAGGCACATTTAAATTACTATAGCTGCTACTTGGATATAGTAGTTACCCAGGTAAGTAATGACGATGCTATCTGGTGCTTCATGCATACGTAGACATGTAGCTACTAAGGGTTCTAGATAAGAACTAGGATGGTATGACTCATCATGCATGTCACTGTTTTATTTTTCTTCTTTTTCCTTTTCCTTTCCGGCAGTTTGGTTCTCATCTGAACCATTTTTTTTTTCTGAATTCACGCGCATGTACACTTTAACGAAAGGCACGTCTTCTTCGCTTCTTATCTTTTCTCTCTGTCATCCATCGCACAGTGCGCGTGGATGATCATACGCGAATACTCACCTCACGTTTACGACCAGCTAACTAATTAATCAGCTTGTCTTAAACGTAATTATCTTAAAGCAACGGAGGGTGTGTAATTAATTGCATACCGAGAATCTGAGATGCGAGGAGGGGATACGCAAACTCGGTAGATGATGCATCAGCTTTCAGCTTAACCCATCCGCTTTTTAGCTAACTGCTTGGTGGATGGTGGCTACGAGTAGTGTACGTCAGCGTCTATCGTCGACAGATCGGTGTCCAGAACCAGTACGCCGCAGCAGCATCGGCATCTCGCAGTAAAGGTGCCCGACTTTGAACCGCATATAGCTGGGGACGACAACAAGCAAGAAGACGATCGAGTCGGCGACGACGATGATGGCGAAGTGATAAGCACGATGTCTACGTTGCCCATGGAATATGGTTAATCTCGATCGTCCCTTTTGACTAACCGCCTGTGTTATCCGGGCATCTTGGCGGGTAGATACGGTTGTCCTAGCTAATAAGCCTCCCTCGCGAGCGCATTAACGGTGCACAGTGTGCCACTGTGCCTAGGCCAGGGTCATGCTGATTGGACTATGTGACGCGCACGCGTAGCGTATCTCCAGCCGGCAAACTCTCTGTCACTAGTAGCCATCACGCATCAGCAGGCAACCGTGCATCTATCTCGGTGCCATCACCATCCGCCCGTCTACCCCCGAGCGATCGCCCTCAACGAAGCGCACGGCAGCGGACCGGATCGGATCGGGAAAGAACGAACGCGCGCAGGACGGAGTCACGAACCAACCACGCGCGCTCCCGCGTGTTCGTCGCAGGGTGAAACGAGCACAGCGCATGTAATCTTGACCATGCATATAGTTTTAACATCGTCCAAGCATATTCCACGGCTGGATCGGATAGGCGATAGGCACGTGGAAATGACGCGAAGACACGCCGGATCGATCGTACGGGAAGTCAGTGTCAGCGCCGGCCGGTGGACCGATCGAATCGTGGCGGCCCAAACGGCCGGCGACCTGGCCTTTAGCTTGAAAGCAGCAGCAGCATCAAGCAGGCACACCGGAAGTCGCTGAGTTGGGCGCCCGAACTGAACCGTTTTCGACGTAGTTAGCTGGAGGAGATCGACCCGAAAGAGCACGAGGGCCTGGGAATAAAATGGGGGCGGTGCTGACCTTTGACTGACGCCGGACGCGCGCGCGCAGCAGATGGGGCTCGTCGTCGTCGCGATCTAAATGCGGGCAACCTAAATCCGCGGCTTCGTCACCGGTGCAAGCTAGCTGGATTAGGGCATGCGAACGGGTCTCCGGTCTCGCGAGGCATATCTCTTGATCGCCATGTGCATGCGTGCGTGGTTCTTCGTCACGTGTGATGTGTGCGGTATTGTATTGCCGGCTCATGGTTTTAGCAACGCCCGAGAACTTGTTCCACCGCCGTTTTAATGTCTTCGCTTGTGTGCGGCATCTGGACTTCTCGGATCTTAGGTGGGGCCACTTTTCCGCCTGGGTGGTCGAGCACCAAAGGCGCTAGCCCAACATCTTCATGTTATTTACCATGACCCTACTAGAATTCTAGCAAAATATTGTCATGAACTGTGCATTAGTTATGAACTCAACGTTCTTTTGTATTCTTCAATTTGTTGAACTTGTCTGAGTTTTCGGTTTAGCTAGGATGGGAGTTCTATTTCTAGCAAATTACTACTTGTCAATCTCAAGACTTTTTGTCAATCTTTTTATGAAGTGTTTATAGAGACAGAGAGTGGTTGCACGCGTTCATAGAGATAACACGTACGAGAAGTTGAAAAAGGTCATATGGACATTTAGGATAAAATGAGTTATATGTCAAATTGGATCATTGTATTGTGTGAATTTAGGTTAGTAGGGCAAATTTATTGACCAGAATCGTGGAGACCACCCTATTCTAGTACGATATGATACCTTTTTTAACATTTCATTTCGTCATAGACTTTGACGTAGGCTCATGCCATGATATGCATTAGCCAACAATATATTATATATCTCAATGATAAGCAAGCTAGAGATATATACTACTACTCCATTCAATCCCTATAAATTTCAATGATAGTAGCAATAATTTATTGAAAAGGTGCCAAATCTCCTACAGCAAATCATAATCCTAAATGCTCCAAAATCTGCTAGCTGGCCCTCCTTTATCTCCATATTTTCGCCTAAAAACAACCGGTGCTAACTCCCAACTCCGCACCTACCACACATAACTCATGGCCGCCTGCCTCATCATCTCGTCGTCGTCGTCGACTCATCCTTATCCGACCTATCAGCCCCCGCCGCGCGCGCTCCGGATCGAGCCATCCGTACTTTCTCGGCCGCCCCACCGCTGGACCGAGCCCCGACGTGTCGCGCCGCCACCGGAAGCCCCGGGCCGTGTGGCCCTCAGCGCGGCCCGGTCCATTCCCGAAACGGAACGCCCCAGCAACGGCAGCGGTGGGCCCACGCTGACGCCCGCACGCGTCCGTCCAAGAAACCTGACGTAAGCAGTGACAAAATTGGCGCCGCCTCCCGGCGTCCACGTGTCGGGGTCAACCGGTCAGAGAGCGCCTCCACGTGTGCGCCACCGCGGGGGCCGGGCGCCCGCGCCACACGTGTCGCGGTCGGCCGCGGTTATAAATGCCCGGCTCCGCACCCGGAACAAGTTTCAAGCCCTCTCTTCTTCCTAGCATAGCAGAAGAGAACAGCAGTGACCGCAGGCTGCACAGAGCAGCAGTAGCAGCGAGCGATTTGGTGGAGAGGGAGAGACACGATGAGCGGCGGCCGTCAGGACCTGCAGCTGCCGCCGGGGTTCCGGTTCCACCCGACGGACGAGGAGCTGGTGATGCACTACCTCTGCCGCCGCTGCGCCGGCATGCCCATCGCCGTCCCCATCATCGCCGAGATCGACCTCTACAAGTTCGACCCATGGCAGCTCCCCAGTACGTCCTCGGATCTCGCCTGCATCCGTACCCATACATGAATGTTTTCGATCGATCTGCTCTGACGGCTGACGGATGAACTGATGCTCTGGCTTGTGTGTGATTCGTGTGCAGGGATGGCGCTATACGGCGAGAAGGAGTGGTACTTCTTCTCCCCGCGGGACCGCAAGTACCCGAACGGATCGAGGCCGAACCGCGCCGCCGGGTCCGGGTACTGGAAGGCCACCGGCGCCGACAAGCCCGTGGGCACGCCCAAGCCGCTCGCCATCAAGAAGGCGCTCGTCTTCTACGCCGGCAAGGCGCCCAAGGGCGAGAAGACCAACTGGATCATGCACGAGTACCGCCTCGCCGACGTCGACCGCTCCGCCCGCAAGAAGAACAGCCTCAGGGTAAGCATCTTCCTCATCCTCGCCGATGAGCGTAACTGCGTAAAGGACGGGGCTCTGAATTCCTGTCATCCAAAAAAAAGAACTCGATGATAACAACGTGTAGCTTTCAAAATGAATGCGGGGATAAGCGTGGCCCACGGTTTTGGGCCGCTGTCTTCTTTTTTTTTTTTTGGAGATGGGCCATGCGAGGGGGGCTGCACCGGCGCAACTTGCCCAATGATTCCGAGCGGCGCGTCGCTGTCGTCGGTGTGAATGCATTGGATGCCATGGCAAGCCAATCATTTTCGCGCAGCGCCCCCCTGCGACGGCGACCGCCACGAAAGCAACACGCCGGAGAGAACAGCCCGGCAATATGAATATGATGCTGATGTTCTCGTGGGGTCTGGGATTATTAGATGCCGAAATGGAGCTGTCGCACTAATTTGTATCTGACAGATTCTTTCTTTGATCGGTGCAGTTGGATGACTGGGTCCTGTGCCGCATCTACAACAAGAAGGGCGGGCTGGAGAAGCCGCCGGTCGGCGGCGAGTTCAAGCCGGCGTTCGCCGCCGGGGGCAACGCGGGCGCAGCGGTGAGCTCGCCGCCGGAGCAGAAGCCGTTCGTGGCGGCGCCGGGCGGGCTTCCGCCCGCGTTCGCGGACCTGGCGGCGTACTACGACCGGCCGTCGGACTCGATGCCGCGGCTGCACGCGGACTCGAGCGGCTCGGAGCAGGTGCTGTCGCCGGAGCAGCAGTTCCCGTGCGACCGGGAGGTGCAGAGCCAGCCCAAGATCAGCGAGTGGGAGCGCACCTTCGCGTCCGACCCCGTGAACCCCGCCGGCGCCATGCTCGACCCCGTGAGCCACGCCGGCGCCGGCGTCGGCCTCGGCGGCGACCCGCTCCTGCAGGACATCCTCATGTACTGGGGCAAGCCGTTCTAGACGGTACGCGAACCAAGACTCGAACGGCAGGCAGAGCATGCAACCCCATCCTCGGCTGCGGTTGTTGGCTGGCTGTCCTCGGCAGCGTAATCGCGCGGTGTGGGCTTGACTCAGGCGAGCCGCCATAGTTGACTACTAAAAAGAGCTTAAAGCTGGACGAAGATTTCATAAACTAAGAACAAGATGGGACTGCGATTTGAGGCGGCAATGAGACCCGTGGTGGCCCCGCCGGGAGCTAGGGAGATCGCGTTGCATTGGTGGTCGATCGTGCGTGGCATGTGTGTGTACTTGTACATATACATACATGACTGATTCGGTGCAGGGTTTCTGTTCCTTCATTGGTTAATTAGTTATTATATATATATATATATATACACATATATAAGGGGGCTTGTAGTGGTAGTGCTAGGGTAAGCCATTCGTCAAGGATCATAAGAAAAAGGAACTCCGTTGTTGTAGATGTGGTTGCATTTCATTGGCTCTTTAAAGGGATTAAATCGGATTCAGGATTATACTCTAGTACTATTTTTTAAATCTCTTCTGAACAAGTGTTGCCCTGTACTGTTATGATATCAACAGCAGTCAGCAGACCGGCTGTAGTAGAACTTTCGAGGAAAAAAAACATCGGACTAGATGCAGTGTATTCAAGCTAGCCAGGCGCTCGCTTATGCACGAAGGAACGCAATTGAGCCACGTTTTCCATTGAACAGAAAACGTGCTCGTTGAGAAAAAAAAAATGAGGCTGACACAGCTACTCCGTCCGTCCCAAAAAAAAAATCAACTTTAGCACAGTGTCATATTTTAGTATCTCAAGTTTGTCAATTATAGATTAAAAAATATTAATATTTATAATATAGAATAATATCATTAGATTAGTTACAAAATATATTTTCATAATAAATTTATTTAAAGTCATAAATATAAATATAACTTGCTAGAAACTTGATTAAACGTGAACCATTTTAAGTGGCACGCAACATGTAGTTGCATTTTTTTTTGGGACAGAGTGAAACTCTCGTTTTCCGAGAATTCAAACGATTTTAATTTTGACCAAAATTTATAAAAAAAAGTAATATTTATATTTTTTAAATAAATTTAGTATAAAATTATATTCTATGACCAATTTAATGATATTATTTATATAAATCTAGTTAAACTTAAGATTGTTTGACTTCTCGAGAAGCCAAGATTTGCAATCTTTTTGGGATTGAAGGAGTAACACATCGAGAGAACCCACCGCGAGATAGATGAGCTCGACCTGCCGGTGGCGGTAGCTGGTCAATGTGCACGTGTAGGCGGCCGCAGTCGTGATCCTAGAATTCACGGGCGGCAAGGCGGCGACGGCGGCCAAGCCTGGACTTCCACGTCCACACGGTTCTCGTCTTCGTGCCTATCGCCTCTGCACGTCCGGCTAGCTGTCAAATCTCGTCTGCTCCCGGCGCCATTTGGGCCTCTTTCATTGGTGGAGAAAAGTTTACGAGTTTTACTGAAGTAATTTTAAATCAAAAATTAGGAGGACTAAATATAATTTAATTATAAAACTAATTATACAGATGGACGAAAAATCACGAGACGAATCTATTAAGCCTAATTAATCCGTCATTAGAGATTGTTTACTGTAGCACGATGTTGTCTAATCATAGTCTAATTAGACTTATTAGGCCGTCTCCAACCCAAGACACTACTCATAGTTTCCATAAGCTCCACATCATCAAGAAACTAGTGCTAGACACTACCTCTCCAATGCAAACACTACCCTTTCATATCCAAATTTAATATCACTCCTCCCTCATTGTGTCTTGGATATCGTGTAGAAACCATGTCTCATGCAAGACCCAGTTTCCTTCTCTTCCTTCATTTAATCACTTACCACATCACATTTCATCCTAGGTGGCAGCTCATTTAATTCTATGGAAACCATCCTAGTCATTGGGTTGGGGATGGCCTTAGATTCGTCTCGCGAAGTTACTCGGGGGTTATGAAATGGGTTTTGTCATTAATCCACGTTTAATATCCTTAATTAGTGTTCTAACATTTAATGCTGCGTTTGTGGTTGGTAAGCACTTGGCCTGATAGGCCGTTACTGTTCCACGCTTGTTCAGTTCACAGATGATCTGACCAAGCTCTGGCCCGGGCCTGGAGCTCGGCTGCAGCCATCCTGGTCTGCACAGTAACGCAGCGTTCTGCTCTGGCACCATGAGGCGGCCAGGCCATCGGCGTTGCCTGTTTGTTAGACTAAGGCAGGGACAAAACTGCTGCTGATCGCAGCCCCTGCTAAAGGTAAAGATGACACCGCTTTCGATCCTAATGACCAGCCGGATACCAACAAAAACGGGGGCGTCGACGTCGCCGCTCTTTCCAGCGAGGCAGCGACATGGTTGTCTGGTCCAGCCGGGGAATTGGGTCCGGCGTTCATGTCACCGTCGCGTACGGCGGCTACCTCGCCTTTGATCGGAGCAGGAGCTGAACCGCGGCGCGGTCTGCAGTTTACTGCTCTCGTCGGCGCCGTGGTTCTGTTCTTTATACCTGTTCCACACTGGGAGTTTCGGCGCCGAAACTGGGAGATAGAGCAGGAATGCGGCGCCGACTAGTTTTTGCCTTTTTCTGATGTCATTTCCTGGTTTTGTACCAAGTGGCACGAGGGTAAAGTAAGAGGTCGATAGGCAGCTTATGCAATGACGGAGAAAGTACGGCGCTAACTGATATTTTTTTGGTGACAAATATTAGTATATTACCCACTGGTTTATGCTACGACACAAAGGGTTAGTGTACACGAAGGGATAAGATAATCATTGATGTGCACGAAGTGTTTTGTTTGATGAACTTGATAGTTGATGTACTTGGGCATCTCTTGGAATACTATATTTGATCATGGAAGTGAGAGCTAATGGCATTAGATTCCCATGTGGATACGATCTGTCTGTTTGCTTCGTGACGTGAACTTGCCACGCCGAAGCAACTGCCGCGCCGCGAATCAGGCGGACGATTCGTTCGCCGGACTCCAGGCAACCTGTGGCGTGGAAAATGAACTATCTTCGCGTGAAAAGTTTCGGCGACGCCGCAAATCACGTAACGAAGCAAACGCCTGCCCAAGCTTAGGCACATGACTTGCGGCGCGGTGCGGCGGACCCTTTCGTATGCTACATCAGGCCCATGCCAGATGCGAGGTTCAACCCAAGCAGAAGAACTGAAGAGGCATCCTAGTGTTTGCGTGGGCCTTTTGCTCAGTCAGTGGCCGGGCTGCGTACTTTGGAGGAGGGAGAGAGGGAGCGAAAGGCCCGCGCGCAGGTCACAGGAGCGCCTAGAAATCGAGATCGAAGTCGGAATTATTTTTTGTTTTAATTTTTTTTTACGATTTTTCAAAAACAAGTGCAAATCTGTCACCCAACCGCCGTATCATTTGGCGGCAGCCGTATGATACGGCGGTAAATCCCCGTAACCGCCAAATCAAAGGGCGGTAAGAAAAATCGCCAAATGAAACGGCGGTTTGGCACTGTAACACCGCAACCGCCAAACCATTCGGCGGTTGCAGCCTGCAGTCCGTGCCATTGCTGCAGAGTAGTCCAGCGCCTTCTGCAGCCGCACGTCGCTATCAATATGGAGGAGAGAGATGAGAGCAGCAGTGCCTTGGGACGCGTGCTTGTGTTCTGTGTTCGGTACCATCAGCAAACACCGTGTCAGAACTCAGTACAACTTCAGAGTTCTAGGGCTTGTTTAGTTGGTGCAACTATTTTGAATTCTTTACTGTAGCAATTCTAAACCTAAGATTATGAGGACTAAACATGATCTAATTATAAAACTAATTACACGGATGGACGGAAAATCGCGAGACGAATCTATTAAGCCTAATTAATGTCATTAGAGATTGTTTACTGTAGCACGACGTTGTCTAATCATGGCCAAATTAGGCTCATTAGATTCGTCTCGCAAAGTTAGGGGGGTTATGGAATGGGTTTTGTCATTAACTCACGTTTAATACTCCATGCATGTAAGATTCCCTTTGATGAATAGTGAAGTTGGATGAATAGTGAAGTTTGTTGTGGGAACTAAACAAGGCCTAGTTCACAAACATTGTATATATGTGCTTAGGGGTGAAAATGGCGCGGATACGGATAGAATTCGGATATTTTTAGTCGGATATCCATATTTTTAGACGAATACGAATTCGAATTTGAATATACTCGAATGCGAATGCAAAACGGATAGTTCGAATTCGAATTCGCATTCCGATATCTACTCGATTTACACGATAGCAATTCTCCATTTGTTTATGGATGGTTTTAGAAGAACAAAACCATTAAAAGGGTAGGGATTAAAGTATCATGCATACAAAGATAGCTGGTCAAAAATAACATATTTATCCATATTTATTTTAATAAATAAATATAAATATATAAATAATAAAATAAATAATATTTTAAATAAATCTATTGATATTTAGCAAGAAATAAATAAAATTGAAGTATATAAATAATTTACATCAATAAATAAATAAAATAAAGTATTTAAAAATAATTTACTTCAACAAATATATCATGTTCAGACTACATCAAAATAATATATTTATTTAAAAATTATATTATATTAAAATTTATTAAACTTAATTTTTTATATCTTTTGTAATATTGAAATTAATATTAATAGTCATTAGTCATAAGCTAACTTTACGTTATTCTTCACGGATACGGATAATTGTCGAATATCCACATTTATTTCGAATACGGATATGGATTCGGATAGAGAAAAATAGTGAAAAACGAATTCGGATACATCCATTTAGTATCCATATTAGCAATCTGACACGAATACGGATAACCACATTAATATTTTTGCGGATACGAATTCGGATATTTCAGTTATCCATGTACCACTTTCCATCCCTATGTGCTTCAGCTCAGAAGGTACCGAACATAGAAACTAAAAATGCTCAGTTGGGAACAAATTATCAACAGATTTCAAGTAACAAAGTTGAATAATTAATGCTGATAAAATAGTACTGGTGAGATAACAAATTCCAATTTACACGGACAACAAATCCTAACTCATCACGTGCTGAACCAAAAATTACACAGAACACAGGCACGCGTCCCAAGGCACTACTGCTCTCCTCTCTCTCGTCCATATTGATAGCGACGTGCGGCTGCAGAAGGCGCTGGACTACTCTGCAGCAATGGCACGGACTGCAGGCTGCAACCGCCGAATGGTTTGGCGGTTGCGGTGCTAAAGTGCCAAACCGCCGTTTCATTTGGCGGTTTTTCTTGCCGCCCTTTGATTTGGCGGTTACGGGGATTTACCGCCGTATCATATGGCTGCCGCCAAATGATACGGCGGTTGGGTGACAGATTTCCCGTGAGTTGTTTTTGAAAAATCGTAAAAAAAATTAAAACAAAAAAAAATTCTCGAAGTCGGGTCGCAACACGGCGGCCCTCCTCTCTCGGTGCGATACTGGTGGGCTTCAGACGGCTAGCCCGGCCCATGTGACGGCTCGCGTTCGTGCGCGCTCTGGTCTTCTTCTACCTCCCTCATCAGGGCGACAAAGTTTTTGCTAAAAAAAAGAATCAGATCGACAGAGTTCAATATGATCCGGCGGAACCCGAGAGAAATTAAGGGACCAAATAAACACTAATACACACCTAAACACACTAGTCAGCTATGATATATATAGTATGGATAATGAGCAATGATAATGCACAAAAGCATATAGTTTGAATAGGCCCAAAAAAAAGTTTGAAAATTGAATAAGTGAGGACCAATGGTGGTCACCTTGGATGATGAGTGATTGACAACCGTTGAGTGGATTGATGTGTCTCTTGGCTCGTGATGTGTAGGTGCAGGATGTGACATGGCGGCCGACGGCGCACGGTGAAGGTCAGGCGCGAAAGGTTCATGCCGATGAACCAAGGGCGGTGAAGGATGGACGAGTAGGCTTGGACCGAGGGACCCGAAGAGTCCGGCGGAGTCACGTGCGATCCGCATGGTGCATGGAAGAGCAAGAGTACACGGCGTGATGAAGACGGCGTCGGTCGAGTCAAGCGGGACGGAGGCGTCAAAGGCTTGGCGGAGGCCGGACACGCGTCGACATCGAGGAGGTCGCGTGGCGGCCAAGCGGAGATGGACGGT
>CM014274.1:7473959-7505752 GCA_004135705.1 Alloteropsis semialata
CTTAACCTTGAAACTAACCGGATCATGGAGACATGCAAAATTACCTTCGATGAAACTATGCCTTGCACAACCCCTGTCTTTGAGCTTGCAGGTGACCATGAGATGGGACAAAGCATCTTTGAGGAAGAGGTTGAACTAGCAGATGGTGGTGATGAAGATGAGGATGTGATCAATCATCTTCCAGTTGTTGCACCTGTACCTTCTACTTCGACTACATCACTTGATGGTCCAGACCCTACTTCCACTACACCAGGCCATCAAGATGTACCACTACATGATCAAGATGAAGAAGATCAGGTTGACACAGCTGCTGTTGAGGGGGAGGCTACTTCAGAGCGTGAAGCTCCACGGCACATTCAGCGTCGCCATCCGAGCAGAGGAGCCGGGGAAAGAGCTCGGGCGGGAGGAAGGAGAAAGAAGGAGGGAAGGAAGAAAGGAAAGAAAAAAAAGAAAAAGGAAGGAAAGGAAAATGAGAAAAGAAAATAGAAAAAGGGAAAAGGAAAATAGGAAAAAGAGAAAAGGAGAAAAGGGAAGGCGGGATTCGCGGACGGTGTCGGTCACGCGCGCGGTCGGGAGCAGGCGCGCGACGCGCGGTCGCGGGAAGGAACGGACGGAAAAACGGACGGTCGGGATTGGTTCCGGGAAGAACGGATTTCGGATGATTGGATTTGGAAATGACGGGAACGGGTTTTGGAGTTTGGGATAACGGAAACTCATCGATTAAGGTTTTAAACGCGTGATTTAGGTTTTTTTGATTTTCCGGGACGTTACAATCACCTAGGGTGTTCCCCTTGCAAGATTTGGCACGAGCTCTTTGGATTTTAGTTTTCCCCGAAAATCCCCTTCTCATGTGTTCTTGAATGAATCCACGAAATTGAAGGTGATAGCTCGATCTTTTTGTAGGGATCTCTTGGGCTAGGATTCACCATGGCATAGTGATGCTACAGCTGTGAAATCGTTGGATTCGGACCTCGTTTGAGTGGTTTTCAAGATTTGGATTTTGGTGTTGTTCTTGAGTTGTTCTTCACTTGTTCTTGACTCTTCCAAGATCCACGAAATTCGAGTGTTGCCTTGATCGTTTTGTGGAAATCTTTTGGACATAGACTCACTATGTTGTTGTGAAGCTATGGCACAAATTTCGTGAGTTTTGGAGGTCGTTTGATCCTCTTTTGGAGAGTTGACTTTATTTGCGGGTTGTTATTCTGGGTGACCTAGGTGAGCCAGGTCGGACTCAGGTGACCTGGATTTACTTGGAATTATTTCACCCTAGACAGAGAGCTTAACCTGGCTCAGCCAGGTTGGACCCAGGTGAGCCAAGTTGGGACTAGGTGAGCCAGGTCCGTCCCCAGGTGAGCCAAGTCTGACCTAGGTGACCTGAAGATATTTACCACGAGATAGAGAGCTCCACCTGGCTGAGCCAAGTCTAGTCCAGGTGACCTGGGTTCAACAGAGATCTTCTTTGGCTTTGGTTTATCGCCAAGTTTGTTTGTGTTTGCTTCCGCTAGCCTCTTGGGCTATACCTAGCATTATCCTTTGATCCAATGGCTCCTCCATAGCTACTTGGACTTGATCTTGCTAGAAGATTTGGGGTTTGGGTTGAACATTGGGATTGAGGCTGAGATTCTCGACGAGAATTTGTGAGGCTCCTATTCACCCCCCTCTAGTCGCCATTTCGGTCCTTCAATAAGAGGTCATTGTTTCTTATTTGTTCATTTCAGTTTCACTATACATGATTCTTTACCTCATTAAATTCGTCCATAATCGAATATGTTGAGACTTATGGAAATATCCCTCTCAATATAGAGTACCAAGGAATATCTCAAAAATCATTCAATGCCTTTCTTTTATGTTTTGCCTTGGTTTTCTACAAAGATTGGGCACAATTCCAGTAAAATAATAGGCTATTATGGGAGAAGAAATTGGGAATAGTTTGGGGGATATATCAAGGTTTTTTGTTTACAACTTTACATTAGTTTGAGTTGAGCGCAACTACAGATCGTCGCACTCTATCTGGCCGTGACATATAGAACTTGAGATGTTGGGCATGGCAGCTGAGACTAACTTACTAACCAGCTTCTAATATAGGTTGGGCTCAAAAGGTAATTTTTGGGCAAAAGGTCAAGAGTAACCTTTAGACAAAAAAATCAAGAGGTAATTAAAAAACTCCTGTTGGTGCGGGGGGAGAGGGGGGGGGGAGGGCATGGCCCCTGCCAGCCCCCCTCAGTTCCACCACTGATCCTTCGAGGATATATTTAGCATTTGACCCATGTGTGTGACCGAGCGCTTACAGAACTGCCAAAATTCATTGACAACTGTGGCAGACCGCCCCAATTAATCTGGTTTAAAAGCATGGGCCCACTATCACAGCAGTGCTCCACGCCCTTAAACCGAGCTAATCGTGCAATCCGTCGGATACCTTCCCGATTAAACCACCTTTTCTCTCGACCGAAACGAAATAGCAGCAGTCCCACTCGAAGATGGGCTCAGGCAGTACAACTCATCACAAATTTTACAACACGGGTTTCACATAGATAATTATACAAATACAGTACATATGTTTTAGTTATTACAAACCAGAGTTATAATACAGCGGAAGTCTAAACGTCGATACACATAACATCACATGGAGCCCACATATGACATTTAATTCCCGCGGCCTGAGTCGGACTCAGACGGCACCAACTCCACGGACCAACCATCAGGAAGCGTACACGGCCAAGTCAGAGCAGCAACAGGATCATAACCATCACCATTATCTGAAAAGTTAAGCCACAAGCAAGGCTGAGTATACTAATACTCAGCAAGACTTACCCGACCAGGTTAAAACTAGACATGCAAGGCTTTCTGGCTGTGGGGTTTGTTTTGCCAAAAGCATCTACCAGTTGATCCCTATTTTCAACATTTTAGCCCAGTTTTAAAGTGAAACTAACAATTACTAAGTTTGCCAATCTATCCAATAACAATCAGTGTCGAAAAACAATTGATTAACCAATCATCAATATTTCTCATCTAACAACACTTCCACCCATTTGGCCCAAGGACATTGATGTATGAAAAGAGATCAAGCAGCTTCATGTAACCGCGAAGGACGGACAACTCGAGTTGATTTTCACCATGCATGGGACAACCTAATCGTACGACCCGTGAGAGACACCCAGGACCTCACGAGGCAACCGTTCCCATCTCTCCCTGCCATCTGCCATCAGGGCCCACTCCACCCGAGTGCACGCCCCAACGGACCCCAGGTGCCCGAGGCAAACCTGTGCCGCGGCCACTGCTACACTCGCCATCATCCCGCTCGCCCAATGGAGTAGGAAGACCCGTCAGACGTCAGTTTGAATCAAGTACTAGGTTTACCAGTTTACCATATTTCCCGGCATACGATTAGTACCTTCAAAAGCTTGACCAACATCGCCACACAATCAATGCCTTAGCCACAATTCTCTGTGCAAGCGGGGTGTTCAACCAAACATAAATACCGCACAAGCCCCGCTTGCCGAATCTCATCAACGGATAATAAAGTAAAACCTACATCTCGCGAGTGACAAGGCAATCACTCGACTTTTACCGATCCTAATTAAGCATGGCAGTCTAAACGACCTACACATACTAGTATTAGGACATGGGTACCTAGGGATCATGCAACTAGGGTTTCAAACAACTCCTTAAACGTAAATGCACAATGTAAGGCACAAAGTAAAAGAGTAGTTTGAACAGTGGGTTATGCTCTGGGGCTTGCCTTCCTGATCACCGCTGGCCTTGGGCCCTTCCGAACTTTGGTTCGGGTCTTGTGCAGCAGCAGAGTTTAATTCAGCAGTAGCTAGATCGTCCGCGGGCTCGACCTCGATCTCGTATATCCCGTCGACCAAGGTTTGCTCTACATGAAATGCGGATGCATGAGATGCAGCAGTGCACGAGAAAACAATTACAGAATTACTGCAACAACTCACTAATACATCACTGGACAATCATTTATGGATTATAAATAACTGAGAAGCTCACAAATAAAGTGGGGTGGGTTGCTTTTAGTTGCTAATTAAACTTAACTCAATTCTGAAATAATATATAAAGAAATCTTATTAACTCTTTTTAAATGTGTTATAACCACTTAACTTACTACATAAGTTAAACAAAACATCTATAAATAACCATTAGTAATACAATGGAGTTTCAATTGCTAAATCTAACATTCAACATTCCTGGTTGCTATACATGTTTACAAAAATTATTTTTACCACAAGAAAACTATTTATTAAATAAGCATTTCCTAACTAGTTCTTACCAAATAAAGCCTAGAAAATACATTTTCATAAACACAACTTAAGATAATCATGTTTATATGTTCTTGACAGTTAAACATATTTTTCAGGAATTTTTCAGCATTTTACCAATTTATTTTCTATTTTGCTCAATAGCCAACATTTATCATCAATCATAAAATCATAATAAAATCTACAAAAAGGTTCTACAGCTAAAAATTTTACTGTAACTACTCTTCTATTAGAGGCATTTTATGTGAATTTTTCAGATTTTTCTGAGTTATATAGAATATTTGGTGATTTAACCACTCTCAACTAGTTGTAAACAACTTAATTCCAAAACTGCCAAAATCATCTATAAACTGCGGCCAACAGATACTCAACTCAACTCTAACAATCACAACAGATCCATCAAAAGTGGTTTTGCATTTTTAGCATATTCCTATGATTTATAAAGCAATGAACACTCTCTCAAGCACATCTTCATACATACAATAATACATTGGGAATCACACAGATTACACATGCATATGATACACCACTGGAAAGATAATTTCTCAAAGATTCCAGAAAGTCCAAGTTTGTGATTTTACAATTTTTCTGTGATTTTTGGTGATTTATTGAATCTCAGCCAAAATCAAAAGGGAAGAAACACGTGAATAGTGAATTCGGTGTTTACATCCAGGCCCCCGAGGATCTGAAAGTAATTGCAGATCGATCCTTTCCTCGCAAATAGGTCCTCAAAACTTACAACCAGATCCCTGCAAAATTTTCACTTTGCACATAAGGCCATAATATTTCTCCATAACCCCCTGAAGTTTCTAAAGGTTCGCGAAGAGGTCCTTCTTCTACCTTTCTTCTTCCTCAGCGTACAGACTTGGCTCGGCTTGCTCGTGGCCTTCTGGCCGGCGGTGGAAGTGGCGCCGGTGCCCTTCCCCGGCCTGGGCGCACGGCCAGGGCGTCGGCCGCCCCCCTCTGGAGCTTGCTGGACCGCCTCAGGAGCCCGGCCAGCGCAAGAACAGGGCCGCCCGCGCGAGCAGACCGGCGGGGGTGGCCGCTGCCCAAGTCTCTGGTGGCCGGAAAATGGAGGTAAAGGGGTCGGCAACAAGATACTACGGTGATCGCATTTTGATGATTGGATTGGATGGAAAACGATTGAGGAGTTACGATTTTGGAAATTTGTGGAGCTCGGCCGTAATGGTAATGGTGGTCGGCAAAACGCGAAATCCTCCGCGTAGGGGCTATGGCGACGGATGGGAAGAGTTCTGAGGCGGAGAGGGCGAGGTGAGGTAGCTCTAGGGGTGAGGAATCGAGGAATGACGGGCGGAGGGGGGTGAATTTGGTTGAGGAAGGACGGGCGCCTTTACTGTCCTCGGAGCTCGGTAATCCTTATCCCTCCGGCGAGGGACAACGCAGCAGGGCCACCTAGATGGCACAAGCGGCGCAATGGTGCGAGGACACGCACCTGGCCAGCTGGAGGGCGGTGAATGGTGTCGACGACGCCGAGGCCGAGTCTCTGGCCACTGCCGAACTGCTGATTTCCGGTTTCCGGTTCAGTTTCATGGCTGAGTGACGCAGCGGCTTCTTTTCGATGTTTCTCACGATTCCGTGTAGAAACTCAAGGAGCAACGGATATCAACCTTGTAGAGGATTCATAGGGCTACAATTCCTACAAAGGAACTTATACCATTTGCTCAACGGTTTGGAAGTTGCAAGGCCCTAAATCTCAGCCAAAATTCGAATTCCCGAAATTTCAGAGTTAGTGACAGCTCACGGGTCCAACTTCATCGGCCTTAAACTCCACTTTTTGTACATAAAAAGTTGATTCGACCAATACAAAAGTAAAAGACGGTATATCAGGCTACAACTTCTACAAAGGGAGTTATAGTGTTTGATCAATGGTTTGAGAGATAAATCGTGGAGAATCCGGCCAAAAATGCTGTTAACTGACGAACTGAAAATCCTAAGTCTGAATCGAATGGTTTTGACCTGAATTCAATGACCTTTTTCTCTAAGATTTACATACAGAAATCGAGATCGTCCAATACAAAAGTTGTAGCTGGTATATTAGGCTACAACTCTTACAAAGAGTGTCACTACTTTTGGGCCACGGTTTGAAAGTTACGGGGTGAAGAAAACGGGCAAAAATCACGTTTTTCAGACTTAGTTTAATTCAGCTAAGTGCTGAAATTGCTGGTTTTGACCCGATTTTGACCAAGATTATGAGTGATTAACACAAAGTTTTCCTTGATCCACATCACCACCATTGTAAAGAGGGTACTTTGTACTCCAACTTTTATATTGGTGGAATTTCAAGTGTGTAGGCAAAATATAAAGATATTAGCCTCTCGAGAAGGGTAAAAAGCAATACCCGCGACACATGAAATGACGGTCAAACGATTTCAAAATTGAATTTTGAATTTTTATTTGAACTTCCCATACTCATTTAAGTTCATAAACATGTATTTGACATTATTTGTGACATTTTGGGTATAATTTTTGTATTTTGACTATTTTAATTATTTTGGTTGACTAAGTCAACACATACACACAAATGCACAAACAACACGATTATGAAATGATGCATGTCGTACCGAGTTTAATTGAGTTAATTAAGGGTCTTAACTACATTAGTGACACCAGGGTGTCACAACAACGGTAAAATAAGAGTTGAATTAAGGATCCAGCTTACAAGCTATTCTTTTTTTTCCAACATGGGCCATGCCCGGATTTCATTACTGATTATCAACGAAATTACAGCAGATGTTCAATTCGGGAGCATCATATGAAACTACCAGTTACCAACAAAGAGAGAACAAAAGCAACCAACCCAATGATAACCAGACACGCTCTTAAAGTCAGATTACAGAACGACCAACTAACACTAAAGAACACTGAGCACCAAAACTATGCTTGAAAGCATCAACTGATGAAATGACTCTGCAGTACGTCCTCTACCATCTTCTGGTTCCTTTGACACTTCTTTTCCCTTGATGCCGCGTCATGTATGCATTACTCGTCAACAGGGATGGAGACAACAGGGGGCCGGTGGGGGCCATGCCCCCCCTCCCCCCAACATGCTTGCTGCAAAGTGCAAATCAAGTAGCATGTATGCATGTAGGAATAGTTAGCATACATAAGAGCACAAGTAAAAGCTTATCGTCTCATTTTAGCTATCATCCATATCACTATAATATCGGATCATATTCATCAAGTTGCATAACTAAAGACCTTCTATCTCATTTTAGCCATTAATCCATATCAACGTATCTACAGTACAAAATATAGACCTGCGGCAGGCATTGCTTAAGAGAACCGACCGAGCATTCTCTTTCACAAAGGAGTCAAACTAAGGATCTGAGGAGTGCTACTATGCTATCTAACCAGTCCAGCTAGAGGCCCTTTAGCATACTATAGCACCAGGTTTATGAACACATTTTGATTGAAAAATTTCTTGCCTTTTGGCCCCTTAATGGTTTGGTCCTGGCTCCGTCCCTGCTCGTTAATACGTCGTTCCCACTGTTAAACGCCTAATGCCAAGGAGCCGGGAGCATCGAAGTCCATCGAAGCAGTATTCACCAAAATAACCCGGCCAGATTGAATGCAACAAAAAAACAATGTAGGATCTGCATCTTCACCTCAACTCCCGGCCAGGAAGTCAGGAACACAGTGCCCCTGTTGGAGACCTGACCCCCAATCGAGCATGGTGAGGGGGGGGGGGGGGGGGGAGGGCATGACGGCGTTCGAGAGCTCACCTATCTAGGCTTCGGGATCCTCTCAGCGATCGCCCGCGTACCGCATGACCGTGGCCAGGAGGCATTGCCATGCATGGGAGTGAGCGAGGAGGGCAGCAGGCGGAGCACAAGGACTAATTTGCAAATTTAGAAGGGCTTTCGGCAAAATATCAAATCGTTATCAATAATCACGGTCCAAATTCTCCTACAAGAACATCTAGTCGTTTAACACGGTGGCTGGTCATGTCTGTTTAATCATCTGCTTAACATGTTTAATGATTGCTTAACCTGTTTAGATAGCCGTTTAGCCTGAACAAAGAGCTAAACGTTGGTGATCGATTGTTCAACGTTTAGGCTAACATTGGTCCAAACCAAAAGTGTTTGTGTAAAATACCGGGATTCTCCTCAAACTTAGGTCGCAATCAATAGTAGTGATGCAAAATAGAGGGTCTTGTGTAAAACACCGAGCCTTACTTTTCATACGACCATTTATTTGTGTCACGATTAATAACCACGACCCACTTCAGGATGTATTCTGCAAAGTATAGCTCCGCTTCTCCTCCCGTCGCCGGCGACTGGTGTCGAAGGGGCTTTCAAGTGATGGAGGATGTTGGTCACATGATCCCTTTGCAGCAGAACCCGAAAAGGATGCTGCGATATACATAGTGCTGGGATCGATCTGTTGCAGAGTTGTACTACTCAGGGGGTGTTTAGTTCACCCCCTTTTGCATCCATTTTGCAAAATGCACGCTTCCCAATGTATTTTTTCCTCTCTGTGCATGCAACCCAATGCATAAACACTATGCATAACAACTGCATCTAAACACCCCCTCATGTAGCGCAAGCCACTGCAATTGATCTCGCCAGTTTGGCCTTGCTTATACTACACTGAAGGCCTGAAGATTATAACACGATGATTTTGGTGAAAGAAAAATTGAAAATGAACTGATGCCTTTCATTCCCACGTTCACTTGCCCGGTCGCTCCATCATGGATTCATGGCATCGTTTGTTTGAAACTTTGAACAGTGTTTGGTTGGACTTTTCCTCAACAGGAGATTCTACGTCAACAGCAGCAACTGCCGGCGAAAGGGGTTGAGACTTGAGGCCAGTACTCGCTGAGTTTGGAGGGAAGCTTGTGGTTTCCTCTGGTGGCCAGAATCGGATATACTCGCACTCCCGCGGCATGGCCCTCCAAGGAAAGTGAGGTAATACTAGAACCTATAGATGAGGGAACGAGGCAAGGCCAGCCGCCAACTGATGTGATTCGATGGTCGTGGTACTACAAGTGTGCCTCGGTTGTGGATTGCCCAACCTCACGGTCAGGTCAGGGGAGGTGCGTTCCAAGCAACTGAAACCTCGCACCTTTCTCTCTGATCTTCTGCACCTAACGTGCCCTTTCCGGTTGTAGTTTATTGCTCAGTACGAGACTGTCTGCGTCAGAAACAACAAAAGAATAATTATTCATGATCACGGAGCCTTTGCCGGACGTGCCGAAAAAACTAGCACGAAACCGTCACGTAGAAACAAATGTTTCTCGCGTACGTAGCGCGGCTCCGACCTGATCCTGGATCACGAGCAAACTTAGGAACGAATCCTTGGGGGGAAACGATGGCATGATTAGGCAGCTTGATTGCCACCTGTTGGGCCCTCGCTCATGTGCGCGCCGGCTTTGTGTAGCGTGCATACGCGCGCGATCCCATTGCGACTGCTGCCGCTGAGCGGCTGAGCCCGAGCTTCATGTGGATCGACGACCCATGGATGGGATCCGGGAGCATCACGTGCGCGGCATCTAACCGAGCTTTTGTCCAACGTAGAAACAAGCAGGGGTAATGTACGGAGTACCCACTACTACTATCCAAAGATTAGGCCCTTTTTAGTTACCTCGAATTCGACCAATTCGACCAAAAGTATCTTCTTGAAAAAACGTGCCACTCTCTCTGCTTTTACGCTTCCCAATGTATTTTGCTACGGTCAATTCGATCGAATTCGCGCGAACTAAACTAAGATCTTAGAGTAATAAATTTGAAAAGGACCGTGCTCACTGCTCAGTCATCGGTTGACCGGCAGGCGGCCTCCCATCGCTGCTTTGAAAATGGGAAGTCAAACTCGACGTAGAGGTAGGTGGTCAGCGTGAGCCTCCTCCCACTGAGAAACAGTCCACGCCCTGTGTCTCCAAAGACGAGCGAACGAGCGAGCGAGTAGCGAGTCCACTTGGATTAACACAAATCAGAGTGGTTTGGCGCGCCTCAACAACTCCCGGGCCGTGGCACTGCCACTCGCAACTTGCAACTAGCAGCAGAGGCAGTTGGGCAGGCGGGCATTAGCCAGCCATTGGCAATCACTGCTCCATTGAGTGAGCCAGCTGCCGGGTGGGTTATCCCCGCTCGCTCCCAATCAGCATCGCGACGCTACCCTCCCTGCTCCGGTGGCCGATGAGGTCCGCGCGATGCCGACGGCCGCCACCGACACCGCGGGGGCAAGCCGACGCCCGGGAGGGATGCACGCGCCCGGTTCCCTGCGCCGGCAGAGGACCAGCAGCGCCGGGGCCCGGCCTGTCGTCGACCTGGACGCCAGTGGACGAGGCGCGTGCGATCGGGGTGAGGGGAGGCGCGCTCGCACTCACATTTCTTTCTTGGCCCCACTCACACCCTCGCATTTCTTCTCTTGGCCTGCGTGATGTACTGGAGTATTTGCATTTGCAATCCACTCCTTGGAGCGAGATTTGTTTTGCGTGTCCTTTTCATCATGATCTTGGCCAAACCTTCTATCATGCGCTTTCTTCTCAATCTCGAGCTGGCTGGAACACCATCTTCAAATCTTCATCCGCAACAAAAAAAAAACTAGTATTCTTCTAGCAGCCCCTGCTGTGAGAGATAACGCGATCGTGCAGGGGCAAATCTGCAAAATACTAAATAAACACGGATCGGACAGTTTAGTCAAGATTTTCAGGGTAATCTAATCCGTCTATACGTACGGTCGTCTAAAATGCGTCCCCATCTCCCTCCGCTCGCACACTACCGGTTGCGCTCCACTCCCACTGACCACTGCTGCCCTGCCACCCCCTTCTGGCCTTCTTCGCTCGAGCTAGCTGTGTGCGCGCTCGCCTGCCTTTATAACGCGGCGAGGCCAGAGCGGAGGCAGAGAGCCCAAGGACGCGCCTCGCCTCCTCTTCGAGATCCGCGCGGAGAGGCCGCCTCGACCGCTCCAATTCCGGCGAGGTACCGACCCACACCGCCCCCGCATTGCTGCCCCGTTCCCTGTTTTACTCTTGCATCCGCTTGCCGGCGTGGATCCAGCGAGCTGGTCCCTTGGTTACGCCGATGAGCTAGCTAAGCTGTCGAGCTGGTGGATTGATTTGTACTATTCTCTTCTGGAATCCGCCATTGATTGGTGCGCGTCTGCGCCCAGCTCGGAACCAGCTCAATCTGCAGATCCGGCAGCTGTCGGTGCAAGGGATAGAACGGATGTGCGAGGGGTTTTAATGCACGCGCTTTAGTGAATTTGTTTCCTTGTTTGGCCACACAAGGGGATTTTTTTTTTTCTTGGTTTCGATGGCTTTTATTCTAGGAAAGAGTTGCTGCAGTAGGAAACGAGAAGCCTAATACTAGCACCAACAGCGGGATCTTTCTTGCGCTGTTGCTTGAGCAGATCCAGCGTTTCCTTCTTTAGATCCACCGACTGATTTAAGTCCGCAGCAAGTTCAGTTCTTGACAAGGTGTCGTTTGCTTCAGGTGCCGCGCGGCAGACAATCTGCGATTTTTGGGGTTCTTGGCCGACCGGGTGGTTGGTGAAGACAAACTGCGTGAAGCTTGGTGATCTGTACATGTGCGTGAGGGACTGATGGCATTTGGCCGTGGCGCAAAGATGGACGGCCGCCGGCCGTCATCGTCGTCCTCGTCGTTCTGCACGACCACCACGGTCGTCGTCTTTGTGGCGCTCTGCCTGGTCGGCGCCTGGATGATGACATCGTCCACCGTCTTCCCACTGGAGATTTCGTCGAATAAGAAGCCGGTGGTGAAGCAACAGCCAGCGCCTGTTAACTTTGGTGCGTCTGAGGGGGCAACATCTGGCAATGCTGGTGAAGGTTCTGAGAAATTTGAGGATACCGACAACAACGACACCACAGTCCCAGAGGAGTCGAATACCAAGGAAGCTCCCGAGGAAGAGAAGTTCACTGAGAACACGGTGGAGAAGCCGGAGCAGAAGCCTGAAGACAAAGAGACGGAACCACCAAAAGAGAGAGAGGAGACCAAGGATATGTTTGATGATGCAAATGGAAAATCAGAAGGGCGATCAGATGATGCAAAGAATGGCGATGATGGGGATAAGAGTGAGGAAAAGAAAGATGATGAGATCACAAATGAGAGTGGTCATGAGAAACCTGATGGTGAGAGGAAGGACGATCAAGAAGAAAAGTCTGAAGGCGATGCCACTCAGGAGGAGCAACCTCAAATAGAAGAGAAGGTAGAAGAAAATGGAGAGAAGGAGCAGAGCTCAAATCCTAACGAGGTATTTCCTGACGGAGCTCAATCAGAGCTTCTGAAGGAGTCAAATACCCAGAATGGTTCATTCCCCACACAGGCTGCAGAGTCAAAGAATGAGAAGGAAGTCCAAGCATCATCAAAATCTTCTGGTGATGAAACTAGCTATAGCTGGAAATTATGCAATAGCAGTGCCTCAACAGATTACATTCCTTGTCTCGATAATGAGAAGGCTATCAAGAAGCTTAGAACTACCAAACATTATGAACATCGTGAGAGGCATTGCCCTGAGGAGCCCCCTACCTGCCTCGTTCCACTTCCAGAAGGATATAAACGCCCAATTGAGTGGCCAAGGAGCAGGGACAAGGTGATTCTGTCTATTCTCATTTTACAAATCAAAGTTGTCTGTAGCTGACCTCAATATCTGTTTGCTTATTACAAGTTCTACTAATTTTGCAGGTATGGTACAGTAATGTTCCACACACCAAGCTTGCAGAGTACAAGGGTCACCAAAACTGGGTTAAAGTCTCTGGTGACTATCTCCTGTTTCCTGGCGGTGGGACTCAGTTCAAGAATGGTGCACTCCACTACATTGATACTATTCAGCAGGTGTATTATCATTAGCTTGCATCACTATTAGATGTCACCTTAGAGTTGAACTTATTTGCCACACACTCTTGAGAATGAGAAGGCTATCAAGATGTTAGGCATAGGATTTCAGCTGGCTGGCTGAAATGGCGTCAGGCTTCTGGCGTCCTCTGTGACAAGAGGGTGCCACAAAAGCTAAAAGGTAAGTTCTCTAGGACGGCGATTCGCCCGGCGATGTTATATGGTGCCGAATGTTGGCCTACAAAAAGGCGACATGTCCAACAACTGAGTGTAGCAGAGATGCGTATGTTACGTTGGTTTTGCGGGCACACTAGAAGGGATAGAGTCCGGAATGAAGATATTCGGGATAGGGTTGGGGTGGCACCAATCGAGGAGAAACTGGTGCAACATCGGCTGAGATGGTTTGGACATGTCCAACGGAGGCCTCCTGAGGCGCCAGTGCGTAGTGGGGTTTTAAAGCGGATAGATAATGTAAAGAGAGGTAGAGGACGTCCTAAATTGACTTGGGACGAGTCGGTTAAGAGAGATCTTAAGCAGTGGAATATCTCCAGGGATCTAGCTATAGATAGGAGCGCTTGGAGATTAGCAATCAACGTGCCTGAGCCGTGATCTTTTTCTTTTTCCCTAACTCTACCTTTTGTCTTTTTTTGCCTTTTTATGTCTCTCTTATCCTTGTTTCTTTTGGGTTTCATCTCTAGCCTACCCCAACTTGCTTGGGACAAAAGGTTATGTTGTTGTTGTTGTTGTATACTATTCCACAAACATAACTGTAGACAAGTCACTATTAGATGTCACCTTAGAGTTGAACTTATTTGCATCACTATTAGATGTCACCTTAGAGTTGAACTTATTTGCATCACTATTAGATGTCACCTTAGAGTTGAACTTATTTGCCACACACTCTTGAGCATGAGCATGAACTTATCTTTTTTAGTAATGTTCTCGTTGCATTAATTTCTAAAGAAAGCAGGATACTGAGCCATGATAATAAAATTTCCATATTGCATCTTTGAAGTTGATATGATCAAACTTGCTTTCTTTCTATGCTGATTAAAATCCTGGTTGCAGGCACTTCCTGATATTGCATGGGGCAAACGAAGTCGTGCCATTCTAGATGTTGGTTGTGGAGTTGCCAGCTTTGGAGGTTACATGTTTGACAGAGATGTGCTTACCATGTCTTTTGCTCCAAAAGATGAGCATGAAGCTCAAGTACAATTTGCACTAGAAAGGGGAATTCCAGCTATATCAGCTGTGATGGGCACCAAGAGACTTCCATACCCCAGCAGGGTCTTTGATGTCATTCATTGCGCTCGCTGCAGGGTTCCTTGGCACATTGAAGGTTTGTCTTGTTGATGACATGTCTTCCTTTCTTTTATCAATTTGCTATATAAGTCATTCTTGTTGCTGACTCTTACTACTTTCAGGTGGCAAGCTTTTACTGGAATTGAACCGCCTTTTACGCCCTGGTGGTTACTTTGTCTGGTCTGCCACTCCTGTTTACCAAAAACTCCCAGAGGATGTCGAGATTTGGAATGGTATTGCTTCCTTATTTCACCCTAACATGCAATTTTATATTAATGTCTACATATCAAAAGACCATACTATCATTTTGCAATTACAGGATATATTCACAAGTCATAAGTAGAGTGGCTGGTAAATTGATTTGTTATGTCAAAACAAAGTATCATATGGCCTGCCATCTCTAGTGCTGTCTGTGTACATATGAAATTTATATTCATAAGCTAACACATAACACTATTGCTTCTGTGGAAGTTTAGCTATTCTTTACTTACACTTTTCCTCTAGCAACTACTGGCAGCACAAATTCAGCTGTTTATCAGTGAAAACATCAAATAATTCCAATTATCAGGGACCAGGTGTTTCATGGAGGAGGCAGGCTTGCATTTATTCAAAGTACATTATATATGCCAACTATGAAAAATGAATTTTATGTCTAACATGCAATCACTTGCTCTTTACAGCCATGTCCACTCTGACAAAGTCCATGTGCTGGAAGATGGTCAGCAAGACTAAGGATAAGTTAAACCAGGTTGGTATGGCCATATATCAGAAACCAATGGACAACACTTGCTACGAGAAAAGATCAGAAAACCATCCACCATTATGCAAGGAATCTGATGCTGCAGATGCTGCATGGTATTTCACTTCTTTGAGAAGCATATGTTTTCAGAACAATGAAGTATGCCTCTTCTGCTTACACGACCTTTTGATTTGCAGGAATGTACCTTTGGAGGCATGCATGCACAAATTGCCTGTTGGTTCAACAGTTCGAGGGGCAAAATGGCCAGAGTCATGGCCACAAAGGCTTGAGAAGACCCCTTACTGGATTGATGGTTCCGAGGTTGGAGTCTATGGAAAACCTGCAAATGAAGACTTTGAGGCAGACAGTGCTCACTGGAAACGGGTTGTAAGCAAATCATATGTGAATGGCATGGGAATTGACTGGTCCAAAGTGAGAAATGTCATGGACATGAGAGCGGTGTATGGAGGGTGAGTGGTTCTATTTCTCAGTTTCTTTGACAAACATTATTTTCTTTTTTTGGTAATTCCAATAACACTATACAACCATCAAACCAAGCTGGCACAACGCTAGCAAAAAATAAAAAATAAAATCAGGCAACTTGTCCTAAGTAGTTAAGCATTTTTCTTCCTCAATTGGCTGGGGAAATGTAAAACCATATTTTTCTTGGTTTGCATCTGAAGGTCAATGGGTCTTATTTTTTTATTGAAGACTTTTTGACAAATGCATTTTACCACCTCCTTACTTTGTTTCTTAACTGACATTCTACATTGTTGCATGGCAGTTTTGCTGCAGCTCTGAAGGACCAAAAGGTCTGGGTTATGAATATCGTGCCAATTGATTCACCAGACACGCTGCCCATCATTTATGAGCGTGGTTTGTTTGGTATGTACCATGACTGGTGCGAGTCTTTCAGCACTTACCCAAGAACATATGACCTTCTGCACGCAGACCATCTGTTTTCAAAGCTGAAAAAGAGGTTGGTATTTCTTACTCCTGTTCTGAATATTTGCACTTAATTGTTTGCCAATAGCTTGAATTTAACAATAGCAACCTGTAAAGGATTATGTCCTTGACACCACTCAATCCATCCATTAATATATACGATTGGAAGTCTGAAGTCCAAAATCCAAACTGACTGATGTGATCAGTTCAGCAAAAAAAAAGTCCGAAGTCCAAACTGACTGATTATCAGTTCAACAAAAATAATAATAATCGCATGTGTTTATTGAGTCTGACTTGTTTCTTTGATATGTAGCAGTAGCATGTCTGTGCTTTATGCTTCTTGCAGAACTAAAATGTGGTGTTTGCATATTGTTGCAGAACTAAATCTGTGTTGCTTGTTTACAGATGCAAGTTGCTGGCAGTTTTTGCCGAGGTTGACCGTGTGTTGAGGCCATATGGCAAACTGATCGTTAGGGATACCGCGGACACAATAAACGAACTGGAGAGCATGGCCAAGTCCCTGCAGTGGGAGGTGCGCATGACCTACACCAAGGGCAACGAGGGGCTGCTCTGTGTCGAGAAGTCGATGTGGCGGCCCAAGGAACTCGAATCAAGCTCGTGAAATATGTGTCGAACAAAACTGTCACTGAGTAGGGTAAACTAGACGAATTTTGGCTCTAGATATGCATATGATTCTTGTTGATGCTGAAAGGACAAAATCCTTGGTGTAACTGTAGAATAATACGTCTGTTTTTTTCCCCCATTTTGTCGTTTCACAACTTTCGGGGTGTTTAAATGCGGTGAAAAAATTGTGAAATGTACTGTAGCAATTTTAAACCGAAGATTAGGAGGACTAAATACGATCTAATTATAAAACTAATTACATGGATGGACGGCAAATCACAAGATGAATCTATTAAACCTAATTAATCTATCATTAGAGATTGTTTACTGTAGCACGATATTGTCTAATCATGGCCTAATTAGGCTTAATAGATTTGTCTCGTAATTTCACCGAGGGGTCATGGAATGGGTTTTGTCAGTTATCCACAATTAATACTCCTAATTAGTATCTAAACATTCAAATTACTGTAGCGATAAAAAAGTTGGCGAAACTAAACAGGCCCTTTGTTGTAAGATAGTGCCGGAAATCAAAGGTACATATAGTTCAATTTGTATGCTCCTCACTGTGTCGGATAGCAGTCGAACAATAGGCCTGTTTAATTCCCAAAAGCCACCAAAAGTTTTCACACTGACAACCGTGCCCCCTCTCACAGGACATTTATCAGTGTCAAAATTTTTCACCAATTCACCGGATTTAAACAGTCTCAATCTGAAATTTCTGCTAGGTTTGAACTGTTCCTGCAAGTTGTTGCTCGACAACCAACAGTGAACAGTGACTTGCTTGGTCCTTGCGCACTGCTGCCTGTGCGACCAGTCACTGCGTCCAAGACTCCAAGTCAGGCAGTCACTGCGACAATCAACTGCTTGAGAACGCAGCTGAGCGCCGGGAAAGATACAAAAATGGCGAGGATGCGGCACGGTTGGAAGAGGTTTGAGATCAAATTGCAGCCAGATTTTTTTCATTCCTATTTTGTCTCGGCTCTCCCTGCAATGCAGGTACAGGTGTTCCATTGCAGATCATCCTGATAGTTTACTAGCTCTATTTGTTTGAGCTTTTGGTCGCATTTAGACTGCTAGTTTTTTGGATGTCAAAAAACTGGAAGCTGAAAAACACATGAAAAAAAGGTTTTTGGCTTCTGGCTTTCAGGGCCATCTGGCTTTTGAACATCCAAAAAGTCAATAGGGTAAAGGTGTCCAGAAGCTCAAACAAAATTTGTAGCGAGTGCAAGTCTATTCTTGGTTACTCACTCAGCAGGTTAGCATTTTGCTTGAAGGAGTAGTAGAGAATTGGGCAAGTAAGAGCCTGTTTGGCAGAGCTCCCAGAGCTGATTCTCGGCTGAATCTAGCAGGAGCTCTGCCAAACAGTTTTTCAGGAAGAAGTGATTCTCTGCTGATTGTGTGAAGTGATTCTCTGAAATGAACTAAGAGGCTGGGAGCCGAAAAAAGTAGCTTCTCCTGATTCTGTGAAGTGATTCTCCATCCTGATTTTGAGAATTTTTTCTAGAAAATCAAAGAGAATCACTTCCAGCCACAGAATCACTTCTCTCGGAGAATCAGCTCCCATAGAGAATCAGAATCAGGTGGAGCTCTACCAAAGAGGCCCTAAGGCCTCTGGTTTCATCTACAAGCTCCATTTCTGCATCTGAAGTTCCGAACTGAACTTGTTTCCCTCGTCTACTGATTCTGCTTCTCCCATGTCCAAAGATGACGAGCAAAGAAACCCGGGACCACAATATTTGGGGAATCCTGAGTTCCCGACTAAAGATCAAATGTGGCGGACGCAACAGTGAACGTCATAGCTCCGAGGGGTAAGGCGTCGGAGGTCGGGTTACAGAGATGGTGCCCCTGTTGAGGACGATGTGGCAACTGGCAAGTGGCAAGGGAGGAACGAGGTGGTTACCCTGGAACTTCCGGCGGTGGAGGAAGATTTCAAGGGGGATCCTATCTAGCCTCCATGAGCTAGATAAGAAGATAACTTTCGGCCTATCTGGTCCATCCGCCTCTTCTTCCTCTTCTTCACCGCCGCCGCCTCCTCCGCTGCCCCGGCCGGCGGCATAGCCGCCATGCCGCCCGTCCACCACCCACCGCTGGCCCCTTCCACCCCGTCCTTCCTAGCGAGCTTGCTGTCCTCGCCCCCGCCATTGGCACCGTCCACTGTGGGTTCGGCTCTGCTTGGCCGGCTGGAGCCCTTGGACCAACCCTAAATCTTAACTCTAACCTCTGCCGCCTCCACCACCTCCCTGATCGGCGGCGACCACGTCGCCGACCACTCCCTCCACCTCCCACCCCTCCACGGCGCTGGCGAGCAAGTTGCACGGCACGAGGAGGAAGAAGATAGAGCGAGGAGAAAGAAGATCGGACAGGATGGACGAAAGGATCGGACGATAGGAAGCTATCTGAAGCCAGATAGGTTTCCCGGATTTCAAGTGTTGAAGGTCTAGAACTTTCGGATGCCTTGTGGGTGGCCCCAAAAATGTTTTTTCCGTGAAAGGCCGAGAAGATTTGGGCCCACGAAAGACGAAACACTTGGCACCCGTGCAGCTACCGCTAGCAGACACGGACGGCGCACGTGAGGTCCGCGCGTCCGTCCAGATTCTGAAATTTCATGAGCCCATCTGCTGATCTGCGTACTGTACGTACAAACATTGATCCATCACCCATCGTCGAAGGAACGACAAGCGAGTGTCGACAAAAATACACAAGAAACGACAAAAATACACAAGAAAAGTCACCGGGCCGCTTGCTTATATTTATATATATGTATCTTTTGTATATGTACAACTAGTAGCACGCCATCCGACGGATAGATGGGCATGCACGGCAGCGTCCAAAAATGGGAAGGCGGCGCGGGGCCCGCGGGCCACGTGTCCGCCACCTGCCCACGGGCCCACCCCACCTGGGCGCGCACGTGGGCGAACCCCGCGCGGGCCCCGGCGGCGGGCGAGAGAGAGAGACGGCGGCTTTTGGCCCGGCTCGCGTTAAGTGCTGCAGGGAGCCGCCTCCTGGGCCGGGCCGTGGGAGAGCCAGCGGGTGAAGGCGTCCAGCGTGCGGGTGTCGGCGCGGTAGTGGTGCTGCGTGAAGCGCATGAGGTCGGCCCAGGTGAAGTCCGGGTACCGGCGCGGGGCGGCGGCGACGGCGCCGCTCGCCGGCGGGCGCACCACCCGGTCCTCGCGCGGGCACAGGAAGAAGGCCAGCGACCGCCGCTCCCGCTGCCGATTCACCACCGCGCGGTGCAGGCAGCTCGTGTACCGCCCGTTGGACAGCGCCTGCATCCATCATCCATGAACAGGATCAGCCGGTCAGATATGTAAGTAAAACCGATCGATGGAGATCTTGCACCATTATTGCTCATTCCTTGTCTCCCTGAAAAAGAGAAGATTTGTATCGTTCCCCTACACGCTCTGCAGCCACAAATGTTTATATGTGTATATATATATATACAGGGAACAAAAAAAGGTCGTCTTGTCAAAGCACAGACGCACAGTGAAGGAAGGAAACATCTTGTCGCGGTGCGCGCCAAGCGGGCCAGCTGCGGGAACCGGGCGCATGAGGTGATGCAGCCGTGCCTGCCACCCACACGGCCAAGGGGCCGAGCTGGAGCCCCTTGCCGTGGGCGCCAGCGGAAACGGCTAGAAATCGGAGGCGGGCGGGGGCAACCAACAGCCAAGCAGCCACCGGCAACCCAACCAACCTTGAACTCCAGCGCGGCGCGCTCTCGTCTCGCGGATCAGACGGGATGGGGGGTACCGGGAGGAAAGGAAACCACCGCTCCGTCACGGGCTGGGGCTGGGTCGGTCGCCGAGCCATTCCCGGACACGGAGAGGTGGCACCAAAACAGGGGAAGCCGACGAGACCGCGCGCACCTGGGCTGGCGCGCGGGGGCCACCGCCGAAAGCGCCGCCCGCCCGCGCGCGCCATCCCCGCCGCCGTGCAAGGGCTACAAACAAAAGGACGCAAGGCTCCAACGGCACAAGCCAACAGTGAGCCCGAGCCGACCGGCCGCGACGCTCCCCTGCCCAACTTTTCCCGCGGGCGCGAGCGATCAGGGCAAGCGGATGGATAGGGAGGGAGGGAGCCGTCCCCTTCCCCTACGAGGCGCGGCCGCGTGTAGGCCGCCCGCCGAGATGGAACCAACTCGAACGCATGTCGGCGTTGCATCCATCGCCGCACAGTACTACAGTAGTGGTGGACTGGCTGGCTCTGGCTGGCTACTACGTGACATGACTACGTGTGCGTGTTGTAGTCTGTCCAATTAGGTCCATCGGGGATCGAAGAGAGCAGGACAAGGAGAAAGCCAAGGCAGAGAGCATAACAGAGGAGAGGAGGAGGAGGCGCTTTGAGCTGGTTACCATGAAGGTGTCGCCGATGTTGATGACCATGGCCCCGGGGACGGGGCGGACGGGGCGCCAGTCGCCGTCGACGAGGACCTCGAGGCCGCCGACGTCGTCCTGGAGGAGGATGGTCAGCGCGGTGGGGTCGCAGTGCGGGCCCGTGCCCAGCGTGCGCTCCGGCTCCGGGCACGGCGGGTAGTAGTTGCACCGCATGATGGAGCGGCTGTCCTCGAAGAAGTCGCGGTAGTAGCCGCGCTCCACGCCCAGGCTCAGCTCCAGCAGCTCCATGATCGTCAGCGACAGCGCCTTCATCTCCTCGCAGTACCTCTGGTACACACGCCTGCCATGTGTGCACGTGCCCGGGGCGTGCATCAGTATACGTAGTTCAATTCGTCGGAGGCAATGCCACCAAGATCCATGGCCCGACCGATATATGTATATACGTATGTGCGGCAAATGATATCGGTGCTCGATCGTTCTTACCCCATTGGCTCGAAATCTTGGCCCAGGGTGCTGGCGAAGTAGTCCACCACGACGGGGGACACGGCGCCGTCGTGGAACCCGAAGGAGAGGGTCTCCTTCCAGGGGAGCTTGGACGCGAACCGGTCGGCGTGCGCGCTCGTGTACCCGGACACGGTGCCGGGGATGCGCCGGGCGCGCTGTTTCTCGGCCAGCGGCAGGCGGAAGAAGTCGTTGGCGCCGTCCAGCGCGGCGCGCGCCAGGGCCGCGTCCACGCCGTGCCCGCACACCTGGAAGAAGCCGTGCGTCGCGCACGCCGCGGCCACCTGCGCCACGGCGCGGCGCAGCCCCGCGCGGTCGCCATTGCGCAGCACGCCCACGTCCACTACCGGCACCTCCAGCTCCGCGGCCGAGGTCGGGCGCGCGTCGTCGTTCGGCCACACGAATGGCGCCGGGATCTTGGGCTCCCGGCGCAGGTCGAACGCGGCGGCGGCCTTGTCCTGCTTGGCCGCGGGGAGGTCAATGCTGGGGGTCGGGGCGCGGAGGAGGAGAGGCGGGGCCGGGCTGGCGTCCATGGACGCGGCTGCGCGCTTGGCGATGCTGCTGTGAGGCAGAGCTGGCTCTTGCTGTGCTCGGGACACCATGAGATGTGCGAGCTGCGAGTGTGTAGGAGCTGTCCGGGCCGGTGGGGGTATTTGTAGCAGGGGAGGAGAGGGGGGGAGTTGGCGAGCAACGACAAAGACAAGGAAGGGAGGAAACAGTTGCGACCTCATGTGGCCATGTGGGCCCCGCCACAGGGGAGGCCATGCCATGGGGTCTCGTTGGAGGCAGGCAGCCCCATATAGAGCCGAAAAGGCACCTAAACAATGAATTACTTGTTTTATTTGGCTCGTTTAAGAGCATCACCAGCAGGATATCTAAACCGAATACCTATACCTAAAAATTGATAGAATACCTAAAAACCAACAAAAATTTGCTCCAACAGCATACCTACATGGATACCTATACCTAAAATTTTTAGGTCTCAACCTAAATTTCTCTCTCCTGAACCAAAATATAGCAATCCAAAGGGTGGATACCTATTTCTCTCCTGAGAGGAGAATGGACAAGAAAGGAGAGGGGCACTGACAGGCGGGTCCCATTCGTCAGTGTCTTGTATCTAGAAATAGGTCTCCAGTTTTAGGTATGCTGTTGGAGAGAGCAAGTTTATGTACCTAAATTTTTTTCTCTCCTGTACCTAAAGCAAATTTTAGGTCTTCATTTTTAGATATGCTGTTGGAGATGCTCTTCTCCAATTCTCCATTTTACAACTAAACTATGCATTGCTAAATTCAAAAAGGCCCTTGTTGTTCTTTTAGAGCTTTGTGAAAACCCAACGTTACCATATCCTGCCTTACCTAATCTCTTCTTACGATTCCTGCAACAAAAGAGGCCGTCCCATTGGGCCACGTCGCGCGGGCCGTCGGATCGGCCGCGCGGACGGCCAGATCGGCGCTTTTCAATCATTTTACAAAAACACCCTCGAATTTTGCAGGAATCAACCAGCCGTCCGGCCTCCACTCTCAGAATGTTTTGCATGAAAACCCTAGCATTTTACTTAAATTACAATACAACATGTTCAGTTCCTTATTCTGCACGAGCAACATTATACATACAATTTGACCACCAAAACACGCTCAAATCAAACGGTACTAAATATAAAATTTGCTCAAAAATTCAAAATCTACAACTTTATTAGAAAGGATATTTTTAAATTTAAAATGCTTTCACAATTCATTTGCACAAATATTTACATGTGATTCATTGTACCTACGATTCGGGTACCGAAACATCTTCAAATTCAGAAGTGTCCAATACAAAAATTGCTCAAAACTTAAAAATCTAAAGCTTTGCTATAAAACAAAATTTTAAATTAAGAGTGTTTTCGTAATTCGTTCACATAAATGTTTATATGTGATTTGTTGCACCTACGATTGTGACACCAAAACATCTTCAAATTAAAAAGTGTTGAATATAAAAGTTGCTCAAAACTACACAAGCAACAAATTTGTTCTATTGCGGTTTACCTGTTCAACCTAACATCCGAACAAACACCATCACATTAAAAACTTTTAAATATAAAAGTTGCTCAAAATTTCAAAATCTACAACTTTCATACATATACGATTCGGACACCGAAACATCTTCAAATTAAAAATTGTTGAATATAAAAGTTGCTCAAAATTACAAAAGCAACAAGTTTGCTCTTTAACAGTTCACCCGTTATGGCTAACATCCGAACACCAAAACGCCTTCAAATAAAAAAATTCAACATAAAAATTGCTCCAAATTTGAAAACTACAACTTTAATACATAGAAAATTTTAAAATTGAAAACTCCTTTCTAATTTCCTTGCACAAATTTTGACATTTCAAAATAAGATACACTTCAAAAGAAAAGTTACTCGACATTCGAAATCTAAAACCTTTCCACATAGCAAACTTTTAAATTTAACGTGCTCTTGCAATTTATTTATAAAAACAATTATACGCTCACACGCAAAAACCACTGTACCACGGGCACATCCATTGGCCCCTTGCGGCAACGCCGCGAGCTTTTCTAGTAGTACTAGATTTTCCCACTGTCGCCACATTGAAATGCTATAGCTACAATCCAACGATGCCATGATATGGCGAGCATATCACGTCATTGAACTATGGGGGTGTTTAGTTCCCCCTTCATTTTGCAAAATGCCTCATTTTGCAAAATACACGCTTCTCAATACACTTTTTTCTCTCTGTGCACGTGGCCCGATGCGCACCCATTTTGCAAAATGCCTCCATTTTGCAAAATGGAGAGGGAACTAAACACCCCTTATAGCTAGTGGCTGAACCATGCAAAAACCATTTATCCAAAGTGAACTCTATTCTGTCGCCACATGATGGCCATCAACATATCCCTAGATCTTCTGTATTGGGACGACATTTCGTTATGAACGATTTCTCACTGCACGCAATTTGCATGGCCTCACTGTCAAATGGTACTTGCAAATGCAAACTGAGCCTAGATCGTTTGGTTAGGTTTTTTATGGTAGGGCAAGTTTATTGTATTCAAGTTCTACATTATGGGTTTGTTTGGTAGGGTTTCTTGTACTTCAGATTCTTCATACTGAAAAGATTCTCTATAGTTCTCAATGTTAATTAACTTTTAAGGAGTAAGTGATTCCATTCTAAGAAGTTACTCTTGGAGATCAACCTCTTCCTTCTTCTAGGTTTATTCTGAACTCATGAAGATATCCTCTCTGTGGTTGGTGACGTATCCTTCGATAGCAAGTTGTCTATAGATTGTCAATCCCAACATTTGTCAACCCAGTCTTAAAAAATGTTCATAAGAATAGGGTGTATGATCATATACTCATAGAGGTGAGTGTGAATAGATGTGTATGAGTGTTTGTATATGTACTAGATTTTAGGGGGAGAGGGGGGATGATATACAAATCCCTAAGCATCTGCGTGTGTGTATATATAGCGCGGTCATAAGAATTTAAATCCTCTTTTTCAAAAAAAAAAAGAATTTAAATCCTAGTGGCCTCCACCACCAGACCAGTAGGTGGATCCATTTCCACGAGGACCTTAAAACGATCGTCTTTTTCTTTTTGAAAAAGTCTTACATTGCTGTATACTATTTCATTTCAATTTTAAAATCAAAAGTTTATAATTTGAACTGACAGTCAAACTCATTTTTTTGGTTATTACAAAATGATAGCTATTGGATTCACAGGTGACGCGACCGTGTTTGACTCGTCAAGCATGCATTCATGCACGCGGCGTTGGAGGAGCTGGGTACTTGGGTGCCATGGCGTTTCGCAAGCACTACAGTACATGCGCGTGCAAGACGTGGACCGCGCAGCAGCTCGTTCTCGTGTGGCCCGGCCCCGACACGTCAGCAAATAAACGGCGCCTGTTTTGACGTATCTTACAGCATCTAGCTCGCATCTCAGTGGCCAATATATGCAGCATATATAGTCATCTCTAAAGTTAAACCATATAAGAACAAAAGCTTGTGTTCCACAGTATTCCCTGCTATATGAAGAAAAAAATTCATTGGTTTGCATGGTAAATACTTGTAGAGTTGCATGATTGTCCACTCTCAATGGTAATAAAATGTAGGTCCGAGATCTACTTATTGCAATATGTATATGACCTTCTCTCGTCACATTTTTTATTGAACTATCTCAGTATTGATATACTTTAAGTAGCATCTAGCAAACAGAGTATATAGATGCATGGTTCTCCAGCTTCATAGGTGACGAAAGGTAGGCTAGAGATGAATGGTTGGTCGACTGTGATATATGCATAGCCTTTTTCTTTCACCGCATCTCTAATTTTTTTTTCGAAGGACCAGTACAGACGCAGACACTTACACCCACGTACACTCACCTCTATGAATACACACACGCAAACCCTACCCCTATGAGCACCTTCAAAATACTGGGCCGGCTGTTCCGATCTTGAAATTGACAAAGTCACCACAAGCGTCTCGCTATCGACAGGCATGTCGCCTACCACTGAAAGAATAGCGCCGGTTAAATCCTGGAATAAATCTAGAAAAATGTGACACCCGTACCGAGTCGGAGATTCAAACCCGGGTGGGCAGGTTCCACCACAAGAAACCTAACCACCTAAGCTATGCTTAATTCACACCACACCTCTAATTCCTAGGTGCTAATTCATCAGACTTTAGCAATTTGTTCTATAGATTTTGGATCTGACACTAAAAAACAACTTAAAGGATGAGACAGGTTCATCCCACACATATACTTGTGTCTCTTGTTTTTGCATATCCACATGTTCCAAAATGAGAACACGTAATTACATATAAGATTGCATAACTGACATATATTTTCTGTCTTTGAGGTGAAAGTGAGAGAGAGTGAGCCAATGAGTTCACATTGGAGAGGTCGAAGAGAAGAGATAGGAATCTTCTCCCACTAGACTGTTTGTTTGGGGTCCCAACCGGAGCTAGAGTTAAGGGCAAGGTTGCTTGTTTTTAACTTTGCACCAAGTCTTTGGTTGTTTGGTATATACACTAACGTGTCTTATGTGTGTGGTGTGAGCTACTGTAAGCTTGTGGAGGGCATGGTTAGTTGGTGCCTCGAGGGAAGCCACACACCACACCAAATGTGCTGTGTATTGGGATGTATATCCCCATTCGGTTCCTATAACGAGTTCTTTTACGGCATACTACTCTATACTAGTGTCTAAGAAGGACTAGTATAAAAAGATCGTACGGTTCAAGTTAATTGTATATTACTGAAAACTTTAACTGTAGTATAGTAGTATACAGTGAGTAGTATAGTAGTATATAGATATTTTGAGAAAAAATTAATGGTGTAATTGATTTTAAAAAATACTTTAATCCTTGATATATATTTTTGCATTTTCAATCTCTAATTTTATTTTCATCTAAGTAAAATTACTAAACTACTCCTTACTTATGGGGGTCTATACTATATACCACTCGTTGTTATTAGTACGAAGTACCGTAAAAGATCTCTCCTATAACAGGGCAAATGCATTATTTTCCTTCATTCACGTCGGGCCACTTTCTACCCCCAACATGTCATTTCTCCTTTAGTGTGTCCTTTTCTTTTCAAAAGTTCTTTCTCCCAATCATCAAATTTGCCTCACACCCTCCAATAATACTTCACGTATGTTGCTTGAGTTGACATCATATATAACATCAACATATTAAAATTTGGGAAACCAATTAACTATTTCGACCGTGTGTAAGACAAACATTAGATTCTAAGAGAAGTGAAATTATAATTATTTTCATGCTTTTAGGTGAAACCCAAGAGTGTCTCAGGAGGTTTTATTTTTGAGGGAGTGTCTCAGGAGGTTTATGCGCCACATATCCACACTAGTTGTTATGAATCAAGCGGAGTAAAACTCAGTTGGATTCTTTAAGCCTCAAGAGAGTTTATACGCCACATATCCACACTAAGTATATGCGCTTGTATTTGCGGTAAACATATCTATCGACAATGCTCAAGGCTTCATATGAGTATGATGTGTATACATGCCTCATCAGGGGTGAGTGCGCACATATATGTGTTATATACGTGACCATCTGTGGTTTGTATTGTGTTTAAAAGGACACATGTCGAGAATAAGGATGTTAATTACCTCATTAAGGGTTGGATATATTAAACTAAAGGATATATAGCATAGCACAAAACTTCATTGGCAAACAGTTTCGTCCTCGTTTTTCACCAAAAAGGTGTCAATCGGAAAGTGCTACATTTCGTTCTAGTATATGAGCTATACCTGGCCCTAATGGGATGTGGGTTTACATCATCAACAATTCGAAACACCAGAAAAATATTCTCCTGTTCTGAGCAAATGGATCCTAATCTGGGCGCAAAACAACACCTTGCTGGTGTCCGATTCCAATCGAGTTGGTTCAAGAATTGTCATGGAGCGCTAGCTCCATAAGGGACATGAGCATCTCGGCTCTTGGGCACCCAGATAGCACTATATGATACTTCTGGCACCGACTTGGACGCTTGCGATGAAGCGCTCTGGCTACGCCCCAAACTTTCACTGCAGTTTTTACCTGCGCTGCCACACCATGCATGCGTCTGCACCCTGTACCTGTACTTGTGTTGTTTTCCTTCTTTTGTCCGGCCTCCTGCCCATCTCTGCTGCGTCTGCTCATCGATCTGCTCAGTGGAGATTGGAGAGGTACATCATCCTGAAGCCCTGCAGCACCACCACCACCTGATCACAAGAGAGCAGTACTTTGCTATACATCCACATCCACATCACTCCGACTGACGAGAGCCTCCCAATCCCAGCTGCCCGGGATCGAATCAATATCAGCATAACTTTTTCACCTTTTTTTCCCCGAATGGGTCAACTGTACCATGATTGATGTGCTACATACCATTGGCTATCTAATTATCTGTTCATTTTTCCTCGGATTTTATCTGTCATAGTAGTTAAGCAAGTATTCAGATGTTGTCATCTTGGCACTAGACTGTTTATTTGGGTTGAGAAATACTGAAACAGTAGAGTAGTAACCCGTACGGAGTATCTAATTAACCGACTACCATCTCATTCCTCGTAATCGCCTAGCTATGGTAAGCACATGTGGAGAGGAGGCACGCCAATTTTGTTGTTTACAGACCTGTTTATAGGTTGCTGAAGAGGCGATAGTTGTGAATATGCATCCACTCTGATCTTTTCCGTTGATGAGATAAAGGAGCGAGCTTCTCAGAGCAGAGAAGGGGAGGAGATGGAGAACTGGCCACAGGCCAGTGGCCACAGTCCAAGCAGCTTAAGCTAGCATTCAGGTTCCCAATGCCTAGTGTCGGCTCGGCACCATCTCGCTCCAAAATCGCTGGCCTGCAAGTGGGCGTGCGCGAAGAAGAGTCCAAGCTCGCATGCACGCACAGGCACAGCACAGCTGCTCTCACTTGTCCGATCTATCGGTGGGATGCTGCTGCATTTGCGTATTTGCATCCGATCCGGCCGCTGCTTTGGCCGAATATTACGTGGGGGCTAGTCTCCTCCATCTCCTGCTGTGGTTGGTCGATGCGTTCGTTGCGAGCCACCACCACTAGGCAAAGCATCAACTGGGCATCAGCACTCACTCACTCCGATCCTGTGGTGGAAACGGAATACACTACTGATCGATGCATCATGGGAGGGAAAAAGAAGACGACGCACTCCTGTTGCTGGGTAGCAGCCAGTACTTGCAAGTGACCATCTGCAAGGCTGCAACTTTGGCGATCGAGCATGTCAAGTCATGGTCCCCGGAGATCGGCTGCTCCTCGATCGATCGCCCGTCGCCGCCTGGCTCCAGACCGGGTGGGGGTGGACATCAATCCATCCCCACTGTGCGTGTCCATGTCCGTGTCCCCTGCTTGGTGCGCGGCCGCGGCCGGAGAGGAGAACTGATCGAATTGAAGGCCAGCCGGCCCCGCCATTATCGCCGTGCATGGAACCCTAGCCAGCAACTTGCATTGCTGCCCGCGCGCCAGCCCCATGGGCGTGCCCCCACCTACATATGCTCCTTTCCGACAGATTTCACTTGCTATGATAGCTCAAGCTCACAACTACAGGCCAAATGTGGCATGGGATCTATCGGCACTAGAAAGGCATATGATAGCTGACAGCCTGACACCGTTTGCCTATTCAGCACGTATAAATGCCATGGCGTAATACTCCTATGTGGCTAAGATTTTTATTCGAAAAAATATATGGCTAAGATTTCCAGATAATAAATCTCGGCATATTAGTATTTATTTTTTCTTCAGAAATGAAAATCACTTAATCTGTTGCGACTCTTTAGGGAGATTTGGCACCACTGCCCTGACCCAGTGTTGGGGAGTGTTTGGTTTGAAGGACAAGTTGGTCCATCGCCAGCCTATTCCTCAGATTCTTGTTTGGTTTGAGAAATGGGACGAGTTGGTCCACCACCATCTTAGGGGGTGTTTGGATCCAATGGACTAAATATTAGTCCATCACTTTTAGTCCATTGGGCTCCAAACACCACTGACTAAAAAGGGACTAATTCCCATTAGTCCATTAGTCCTTTTGAAGTAGCTAAAAGGGACTAATGGGTTGAAAAGACCACACATACCCTTGGTGGGTCCCACCACGCCAACTACCAGGGGCAAGGGATAGCAAGGTATGATCATTTATTATGGGCATTTTGGTCTTTGTTGAACTGCTTTAATAGTGATTAGAACTTGTATCCAAACAGGTAGAACTAAACTTTAGTCCACTGACTAAACTTTAGTCTATGGACTAATAGGGATCCAAACAGGCCCATAAATAGTATAACCATGAGATCAACTCTTGTGGTATGAGGAGAGGTGGAGGCCAAAGGCAGGAGCTGTGGAAGAAAGGACTATTGCTTGGCGGGCTGTGACTCCGCTGCCAAAATGCTGGGGCCTGTGATGCATGAGCGCACAAGGAATATGGTGGTGACTCAGTACCAGTCAGTAACAGAGGTTATGTGGAGGGATGGGATTAACAACATTACAGAGATCTTTCTGGATGATCAGGCAATCAAATTATCCGTTGATAATGAAGCAGATAAAACTTCAGGTTCCCTATCAGCCCATATGCAGCTTCGCATCCACTGTTACTGCCTGCTCACTTGTCTTTATTTCAGGGAACAGTGCGCCCATCAGCAACTTTTCAGATAATAGTCTCGAGAGCGGGCTTGTTGACTACTGGAGTGTGTGGCTAGATTAATTAGCTGAGGTTAGCTTTGGAGCACAGTTGTTAGATGTAACCAAAACAGGCGAGTGAGTGGATAAACGAGTGGGCCCTCCAATCGCTGTGGGCACCGGCGGGTGATGGCTGCTACGCCAGCCACAACCTGCGATCGCAATCTGGAATCCCTGGAGCTGGCGGTGCCGCCTCCTCGCTGTCTGCTAGGTGCCCATACTGTGCTGATGGTGCTCGCTATCTCATCCCTTCCTCACAATAATCCTTGTACTCCATATATTCCTTTTCTGGGAATAAATGCAAATCTCATTTAGCTATTACACATGAATATATATGTAATCCATAGAGCCTCTATCTATCCTATTTATTTATTTATTTATTATTATTATTATTATTATTATTGCTACTATTATTATAAAGGGCAGGTCCAGCTAGTTTTTTATACGTTAAAAAAAGATAATCCATATATAGAAGCATGCATTTACTTGTCCTGTTTCTTTCTTTGTCCATTCTTGATGGAGAGCCTGGGGACAAAGCTAAGGGGTAGCTTGGGGACGGGACGGGCAGGATATATTTCTTGAGATCCTGGGCACGCTAGGGTACAATGCATGATGGAAGATTGTTGTTGCCTACCTGCACACAGGTGCACGCACTCCATGCATTATTACTACTACGGGGGTGTTCAATTCCCCCAAAAAAATTTCACCAAAATTTTTCCTAAGGGAATCTTACATGTATGGAGTAGTAAATGTGTGTTAATGACAAAACCCATTCCATAACCTCCAGGTAACTTTTCGAGACGAATCTAATGAGCCTAATTAGGCCATGATTTGCAACAGTGATGCTACAGTAACCATCCGCTAAACATTCACTAATCATAGATTAATTACTATCATTAGATTCGTCTCGCGATTTCCAGGCGAGATCTATAATTAGTTTTATTATTAGTCTACATTTAGTACTCCTAAATGGTAAGATTCTCTTACAAAATTTTTCACCAAAATTTTTTCACCTAATTGAACACCCCTTACTTTTTTCCCTTCTCTCTCCCCCTGGCCTTTCAGCTAGTCCAGACGAACTGAGAA
>CM014274.1:7505971-7561932 GCA_004135705.1 Alloteropsis semialata
TGTTGCCTTGGCAGTGGCCGTGGAGGCTTCGAAAAGGCCGAGCCCTCGCAAACTGTCAGATCCATCCGCCGTATCCTACAATGACGGACGCAAGATCCAGTCCGTCCCTACCTGTCTGTATGTGCCTCTCGCCTTGCCTACCAACCTTTACACGCCCACTGACGCCTGGGTCCCACAGAACCGGGAGGGCTCCCTGGGCTATCTGTTTGTCGGTCGGCGTCTCTTGCAGGAGTTCAAATTCTTGGAGGTCTCTTTCATTTTCTCTCCTTCCCGCCGGTAATCACCTTTGGCATACGCCTGCGTACAGTGTCACAGGAGGTACGTGTGAAGAGGACAAGCCATCAACAATGACCCCCAAGAAACTAGAGAACATCTCGCTAGTGAACATATCGCCCTCTTTAAATTTTTGTGCTTGCAACTTGGGCAGCAGCTAGGGCCGAGCCGACCGCTCATGGCTGTAGCGACAGTGGCAGGGATAACTCCACCGAAGCTTTGCCTGCCCTCAGCCATCCTCACCCTCGAGGGCATCTCCGCCTGTTGCAGCCTTTTGCTTATCCGTCTCCGAATTCTCTCCATCGAATCCTTCTCTGTCTTTTTTCTTTTGAGATCATCGAAGCTTTCTCTGTCTCTCTGATATGATCTTGCAAACAATCCTTTTCATGGATAATATGCACACGGTTCTGACCTTCCATATTTCTAGTGTTTACAGAAATTTTTTTGTTTGAACAAATGCCGCATTCCACCTGGGGTGTTTGGTTGGTTGCATATGTCCCAACCAGGTTCGTGGGATGCAGGCTCATGTTGTTTGGTTGCCAGTACTTCATGATGAGCCTGACTCGTGGGATGCAAAAGGGTTCTCTCAGCCTGGATATGCAGATATGTAGATTTGGGCGTTTATGTGGAGCCAGACTTGCTGGATGCAAGTGCTTATTCAACTAATAATGTTATTAGTATATAATTAGTACATATAAAGTGATATTAATATAGTTCAATGGACTAAGACATAGTAAGATAAAATAAAGGCTACACAAGTGTACTTTGACAAAATAATATCATTGTGGCAATGCTTTTTGTCTCATGCAACGTATCTTTGTGCAGGCAACCAAACACCGTCTCTTCTTAGCCAGACTAGTCACATACATACAACCAAACACGGTAAAGCGTTGCATAGACCCAACCTGGTTGAGTCGTGCAAACAAACACCCCCTTAGTTTCCCCGCCCGAACAGAGCCTGGGCACGCAGATGACAAGCCGCGCGACAACCTGCCGCCCGGCGGCCGGCGCCCTGCTCCCGGCAGGCAGGTCGTGTCCATCGAGCATTCGACCGTAGCGGAGCGCATCGCAGCGCTAGAGGCAACGCACCCGCGACGCGAGCGGACGATGCCGAATCGGCCAGAACCAAAAGCTAGCCGCCGCCGCCCTCGCCCTCACCCACCGAGCACCGACCGAGGAGACGACTGGCGAGGCGATGGCACGGCACTCCGGCGCCAGTGGCAAACCGCTCGCTCGGCCGACCGGGCGTCAGATCAGATCGATCGATCCATGGCGGCATTTGCGCGCGAGTACGTCGCGGCGCTCGGCAGTCGCCAGTCGGCACGTAGCACCGGTCGGCTCGGCACCCATTGGCATTGGGCGCGCAGTGGCTCGCCGTCGCTGGCACGCTAGCTCTCGATTCGGACCGCACGGGCACGAGGTGATTGATGGCGCTGGTGGTGGCTGCTAGTGTGTACTGTGTGTGGGATTGGGTGCTCTTTTTACCTTTGTGTGTGAGAGGGAAGGGGCTGCTGTGACAACTGAGGGTGAAGCTCCTGGTACTGGCAAGAAAGTTCCGTGGGCGTGTGTGTTGCTTCCTCATAGGCTGCCCCCAGGCCCTCATTGGCCCAATGACGTCGCCTTGCAAATTGGAACGGGAAATCTCCCCCCAAACTGTCGACAATGCAGTGGCTGTTCCTTCCGCCATCCGTCCCAAAGATATAAATCTGTTTGGATTTGCCACAAATTAAATAATCTAAGGGGGTGTCTGTTTCCACTCAGATTATATAATCTAACTTATGAGTCAAAGGCACCATGGTAAAAAGCCATTGTAAGAAAAATAGACCTAGTGCTAGGCCATTAGTGATTTTGGTGTTTGTGTGATAAAATAACCATTGAGACTAATGAAGTTTATCAAGTATATATTTGAAGGTATTTTAGGTCCCAAGGATGGAATTCAAACCACGGTATTCAAACCATGTAATTGAAGCTACAGGAGAAAAAACAGACATGGTATTGACAAAGCCACGAGAAGAACCCGCGAAGAAATGAAGCAAAACACAAAGAATCAGGGGCACCGCAACAATGGGTGCGTGAGCACCGCAACAGTCGGTGACCATAGGATTTCGGTGGGAGAATTCAAAAGGAAGCACAACAAGTTGCGGTCCGAGAGAAGCAGCAGCACCGCAACAATCGGTGCTAAGGCTGAAGTTGGAAATATCTACTGGTTTGACCGACTATTGCGGTCATAACCATGATGAGGGACCGCAACAGTCGGTGGTGGCTACGAAGATGCAGTTCGGCTCTGGATTGACAGACTATTGCGGTGGTCCAACAATGACCACCACCGCAACAGTCGGTGGTCGCTGTGGGGCCCAGTGTCAGTCGCCCAATAGCTATGTGTACGGGGGAGATCAGGAAGTTGCGGTGGTACACCAAAAGGGCACCGCAACAGTCGGTCATATGCAGAAGGTCCAACGGCTACATAACGGCTAGTTCTCCATGTTGGGGCTATAAATACCCCTCCACCCGGTCATTTGAAGTGTGTTAGAGCTTGGGGAAGTTGTTGGGTGTTGAAGTTCACCAATTCATGTGCTCTATCCACCAAAGTGCTTAAGAGAAGATTAGACAATTAGCAACAAGGCTTAGGCTTTGATTAGTGCTAGTTTAGGTCGCTTAGCTCTTTGATTTAGGCTTTAGTCTAGAGTTTAGTGAGGTTTGCATACCTTTTTGCTATCGGTGCTTGCACGCACCAAGTGTTGTAAATTCGGGACGTTGTAGTCTAGCGAGACCCTCCAACAAAGCCTTGTGGAGAGGCCGCCGGTGATTGTGCAAGGGAGGAGAGGCCCTTGGCGGTTTGCCGAAGCTCTACCATAGCGAAGACGGCGGAGGTCACAGGCGAGAGGCCAAGCGGAGACCCACTCGCGTTATGGGTAGTCCCGTTGGCTATCACAGAGTTTGCCCGCCACCGGAGCATTGTTCTAAGGAAGGGGCATTTCCCAAGAAAGGGCTCCAATAAGGACTAGTGGGGAGTTAGCTAACTCCCCGATACCTCGGGAAAAATCGCTGTGCCGAGAGTTTGCTTTCTCTACCATTTACACTTCCGCATTTACTTTGTGCCCTTTACATTTCACATTTACCTTTCCTAGAATTGCCTTGTGTAGTTGATAGGATTGGAACCTATGGTGCAAAACTATTTTACAGTAGAGATAGCAACACATAGAAAAACCTAGTGCACATCTAGATAGAAAATTGGAATATGTTTTTATATGTGCTTGGAGCCTTAATTTTTAGAACACCTAATTCACCCCCTCCCCCTCTTAGGGTGTCACGGTCCGTTCAGCCATCATGGACCACCCAAATAATCTCAAATAAGCTGCACAGGGTTAGCTTATTTCAGATTATTTGGTGGTTCATAGCGACCTTTTACCATAATGACCTTGGTCCATAAGGAACATCCGTCCCAACTCCCAAGGTATAAATCATTTTAGATTTATCACAAGTTAAATAATCAAAATGTCAAGGAACATCCGTCCTAAGGTATAGTAAATCATTTCAGATTTGTCACAAGTTAAATAATCCAAGTTTGATCTAATTTATATGAAACATTAATATTCTACTATATCAGACGAATATAATTAGATCTACTATAAATGCACACTAATAGTTTGCTTCCTTGTGGTGGTAAAATGAGATTTTTTATTTTTAACCCTTATCAATAACATTTTAATATTAACCAGGTAGGAACTTTTATTCCACGGCGTGCACGCTCCTGCGCCGGCGCGAAGCTGTCGCTCCCATTGCATATGGCACGATAAGCCTGCTACGCCAAGTGGTCCGGCTTGGCAGCGCCTTCTACCAGGCCGTGCCCGATCCTCCCTTCCTCAGACCTCCTACCCTTCTACGCACGACGTACGTGACCAAAAAGGCCATTTCGTAGAATAAATTTTTTTATCTGGTTATTAATATCAAAATATTATTAAAAAAGGAAAAATAAAAGAAAAATTATGACAAACTCTAAAAGAAAAATTATGACAAACTCATAACTGTATATATTAGGATGTAGGAAAAATCTTGCATTAGGTGACGAAAATGCGCAACAGCATGTAGGAGGCCTTTACATTGATTGCGAAAGACACCGAAAGCGTCACTATAAAGCGGTTAAATCATGCTTTTCTCGGAGGGCATGAACAATACGCAACTAATAAAATGAAAAAATGCTAGGTCGATCTCAAATGTAAACTACTTATTCAGTTCTTACCTTCGCATTTTGATCGAGATTTTTAAAATGAAATTCAACACAATTAATTTTGGACTTCAGCGGGGTTAGTCGGTTAGACGATCTCATCTATATGCGATATTTCTTATTCTTTCTTCTGAAACAAAGTCCTGTCCGACCTCTTTCATGTGTGGCGTACGAAGGATGCACCAAAGGGCCAAAGGGGTAGGGCAGCCGAATATTCCTCCAATTACTTTACAATTCATATCCTTCCTAGGGCTATCTATATGTCACTTTAGCTAGTCAATCCATAATCCTTAAGACTACTTGAATGGCCCCTACATATTAGATTTTTTAAATATTTAGGTATTCTTTGAACAGTTGATTGAATCAAACCTCCCCATTGGAGATTAGACTAAACTGTTTTAACCATAAATCTGTCTTACCTCGGTCCCACTTTGTATGCTCGTCACTAACTTACCCACTTACTTCAAGTAAGCCTCTATTTATGATTTAACCCACATAATTGGACTAAATTGCTCTAAAATAACCACACCACTTCTACTGCAACCGCCACCACTCCTTTCTGCTCCCGCGCCTTTATTTATCAATAAATTTACACCATTGGATTAAATGTCACGTCCCAAAAAAAGTCTAACGTCACTTACACATGGCACCTATCGACCGCCGCCACCCTTCCCACCTACCCTAAATATCTACTTATCAACCCATCCACACCGTTGGATGCTCTAACCCTAAATTGCCACGCTCCCACCGCACCCAACCTTGGCCGCCGCCGCCGCCCCTCCCACCTCCCCTGCACCTTATTTATAAGTGTGGCGATCGGCAATTCCTGCCTTCCTAGCACACCACTGCAAACTATTGCAAGACCCAACTCAATCTCTTCTCGTCTCCATTGCCAGACAATTCCGCAGCAGTCTCATGTCCCCATCCACTACCTCTACTCTGGTCTAGGGTTTTGAGTCTACAAGGAAAACAGATCTCGATTGCGGCGGATATTTGACGACGGGCCCATCTCAACTCCTTCTCGTCTCCATTGCCATACAATTCTGCAGGCGTCTCATGTCTCGATCCACTACCTCTCCTCCGGTCTAGGGTTCCGAGTCTACAAGGAAAGCAGATCTGGATTGCGGCGGATATTCAACGACCAAGTTGAGTATATATGGAAGCATGAAAGACGGCCGTGGAATCACTTGGTCGGATACAAGGAATCAGGTGTGTTTTTAACTTTTTTATCATGTCCCTTACTTTTTTAATGTTGCAAGGTAGGCATGACTGAAGAACATATGCGTGTTGTGTCATTATGTGCATTAGAAATTAACAAAAGAGACTATGGTCACAAAATCAAATCCACCATATATTTATCAACCACGAACTGACATGGGAAAACATGATAGTGCTGTCTGCTGAATGGAAAATTCAGCGGTGGATCCATGTTTTTTCAGTTCTTTTCCCATGACATGAGAGAGATGCAAGCCTAGGGCACTTTGGCGGAGCAGCCAATCCGCGCCAGAAAATTGATACCAATCTCATCGAGCCAGTCAATTACTAAATCGGGATTCGTGGACAAGTGGCCGTATGACTCTTCCAAACAACTTTTCTGATGCTAGATGAGGACATGATTAAGGTAGCTGTGCAAATCTCATCAGAGTGTGATCCCACTGCAGAGGGGCGAATCGCTGCCATGACCAGGAGAGAGAGGAAAAGCTCAAGAGCGATGGCCGTCGCTGTCTGGCCGTCCAGGCAGGAGGACTGGAGGACCTCTCGAAACTGAGATGAACAAGAGCTGCCGCTCGGCACACGTGAAAGGCAACTGTCCCGGTTGCCACTTGGGTCATTGTGGGCCTCGTCCGAGGCCCATCCGAGTCCATTCCCAATTGCCCTTGGTCTCCGCATCAGGCACGCGTCTTCACGTGGGCTTAAAGTGAATGGTGGGCTCAATGAGAGGGAAAGGAGTCAGCAACGCTCAAGCTCATACATGCTCTCCTCCTGCAATCCCAGTGCCTTCCCTCACTCTCTGAGTGCTGGCGAGCTCCAAAGAAAAAAAATAAGGCACTGTCCCAGTGCAGCAGCTTGCAGTTTCTGAGCCCTGCAAAAGCAAAGCATTCAACTGTATTTAGGGCCTATTTAGATCACCACAAAACTTTTGAAACTTTGAAACTTTACTATTCATCAAAGAGAATCTTACATGCATGGAGTATTAAACATGTGTTAATGACAAAACCCATTCCATAACCTCCCGGTAACTTTGCGAGACGAATCTAATGAGCCTAATTAGGCCATGATTAGACAATGTCGTGCTACAGTAAACAATCTCTAATGACAGATTAATTAGGCTTAATAGATTCGTCTCGCGATTTCCCGTCCATCCGTGTATTTAGTTTTATAATTAGATCATGTTTAGTCCTCCTAATCTTTGATTTAGAATTGAAAACTTTCTTTCGTAAACTTTCTTTCCAAACTAAACAGCCACTTAAAAGTTAATTCCTGACATGTTTTACGAATCAGTGCTATAGCCTGACAAGCTTGTAGGCTACCCAACTCACAAGGTGGGCCCTACTTGCACCAAGTCAGTCATATCTATCCACCATTTTACATCTGGATGACGGAAGATTCCAGCTCGTCGGGGGGGGTCAGCCATCACGTGCTGTCCATCCGTGTATTTAGTTTTATAATTAGATCATGTTTAGTCCTCCTAATCTTTGATTTAGAATTGAAAACTTTCTTTCGTAAACTTTCTTTCCAAACTAAACAGCCACTTAAAAGTTAATTCCTGACATGTTTTACGAATCAGTGCTATAGCCTGACAAGCTTGTAGGCTACCCAACTCACAAGGTGGGCCCTACTTGCACCAAGTCAGTCATATCTATCCACCATTTTACATCTGGATGACGGAAGATTCCAGCTCGTCGGGGGGGGTCAGCCATCACGTGCTGTCCATCGAGAATAGACCCCAACCATTTTTGACGCCCGAAATTTCAGGCGTAGCAACAATTTAACTTCTGTTTGGACATAGGAAGGAAAGGATCCAATGCAGCAAACGGAGGCTCTGCGTTGCGTCAGTCTCGTCTCGTGACAAAGCTCTGCCAACTAGGGTAAGATCAACGAGCCTGGCGCTGATAGTCTGACAGTCTCGTCGTGCAGTTGGATACTGCTCCAGTTTGGGGAGCGAGTCATGATGACCAACTCTGAAAAATAGGCCTTGTTTAGTTTCAGTAAATTTCTGCAATTCAACCAAAAGTAACGTATTGAAAAACGTGCCCTCCTCTCTGCAACACGTTTCTAAATACATTTTTTCTATAGAAAATTCGATCAACTTTCACGAACTAAGCAAGGCCATATTTGGAAGATCACAAAGTGCAGTACCTGATTGGTTGTTTACTGATGCAGCAGGTACATGATCAAAGCAATCACTGTTCAAGCCCAAATGATTCCTGAGCAGCAGGTACATGATCCTTTTTTCGATAATACAATTTTTTTTCCCAACGAGAATACATTCCCATGCAATTCATACGTTGCTGCTGAACAGAGATTGACGTTTCAGTACGATATTTAGGTAGTGCGGATAGAATCAGTAGTTTGGTGGATGTCAGCATTTTTAGGGGAATTTTATGCTTCTGCCACTGCAAAGTTCCCGGACCTTATACGGTTTGCGCGAGTGGCGGCATGTGCCGGATTAGAGGATTTGCGATTCGTGGTCGGGAACTTTGTGGTGGCAAGTAAACACATTCCCCCTCATTTTTGGCCCGTGGACAGTTTAGACACGGGGAACTGTTCAGGAATGGCCCAGTCCAGTCCTTGAATGATGTGTGGTCCGGGTATGGCAACTTGGGAAGGACCATGCCTTGCCATTCAGGAATTCAGGCACCACCGATATTTGAAGGTGGTGTTCTCTTTACATGGAAACAACCAACAAATCAAACCGCACCTGCAATGCACAACAACACAAGCCAGAAAGTAGAGAGTAGAAACCACACCATTTCACAACAGATACTTTAGTCTACCAACATCCAACATTTCTCAACAGATAATTCAGTCTAACAACATCCAACATTTAGTTTCAGTTCCAGCACCCAGTAAAGGTAGCAAGGGTACTCAGTCTTATAAAGTTTCGACGCCGGCAAGTTCGTCAAGTATGACCTCGCCAAGATGTAATAAACGATTAAAAAGGATAAAGAGCAATTCTAACGGACTCATATTCTCTACCTTCAGCTCAAACGGCACTCGTTTCAGAGACCCTCGGCCGCTCGTCCCAACTCCTGACCATCAGGTCTTTAGCTGGGACAGAGCTGGGCCTCCACGGTCAGAAACCTTGTGCTGCCTAAACTCATGGCAGGGAACACAAATCCACCTGCTCACCATATCCTCTACTCCGCGACGGTGGCCACCTCCTCATCGCCTCTCAGCTTCTCTGCGGCGATTGCCTTCTCCTCCTCCTCCTCGAGTTTCAGCTTCTTCGCCTCCTCCTCGAGTCTCAGCTTTTCCTCCTCCTCCTCCTCCTCCTCGGCTGTCAGCCTCTTCGCGGCCCAAAGCAGCAGGTCCGCGTACGCGAACTTATCACTCTTCACCATAGCTTTATTATGCTTCCTGTGGAGCTTCAGCATCCTCTTCTCGTAACTTTTCACCTCCCACTCCCGTGCCTTCGCCTCAGTGCAGGACAGGCAGTACCACGTCCCCCTGGGCACCGAAGTGCGACGGGGGGTCAAGCAGTAGAGGTGATAGGCCTCATCACAGCCGTCACACATGATGATCTGATCATCGTCCATGTCAGATAAACAAGTCCGGCAGAGGCACGATGGGCAGTACCAGCACTGGTTGTCCTGCTGCGCATCGCTTGCGATCTGGCCAGGATTCATGCACTTGATGTGGTAGTACCTGTACATGCAAAGAGAGTGCCCGCAGATCAGGAACCTCTTGCCCTTCTCTTCAGGTTCCGCACACACCTTGCATCGGCCACCGAGAGCAGTGTCCGACAGTTTATTAACTTTGGAGGGGGCCATAGTGCAGGCAACAGCAGCTCCCTGAAATACAGTAGCATAACATTTGGTTAGTGATGTTTGGACCATATTACAACTCACAAAACTGAATATGAAAATTGATCACCAGTTCACAGCGAGAGTCTAAAATGAACTAAAGGGAAAAAAATGCCAGCTAAACGTTCATCAAGAAACTTAGGAGTAAATGAAAGTAAGACGCAACAAAAATGTTTAGTGATGAAAATGTGTCACATCCTTTGTTATCAAATTACTCCAACTTGAAGCTGCAAAATCAATCTAGCCTGCGATGTCATGTCCTGTAAGCTGCCTGAACCAACTGACAAATGTTTCTTTCGAAGAAAAGACTGACAAATTCAGTGAATCCAAATAAATAAGCCACTGGACAGTGGAAAGAAAGACGATTGATGGATTCCAATCCTCCAGATAAAATCGATCTTTGTTTGAGATGATCTGCTTCGACTATTGGTTTAGACAGGTTCCATTCTGCCTCCTAAACAACCAGTCAACCATTTTAGCTAACAGACACTGACTCCCAATCCCCTTGGCTTTCAACTTGCAAACAGTTTCCCATCTGACCAAACAGTATCCAAGATTATCTTGCCACAAAAAATTCCTGAGAGATTGGTACATTGAAATAAGGTTCATAGATACTCATATGATCCCAGCAAAACAAGCCTCCTTACTTGCGAAAGACAGCCACCTATCCAACACTTTGTTTCTTTGTCCATCAAGAATTTCGAGTCCACCAAGAGTAACCTTCTGGATGACACAAGCACTTCAAGGCAAGTGATTGGAGAGTGACCTTAGAACTGATAAATCTGCCAGCATCTCTGATCTTTGATTATCCTCTCCCAGAGATACAAATTCACTCTTCAGATAATTTATCTTCATATTAGGCATTCTTTCATATGCATAAAAAAAAACACACACACATTCCGAACCACAACAATAACCTATTAAGGACTAGGATAGTGTTTGAAGCAAAGCAAGTCATTAGGGACCAAATAGGGAACTACTACATTTCGTTGAGCTCTTCTCACCATAGAACTAACCCTTCTGCCACCAAATAGAAGATGAAAAGACATAAGGGATCTCTTTGCCTCAATCCCCTATGACTCTGGAAGTATAGGTCCTTGCTCGTTATTCAGACTAATACAATCTGCCCTTTCTGCGCAATCACTTACTGATCCACAACAATATATATTTTTTTTTGTGAAAGATCTGCAACAAACTCGAATCACCAGAATCTGATCCCAAAAGGTACAAACCAACCTGTGAATTTCCATCTCTTATGTGAAAGTGGTCAAACAATCTCATAAGATCTGTACTGATAGCATTCCAGCATGATGGATTAAATTCATCAGGGGAACCATCACGTATGGTGCCCTATTCCGATCTATGGACTGAATAACATCAGATACTTTGCCTCAAAAATTTTTAAAAAACAAACATAGCTTCAGATACATCTTGTTCTAAAATCCGCAAACAAGATCTCAAACTCAGCAGTTTTATATTCCCTAGTTCAGATCACAAATCCGGCTATCCCTGAATTGAAATTCGCACCCCCTGGCCCAAACAAATCTTTGTATAGTAAACAAAGGCATAAACAAAAATCCATACCAAGAGGAAACAGAAACATATTCCTGCAAATCTCCAACCTAAAACACCAAGCCTGACCAGAAAGACCCCTTGCTTCCCCAACAGAACCCTCTCCCTCGAAAAATTCAGCGAGGGAGTTGATAATTTTGGGGGAAAACACGGCCAAAAGGGCAGGAAGTAAGGAGAACAAGTAGAAAAACATGGTTCTTCGAGAGTACCTATGGTTGGTCTCGCTTTGGGGGAAAGACTGCTGAGGGAGCTGCGTCTCGGGGGAATGCAGGAGGAACACGGGATCCAGGGTAGATATTCGCAGCCAAAGGGAAGGGATATCTGTATTGGATACAGCTCAACGAGGGGAGGAGCGTTCCTCCTTAATTGATCAAGGCAACGCTCCTGCCGTCTTCAAACAAAATCGAGGGGAGGATCCTGACAAAATTCCGGCTCTAGGTGAGTGTTTATTGCTGCCTTCCTTTTTCTGCTTGCTTCTTTTTAATTTCCCCAAAAGAATTGTGCTTCAGTTATTACCCCTGTTAATTACAGTTTCTGAGATGTTTTTTCGAAATGTTTGATCATGCCTTGCATGCAATTTCTGATATGTTTGCCACTACCCTGGATATCTTTGTTCATGGTTCCAGCGTATTGGTAACAAGAATGAAGAGATATTTTGCCCATCTATATATTTGTGTTGTTACTCTGAAAGATGCAGTAATACTTTGTTTAATCTATTATAAACTAAAGACAAATGTAAATTTCCAGTACACTATTTTCATAGGCTGGATAAATGAACACTCCAAGGTTAGTGTCACTTTTCATGGAATGTAGAATACTATTGCATTAGTATAAGTTTCCATACCAGAGTACTTCCACTGCACATCTTGGTTCAATTCTTCATCATAAGATGTGCATGCCACTGAAGTGGAACCTGAAATGTCACCGTGAAAAGGTTCATCTATATACATACATATATAGATATAGATATAGATATAAAAAAGAAACAAGGAACTTTCTGTTGTTGAATCAGATATTTGTTTGTCCCTGGAATTTATTTTACTTTCAAATGCTTACTATATCAAGTGGCCTGATTTTGTAAAAAAGAATATATCAAGTGGCCTGATTGCATATTCTAATTTGTTGGCAATCTCTTCACACATTTGGATGCGATAAAATTTATAGCTAAAGAAGTATCTAGGAAAGTTTCCCATTTATCATCGTAACAATGTCTTGAATAGTTAATAATAGAAGTTGAATGCACAACTGAAAACAAGTTCGCATGATCTAGGAACAAATCACTAAACATGTTCCTAAATATGGCAGTACCTCCTAACAAGATTGATCTTAGAATACTGCAGTTCAATATTTACCTGCAATATGTCTTCAACTTTAAAAATATCCTTTTCCTTTCTCTCACATTTTCTTTGTTTTGTTTCCCTTCAAGATTTTGGGTACCTCTGCTACCAGAATAAAAAAAATTAGGAAACAGACAAAAGTTTTTTAAAAAAGGAAAACAAAGGGCCAAGCTACTAATATGGCTATAATGGATATTATTAATTTATTGTGTTGGAAGTGCCAAAAATGCTTCTTACGTGTAACGTGCGTGGATTGGCCCTTTGTGAAAACAGACCAGAATATGGTAATGCCAAGCTGGAAAAAGTTAAGTTCCTTAAAAGTTAACAGAAGAATAGAGATTCAGAGAACTTGTGAGCCGTGGCAATCTTCCTAGAGTGTCTTGTCCTCAGTTTCTTTCACTATTCCATTTCAGCCTTTTTTCGGAAGTTTACAGCTATTATGCAGCTTCACCAGATTTTAGGAAGCCATTAAACTGTGCTAAATTATCTGATATGAGAGAACATACAGGACATAGCTCAAGAGATCGTGTCAGTATTTACAGCCACTACACAGATGTCCTATTAGGCTGTTACAGCTATATTCTTCTCACACAAACAATATTCATATAGAGGACATGTGACCCACGGATCCTTTATTTGACATGTTAAGTAGAGTTGTCACAAAGAAAAATTATAAGCAAATGAACAAGTGAGATCAATTTTACCATCCATGTAGAATTGTAGACTAGATGATAACTTTTTCTTGATGTTGCTTATAGTGTTTTTCATGTCTTATAAAATAAAGACGAGGCTGCTTACAAAATATAACGACTGATTAGCAATTTTCTGTCAAAAGTTCAGGCACCTAATGGAAATTCCAGTAATGCCAAAATGATTGTTCTTTTAGTGCCAACTTACCATTTTATAGGTAGATACATGTTCAATTAACAATGCTAGAGCTAGTAGGCTTGAACCATTGAAGTAAGCAATCGGCACAAAGTGCCACAAATGTACTGCATGAACTTCACTCTCTTCCCCTGAACCAAACGAAGACTGCAGGGTGTTAATTATGATGAGTTTGATTCATTTGCAAGCTTTAACGATGAAAGAAAATGTGGTTGTACCTTAGACCTGAAATATGAACTATGTTAATGTCCCAATATCTGAAGAGATTGCACCACAAGATCAGGTTACATCATAGGTCTGTTCAGATTGTACATGCTTTTATGCAAGGAAATGAATAGAGTTCTAAGAAGTAAATATTTGAGATGGATCTTACATAAAGAGATAATCAGATTTAATTCATGGCTAGAAAATTTCCTCTTTGGTTTTATTTTGATCAAAACAATGAGCCTTTTCACATGGCCAATTCAGGTATAGGTGGCACATACATTGCCACGGTTGAGGAGCAAATATAATACGATAATACCTACCAAACTACCAATGCAGTGATGATCTCCATCTCTTCAAAACTAGTACTAGCCTAAAGAGTATCATGTTCATGCAGTCACCCAAAAACAAAAATGCTACCAGGAAAGTGTTCCTATCATGTGCTTTCTCCAAAAATTTAAGCAAAATCAACAAGTATTTTTTGACAGATTTCAGAGTTGCAGCACTGATTCATAGCATATAAAAATATTACGCTAGCATTCCACAGGTACAGTAATGTAGAAACCATGAAGCCCTCTCAGTTGTACTGAGGTTCAACAAGACAGTAACAACTGATCTTTGTGAGGCTAATGGTCAAGATACCCGAAGCACCTGCTTCTGTTCTGTCCAAATAAGAGAAGCGAAATATGAATAGCCTCTTACATAAATGCAATATAGCTGCTGACGATGGTTCTTCCGATTATCAAATTGCACATATGTGCTGTCTCAACCACGAGTGGACGATTGTTGTCAGTCTGAGTATAACATGCCAAATTGCCAATGGGAATTCCCACGAACAAGACTCTTCGCAGCAAGCCTGCCAAAATATATATACGAGTATCAGTGCGTGATGTTTCCGCACCACCGAATGCTGGAACTAGGAAGCAGAGGAGTGGTAAAGTATGGAAATGAGGGCAATGAATGTTTGGACAGAGCACTGGTATCGAGTAAATTGCCACGAAACGGAACTCACATGCGTTGGAACCTGTGGGCGCTTACGCAAGCACAATTGGCCAAAAAGATGGATGAACTCACATGCTAAATTGGCAGTGCCAGGGCCATCATACACCAATGGATCAGCAAGCTTGTCCGCCACTGGATCGAAAGTCACTGACAAGTGGCTTCAAATTCCACTGCAGTAGTGCAGAGGATCGTGACCAGCTTGTAAGCGATTCGAGCATACACAACACAATTGGGTTGAGCCGGTGGGAAAGTAAAGGCTGGGCAGTTAATTACCTAGATCGTGTGGGTTCCGGGCCTCCCATCTCGCGATCTCGACATCCACGGAGGGCGCGGACGGATGGTGGCGATGGCTCTGCGTCCGCGTGCGGAGCCATGGACTCCGTGGATCGAAGCAGAACGCCAGGCGGGACGGCGCGGAGAAGGCGACGCGAGGGGCGTCGGGGTTCAGGTCTTCAGGGGCGGGGAAGGAAAGCTCTCACGGCGAGGCGAGGCAGGCAGAGTCCGGCGGCCGCGGCAGGCGGCCGAACGGAACGGTCGGAGCGGCGGGCGCACGGACGCAATTGGAGCCGGCGCTCCGCCCTGCACGCAGCACGCCACGAGCCCAGGCCTCGCGCCTGCCGGTGAGAACGAATTTGCCCGCGGCGCGGCTGGGTTTGGACGCTGCCGGTGACGCTGCTGCTTCCCTGTGGCCGCGGTGCCGGTGCCGATGCCGGGAAACATGGGAAGGCACGGCAGGCCGGCAGTGCGCCATGGGACGGGAGGTCCAATGATCGCGTGTTCCTCAAGCACGGTGGCCGCCGAGATCGCTAATTGGGTGGAGGCGCGGTGGCGCGCGGCCGCTTCCGTGGGTGCCGGTGCCGGGTTGGCTTGCGCGGTTGGATCGGGGACGCGAGACGGGCGGACAGGTTGTCTTCTGCTGCGTTGGCGCGGCCGCGCAGTGCGGCCACAGTGGCGTTCACGGTCACGGGACTGCTCTCATCAGCTCAGGGTCCTCTTCTTCAGCATCGGCCAACCACACACATCAGATCTCAGGAACAGTTGGTATCCACGGACCACGGCGCAGGTTTGCAGGGAAACCAAGCACCACCCAGCAACCGAGGCACGGAGGGTCTGCACTTCGGCAGCACTGGCATCTGATGGTGATGGTGCCATGGAGATTTAGTTTGAGCAAGTTCAGGTGACCCAGGATGACGCTACGATTGGTGGCGACTCGCGACAGAGAATGGCAATTTGGCAGACAGAATTCATCCCGAAGATCCTGAAGAGTGTCCGCCTGTGCATTGTGCCGCCGAGCCGAGCTTTCCAAGACGCTCGACACATCTTGTTTAGTGTCCAACGGCGGAAACTGGAAAGCTTTGAGCCTGTGCTCAAACCTCCGACTATTCATTTGGGAGGTTTTGGCGAAGGGAGGAAAATGAAATTTAATGGAAGACAAGGAGCGGCGTTGATCATCCAACTGAAATAATGTTCAGAAGAACTGAAGATGGACCACATCATCAGCGTTCAATCAGCGGTATGAAATGAAACTCAAGAGGACGATTGCTGTCCCTCTAAATCCATGAGCCATGTGGCTCTGTAAATCTTCGAGTTCTTTTTTTGTGTGTGTGTCAATTAGTTGGAACACAACATATATTTGTTGTTAGTGAGAACCCTTTTGTGTAATCTGATCGTGCGAGGTTGTCTGTCATATTTGTTACTTATGAGATGTCAATCACTCAAGAGTCCAGGAGGCTCTTTTGGAATCGAGGCCCTGTGGGATAGATGCTTCACGAGTATCATTTTCAAGATACCTAAACCTAGAAATAGTGATTTCTGAGCCATTTCCTGAGAGAGAATGGTTACCATTACTTTGAGAAATGATTCTATATCAAACTATAGTTATTACATTAAAGAAGAAAAGAAACTAATAAGCAAGAGACTCAGAATGGTAGAGAATAGAGAAAAAGATTCTTCTGATTTTCTTGTAAAAATATTCTATTTATCTCCTAGACTCTGTAGAGAATTGAGAATTTTTATGTCTTTCAATTCTAATACTTGTAAATGGAATCCCAAAAGAATAAAAAAAGGGAGACAGGAAACAGAACAAACGTTTGACAACGCCATTCTTCCTTACTTTCACATAGTTCCTACTATTCAGCTAGTCCCGTTTGCTTGATTTAAATCTTATACCCAAGAGTTGATCAAAACTTGGCTTACACAAACGAGAAAAGATACTGCAGAACACTGAATGCCATTTCGATTCCGCACTATGAACAATGTCTTACGACCAGCAACAGAAACAACTCGTAATTACAACCAATATCTGGGATGAAGTAAAAACCTGTATCCGAATTACAAACGGTCAATAACATCCTCCACTCGGATACATGTTAGTTTCGAGAATCGATGCTGAACACCCATGGAAAGACCATATTTTGCTACAGCAGCTGAAAAGCGCCTATAAGGGAATTAAATATCCAATAGTAAAGCCAAAATAATCAGCTAGGTTGTTGGTTATGACCAGTCACGGTTGGGAGGCCAAGCACGGTTTGAGTGAGCATACTTCCAGCATTTGCCTCATCGGAAGGCTTGGAAGGCTTTTGCTTCTCGTTCCCATGCTGCAAGGGTGCCTTTGTTAGGTTAGCTTGTGTATCTACAGGATCATATTCAGGTTTTCTTTTTTTCTTCTTCATCTCGCCAGCATTTCTGTTGCTGTCATCAGGAATTGCACTAGAGCTTACTTCGCGACCCCTTTCATAACTTTTCAATCCCTGGTTCTGTCCATAATCAGGCGCAGGGTATGTGATGGGATTCGTTATGGGTGGTTGTGCTACTTGGGGGACAACACCTTGCATTACAATTGGGTAGCCATCTTGCAGTTTAGCTGCTGCTGCCAGCCTCTTCCTCTTCATTCTCTCTTCGCTGCGAACCTAGATTAGTTTTTTTTTTAAAAAAAAAGGAAAATTATGAGCACCAGAATGATACAGTATATAATGTTAGCCTACACCATTCTAATGTTGGCTCTGCTTCAACTTATAATTCAATATGCACAGATAACTAGATTAGGGAAAAATAAAGGGGGAAAGGATTATTTATAGTGATGACCTTTTGCTGGCTGTACAATAATCTTTTTCGATCCTTCGATCTAGAAATGGCATCTTTGATTCCAACATTATCCATGCAGCCTTGCGGCCATAACTCTGCAAGCTGGTGTCAAAAAAAAATGACATTTTTGGCACGATCATGACGATTACAGATGCAATTAAGATAATATGGCATCTACAAAATAATATTTCCAGCCCATAACCTTTTCTAGAAAAAGGTCATTTTTTGCATGACTTAGGTATTCAATCTAACATTGAAAACTACAAGAAGATTTGGAGAGAGAAAAATGGACCGTTACAAAAACCACAAGCAGGGGGCAGGATAGTTTACAATACCAGTATTTTAACCATGCCTACAATAACGTCTACATCAAAAGCATTCCTTACTCTTAAACTCAAAACAAGTAACTAAACTGATCTCCAGTTCACAAATTATTATCTACATTCCACATAAACGCCTAGGTAAATTTTACATCCAAGTTAGAGAAACAACGGATTTATAATCCTTCCACATAAGATGAACAAGGACAACCCATGACACAAATTGGGGGAGCAAGAAGCATAACATTTAGTTTTGCCTAAGGGCATTATGAACTGCAAACCAAAGTGCATATCCATTGAGTTGTCACCTTATGTATGGAATTCGCCAAATCCGATTTATGTAAAATTAAGGAAAATAAGTCAGGTATGTTTCTGCCCAAAAAAAGGACTGCAAGGGAAAACCACATGCTAATGGCAGAGACTTCCATAAATGAAATTGGGCATACTTTTAACCACAGCTGGTATAGGAGACCAACCCAGCTAGTCAAAGGGAACCAAATTCAGAACCCAAGGAAACATTTAAAGGAAACCAAAATTAGAAACAGAATTAAAGCTTCAGGATCAGTACCTCGACATATAACTTCCTGCTTTGAGGGCCCTTGTCTTCATCCATACCCTGAAAAGGATTCAGATAGATTCGTTCAGCCCACTTCGGTTAACTCATCTACTATACCTTCACTAACTTGCAAATGATAAAGTTAACAAAGTCTAATTAATGCTCCTCTGCTAAAGCCTTTTCAAGCTCCAAAAAGGGAAAAAAAATGTGTGCCTATAGATTTATACCTCAACATACAGATCATACAGATCACATATCCTATCCTCTAATGCAGTATCCATTAGAGACTTTCCTTTTAAAGCTCTTCTTTCATCATTAGGAATCTGAAAGTCATCAGCTGAACCATCCTGTTGTTCATTGACCTGGTAGCATGTTAATAACAGTACATATATCACCAGACGCAATGGATAAGAGAAGTAATTAACAAGAGCTCAAACGTTAATAGGTTAGAAGGAAGTCTCACACTTGTTACCAATATTACCTTGGATTTTGCAGCCACACGCGCTTTGATCATTTCATTGATCTCCATTTTTACACGCTGAAACCTGTCAGCCTTCTCCAGTTTAGCAGATAGACCTGATTCAACCATTTCTTTCATGTTTCTCTGTTACAAGTAGCATTAGTTAGAGATGGAAGCAGACAGGCACAGGGTTAAAATTATTGATGTGGAAACTAGAAAGTGGTGCTCTCTTCGACAATTAGATATTCTGGCTAGCTCACAGATTTCCTTTTACACCACATCTTCCATCAAAACATTGTACCTGTTGCTCTTCTTGTTTCATATTATCTTATATTTGAGCACTTGAATAAACTGGATGATGATTACTTCTCTCAGATTACCATAACTTTTGCAACACAAAAGAAGTATTATTATAGATAAACATACAAGGGCATGTGCTGATCATTTGTGAAGTGGTACATTAAGTCTAGCAACTGATCTTCATGCTATATTAAATTTTTTGCTAACATATATTAAGATGAACATAGGGCAATAGTGCAAATTGCAGATAATGTACAGTATTCAAAACATCTTTTTGAACTGAACAGGTAACTTTTACAATTTTTTAAGTTAACAAATTGATAAATCATACACAAAGAAGCAACCAACCAGTGCCCTATTATAGTCCCAAGATAAAATTCTTAGCTTCCGTCACTAACCTTCAGTGTCCTGCGCTGCACAAGGTGTCCAACTATACCCATGAGGCGATCCATCAACTCATGTTCTTGGATCTTTCCTTGATTTGCCTACACCATACAACAGTATTAGGAACAGCTAAAGTAATAACCACAAAGTAGTGGAGAGGATTATGCATTGTTTGAGTTTGAGTAAGAAATTCAAATACTAGCGATTAGTACAAAAATTTGCAATAACTGGATGTTACAATTAAAACAGCAGTGCCACAAGATTTTAAAGAACGGCAACTTGTTCAAAGCATCATATAAGCTAGAACTTAGAGAAAGAAAAACTACATAAGGGAAATGCATACATATCTGGTATACAAGAATAACTTTCAGATTTCATGGAGGAGTATTGACTCTTGAATCTGAAGTAAATTTGGCCGTGGTGCTACATACCGATAACCTTGCAACCTTGGCAAGCTTTAGCTTTACTTCTTGAGGCAACCGTCTTTTAACTGCTGCCTGGCCATTTGGATCTACCTCATTAATATCAATTGTTGGTGGTCTATCTGCAAGCAGAATTTCAAGCATCTGAAATCACTTCCAGTACTACTTAGTAACAGACGGACTCCAGCATATCAGGGGAATACTGTAACTCACATTCAGCAGCAATTTTCTGGAGATCCCGAATAGCTCGCTCAAGCCTGGTGCCTTTGGGCTTAGTACCTGAACCCTCCCTACCGACAATTGGGTGCTGAAAATAACAGAAAATTTGAGTTAGAATATGTAAAATCTTTTGCAGGACGGGTAAAGAAAATATGACTATATGAGAATAGAACTCTTACCACTGTTTGTGCAGAATAGACAGCACTACCCATAGCCATGCCAGGATATTCACTTGCTCCATATTTCTCTTTGCGATAGATTCTGTTTGATGGATCTTGATTTTCTCCGCTTGCCTTTCTTTGTTGGAAATCAAGTTGCACTGAAGCACCTTTATCCCTGTAAGCTGAATAAGCATAATCATATGTCTCACTGGTTTTTGACTTATGTGCATAGTCAACAGGTAGTGCTGCAGCTTTATGCTTTTCCAGGTCTCTTAGCTCCAAAGGAGCATGTGAGGAATCCTTACTAATCTTAGCACGTGCTGCAGCATCAGCACCCGTGGAGAAATCAGAAGATTTTCTTTTAGGGGCTCCACCAGGACCACTGGTTTTGTTCTTCACCACTCTGTTGTCCTCATGGTATTGCCCATAAGAACCTACATTGCTACTAGCTAATTGCTTCCCTGCCTGCACGGTACCTCTTCCAGAGTATTTTCCAGGCACATCACCAATATTGAAATAATCAACTGGAGCAAGCTGGTTAGTCTCAAGATAAGCACTTGATGGGTCCCTTCTCCTCCTTTTCTTTGGAGCAACATTTGCCGATGTGCCAGGTTCACTGCAAAAGAGGTTCAAATTGATGAATATTCTTGGTGGATTGGTGCTGTCTGCAGCATAACAATGTAGGTGTACAAGCATGTAATTATGTTATTTTGATCAAACTGATGTAAATCACCCATCATCTACGAAAGCCATGTGCAGAGTTTGTCTTTTTCATTTTTGTTTTGACTGTTATGAGCTTACTCTCAAGTGCCCATGGCATTTTTTATGTCAGCTAGCACAGCATTTGTCAAAAAGCTAAAAACAAACATCAACTGTGCTGCTCAGAAAGGAATCTACGTGCATTAGCAGAAAGATGTGGAGCATAGATGCTATTTGCATCACTACTCCAAATTAAATTGTGTGAGGAACCTTACATCTGTTCCAGCTTTCCTTTGTTCACAAAATATCCATCGTGCTTAGTTTTCAAATTATCGACTTCAAAATATTCATCCTGCAAAGAGGCAGACATGAAGTAAATTATTAGTGATAAAAAAAGAAAAATCATTCTCAAATGATAATGTGATATAACAAAGTTAATGCTGCGCAAAAAAAAGGTTTTAGCATATCTCACGAAAAGTGTATGTTCTTGTAAATATACTCATATACATGATGACTATATCACACTAGAGTTTGTATGGTAGAAATATTAAGAAGCACCTTTTTCCGGCATAAGATCAAGTTGTGAATTATCAGATATACGATCAAAATTGTATTACAGCTCAAGTGGCGATGCCGTATCAGAGTAAAGAATACGATTTCCCCTACCAATTAGCAAAGAGTTCAGAAAGGTAGAACAGAGAGTAAATCGAGCAATATTATTTGATGTAACCTACATAGAAACTATAGCACATACAACAAAGTCATTTGAGGCATCAGGTTTAACAAGCATAAAGTTGAAATCAGAAAAGATTCAGAAGCAACAAAGACAAATTGTGCAGACATAGGCAAAGTTTGAATAACTAACCAATTCGGCATCATCAATAAAGGAATCCTCAGTGTCATACTGATCATCATCCGGTACATCGTCAAGATCTTCTTCGTCGCTGCTATGTTTGCCCTAGAGATTTCAATATGGAGTCAAAACATCATGTGTGGTGGACGTGAGATCAAATTAAACCGGGTGTTTACTACCATGTAAAGGCGCTCGATTTTTTCAATGACTGCATTAAACCGATTTGGCTGCGTTGGATCCTTTGGGTCATTTTCTGCAGGATGTACCTGATTCAAAATGATAAAACAAACTAGATGTTAAATACAGGACTTCTTGAATGTCAAATAATTCAGAACATTCTAAACGTAGAAGTGAAAAGTTAACACACTTTTCGTACTGAATACTGAGAGCACAGTATCAAGAATGGTATGGTTATGGCATGAACAGGATGAGAATTAACTAATTTGGGCACAGAATTCTTCTGGCACAGTGACTTTCAAAGTTTTCGCATATTGCAATAGAGGAGAACTAGTAGCCAAATTCTAGAATACCAGAAACAGACATTATTACATTAGCAACAACACTGTAGAACATGTTGGGGAGATAGATCAGAAGCACCTAAAAGAAGATACTAGTTCAACCAGAACAAAAGAATGTAACCACCCTGTGCTCATAAATCAACAATCGGCTGTAAGTAACAATATCATTGTTGTTGTTCTCGGAGTCACTACAAACAGGTTAAAAGATTTTGTGCCTTTAGCTAGGAATTTCTCTTAAGAGGGATGACATGTTGCTGTCTACCAAACACAAAAGGGCCTTTATGTTTCATCTACCAGATCTTACAGTCAGGCTCTAGAGAATCCTTCTGCTGGAAAAGCCAATAAGCAGCGCACAAACTGCAGCAACACGGCAGGTAACCAACAAACACGCAACAACCACAACAGCCTGCTTACCGCACCGGATGGGCCCGCATGTGCGGCGAACACCGGCTCCGCCGGCACCGCCGGTGCCGCTGCCACTTGCCCAGCCTCCCTAAGAAGTTTCTTCCACGATACGATTGTGGTCTCCCCCGGCCGCAACTCCACCGTGAACAGCTGCCTCCGGCACGCCGCCGCAGCTTCAGGGACCGCGGCCGCGGTGGCAGGCGGCTGCTGCGGAGCGAGAGCGGGCGGTGCCGCGGCAGTGGCAGGGGCCGCCGCCGGAACCCTAGCGGCAGCGGCGCCAGGGGCAGGGGCGGAGGAGGAGGGGGCGGACACGGGGTCTTCCATGGCGAGTCTGGGAGAATTTGGGATTCGAGAGCTCACGGCATTAGATCGAGGGAGCTAGGGTTTTGAGGAGATGGGCTGGGGAGGGGAAGTGGGGAGTGGAGGAGAAGGTGGGCTCCGGAGTTCGGAGAGGGGGTTTGGAGGTGGAGACGGAAACGCCCTCGGTTTTTGGTCGAGGACTCGAGGGCGGAGGGGAGTCGCGCGCGCCGGATGTGATGAGCTAACCGCCGTGGATTTCTCGTCGCCGTTGGCTTTGGCTCCTCGTCTCGCCGCCGCGTACCCTCCCGGCCTCTGCCTTGCGTCTGCGGAAGGGGCGCGCGTGGGCTTGGGCCGGTTGTTGACCTGTTGGTGACTCGACCCAATATGGGTTTGTTCCCTCCGTTGGGCTCATGGGTATTTTTCAGATTAGTAGGCCGTCGGCTGATGGACAACGCACGCCGGACGAACTGGCCATTGTGGCCCACTGCATATCCCGGACACGTCACACGTGGCATCTCTCTCAAATCAACAAAGCCCGATTTTATGCCTCCAACGTAGGGCTGGCTATCGAGCCAGGCTCCTTAAGCTAACGAGCCACCTCGGCTCAGCTCGTTAACATAGCGAGCCAGAGAAGCAGCTCGGCTCGGCTCGTTTGTTGGCTCGAGCCAGCTCGATAAGCTTATGAGCTGGCTCGAAAATATGAACATGTATATCATATATCCATCTCTAGAACGAACAAAAAGGAATTCAATCACATCTTCTGCTACTAGAGGATATCAAAATCTCGGATGCACAAATCCTCCCGCGCATGTGCTCCACAAAAGCGATCTCACCCCGTGGAAATTCTCCATGGGGACATGCAGGCAGCGGCAGCCCGTCATGCTCTTCCATAAGAGCTGCAGGGGCGGCGAGCAGGAGTGGTTGCGGTGGCCGCACGCCTGCGCTCCCTTAGCAGGAACGAGAGGCTGAGCTGCAGCGGCTGTCGAGCAGTGCCCGTGCTCTCCACAGGTGAGCTCGCCCCTGCCTGATTTGGCAGCGTTCGGCTTCCCTGCCTCGTGGTCAGGGACGCACGAGCACGCGCCGAGGCGTAGGCCCGTGCAAACCGCGGGACCGGAGGAGGGAGGTCGGGCTCGAGCGGACCGCGGACGCGCGACGCGACCGCTCTCTCGGCAGTCCGCCGCCACCGCGCGAGGGAAGGTCGAAGGGAGGGGAGTTAGGGGACAGACTGGACCGCATGCTGGATATTGGATTCTAGGGTTTGTGGTGGATATAAGGCCTGATGCGCTGATGGGCCTAATGGTTGGATGTTGACTTGTCGTGGGCTTCCAGGCGTTGGGCTGCAGCTGAGGCTCGTTTGGCTCACGAGCTACTCGCGAGCCAGCTCGAGCTGGCTCGTTAAGAGTAGCGAGCCATGACCTTAGCTCGGCTCGTGGACTTTTTCAAACGAGCCGAGCCGAGCCGAGCCACTAATGAACCGAGCCGAGCGAGTTATCGAGCCACGAGCTTTTCGTCCAGCCCTACTCCAACGTTCTCTCCACTCGACATTTGAAGGCGCCCTGGCCCCGTTTACATTCACAAGAAATTTTGCGAAATTTACTGTAGTAAAACTAAATCAAAGATTAGGAGAACTAAACATGATCTAATTATAAAACTAATTACACGGATGGACGGGAAATCGCGAGACGAATTTATTAAGCCTAATTAATCCGTCATTAGAGATTGTTTACTGTAGCACGACGTTGTCTAGGCCTAATTAGGCTCATTAGATTCGTCTCGCAAAGTTACCCGGGTTGTGAAATGGGTTTTTATCAGTTATCCACATTTAATACTTCTAATTAGTATCAAACATTATTGGAGCAAAACTTATCTCGTGGAACAAGGTCATGTCCCCTTGCGCTGTTTTAGGATACGTGCCGCCATGTCAGACGCAACGTGGTAAATCAGATTACGCTACTGTATACTATGTACGTGTGAAATGGACTTTTCCTTCAAATGTTTTTTTCCAAAAAAAAAAGTAGTTTAGCGTAGAAGCACCTCCACTCCCAATCCTCAATTCAATTACCATATTGAAAGAGTTATTGGAAAAATAGTACTCCAGCAGATCCCCTTAATCTTTCCATTTTTCCAAAAATTATTGAAACAAACCAATAATTCACCCCAACTCTCCCCAAATAGAGGGGGAGTTGTGACTCTCCCAATACGGTAGTTGGATTGGGACAAGATTATTGGAAGACTGCAAAAGTAACTCTCCCAATAATCATGAAAAGAGTTATTGAGACATCCCCATTAACTGGTTATTGGAAAATATGTATTGGAGGACTGCTGGAGATGCTCTAACAGAGGCAAACCCGGCTAGGATTGGTTTCACTGATTGATTGTTTCCTTATCGCCGAACGAACAATCCAAGAGAATACAACTCTGAAGCACCGGCCGGTTTTTTGAAACACATGCCTAGTTTCTCTTTTAATAAGTAGCATAACTCGGAATTTTTTTCCAGACTCCTCGAGCTTCATGATATAACTTGTTTAGTTAGTTTAGAGTGTGTTTGGTTGGAGATGTGGTGGAATTAATAGATCCATCACATCCTATTTTTTCACGCGTCCTATTGTTATAGGAGCTTGGATGAAATGACTCCCATAAAAAAAATATTCTTCTAGATGTTGGACGAGCTTGTCCCGTAAAATCGGTGGAACACACTCATCCCACTTGGAATCTGAGGCTGACAGTGAACCCAAAATCCTAGAGTGGGATGGAGTCATCCCGTTCCTAAAAACTGGAACGAAGTCATTCCATCCTGAAAAGCTGGGATGGAATCATCCCGTATCATGCTCTCCAACCAAACACATCCTTATAACACAGTGAAGTGTTGTCACTCGTATGAATAGACTTCTACGGCACACTGAAGCATATCTTCCAACAAATGCTTGGTTCGTAAACAAGATACAACTCTGAATCATTCACGTACAGCCCAAAAATGAAAGAGATCAAAATGTAGCAGAGAAAATGGGATTAAGCATAGTTGACATGTGAAAGCAAAGTATGAAAATGAGCCCAAATACCAAACCCCCTGATAAACAATTCAAAATCGAGGTTGTGTTTCGTCCTTTGTATGAAGCTGAGAGGAATCATCTGGAGATATTACTTCCCGAGAGGTTTGCGCCTGTATGAGGTGGTGCTGCTCACGGGAAGCGCGGAAGGCAAGGGAGAAAGAAAAGCAACCAAGGATGCCATGGATGAGAACCCCTACTGTCCTACATACTTCGAGGAATAAGGCAACGATGAAGAAATCAACAAGAGAGGATCGTTTTCTCTGCCTGATTTGATGGGCCCTTAATTGTTTGATGGGCCAAGTTGTGAGGTACGTAGTATGCCCAACGTGTTTTAAAAACAAAATGTAACAGGAGGCAAGAATTAGCAAAATAAAGAGGAAATAAAAATAAAAAGAAATAGAAATTAGGGGAAATGTCATTCTTATACCGTACAATTCATCCAACCAAACATTTTCTTGTATGATCTCATTCTATACAGTCAACCAACCAGGCTGCTTGTACTATCACATCCATGATCATTTCATTAATGTAGTATGGTTCCATTTCATTCAACATTTTCTAAGCAACCAAATAAACCCTAAAAGCTCGTACAATTCAGTTCTAGAGGTAAGATAGGGCATGTTTGGTTGTTATAATAAGAATGCCAATGTTTGCCACATTTTCTTGCCAAACTTGACTAAGGTTAGTTCATCAAAGTGTTAGCCACACTTTGGCTTGCCTAGGAAAATCTTGTCATATTTTTTTAGTCACTGACATGTGGAATAACGCTGGTAGAAAAAGAATATTGCCACAAGTTGTGGCTACAACCAAACAGTTACTAATTTGATCAAACTCGCCTAACCTTGTGCACAATTTGCGGTATGTTTGGCTTCAAAAATCACATGTTTGTGAGCCGGAGATGGATCATTCTCCCAAACTGTAGTCAGGCGACGATAGACCGCGGCACCAATGGACAATGGTCAAACGCAAGTACTATACGGGATAATTTTCAAGAAATGCACCTTTTCCTTAGAAATGTGAATAGAGTTTTATCGATCCCAATAGAAAACACCCAAAATGGCGGCCATGTGAGCGAAGTTTTCATAAATTTGATGAATTTATTTAAATAAAATTGATGAGGCCTTGAAGTATTCGTCCAGAAGAAACGACGAGGAGACACAACTCAAAGTACACGACGCCATTATAACCGCATCAAAAGTCCCTTCTCCCCTGCTTTCGGCTTTGCCTTCAACTGCAATCGGACAGGGAGGTGAGCCAAGTTGCCCAGCGGACGCAAAGCATACAGTGCGCTTGCCATTTCCGGCGCGCGCCTCTGAACGAACCCGAAAGCCCCCTCATCACCATTCCTCTTCCTGCCATGGCGATCCCCTTTACTACTCCTCTCCCACCACCACCTCCCCTCCCAACCACACCACACCGGCACCACTACCAACCGGGCGGCTCCAGGCTCCAGTCCAGGAAGAGGAGAAGAGGCGAGCCTTTCTTGGGAGGCTGACCATCGCCGGAGCAGGAAGGATGGGGCGCGGCAAGATCGAGATCAAGCGGATCGAGAACTCCACCAACCGCCAGGTGACCTTCTCCAAGCGCCGCAACGGGATCCTCAAGAAGGCGCGGGAGATCAGCGTGCTCTGCGACGCCGAGGTCGGCGTCGTCGTCTTCTCCAGCGCCGGCAAGCTCTACGACTTCTGCTCCCCAAAGACATCGTGCGTGCCGTTACCTGCTCCCTGTTTTTCTTCCTCTGACAGGCTATCTTCTCATGCCGCCTTGGTAATTCGGCCCCGTTTGGATTTCCTGGGCTAGAAACTGTTCATAATTTTAATCATTAATTAAAGGTATTAAATAAAGGCATTTTACAAAACTAACACTAGAACCCACCCTGAGGAATCTAATGAGGTCTTTGACCGCATGATTAGAGGATGATTAGAGAATGGTTAGAGAATAGTTACTGTAGCATCACTGTAGCCAATCATCGATTAATTAGGCTCATTAGATTCATCTCGAAAAGTTACGCTCATCCGTGAAGAGGTTTTGCAAATAGACCTCATTTATTACTCCATGCAAGAAAGATTCCCTCCGTACTAGATGCTAGACTAGAGAAACAAACGGAGCCTTCTTTTAGTTATCTATATGCTGGCCTGGACCTAAGAAATATTCTTTTTTTAGTCTGCTGCTGTTCTATTTTTGTTGGATACTGTTGTAGCTTCCAAACTGCGGTAAGGGTCTGTTTAGTTCCCATCGAAACTTTTGAAACTTTGAAATTTCACTATTCATCAAAGGAAATCTTACATGCATGAAGTATTAAACGTATGTTAATGACAAAACCCATTCCATAACCCCCCGGTAACTTTGCGAGACGAATCTAATGAGCCTAATTTGGCCATGATTAGACAACGTCGTGCTACAGTAAACAATCTCTAATGACGGATTAATTAGGCTTAATAGATTCGTCTCGCGATTTCCCGTCCATCCATGTATTTAGTTTTATAATTAGATCATGTTTAGTCCTCCTAATCTTCGATTTAGAATTGAAAACTTTCTTTCGCAAACTTACAACTCTAAACTAAACAGGCCCTAAATAACTAAATATGCATTCTTCGGTTGTTTTGGACTGGGGAAGGTACAGTGCAAGTAGATAATAGATATGATATGATTTTCTGCAACACTAAGTACGAACTATTTATCTCTATCTAATATAAAGATACCCTTACTTCTGCATATTCTGAAAAAAGAGAGTAAAAGATAGGATTACTACCGGTACTCCTGTTTTCTTATCTAATATTTTTTTTCCCTGAGCAAACTTGTGTAGGTCTATAGACTTTTGCTTGATTGGTTTCTTCTTGTCTGTTCCGCTTTGAAGTATATTCTATTCATTAATACTTCTTAACAAAATCGTTATGAATTGCGATATTTTTTCTTGGAAGGGAGGAACTCTGGTATTCCGTATTTTGATTACCTGGGTTCCTGTTTAGCGGACACTTGTGGCAATATTCATGCCTGTACCTCAACCCCCTTTTTTCTTAACTGAATGCAGAACTCCTGCCTTTTCATCCAAGAAAAAAAAAGTAATATTAATGCCTGTATATGTGATACCGTTTTGGTCTGACATAGGTTATCAAGAATTTTGGAGAAGTACCAGACCAACTCCGGAAAGATACTGTGGGATGAGAAACACAAGGTAATCTTTGATTTTCCAGGCAGAACGAGAATACCCTTTTTGGAGCTAAAATATCAAAGTCTTGCTAGCCTCTAGAATAAGTTGAGCATTATTATCTAAAAAAAGAATAAGTTGATCATATTGACTGACTATTGGTGAGCACATGAAACATTTTCAGAGCCTTAGTGCTGAGATAGATCGTATAAAGAAAGAGAACGATACCATGCAGATTGAGCTCAGGTAATTGCTTTAACTCGAATAATCTGAATATATTTTTATTTAAGGATTTCGCTCTTAGATTCTAGTTGATATTCATGGAGAATGTGAAGTCCTGATAAATGCTTAGAAAGATTATATTTCCTTTTTGGGGGACTTCCTCTTCTGTTGTGATGGCACAGGCACCTGAAAGGTGAAGATCTAAACTCGCTGCAACCCAAAGAATTGATCATGATTGAGGAGGCACTAGATAATGGACTGACGAACCTGAACGAGAAACTTGTAATAAATCTACTTAATCAGTTGATCTCAATGTGGTTGATGTTATAGGTATTATCGTCTTAGAATAAATGGTTTGCTTTGTTGACGCAGATGGAGCATTGGGAATGTCACGTGAGAAATGTATGAGCTTAATCTGGCAATAGATCCTGTATATGAATTTTATTTGAACATATGGCTGTCTTTATTTCCTTCCCTTATCCATTATTTATTGGTTGATTGTAGAACAAGATGCTGGAAGATGAGAACAAGCTGCTGGCCTTTAAGGCGGTAAGTGTCCTTGACTCCTTGTAGGATTCATTTCACTTGTTGAATTTGTACTGGAAAAGACTAAGTTGTCTCACTCTCACTTGAAAATTCAGTGTTCAAATTTTAACACTACTCTGCATATCATTTTTTTAGAGAACTATATTGGGCCTCTTATGTTTAAATTGTGGCCTACAGTTTTCAGAGATAAAATTGGTCCACTATTTCATAAAGAATGCGGTTATTGATTGGGGATCTTGTAAGGTTAAAAGCTCAAAGATATCATGCAACTATAAACTAGAATGAGAATTACGCGTCATACTATAAAACCATCTGCGACCAACTACAATGTTATCCTCCATCTACTAAATTTGTTTGCTTCGATTTAGCCTTTGGGTTTCAAATGACGTGCAAAATGCTCAATACAACATATATGCAGTTATGCACTAGTAGCTGACGAGTTAATTCTGAAGTAAGACTAACCTAAACCACTGTTTTTCTTCCTTATTTCCAGCACCAGCAAGATATTGCGCTGAGCGGCAGCATGAGAGATCTTGAGCTGGGGTACCATCCTGACCGCGACTTTGCGGCCCAAATGCCAATCACGTTCCGCGTGCAGCCCAGCCATCCCAACTTGCAGGAGGACAATTAAGCTGCTGAATCCCCCATTCCACTTGCCGTTTAATTTGAAGATTCCACCCACCACCACGGGCCTGTATGTCCTCGTGCATTGCCAACTGTATCTCTTCTTTCCAGTATGTTTGGAGGAACATATATTGTGTCGCAGTTGCATGATGTGCTGATGTCATCTATCAAGCACACACTCTCATTAACTTGGTATTGTATGATTGTGTAATCAGTTAATCACTGCATTTGTCGGATGGTAAACAGTTTCAATTCAAAAAAAAAAACCATGATGTAATATTTATGTCGATGACATCTTTTTTTTTTAGGGAATCAGGAGGGGCAAGCCCCTACTGGGTCGATGACATCTAATTGGTACTTCAGTATAAGGCACGGTAATTCATTTACATCAGGTGAAGGCTATACATCACACTGAAATCCAGTTAACCAGCACATGTAATGTAGCATAGCATGTGAAATCGTCCACACATCTCATCCATATATTTGTCTGACGGTGACCTGAAACTTGAGCCGCCTTGCAACTTGCACGCATTCGTCTCCGCCGCTGCCATCGTGCATCACCTGAGCATGTCGCCGAAGTCCACGAATGGACTGCCCAAAATCGACGAAGCGCTGAAATTGCTTTCGCCTTCGTCGAACGCAATCCTCTGACCGAACGCCTGCGGCCGGTCTGGCAGGTCGGGCACGTCCATGTCTCCTTCCAGCATCCTCAGCGCCTCCGGCATGGTTGGGCGGCACGCCACCGTGACGTGCGCGCACAGGATCCCGACAAGCACGAGCCTCTCCATGGCCACCATCACGGTGCTCGCCTCATTCCGCAGCGCCTGGGCGAGCACCTCCCTTGGCCGGCCGGCCTTCACGTGCGTCCACGCCCAGTCGGTGATCAGCACCGTCCCGGACGGATCGGACAGGTCGACCGCGCGGCGGCCGCTCATGACCTCGAGCACCAGGACGCCGAAGCTGTACACGTCGCTCTTCTCGGTGAGCTGCCCGTAGAGCGCGTACTCCGGCGAGAGATAGCCGTGCGTGCCGGCGACGCGCGTCGTGAGGTGCGATTGGCCCTCGCGGCTCCGCCGGGCGAGGCCGAAGTCCGCCACGCGCGCGCGCATGTCCGCGTCCAGGAGGATGTTGGTCGCCTTGATGTCCCGGTGGTAGATCCCCGGCTTGACGCCGTAGTGCAGGTACTCGAGGCCCCTGGCCACGTCGAGGATCACGGTCCTGCGCTGCGCCCACGACAAGGCCGGCCGCCGCCTGCCGTCGGCATCCTCGAAGATGTACTGGTCCAGCGAGCCTTTGGGCATGTAGTCGTACACGAGGAACATCTGCTTGCCTTCGTCGACATCGTCGTCGGCAATGCAGCACCCGCGCAGCGGCACCAGGTTCCGGTGGCGGAGGAGGCTGATGATCTCCACCTCGTTGGTGAACTCCTCGTCCCCGCCCTCCACGTCCGGGTCGAGCATCTTCTTGACGGCGACCACGGTGCCGTCCGCGAGCACGCCGCGGTACACGACCCCGAACCCGCCGCGGCCGATGACGTTACGCTCGGCGAAACCGCCGGTCGCCTTCGCCAGCTCGCACATGTCGAACATCACGGAGCCGGTGTTCGGCCGCGGGCGCGACTGCCGGTCCTCTGAGATCTGGATGGTCCTGTTCTTGATATCCGCATGCCTCTTCCTCCAGAGGAGCAGAGCTACGAGGGAGACAAGCAGGACGGTGGCAATCGGGATTGTGGCAGCTACTGCGATGTTGATGTGGTTGGTGGAGCTGGATTTAGGCGGCGACGCAGTGGAAGGGGTGGAGAGAGCGAGGCCGAGGGCGCAGCTGGCTGTGGCGGGGGAGTCTGGGCCGGTGGAGCTGGAGATCCCGGCCGCGTAGAGCACGGTGAGGTAGAAGCAACTCTGGGACTTGGAGGTGTTGCCGGCGGCGGCGGTGAGGCGGGCCGAGGCGGCGATGCCCGCGTTGAGGCAGCGGGTGCAGACCGACATCGAGGTGACGTCGGCGCCGCAGGAGGCGTTAAGGCCGGCGACGGACGCGCCGCCCGCGACCGCGGCGTACTCCGCGGCGGTGGTGACCCCGGCGCAGTAGTCCGGGGTGATGGCGAACTGGGACGGCACCGGGAAGCAGCCCGGCACGAGGGAGGCCGGCAGCGAGAGCGGCGGCGCCTCGAGCGCGCCGGAGAAGGCGCGGAGGCAGGCCGCCGAGGCCCGCGGGGAGGGGAGGCGGAAGTGGCCCGTGTCCCGGAGCCGCGCCGCCAGGCCCACCCCGAACACCGAGAGCAGCGTCATGCAGCAGGCGGTCCCGTTGGCCACCAGCGGCTCGCACGGCACGCGGTCCCACGGGAGCGTGGCCACGTAGCCCAGGTCGAGCGGGCACGCCGCCGCCGTGGAGTTCGCGTCGTCGGCCTTGGCGGCCGGCGGGCGGAGCACGAGCAGGAGCACGACGACGCCGACAGGCTTCCGCCAAGCGGCCGCCATTCCCGGCGGACAGAGCCGGATTGGAGCAGCGGCACCGGGGCGTGGTCCGCGTAAGCGAACCCGATGCAAAGCGAAAGCCGAGACGAAGTGGAGTGAGGCGGCGATGCCTTGGGACGGACTCTTTTTGAAGCGCCTGGCACGAGTGGTTCTCCGTGGGGCCGACCTGTCAGTGCTTTGTAGAGGAACAGGACCGCCATGGGTTAGCGTCGGATTGGAGAGGAGAAGGCGGGGACTGGAGAGTGGAGATCCAAGACTGAACAGTCCAACCTCGTAGCAGAATGAATCTGAATAATCTGATCTCTCTCTGGTTGACCGTGCGTGGCTGACTGGCTGTCAGCCTGTGGCAACAGAGACACACAAGCTGTGGCTGTCAGAGCAACAATCCGTTGACCAATGCCGTGGTCCACCTTCACGAGCCGTATGAATTTCTCCGGACTAGCTAGCTAGCTGCATGCCTGTGACTGCATCGGGAAAGGAAAGGATCCTATCTACGGAGGGAGGGTGAACCTGGAGCTCGAGGAGGCGAGGATCATGAGAAAGTTGGTTCCATGTGGCCAGAAAAAGATGTAGAGGACGCTTTTGCTCACTCGATCACGGGGCAAGCTGGCTACCTTTGTAGGTTGCAGCGACAACTTGACGTAATGATCTTGGATCGAGCAGAGGACCTGCCGGTTGGTGCATCGTTTTTGGTTTGGCTTGATATAAGTCTGATGTGTCGTCGGTGATAAATCCAGTTCAAGTTATCATTGCTGCTGGCCGTCTGTCCAGTGAAAGGAAAAGGGTACTCTCCATGGGTCGGCGTGGCGACGAGCCGACGACGAACGAGCGGTACCTGGAGCAGAAAAACCACATCGATCACATGCTCCCATGGACATATGTTGGTCGTCGCCACATGCTCCGGCTCCATGTCCCAGGAACACGTGGAGCCGCGGCCGCCTGGAGACACGGCCCCGTTTGGTTTTCCGTAGCACAACTTTGACCACTAATTAAAGATATTAAATAAAGGTATTTTACAAAACTAACTCTAGAATCCCTGCACTAGAAACCCTGAAGAATCTAATGAGTCCTTTAACCGCATGATTAGAGAATGGTTACTGTAGCATCACTGTAGCCAATCATCGATTAATTAGGCTCATTAGATTCGTCTCGAAAAGTTACCCTCATCCGTGAAGAGGTTTTGCAAATAGACTTCATTTAGTACTCCATGCAAAAAAAATTCCTTTCTAGCATTGCTAGATACTAGTAAACCAAACAAGGCCACGTACGCACTACGGCCATGGTACTATCGCCTACCAGGAGCCACAGCGATTCAGTCTATTTGCAGATTTGCTTGCTGCACTGCAGGTGGTTTAGCTAGCGTCGATCCAAGTATCCTGCAGTTATGTGTATTCTTGTATGATATTTGAATCAACAGCATATGTATCCTTACTAGGATAGCAGGCGCGGCGCACCCCTACACTGTATCACGATGCAATTGGGTATGGTAAGAGACGCTAAATACATCACAGTCCATCAAAGATACCATTTTTTGAGATTATTAATCAGTTATCTAGGTTTAAGGCTACAACAAACACATGAGTTGGAGGCATGAACGGCAATATCAGTCATAAAAGAAGTCACTTTTTTAATCTAAAAAAGAACATAATTGTGATCAGTTACAAAAATGATCTTGATGCCTGCTATCATACGGACATTGGATCATCAAACAAAAATGATCTCTACTAACAATTTCATGCGCAAGGGTTAGGGTATCTTGCATGAATATCTTTGATCTCAATAAGAATCTCCTCAGGGAGATGGACCCTAGTTGCCTGAAGAACTTCACAGAGCTGCCATGATTTAGTAGCGCCAAAAACAGCTGATGCCACAAGTGGGTGTCTCAATACAAACGGTAGATGAAACAGCGGGATAAGAAAAGGATTAGCAGTTAATGTCGAAGAACGCAATTTATTAAACAAAATTGTTGAGGTAACTTACCAATGGGTAAGGTTGCTGGAGAAATTCCATACTTCATAGCAATTTGTGTGTATTCCTAAATGATAAAGTAGATCTGATTCATAAGCAATTTAAATATTTTTTTACTCTAGACAAATCATGCACACACCTTCACAGCTGCTTTCACTTTGGGGCTCTGAAGTTTGTATCGGGATTCGCCTTCAGTGTATGTCCCTACAAAGCAGGAGGGACCCTAATGAGTAATGACACAGAGGAACCAAAATAAAATTAAAAAGTAAGGAACCAGGGTATGAAACTATTAGAAACTCAGAAATTAGTACCTTTGAAAAGATTCATTGTTACGTCTGGTGGACCACAGTCATCAGATGAGTGATACTTTCCTGAAAGTATACCCATTGCCATTGGGCTGTAAGCCAGCAAGCTGATTCTGCAAAAGCCATAGTTCAAGAATGGAAGTTCAGAAACAATTTGTACAGAATGAGTGAAAACTAAAAACAATTTGAAAAATATATAAATCTAGAGTAAATATTAAGATGAAAATGCCTTTCTATTTTCTAAAACTAAAGAAATAGCAATACTTGCCAGTAGTGAGTAGTATAAATAGCTTACTGAATATATCAATCATTTATAGGGCTTTTAAACATGTTAGGTATACCTCTCATGATGGCAACATTCTGGCAATCCAGAATCAAAATTTTGGCAGAGCAAGTTATATGAGTTCTGCAAAGGTACAGAAGTATGGAGAGTGATTCCAGTACTTGAATATGTTAACATAGATCCCACTGTGCTACTTATCTGCACTGTCAGTAGCTTAGAACGCAATTCAAAATCCTTACTGAGCTGAAGAAACTTCATAAGGCCTTTTTTGGACCCTATAAGAGACTAAACCCAAAATATCTGTCGAGCAGCGCAGCTAACATGTAAACCAGCAGAGCTATCTAACCAAAGGCATACGCACCAGGCAACCTACATAACAGACAACCAAACATAAAAGCACACATGCACAGACAGGCAATCCAATTGAGCACAGCACAGTAAAAAAGCCTAATACATGTCGAACTAAGCAAGGTATACATGCTACAGCGCAGGCAGCCCTACCAAAATATAATGCAAAGCCCACAGAACTGTAGATGAAACATGAACAGCAACCATAGACCCAGAACTGGCACCAGCGATCGGTTATGCAAAACAACAGACCGTATCACACAAACGAAGGATAAAAGGGCTGACCTTCGTTAAAGTGGCACACACCGTTGCACACGGCAGCCGAAGAAATCCGCCACACCAACTGTACTTCCCAGACTAAGAGGCAAGAAGAACCTATAGATCAACAACAATAGGCGCACATAAGGCAAGGTAAACCGCAGATGCAGCGACAGCCATGTGAATTAAACAAAAGCACAAACACAGCAACGCAGGCTCGAGCAGGAACACTACGAAGCAACAGAAGCAAGACGAATACAAAACCAACAAAAATGGGAAACCTGGCAGCACCTAAATGTGATTTAACAGAACCAGGCCACATAGACCTCTGTTTCATAAAGATCTTTCTAAGACAACGCAGAAAGAAGGACATACCCAACGACAGAGGAAGGGACACATACAACAACAAAAGGAAACATATGCCAACCTGGATGGCCAGCAGGCAAACGACCTAGGTCATGATATACGGTGAATTTGCATGGGGCCATCATTCCAGAAACAAAAATGTGCAGCACAAAATGTTAGTTGAAAGGACTTTTATCAGCATATGGCCTGTAGGTATTACCAAATGAGCATTCAGTTGCACTTGAATCCAACAATGTTCATAACTTTAGTTTTCTGAAGAACTGGTAAGGGTACACACATGTGAATTTGGGAACAGATTGGTAGGTCCCTTTAAAGCTCAAAATCCAAAATTGCAGATATAAGACAACAACTTGAATTAAGTCTCCTCTTAACAATTTCACAACGGCAAGAACAAAATCCCTTCCAGATATGGGCCACGGGAGGGGTTTATGGAGATCACACCACCAACGCTACCCAAAACCTGGGCAAATCGACATAAATCAAGGGTCGAATGTAACCGTACACTTGAATGAAATAGAATAGCCAAGTCTCGATTTGCTCTAAAATCATTATACCTGCTTATTCAGTTGACTCAATAACTCCTATATGTACACATGGACCAGTCCAGCGGACAGGAAGGGAAGATGCAGTGGGTGAACAAAGGGGAACGAACTTACCCTGCGATTGCCTTTACCTAAATTGCAGATATATAAGTCGGTAACTTGAACCAAGTCTCCTCTTATAACAAAGTTAATGGCAGGATCAATTGTTCCCATGGCTCAAAGAGGGATCTGTGGAAATCATATCACCTGAAACCTATGGCAAATCAACCTAAATCAAAATGAGGGTCAAATGAAACTGTACACCTCAAATAAAATCGGATAGCCTAGTTTCAAGTTGCTCTCAATCAGTAAACCTGCTTATCCAGTTGACTCAATAACACCTGTATGTACCCATGGAATGGGCCAGCTCAGCGGAGAGGGAAGACTAACATGAAACAGCAGGAAAACTGTATCAGCACATAGCAGGCAATACGCAAAGTAGCAAATAAGTATACAAAAATCAGCGCAGACAAAAGACATGAGGGCAGTAATCGGCACGGGCATGTAAAGGCCACACATAAACAGAACCGCAATCGATAGCACACTGACAACCACATAAGACCACCAGATGAAATCTACAGGAAAGAATGTAAACCATACTTAAAATCTACAGGCAGAGGGTGCACACAGGGGCATGAAGACATCCACGGCAACAACAGACAGGAGGAAGATAACATAGCCACTGAGCGACAGACCGTAAAAATGCCATAGCATCAATAAACTATGCAGAAAACAACCTAAACCACGGTGATGAGTTGCAGCCAAAGTGTGCGCATAGGGACAGGAACACATACACAGCTACAACATCCACGAGCAAGACAACATAACCATGTAGGCACAGTTCACATTGATCAACAGCCTCAGGACAGAGCACACAAACTGCTTATCACATGGCACATAGCAAGGCCAGAACACAGACACAGACAGACGACCACATAAATCACAAAGAGCAACAGCCAAACGTGCTGAGTAAAGCAAAGGCACAGAGACTAACCTCTGAGCAGGAGCGGCTGCAATAGTGAAGGCACGCAGACGACGAAGACGCTCCCACCAATACTAAATCGAAGGCACAGGTAACAAAAGAAAGGATCAGCTGGCACAGATCCAACACAGAACACCCACGTCAAGCAACGCTAAACGAAAACTACCTATCGCGCAACCTGGCAGAGGAAGGTTCAATGGATACCTGACAAAGGAGGCCGCTAGCCCGGACGACGCAAACGCGAGAAGCGAAGGCAGCAGCAGAATGCACATGAGGAGTAGAGGATAAGGCCATAGAAACCGCGCATGAAACAAATCGTAACGCAAAGCAGATCTACGCGCACACAAACATCCCGCAAGAGCGCACAACGACGAACATACCTGCGCGGCCAAGGCAAATCCGGCGGCGCGGCACCCTCCTGGCGTCGCGGAGCACACCCCAGCACGGGTCCAGCGCGGCAACGGAGCGGCCCCCTCCCCAGGCAGAGCGAGCGGCGACTGAGCGGCCCCCTCCCCAGGCGGCGGGGAGCGGCGACGGAACGGCCCCCTCCCCAGGCAACGGCGAGCGGGGACGGAGCGGCCCCCTCCCCAGGCGGCGGCGACCGGCGACGGAGCGGGCCCCTCCCCAGGCGGCGACGGATCTAGCAGCACGGCTTGGGGGCGTCACGTCCGGCGATANAGCGCGGCACGGAGGGCGGGCCCTAGGCCACCGGCGCGACGGATCTGCAGCGGAGACCAGGACAGCAGTAGAGGAAGCAAGAGCGGCGGCTCAACAGCGGCGACGGCACCGAGGCAGAAAACCCTAGCAAACCCTGTAGAATGGAGGAAGCCGTCGGTGGCCGAACGCGGAGAGCCCCATTTCACGTATACACACGCGCTGGCAACAGGCCCAAAGCTCGTCCGGGCCAAAATAGCAAACCCGGCGGCCCACGAGCGAAAATCAGCACGGCACAGTAGCACGACGTCTCTCGTGCCGCGGATTCCCCCTGGGATAGGGACTTCAGTATATGTTCTAAGATCCAAACCCACTAACCCAGAATGGATGCCGCAGTATCGCGTGTCTTGTTTGATTTTTTTCCCTCTCCTTTTCCTACTGCGCCTGCGATGCCGCTGTCGCGTGGCCGTTATTTGAGCCCGTGTGGGGGGAGGAAGACGCGGGGCGTTGGGAGGATGGGGGCTCTGCGCCACGCCAGAATTCACAGCGAAGCTGTTCCAGACACATAGCGTCAGATACTGTTTACAACTTTGACTACTAATTAAAGGTATTAAATAAAGGTATTTTACAAAACTAACTCCAGAACCCCTTCACGCCTCTGGCCCCGTTTGGTTTTCCAGCGCTAGATACTGTTCACAACTTTGACCACTAATTAAAGGTATTAAATAAATATATTTTACAAAACTAATTTCAGAACCCCTGCACTAGGAACCCTGAAGAATCTAATGAGACCTTTGACCGCATGATTAGAGGATGATTAGAGGATGGTACTGTAGCATCACTGTAGCCAATCATCGATTAATTAGGCTCATTAGATTAGAGGATGATTAGAAGATGATTAGAGGATGGTTGCACTAGGAACCCTGAAAAATCTAATGAAGATGTTTTTATAGACTTCATTTAGTACTCCATGCAAAAAAATTCCCTTCTAGCAATGCTAGATGCTAGAAAACCAAAAGGCCAGAGCCATGCGCCCATGCCACGCCACACTTGCGTCGCGTTCCTTTCCGTCGTTTGCTTCGGCGTCCGACGTAGACACGCTTGGCGTTTTGGCACATTATTATCCGAACCCCCAATACATGCATGAATCTGTGAGTAGCAGGCTTCGTGCTCTCGACATGGGCCTGTCATTTACATGGGCTTAAACAGGCCGAAAATTAATATGGGATCGTGCAACATGAAGATCTGGCCTGTTAGTAACCTGCCCAGAAAGAGGCCTCAGCATTGGGCTATTTGCGATGCAGTATAGATGGTCATGCATCTGGGCCACATTTTACTGAAGAAAACAGAACTGGGCCATCACCGTCGAGCGATGTACACAAGTCAAGCCCATCCTCTAAAAACACACATGGGATCTGGGCCGTTTGGTTTGCTGCCGTTGCGTGCGTGTGCACTACCAATTTTTTGGAGTTTTTTTTTGACTAGCAAGATGGCCCGCGCGGCACGCGCGTGTTGCGTTGCGTGTCAATTTTTATCTTTATCTTTATCTATATATATTTCTAAAGAAAGAATTCTTTCTTTTTTTTGTCCGTCCGATATGTGGGTCCCACTTGATCCGTGGAACTCCAACCAGCTCCAACTCTTGATATTGGTTTACTCATCAAGTTAGAGTCCTAAGCGAATCCGTCAAGGATTAATTGACTCTGGACCATCCATCTAGCTAGATATTATTACATATTACCAAAGAGGTAATTGGATAAATATATTTATATTGTTTTTATTTTGGAAAGGAAAAAATTGGCAAGATACCTTGCAGTTAGATTCGTTAAGAAAAAGTTTGCGATTAGAAAACATGTTGACATGATGGCTTGTTAGATATTAACGTGTTGGACGACCTCACTTGTGTAACAAAGTTTTTGGTTGAATGTGATTCCCAGCCATAATTAACGTGATGGCGTGCACACGTCTGTAACATTTTTTTTTGAATGTGATATCCCAACCATCGTGTGTGATGGCATGCACACATGCGTGTAGCAATTTTTTTGAATGTGATGGTTCCAAACCATAACGTGATGGGAATTTTTAAGGTCATCGGATCCCTACGTCTAGGGGGTCGAACTTTCTTTTAAATGTGAGATTTAGCTAGGGGTTACCTTGTATTAAGTCCACCGATGCCGATGCCCCTTTTTGGGTAATCAAAATCGCTTTCCGCGTGCCTCCGTGCGTGAGGATAAAGAAGAAAGACGTCGCGTGATGGATGCCGAGATAACCAGGATTTTTTCCTAAATATTTTCGTTGGAGTCAGGCCAGTCGGGGACAGATGGGGCTATGCGCAATTCAGGCGTGGTAGGCGTGGGTACAGCGGCGGGTAACAAAGGGAAGCGGTGAGAATGCGGCACGTGAAATGTCCTGTAGAAAGCAAGAAAAATGGTGTTATCATAACTAATAAATTTATCATGTGTTATGTATTTCAAGCAAATCATTGTCTCTCTAATATTTGTACAGGCCGAATTCGAAGCACGAAAGACTTCGTCCACCACCGGCCAAATCTATCTGTGACAGGCAAGATCGATTGTAAAAAGAAAAGGCAAAATTGATCCCTCCCTCCATCACGCGTGAGAGGACTGTGGAAGCACGCACGCATTGTCAGGCGACGGCATCCCCTAGAGTGCAGTGCAAGCCCGCGCCTCCGCGTTCATTGCTGTGTGGGGCAGCTAGCTGCTCAAGGTGGAGCGCGGTGGCCGGTAGCACAGGCATCCGAGACACGGCGGCTGCGGGCAGCACAGCAGGCAGCGAGCGGGTGTGGCGCAGGCATGGCCACTTGCCGCCGGACGGCAGGGCAGTGGTACGCACTCCTCTCTACCTCCCCTCCCTCGATTCGAAGAAGTCCGAAGCGTTGGCATGGGTGCTACTACTCTGCAATGTTCCTCCGCATCCTTCTGCTTCGCGCCTCGTCGCTTGCACCGCAGAGCCAAGTCGCGCCCTCGGTGTCGCTCACAGTCGCGCATCTATTAATAAGGCCTAGGCGCTGATGGGCCTCGAGCCCAGGTGTGGAGGCGAGGGGTTAACCCTACGTCGAGGATTTAGTTGTTTTTTTTTGCCAAACAGTCCCAAACAGATACATGTATGTATATGTGTACATAGCATGGGTAGGAGTACGGCTGGCGAAAAAAACAATAAGTTTCTGGCAGAATCATTTTCTAACTCACGATTTTTATGGGTCTCGGTCCTTTTCCACCTCCCTCGGCCCTGACAGGTGGGACCAGTATGAGGGGTACAGCGGGCCTAAATCAGGTAAGAAACGTTTTCAATTGTTTTCGTTCTTTATAGTATAGATAGATAATACGTATCTGTATTAATGAGATAAGGAAACGTACATACACATACAGACACGTACGAAAGGATACGGAGACTGATACAGCCAAACTTCACAAAGGACCCTAGACAAAGAAAAAATTACATTGAGGTCCTTGATTCCTTCGTGAACCCCTGTTCTTCTTCCTCGTCGCCGCCATGGAGGAAGAAGGCCCTGGACTGGAGGAGCCCCGTCGCCCACAAGCTTTTGTCGGAGTCGAAATAGAAGAAGTCGTCGGCGGTACCGCATCGACCGGGGCCGCCCTTACATTGAGGAGCTTGCTTTCAGCGTGCCCGCCCTTACAGTGTTTCCCAATTCCCGTTGACCACGCTAGTGGTCCTGGTCGTCGTCGTCGTCCAACTTGCGTGCTCAATCCAAGCGTTCGACGGACGGCAACCTAGCTCCCTGTACTGCAGAGGACCGCCAGTCAGTGACGGTGAGTCCCTTTGCAAGTACTGCAGAGGATTTGCTTCCTCCTGGAACGGCGTGGCCTGCCCCCGCCTCCGTAGTACAGGGAGCTACACCTTTCTCCCTCGGTCCCTAGTCCCTACCCCACCTGGCCACCTACAATGGCGACTGCTCTGCTGGTGACTCCCCAGCAGCTTGCTGCAGCCCGCAGGCGCTTATAAATCGCGCCCCCCACACCCCGTACCTCGCCACCCACCCCCACCTGTCGCCTCGTGCTCGATCGCACAACATTTACCCGCTGCATCCTGCATGCGCGCAGCGGCAGAGAACAGCTCCGGCAGCAGCTATAGTGATCACTGATCCGTCGTCAGGCTTGGCGCTACCGTCGTCACGTGCGCTGCAGACTAAGTCCTCTTCTTACCTGGGCACTCTTTGCCTCGTTGGACATCCAGAGATCATCGGGAGATGGCGGAGCGCGTCGTGGCCACGTACTACTACCCGGCGGCGGCGGCGGCGGCCATGGAGGTGTGCGGCGCGGAGCTCGGCCAGGGCGCGGGGGACAAGTGCTTCGACGACGACGGCCGCCCCAAGCGCAACGGTAAGTCTCGATCGACCAAAGCGAGTGCTGTGCCGATGCTGTGGGCTGTGGCTAATGAGCTGCGCTCCACGACGAGCTGCAGGGACGATGTGGACGGCGAGCGCGCACATCATCACGGCGGTGATCGGCTCCGGGGTGCTCTCGCTGGGGTGGGCCATCGCGCAGCTCGGCTGGGTGGCCGGCCCCGCCGCCATGCTGCTCTTCTCGCTCGTCACCTACTACACCTCCTCGCTGCTCGCCGACTGCTACCGCTCCGGCGACCCCAGCACCGGCAAGCGCAACTACACCTACATGGACGCCGTCAACTCCAACCTCAGTGCGTGCTAATGCTCTCCCGCCTTCAATTCTATACGGCCACGCGCCTCCGCCTTTCGATTTGAAATCTCAGCTGGAGCTTACTCTGTCCATCTCTGTAAACGTGGAGCATCAGGTGGCATCAAAGTTCAGATCTGCGGGTTCCTGCAGTACGCCAACATCGTCGGCGTGGCCATCGGGTACACCATCGCCGCCTCCATCAGCATGCTGTGAGTGTGACATGGAGCCACGAACCTTCTGTTCATTGCTCATCTGGATGACGCATGAATTGAACGGCGTGTGACGATGGTGTCGTGTTCGTTGCTCATCTGCATGCAGCGCCATCAGGAGGTCCAACTGCTTCCACCAGAAGGGCCACGGCAACCCCTGCAAAATCTCGAGCACGCCGTACATGATCATCTTCGGTGTCGCCGAGATCTTCTTCTCGCAGATCCCGGACTTCGGCCAGATCTCCTGGCTCTCCATCCTCGCCGCCGTCATGTCCTTCACCTATTCCTCCATCGGCCTCGGACTCGGCATCGTCCAAGTCATCGGTAAGCCCACGCCACGCACTGTACATCCGTCGAAGCATCAGCTGCAGCAATGGCGGCGCAGTGAGTAAGAGTGACCATGGTGTCACATGAACGCGTGCGTGCAGCGAACAAAGGTGTTCAGGGCAGCCTGACCGGCATCAGCATCGGCGTGGTGACCCCGATGGACAAGGTGTGGCGCAGCCTGCAGGCGTTCGGCGACATCGCCTTCGCCTACTCCTACTCGCTCATCCTCATCGAGATCCAGAACACCATCCGGGCGCCGCCGCCGTCGGAGTCGAGAGTGATGAAGCGCGCCACGGTGGTGAGCGTCGCGGTGACCACGCTCTTCTACATGCTCTGCGGCTGCATGGGGTACGCAGCCTTCGGCGACGGCGTGCCCGGGAACCTCCTCACGGGGTTCGGCTTCTACGAGCCCTTCTGGCTCCTCGACGTCGCCAACGCCGCCATCGTGGTCCACCTCGTCGGCGCCTACCAGGTCTACTGCCAGCCGCTCTTCGCCTTCGTCGAGAAGTGGGCCGCGCGGCGGTGGTCCGATTCGGCGTACATCACCGGAGAGGTCGAGGTCCCGTTCCTCCCGGCGAGGCTGTGCAAGGTGAACCCGTTCCGGGCTACGTGGCGCACGGCGTTCGTGGTAGCGACGACGGTGGTGTCCATGCTGCTGCCCTTCTTCAACGACGTGGTGGGGTTCCTCGGCGCGCTGGGATTCTGGCCGCTCACCGTCTACTTCCCCGTCGAGATGTACGTGGTGCAGAAGAAGGTGCCGCGCTGGAGCGCGCGGTGGGTGTGCCTGCAGATGCTCAGCCTCTGCTGCCTCGTCATCTCCGCCGCCGCCGCGGCGGGTTCCATCGCCGGCATCGCGTCGGATCTCAAGGTCTACCGCCCGTTCAAGTCCTACTGATCAGATTCATGGGAGGTGCTTGTGGTATAGCGGTGTTCCATAAGTGCGCTACAGAATTCGCACGGCGGGATCAAAACCGGAGAAATGGAATCCATGAACAGTCACACGGTGGAGTAAGTGTCAGCGTGATGTCACGGCTGTTCTTATGCTGTAAGCTAATCTTCGAGCAAAGAGCAATTGCCAGCATCGAAGTGTCTGATCGAGACAGTGAGATTTGTGTCATGCTGGTGAAGTAACATAACAGCAACCTGAGCTAACTTTGCCGCGAAATTTAACGTTCTAGTCCGGAGTGGTCGAGACATGGGATCCTGGATCGTGAAAGATGCAGGAAGCCAAGAAGTTTCTTGGAGCTGTATTAGCGGAGAGAAACGGAGGACCCCCGCGAGAAGGATCTCGGTTGCTCCGGGACATGTAATGCTCATAGATCCCATCACTTTTGCGATCCGGGATCTATGCTTTTCTGGTGAGATTCCGACGTTGCCGGCTCCAGCTCGGCTCTGCTAGCTCCTCCGGCGACTGCGGACCTCTGCGGTCGCCGTCGTCTTTTGCCGAGGAAGGAAGAAGCTTCCCGTTTTCGGTTGGTGTCCGCCTACCAAACATTCCGTGTCCCGTGGCTCCATTCCACGTATGGCAGCGGCAAATCAGGCTCGCAACATTTGGTAACGTTCAAGGAGAAGTTCCAGCAAGACTGTGCTCCGCTGCAAGGCAGATCCCAGATGAACTTTTGTGCCCCTCGATCCCATTAGTAAGATGCTATGAACGCTATGTTCATGAAAAAAAGAGTTGCAATTGCACATCGCCATGATACTTTCAGTGCGTTGCAGACAGCACCTGGCCCTCTTGTGCAACTGTACTGATGTGTACGAATGAGATTAACCAACAACATTCGCATCGTGCAGGCCCGGCTCGACGAAATGTGGTCATCGGGCCGAGCGGATCAGCACAGCCCACGGGAGGGCACCGGCCGGAAAGGTCTTTTAAACGGCAGGCTGCATCTGTCACGCTGACCAACGGACGGGCTCGACCCGAGACTTATCCGTTACCCTTAACCAACGGTTATCTCTTCCCGCCGCCACAGGCGCAAACAAACTACTCCCAGCCACACACGCGCACGGTGGCCGCAGCAGCAGCAGCCAGCATGTGGTCGGTAGCAGCGGCGGCGCGCGCGGTGGTGTCCCCGCTCCCGGCGCCGTCGCTCCTGGGCGGGCGGCGCGGCGGGGCGGCGCGCGGCGGCGGCGGCAGGGCGGCGACGGTGTCGGTGCGGAGCACGCTGTGGGACTTCGTGGGCGGGGACCTGGTGCGGCCGGACCTGGGGCAGTGGCTGGACGACGTGGAGAAGCACAAGGCGCTGGCCATCTACCCGCCGCACGAGGGCGGCTACGAGGGCCGCTACCTCAACCGCCTCCGCTACCAGGGCTACTACTTCCTCGACCTCTCCGCGCGCGGCCTCGGCGACCCGGAGACCACGCTCACCAAGATCCACCCCGTCTGCCCGGTAATTAAGTGTCCAACTGCCCATGCCCATGCGTCGCCGCTGCCGGCCGCCGCCATTTTCAGTAGAATTCTACGCCGTGTTCATCTGCGCGGGGACGTTCTTACTGACTCGGATTAATGAGCGTGCAGCCGAGCCTCGGGAGGCAGCCGGTGGCGAGGTGGTACTTCCCGCCGGAGGTGGACTACAGGCTCAGCCTGCTGCACCCGGACGCCAAAGGCCTCGTCGTCTGGATCATCGAAGCCAAGGTGCAGTGGTTACACCACGATTGCTGGGTGCTCCGTTCTATGCAGGAGATCTTCTTCTGCCATCTCTCACCATGTTTGCCATCTGCATCGGTTTTGCAGGTTCTGTCCAAGGCTGAGCTGCAGTTCCTGGCCATGCTCCCGGATCTCCGCCCCAAAGTCAGGGTCATTGCGGAATGCGGCAACTGGTATGTACAAAATCTCTATCCCCATCTCAATTGTCACGGGAACATCTGTGATCAGGGGAAATCCGGAAATGTAAAGCCATTTGTGGTTATCTCTCTGGCCTGTGTGACGCAGGAGAAAATTTGTTTGGAAGCCACTGAAGCAAATCGCAGGCCTTGAGCCGGACCCGGACGCCGAACAATGATCAAGATCAAGCTGACATTTCAACGCAACTACTATACAGCTACACACAAATTGCTTCTCAATCATCTCTCCAGGCCTACATTCTTGCAGATTTTGTAGTTTGTACTGAAGGAGAGGCAACGAAGGATGTACATACACTTTGTCACAACTTTCAGAAAGAGAATCATGTAAATTTTTCCATACATACAAATTCAACGAATCATGGTTGCAAAGCGTAAAATTCTAAGCAAATTACAGAGAGATTGACGTTTTCAGAATTCAGGTGCAGACGGCACACGCAGTCGCAGTCCAAATCCAAACAAATTTTCAGGCTTTTCAGCGGTGCAGGTACACGAGATCGGTGCGGAGCAGGAACGGGTACCCGATGCCTCTCCTCTTGGACGGGAACAGCACGAAGAGGAGGCTCACCACGAAGCCGATCACGAGCGGCACGGTGTTGACGACCTTCCGGGGCACGCCGGGGTAGTAGCACAGCACGATGTCGTGGTGCGAGGCGGCGAACGTCACGAACGCGACCAGCGCCAGCGCTGTGTGGAACAGGTCCGACCACCGCAGCCTGTACCGCTCCGGCTCCCTCGGCCCCTTCCTCCGGTGGCCGCCGCCGCCGCAGAAGGTGCGGATGCCCGAGAGCGTGGCGACGCCGTACCGGAGGCGGCCCGAGGGCGAGCGGAAGCTGTCGGTGAGCGTGAAGAAGACGCACGAGGCGGCGCAGAGGGCGACGAAGGCCGCGGTCAGGATGCGGTTCAGGCGGGTGCACTTGCCGTCGTCGGTGAGGAGCGGCGCGAAGATGGCGAAGGCGAGGATGGTGGCGGTCGGGAGGAGGACGTTAAGCCGCGCCGTGCCGCCCAGGACGAGGTTGAGGAGCACGATGAAGCTCGAGTTGTCGTCCTCGTCATCGTCATCCTCGTCTGCGCGTGGTGTATCGGCAGCCTCCTTGCTGGCTTGCTCAATTAGGACCTTGCATTCTTCCTTCTCCGCCATTGATGCCGTGCGTGTAAGACCGAGAAGGAAGAGTGTGCTTGATAGGTTGGGAATGGGACGAGATCAGAGAAGCCCAATTAAAGAGCGCCCTAAACGGAGCGACAGCTGAAAAGAATCAACCGTCCGGTATTCTTGACGAGATGATCACGTTGGACAGGGAAGAAAGAATTGCTTCAGCAAGTGTATCGACGCAATCTGACCGAGGCTACGTACCTTTCCCTTGCACAGAAGCAACGAACATTGATAAGATCATTAGAACTGCAGATCAACAACCAGAACACCAGAAGTGGATGGGAGGCAAAGGGTTCTTCAACAAAACTAGCAACATGCCTTCTTCCGATTCTTTTCCTATTTTCTAATTTCCTTGTATGGATCACCGTGATGTATATCCAAAAAAATGGATCTAAGCCCATTCTGGGCATCTCAAAGAGGTATAACAGTGGTTCCCCAATACTCTACACCGGTGTCTCAAAAATTACAAGGGGAGTGGTGCCTTTTACCTTTTGATGCCTAACGTACAATCTACAAATGTGTATCAAATGAAAGAATGGCTGAGCATGGCCACCGCAAATATCATCGTGTTATAACGACGACGATCGAAATGATTCTGTTGCCCTTGGTGACCTGAGTGGAATGCCTTCCGCAGCGGATCTAAGAGGAATTCCTTCAGTAGCATAATCATCTTCATCTGTGTGTTTTGGTATTCGGACAGGTAGAGTTGGTGAGAGACCTATGATGCCAGAGAGTGAAACGTCACCAAAGATTTCAAACATTTTGCATAGTTCAAAAGTTTTTGAGTGTAAAATCATACCATCAACCATATCTTTTGTCTTGTGAAGAAGAAATGTCCCAGAAAGGATGGTAACAAAACCACACATCTCTGTTACAATCTGGGTTGGATTCTGACGATCCCAGTCCTGCATGCAAGTAGAATAGTTGTCGATACCAATGTTGAGAATTTACACTAAGTACAGCAGCAACTATATGATGGAATACAAACAAGGCCCACAACGTTCAACTTGATGAGTACATCGACTAAATGATTGATGGAGCATTGCCTACCAACAGCTTAATTAGCCAACACGACAAGAAAAATAGAAGGACATCTCTACGAGGACCATGCTAATTTGAATATTGCAGTAGTTCATGGTATCTGAGAACATGCATATGATGCATTCATGCATCAAACCTATATTTCTCCAGGCCATCCTCTGCTGTGGCCTCTCCTCAAACATCTACCACTTCACATTTTCATCACTGACCATTTCAGTCATCAGGTAACAAGTAGGGGTATCTTTGAAGTCCTACCAAAAGAAGAGTATTTTCTGTATTCTTCACATGGTCCGAAATATCATCGGAGGCATTTATAAGAAACAAAAAGTATTAAAAATTTCAAGTCTTAATTTCTACCTGACCTAGAGGGTCCAGGTATCTCCCTTGTAATATTTCTAACTGTCACACAAAGATAGCACTTGAAACGTTGTGCATAAGAAAAGTTGTGTAAGTAAACAGGTAAAGCTTAAATAGGATAATCTAACATTGGTTCAATAAGGCGGTCACTCAATGAAACAATATTCAGTAGCAAGTATAGGTACTAACCACCAGAATCTACTTCCCTTTATACTTGCATTCTAAGCAGTATGCCAATGTTTCTCGATTCATTCCAATTCAAACAACTTGCAGATAAAAAAAGTAGGCTAACAAACACCATTCATTTAATATTGCCAAAAGATCATTACCTTGAACATTATCACACTAGCCAAAATGGTTAGTGATGTAAACATTGTATAATATATCGGTGATACAACTGCTGTATTGAAAGTGTCAAGAGCCTGCAAAAAACTTAACTTAGTAAGTTTATTACGATCATGATGTTTACTCAAACACTAAGAACAAAAGTACCAGCATAGTTCAATAAAAGCAGGATCGAGTGCTGAGATATATTAATCATAGCAGCATGCTACTAGACACTAGTAATTGCGCATCTTCTAGAGTCACAACATTAGGTATCATATGTGCGCACAACAACAACAACAACAACAATATAACCTTTTGTCCCAAGCAAGTTGGGCTAGGCTAGAGATGAAACCCAAAAGAAACAAGGATAAGAGAGACATAAAAAGGCAAAAAAGACAAAAGGTAGAGTTAGGGAAAAAGAAAAAGATCACGGCTCAGGCACGTTGATTGCTAATCTCCAAGCGCTCCTATCTATAGCTAAATCCCTGGAGATATTCCACTCCTTAAGATCTCTCTTAACCGACTCGTCCCAAGTCAATTTAGGACGTCCTCTACCTCTCTTTACATTATCTATCCGCTTTAAAACCCCACTATGCACTGGCGCCTCAGGAGGCCTCCGTTGGACATGTCCAAACCATCTCAGCCGATGTTGCACCAGTTTCTCCTCGATTGGTGCCACCCCAACCCTATCCCGAATATCTTCATTCCGGACTCTATCCCTTCTAGTGTGCCCGCAAAACCAACGTAACATACGCATCTTTGCTACACTCAGTTGTTGGACATGTCGCCTTTTTGTAGGCCAACATTCGGCACCATATAACATCGCCGGGCGAATCGCCGTCCTATAGAACTTACCTTTTAGCTTTTGTGGCACCCTCTTGTCACAGAGGACGCCAGAAGCCTGACGCCATTTCAGCCAGCCAGCTGAAATCCTATGCCTAACATCTTCATCAATGTCTCCATCCTTTTGTAGTATCGATCCTAAATACCGAAAAGTATCCTTCTTGGCCACCACTTGCCCATCGAGGCTAACGTCTCCATCCTCATGCCTACTCGCGCTGAAATCGCACATCATGTACTCGGTCTTGGTCCTACTAAGTCTAAAGCCTTTCGACTCTAATGTGTGCCTCCATAGCTCTAACTTCCTACTGACCCCTGCCTTACTCTCATCAACTAGCACCACATCATCAGCAAAGAGCATACACCAAGGGATATCACCTTGAATGTCCCTTGTGACCTCATCCATCACCAAAGCAAATAAATAAGGTCTGACCCCTGATGTAGTCCTATTTTAATTGGAAAGTCACTGGTGTCGCCATCACATGTCCGGACAAAAGTTGTCGCATCCTTGTACATATCCTTGATGAGGGTAATGTACTTAGTTGGGACTTTGTGCTTTTCCAAGGCCCACCACATGACATTTCTTGGTACTTGGTCATACGCCTTCTCGAGGTCAATGAAAACCATGTGCAAGTCCTTCTTCTGCTCCCTATATCTCTCCATCAACTGTCGTATTAGGAAAATCGCTTCCATGGTCGACCTTCCAGGCATGAACCCAAACTGGTTTTGGGTCACCCTCGTCACTCTTCTTAGGCGATGCTCGATAACCCTCTCCCAGAGCTTCATCGTATGACTCATCAGCTTAATCCCACGGTAGTTAGTACAACTTTGAATATCTCCCTTGTTCTTGAAGATCGGTACTAATATACTCCTTCTCCATTCTTCAGGCATCTTGTTTGCCCGAAAAATGAGGTTGAAAAGCTTTGTTAGCCATACTATCGCTCTAACACCTAGGCATCTCCACGCCTCAATGGGATACCATCAGGGCCCATCGCTTTACCTCCCTTCATCCTCTTCAGAGCCTCCTCAATCTCCGCCTCCTGAATTCTCCTCACAAAGCGTCTGCTGGTATCATCAAATGAGTCATCCAACTCAAGGGTAGGACCCTCATTCTCCCCATTAAACAACTTATCGAAGTACTCCGGCCATCTTTCCTTGATCTCCTTGTCCTTCACCAAAAGTCGATCTGTCCCATCCTTGATGCATTTGATTTGGTTGATGTCCCTTGTCTTCCTCTCACGTATCCTAGCCATCCTATAGATGTCCTTCTCCCCTTCCTTCGTGCCTAGCCTCTGATAAAGGTTGTCATACGCCTGGCCCTTTGCTATACTCACAGCTCTCTTTGCAGCCTTCTTCGCTATTTTATAGCCCTCGATGTTGGCTACACCCTTGTCCAGGTGTAGGCGCTTGAAACACTCCTTCTTCTCCTTAATAGCCACTTGCACCTCCTCATTCCACCACCAGGTGTCTTTCGCCTCCTGTTTGCCTCCCCTACTCACGCCAAACACTTCTGAAGCCACCTTCCGAATACATGTTGCCATTTTTAGCCACATGTTGTCTGCATCTTCTCCTTCTTCCCAAGGCCCCTCGCCTAGCATCCTCTCCTTAAACACTTGCGCCCCTTCCCCTCTAAGCTTCCACCACTTCGTTCTTGCAGTCTTGGCACGTTTGTCCCGGTGGACACGTACCCGAAATCGAAAGTCCGCCACCACAAGCTTGTGTTGAGGGACAACGCACTCCCCGGGTATCACCTTACAATCTAAGCAATCCCGTCTATCCTCCCTCCTTGCAAGGATAAAGTCGATCTGGCTCGAGTGTTGTCCGCTACGAAAGGTCACTAGATGGGATTCCCTCTTTCTAAAGAGGGTATTCACTATCATCAAGTCATAGGCCAACGCGAAGTTCAAAACATCCTCCCCTTCTTGATTCCTACTACCATACCCGAACCCCCCGTGCACTCGCCCGACACCTACATTAGTTGCACCCACATGGCCGTTGAGGTCTCCTCCTATGAAGAGTTTCTCACTGATAGGCACGGTACTAACCATGCTATCCAGATCTTCCCAGAACTACCTCTTGGTGCTCTCACTAAGACCTACCTGAGGGGCATAGGCACTGATCACATTTAGAGTAGAATCTCCAACTACCAGCCGGACTAGAATAATCCGGTCGCCTTGCCTCCTAACCTCTACAACTCCATCCTTAAGGCTTCTATCGATCAAGATGCCTACACCATTCGTACCCGATGTTGTCCCCGTGTACCAAAGCTTGAAGCCAGTACCTTCCACCTCCTTCGCCTTTTGACCCTTCCATTTAGTCTCCTGAACGCATAGAATATTTACACGCCTCCTAATTGCTACATCGACTAGCTCTCGTAACTTACCCGTCGAGGGAAGTGCGAAGACCCTTGCTCATTTTTCACTACATCCGGGCGCCGATGTAGCGCGCCACTAAGGTTGCGACGACCCGGCCCTTGCCCATTTAACACTACACCCGGGTTCCGATGTAGCGCGTCGCTAAGAGGGTTACGCCCCAACGAATTTCTTATGGGTTTCACCATAAGACCAAATAAGTACAACATAGAATAAAAATATCTGGACCATAGTGCTAGAATTTTTTTAATCTAAAACTATTCGATTAGGCAGCAGGAGATGAACAAGGTACCAAAGTACCAAACCTATTCAGTGACGATAATATGCACCATACATCGTGAGTGTTTCTTTCAAATCAACCATCCATTATGGTTAGTGTAAAAAGAAAAAGATGGATACTAGCCCAGCCCTCAAATCCATGTGGAGCCCTCAAGAAGCATAGACATATCCTACTAGCATAGTGCCACTTCCATGTGAAACATGAAAAAAATGTGGCACAAAAGTAACTACTGTATATTAATACTGCTCGCTATGCACAACTGAACTATCCATGAAAACATAAAATCACCATTACCTTGTTCAGATAGTTCATTTGCGTTACTATACAAGCAACAACAACAATAGTGAACAACCATGTTTGTGGATAAATTAGCTGGTTTATTCCGGAAAAGGTCAGTTTCAAGGCAATTCCCAGGGCTTTCACACTCATGACCTGCAAAAGCCACATCGGAAAGGGAAAGAGTTAAAGCAAAATCACTTTAAAGAACCATATTGATATAATCATTGCCAAGAGAAAGTGTGAAACTCATACCGACAAAGATCCTACAAGTGAACAGACACCAATATAGACCATGATGTGAGTCTGACCATATTGTGGGATAAAGTAGTATATGAGCACAAAAGTTGCAGCAAGAACGATAGCAGCATAAGACAGAAAGGCTGCAAGACCAAAACTTGTGACATTAGTTTTTGCTGAGATAATATAGCAAAGTGGCATAACTGATATTCGATAACAAATAACTGGATAAGAGAGGAGGGCACCTGGTTCAGTAGCAAGATTCCACACTTCTGCTACAGATTCAATTGCACGCTCCTGAGGGGCATGAAGCACAATGGTTGTTGAACCCACAACACAAAGAACACACCCAAGTATACCAAACATATGTAGCTTCTCCTTCAACATAATATCTGCAAGAGCAGCACTGTGACAGAAGCATGTTAGAATGAAGAACAAACAAAAGGAATTTGAACAATAGAAAACACCAAAGCCACCAAGGGAGTATGAATTCTATTTCTTACCTAATGATGATGCTAAGTGCACCAAGTGGTGTGACCAGGATAGCAGGAGCAAAAGCATATGCTGCAAAGTTAGCCACTTCTCCAACAATCACTGGAAATTAGGACTTAACAACATCAATATTACTCTACTCAGAACTGAAACATAAATGCCTACTTGCACAAGAGGTAGACCTACTTGTAATCATTCCTGCCCACCATAATGGTTCATACAAGTAAGAGTAGCCACCAACACCTGCAATTAACCACCAAGGTTAACAAAGCCAACTAGTAAGAACAGACACTTTCAGCTAGTAAAATCATGTAGGGTTATTTTAGAGGAATAAAATCATGTATCTGAACAGCACTAATAGAGAGAGACCAAAATTTTCATAGAACACTACACGCTCTACATCTACATTCACATATTTGCAGTCAACCTACAGTCCAACCTACCGAAGTAGAGTGCAACTGGAACTTATGTACTATATACTTATTAGTCGATGAAAAATAGTTACTGACCAAACTGTTATTCAACTAACAACTGCATGGCATAAGGAAAATAAGGGAATTAAAATACATTGCATCATTATGGCACCATGAATAAAAGCGCCAGTACAGGTGTAGAATCAGCTACTTGCCCTTGATACACACTGAATCAGGTCAACTCCCCAGCCATCCCAATTAATTGCAACAGCCAAACTAATTTCCAGTACACACTCATCCTAATCGGAACTGTATCACAGATCCGGAGCACGAGCATGCACACCCCATTCCACGGGAACGGAGATCCCAATCCCACGCACAATCGAATACGCAGCCTCGAGGCCTCGGCACGCTCACTCAGCGTCTCTAAGAAGAAAGCAAAAGACCAGCAGCAGATAGCTCGACCGCTAGGATCTACGAAGCAGCGCAATGTCTCGATAGATATGAAGGAATTCAGAACGGATTCGAATCAATTGACCTGCGCGGGCGCCGGAGGAGCCGGCCTTCTTGAGCCCCTTCTTCTTGACGATGAAGCTGGCCCCGATGAAGAAGCTGGAGGAGAGCGCGAGCACCAGGCCCTTGATGTTGTCCGCGGACATCCCTTCCACCCAGCTCCCGCCCACCGCGCCCGCCGCAGAAGTGGACGCCTCTGTCGCCATATCCGCCGCCAGAACACACCAGGCCGCAGAACCCCTACCCTCCCGCGGGGCAGCGCGCAGCCGCTAGATCGCACGACGGCGGCGGCGGCGCATGCGAGATCCGGGGTCCGGCCGGCGCTCGCCCAACCAACTCGTCAGGGTTCGGTCACCAAAGGCGAGGGTTCCGCATTCAGCGGTGGTAGGGACTGCGTGGGAGGAGAAGGGGAGGAGGGATCGAGCGGGTAGGAGATGGGGAGTCGACGGCGGTCGTGACGCCGGCGAGGCGGAAGAGGCGAGGAGGAGAGAAATGGAAGGGAGGGGTGCCCGAGTCCACGCTACGCGGATATTTCGGTGTGGACTCTGGGTGGGTGGCTAGCTAGTTGCAGTTGGCTCTCGACTCGAGGCTT
>CM014274.1:7570872-7588060 GCA_004135705.1 Alloteropsis semialata
ATCGCAACGACAAATGGTGGCCTGATCGACGACTGTCGTTGCAGCCGGAGCTCCGCATGGTGGACGCTAGACGCAGCATCTATCGGCAACCGGAAGCTTCCCGCACTCCAGGGGAGGCCGGTGAGCGTCCACCTCGGCGGAAGGACCCGTGCGACCCGGCAGATACATAGTACGGTATGGATCATCTCAGTCGTGCAAAAACCGGGATTCAATGGGTACTAGCTAGAAGCTCGGCGGTACGGTGGCCTCGGTTGGCTGACGGCGGGTAGCTGGTGCTGATTTGTTGTGAGAGAAAAGTGCTGCTGACTGGTTGGTGGCTGGTGCTGATTTGTTGTGAGAGAAAAGTACTGCTGACTGGTGGCTGATAAGCCAAGCGAACAGGTCAGACGAGACCGGTGGTGGCGGACGAGGCAAAGGCCCTGTTTGTTTTCGATTATAATCGGCTTATCGGTGGAAATAAGCGATAATCCCACCAAACGCCTCGTTTATTTTCGCTTTTGTGGTAATCCGCTTCAGAGATTTAAACTACAAGAAACGAGAATCAAGAAGCAAGAAAATCTTCACTTCTCTGGTACACGCTTAGATTATAAGCTAAGCAAAAACAAACAGGGCCAAAAATGGCTAGGCAAACTGACCAGCAGGCAGCAGGCGGCCACCGCCTAACGAGTCCAAAGGGTGCTGCCGACCTGCCGGGTGCATGCGCGAACAAATCCCGGTCACGTACTACAAGTCACAACATGCCTGTCCATGCGCTTCCTTCTTCTTCTTCTTTACCAGGCCATGGCCGTTCTGTTGGGTTTTTTCTTGGGCTTGGTGTTCCGCGGCCGTCGTCGGCGTCTCCTCAATCCTCATCCTCTTCTGCGAGCTTCTAGTGGGAGTATTAAATAAACAGACTTGACTGACATGTGCCCCCTTTCGTCTGAGTGTGTTAATGTAGCATTAAATTAAGAATGGTTAAATACTCTATCACTTGGTAACTGCCCGTTGTTTTTTTCATAAAACATAACCAAAGCAATCGATATCATAAAACGTCATTGTCTTGTTTCTATAATTCGGGCAGTTTGGCTTAGCAGAAACTTAGTGTATGCCATGCAAACGGTCTGCACGTCCTTATGACGATCCATCACAGTTTGCTGGAGACAGCCAGGTACTTGGTGTGCCGGCCGTGCGCGATCACCTCGCCGGTGCCCTTCTTCCTCACCTCCACGGTCACGCACCCCGTCCTCTTCCTGATGCCCAGAACCTTCGCCTCGATCTCGATCTCCTCCTGCAAACAGGACGCGCGTACATGTATTAATTAATTATTAGTGGAGCTAGCATGTGCTGCATTAAACAGTTTAGCTGCAGGTTGATTAGTAAAATCAAAAGCATAAGATGATAGGGATCGGATGGTGTCACGCACGTTTGCAAGGGCGACGTTTAGGTACGAGATGGTGATCTCCAGGGACACCCCCGTCGTCGGCGAGCCGCCGGCGAAGAACACGGCCGACCCGACCAGGTCGATCAGAGATGCCAAGGCCCCTCCATGCATGCGCTTTCTCGCATCCTTCGTTTAAGATTATTATGGATGATCAAACTTTTTTAGTTCATCTGATCATCAATCTCATCTTACAACTTTAGATTAATTTGAGGTTCAAAATAGAGTAATCCAGCTAGCTACCTCTCGATCTCTACTTACCGTAAGGCGAGGCGGCACCGTGAAAGAGCAGATGAGGGCGCGGCCGGGCTCGATGGCGTCGACGCGTAGGCCGGCGACGCTGAAGACGTCGTATAGCTTGCTGGCGACGCCGAGTTCCAGCTGCCACTCCGTCGCCGCCTCCACCTCGACCCCGCCGTCTTTGCTCCGGTGGTCCTCCTGCGTCGCCATGTCTTGCCCTGCGCGCCGTGGGCGTGGAAGAGTCCTGAATCCTCCTGATGCTGAACTGGTGATCGTGCTGGCTAGTAGCGAGCTACTACATATATTTATACACAGGTCGAGGGCATTGCATGCTCACCAACCCACATGATTTATCCCTCATCGCAGTCAACAGATGTGCGCGCAACGTGGCTCTCCGTGAGCTAGCTGCTGCCGTGCCCACGCATCTACTGGTTAACGTTAGGCGAAGGCGGCGCCGTGAAAGAGGAGATGAGGGCGCGACCGGGACCGTAGTACTGCGCGCCTGCGCATGGAAAAAAACCGCGGCCTGCCCCCGGCCCCGTGTGGCAAGGATAGGGACACGCTACCTACTAATTTCACAGGTGTGACATATGATAATTTAGCTTACCTAACAATTTCGCTGATAGCGGCTGCCGCCGCTGGCAAGAATTTTAACGGAAATAATGACGCTATATATGATAGTGTTCGTCAACGGCACGACAACAATTTTTGAGTACTTCTGTTTAATGAACCAAATTATTAGCAGCTTTGGCGAAGCAAGATTCCTTTTTGCCCCTTGACCGATACTATGAGATACCGTCGAGTACGTGATCCTGTGTACCCTACCTGCCTCCCATACGGTTCATGTCCCGACAACAACAGCAAAACGAGGGCAAGGGATAACGTTTCTGGCTCAACCACGCCTTAAGGTGGGACCTATAAGTAGTTATGAGTAATTAAATTGTACACGCCATTCAATAATTTTATGCATATTATCCAATAGTCAATAACTTGTAAATTGTTCGATTTAGTAAAACAACTATCGGATGGTTGCATATTGGTATTACAACTTGTAAACTGCTCAATTTAGGCCCTGTTTAGTTTGCGAAAGTTGCAAAAAGTATGTTACAAAAATTGCATTGAAAATCGTGTCACGAGAGAGGGGGTACATTTTCCAATGCATTGCTTTTGCGAACTTTGTAGAAACTAAACATGACCTTAGTGCAACTACTTTGGTCCATCTACGGTCTCCAAATACAGTTGAGTATGACAAAGTAGAAAGCCCTGGCTCATTTGGGTGGAGTGGTGGCAGTGAATGAGAATTCAGAGGTGAGAGTTCTGCTGTTTATTTGAGTTCCAATGAAATGAGAAAGAGAACTTTGGCAACTTCCACCGTACCAAGGGAGGCTGAAGAGAACATTGTTGCTGCCGGCTTAACCTGTACTGAAGATGTTGGGTCTTTAGGAGAAATTACAACTTTACAAGCACCTCGAGATCAAGCCCATGACTTGCAAGGTCAGGGTGTTCGACGACTACATGCACTACAAGAAACCTGTTAATCTATGACGGAAAATTTACGTCACAGATCGCTGAAAAACTGTCATAAAGCAGTGTTTGTGACGTTTCTACATAACGTCATGTATCAAGCGTCACAAATTACACCTCGTGACGTTTCAGCCGTAATCGTCACAGATAGATATAATCTGTGACGTTTCTTAATCGTCATAAAATAGCCTCAGGCCCGCTTAGCCCAACCCAAGCCCAACTTTAGTGACGAAAATAAACGTCATAGATGATTGCCACGTGTGCTAATATTCGTCATGGATCAAACTGACAGGTCAGCAACATGTGGATATTGATGATGACGTGGAGATGATGTGGATAGCAACAATGACATGGCAGATGACGTGTTGATTGATGACATGGCAGATGATGATGTGGCAACAACGTGGTAGATGACGTGGCGACAACATGGCAGATGACGTGGCGACAAGGCATTTGTTAACAGGCCTAATTCAAAGTGGGCCTAAATTGGGCCAAATAATTTTCGGCCCACTATTAACTTCCAGCTCATTCTGCTCTATACACAAGCCCGTATATAAAGAACATGCCACTAATTTGGTCCAAATATTTACGAGCCCAGTATTCAATTGATTTGCCCATTTCATCCTAATTTCAAAATTAATATTCCAGCAAAAAGTAAGCCATAAAGCCCATATAGACAGATTAAGCAACATCACTGAACCAGCATCTCATCACATATATACAACATCCTAAAATAGAAAACCTGCAAATTATTAGTAAGTTATCTGTCTGCCTCCGGCCAAAAAAAAATCTTCAGCTTCTCCATAGTCTTTGCATCCAGAGCTTCATCCGACTTGGAACTTCCAAACACTGCAGGCAATACATTTTAGTCAGCAAAGCATGGTTAAATGTCAACAACATAGGCATCCAAAAGTCTAAAGGTAACATTTGAATATGTGAGAACACATCATAGGTAAGATATCATATTATTAATAATTAAACAAAAGCATCAAAGCCTGGTATTTTCAGTAATGGATGTGCTACATGATTTATGGCCAAACAGAACACCTGTTAAGGTATTCCTTTGATGGTTATGAAAGATGGAAATGATGCATGTTGTATCATAGACTGAAAAGCAAAGGTACTCCCATGGAATTCTTCTATCTATTGTAATATGTATATAAATTCTTCTACCCCTGAACATACAGAGCATTTGGAATTATACCTTAGCAACTCCAGCTATTGTGGACATGTCTGGCGCGCATGTTGAAGGACACAAAGCTCCACCAAGTTGTGGCAAGCATAACAAAAAGAAAGATATAAGCAAGCATACATAGATGGATAAAAAAAATTGATCTCAAGCCATTAGCATTCAACAACAGTAAAAAGGGAGAGAATATATGTGAACCATGCTGTTACACAGGGCAATATTCAGATCAAAGGAGTGAGCAATATTCAGTTATCTGTGAACTATCAACAACAAAAATCACAATTGACTAATTACTGCTAATTTAGTAATGTAATAAGAATTTCTTTTAGTGTAATGTCTCCTGAAGTATGTTCCCTTAAGCTACATTACTATTAAGCTACATTTCTAATGTAATAACAATTTCTTAGTTAAGCTGTTGCCATTGCACACAAGTTAAGCTCGATCTGAAATCGAAGCCCAGAGCTAAACCACGAGCTGCAGCACATAAGGAACGAAGCAGCACGGGAAGAAACCACACTGCACAGGAACAAAACTCAGGCAGTCTTGCTATGAAACTGAGAGCGCGAGGCGCAAGAACCACAAACAGCCAGAGCTCCGTTCCAAAAGGCCAAAATCCAATCAAAACAATTCGGATTGACAAAGGATTCGAACCACAGGCTCACCTCGCCATGGGTAAACAGATCCAACCAAGACCACCAAAAAAGATTGAGCCTTTTAATTCCAGTTTCAGAAAACCCGAGTAACCCAAGCACAAGAACAAATTGGGGGAAACTACAAATCCAAGGTGCTCGGTGAGCGATTTGTGAGGGAATCACCCTAAACTTGCTCACACATGTCCTAGCACTGATTTACCGCCAAGAAAATTTTCTCATAACGCCCTCAAATCCGACGAACGAAAATTCACCAAAAAATCACCCGAAAATGACAGTAAAAAAAAGACTCGGGAACCAAACTGGAAGGCACGGGATTGAATCGTATATTGCTCCATGAGGCAAGGGAAGGTGGGGGAGCCGAGTTGCCGCAAGCGACAGCTGCATCGAGGTCAGAATCGTTGGTAATGGCAATCTACGCTTGGCACCTCACCCGCCCGCTAGGAACAGCATCCGCCTTCGCATCGCCGTGGGGAGGGAGGTAGAGATGCAGAGCAGCGGAGGCAGCTGGGCACGACGGCTGGAGGGGATGAGGTGCGGGGGAGGCTGCCGAGCGGGAGTGGCTGCTGCGGCTGGTGGAGGCGCTAGTGAGGGCCAGCTGATGGGAGGAGGGGGAATAAGGAAGGTTAGGGTTTCGGCAGGTGATGACCGGATATTTATTGACGCGGAGTTCGATCTCGACCGTTCAATTTGATCCGACGGTTCAGATGTGATGCAATTCGAATTGGGCCGAGGTGGGCTGAGTTATTATAGCAAAATGTCTTACCCCTTCACAGTTTAATGTTTTTCTTTTTCTTTTTCTATTTCAAATCACCCTTCAAAGTAACTTGCAAAAATAAAAAGTATTATGTACCATAATATATTTTTTAAATGTAGAAGAATATATATAAGGTTTCATCTACAAGTTTCAATTTTTTTAAATATATCTTGTATTATCTATCATTTAAATGAGTTTCTGCATTCTTATCGAAAGTAGTTCTATGTTAAACTACGTGTATCTCAAATAAGATTCGAAAAATTGAATGAAAATTATATTTAGGGTGTGTTTGGATCAGATTCACGCAGCTCCACTCCACCAACTCCACCATAGAGCAGATCCACCGTGGAGTTGCAAAATGTGGAGCACCTCTTGAGGAGCTCCACAAAAAACGTGGAGTTGGCCTCCAGATTCATGTTTTTGGTGGAGCTGCAAAACGTGGAGCTGGTGGTGTTTGGCTTGAAATTGTTGGAGCAGAGCTAAAAAACGTGGAGCGGAGTGGATCCAAACACGCCCTTAGGCTCGTATGTTCCATTCTAGCCCATGTGCTGGTGATAGATGAAAATTTCAATTGTCTTCTAGGAACAATTCATACTTCTATCTCCAAAACTTATTAAAAATAATGATAATAATTCCTAAAAGTTCTTTAAAAATTATGTAAATTGGCTTAGAGTCATTTTATGGATGTGCAAGCTCGAAATAAAAGTTTTATAAGATTTTAAGATAACTAGAGTATACATTGTTCACAAAATTGATAGATCTCTCACATTGTTTCATACAACTCAAGTGGAACTTTGGAGTTCCATACAATTCAAGTCTCATATTGCTCATATACACCGAAAATTCGGACACAACCTCACATTTATCCTCATATCAACATTTGTGGATTTTCATTGCCACTTGTTGTGCAAAAAAGTAGTTTTTTTGTATTTTAAGAAATAACTAATTAATATTTGATTGTGAAAGTAAGTTGCAAAATAATTGTCTTACATACCCCAATACTAACAAACAGCATTAAATGAAAGATATTGATTTTAGAAAACTTCAGAAAAAAAACCCATCAAATTTGGAGCTTTGACGAAGAAGAAATACCCATTACAAAATCTAATTCCGGATTAAAAAGATAAATGTGAAGTACCCATGTGTTCTTTGGGAAAAAAACACATGCGACTACGCTGGTGTGGGCCGAGTAGAGTTGGGCTGCGTCGGCCTTGTAGCAAAGGACCTGTAGACGTTTTCAATTAAATTTATAGCACAAGAAATGATGTGGCCCAGTGGTAGTTTTGCTCAACTCTAAGCCTTACGAGCCAGGTTCGAACCCGCACTCCTGCTCTTTTTTTTTATCATTTGTGAAAGCAGCGCGGGACTTTTTACAAATAAATAAAATTCTGTATAAATTCACATACACAGCAGCAACTCAGTGGTTAGCCTTGGCTATATGTTTCTTTAAGTTCCAGGTTCGAGGCCTACTACTCCCACTTGTATTGTTATTTTTGCCGATTTTATGTCCTAAAAAGTCTAACTATTCACATACAAACAATAACGACTATTCACATACAAAATAATAACGAGGCCACTTGCAATCACAGATCTTTGAGTAGCCTAGTGGTAAGGCATACACTGTTTGTTTGAGTACTTGGCCATGGGTTCGATTCCACTTGCTGCCGTTCTTTTTTTGCATTTTAGACCTAAAATAGGAACTCATATATAAAATCATATATAAAAATATGTTCTTTTTTTGCATTTTAGACCTAAAATAGGAACTCATATATAAAATCATATATAAAAATATTTTCAGCCGTTGGATGACATCTATGAGCAAATGGCCTAGTGGTCAATTCTCCCTCTAGTTGTTTTTGTCATACTTTTTTGCATCGTAATTTCTTTTTTAGATCGTATTTAGCTGTAATAAGAAGATACAAAAATTACACAAATTCTAGACTTTTGAAATTACATATTTTTTTGTTGGTAGTATACGCTTCAAATTTGTACACACCCTTACCATTAACCTCCTATTAACAAGTGCGAAAGAAATTATCATAAAAGAAATAATACATTTTTCCATGTAAATAGACAACATTGCCATATTTTTATTTTTCCCTCCCTTGCATTGCACATGTATTGCTTGCCCTCATGTTGATCTATGACGAATTTTATAGAATGTCACTAGGTAGCGGGTCGAATTGTGACGAATTTGGTAAAACATCACTATATAATGGGCCTGATATCCAATACTACACGTCCATGACGAAAAAATGGCAATCGTCACAGATGATGCATCGTTAATGACGTTTTCGAAATCCGTCACAAAGAATTCGTCATAGATTAAATGATTTGTTGTAGTGATGTCCGTACAAGCCATGAAGGCAACTGTGATTCGTCGTAACGCCTCCCAGGCCAGAGAAGCAAAGGAGAAGTATTCGAGTCATTGGGTTGAGCTGAATCCAAATGCCATCGCGGTGCCTACTAATTCCTTGTCGCTCCTGAGTCAGTGAGTCCTGACATGTTCGATCTACTGACTACAGCCACTCCGTCCGTCCGTCGGATAATATGAAGTGGCGAGGAAATGGAACTTCATCCGCAGAAGTTTGTTCGAGTCGTGTGTCCTTCGAACGAACAGTGCTCCTTCCTCACACGGGCAAATCTGAACACAAAACAGACTGTTCTCTGCATTGATATCCACTAATTCAGTTATGCAGAGGGTTTGTGTAGGAATGGGAATGGGTCGGCCCGGCCCTGGCCTTTGACCTGGCCCTTATGGCCTCAAGGCCAATTTTAAGGGCCACAGGTCGACTCAATTTTAATGTTTACTATAGCCTCGATGGTCCAATGGACCACATGGGTCGGCCAATATATTTTTAGATTATACTTATACAAGCACTTTTAGATATATAAGAAATACAAATAATATTAATAGTATATTAAAACATAAATATAAGGTTTTGGGTTGGCCCTACTTGACTCATTGGGTCGGTAGGTTCCAGCTCTTATGGCCCCTTTCCTATTTGAGGCCGACCCATGTGGCCCATTGACCTTGTTTTTTTTGGGTCGGGCCAACTACCCAATGGATCGACCCGCCCATTCCCATCCCAAGGTTTGTAGCTCTTTGGTTGTAGTCTTGTGGATGGTGGCGACCGACAGCTCGGATTCTCCGATGCACGTCAGTCGTCAGAGGAGGGGCCCTTGACTCACTGACATATGGGCCCTCGGGCCCGTCGTAAGAGAGGGGAATCCATCCCGCGTGTCTGACAAATCTCGCGAAGATGGCTAGGCAATGTTTTAAATAGCGGGCTAAGCCATTTAGCGGAAGGCCTCCAAAAACAGCTATTAGCCGGCTAAATGGAGCTATAGCGGAAAATAGCGGCTAAATTGCACGTAAGAGCAAATAGCGGCATCCTTCTAAATCAGCTATAGCAAGAGATAGCGAAGGCTATAGCCGGCTATTTAAAACTATGTGGCTAGTTGAGAAGCGAATCAAGAGGCAAATTCTATGATCCTATCGGCTTTGCTGCCCGACGCCCGCCGCTTTGTCGCTGTCTCCGCCTGCAAGACGATCGGAACCTTCCGCGCCGCCATTCCGCCACCGTCTCGGTCCTCCCATCGGATCCTCGACATAGGCGATGGGAGCGAGCGATGCAATCGCACCCGGCGCATTCGAGATGCAGATGCTCCCACCGCGCCCGGATATACTGCGGTCTCGGCACCTTAATAGCTTCGCTTCCGGGCGGGCCGCCTCGACGGGAGCAGGGGTCCGTGGCGGCGGCGGCGACGTCGGGACAACCGGATCGGGAGCAGCAGCGCCAGCATGCCCATATTGTCGTGCTGCAACGTTGGCGCGGAGGACGACCTGGCCTCCCCCAATGGCGGGACAGCAACGGAGACGCTGCCATCGCAGATGGTGGTGGTGACCATGGTGCTGACGCCGGAGCACCAGGACGAGGACATCAGGATGGCGCTCTCGAGGTTCGCTGGGAGGCGGGAGATACACATACAGCGCAGCGGCGACTCCATCCACGCGCTCGAGCTGCTCCGTTCCAACACCAGTCCGGGTGCAGGTCTGTTCACTCCACCATAAGTTGCCTTTTACTCTATTTGATTGACTTGATCAATTTTCCTATCTTGAGATGGTATATGTGTAACTGAACTTTAAAAACAGTCCCTAGTTGTGTGATCTAGTCTTAATTAGATGCATATAACTTGTGTTCTAGTGAAAGCTGACGCTTAATTTGCCTCATCAATGGGTACTACATTGAGATTCTTTTTTTTTTTAAAAAAAATTAGTGACTATGCTGGAACTTTGCTGGGCGGGGGAAGCTTTGCTGAATTGTTGATACATGGCACATCATTGACTACAAAATACGATATAAATCATTTTTGCCCCATCGTTCTAAGAGGACATAGTCATTTCTGGTAAATTGGTAAACGCATGGTGGAATTCAGGACTTATATTATAAAAACATGACCATTGGGAAAAGATTAGTCCTAACTGGAGGTTAAACACTTAAACTGCTCTACCAACCAAGCTATCCCTTCATAACAGCAATTTTGTTGGTAGTATCTTGATATCTTCCAATGGGCAAATTTACATAGGTCATGTACCCTATCATATAAAGCCATCCTTCATGTGCTCCTGTGATCCTTCCAGGAAAACACATTGAACCAAACATGACACCACAATACAACATATCAGAAAGGCCAGTTATGTGCATTGGTTGCGGCCTAAAATCAGTTTTCCATGTGAGGGAATCCATGAAATTCCCATTCTCAGAGATTCAAGCTGCAACGTCCAATTTCTCAAAAGAAAACTTGTTGGGCGAGGGTGAATCCGGGCACGTGTACAAGGGCCAGCTCAAGGACGGCCAGGTCATTGCAGCCAGGTTGCGCAAAGAAGCTAGCTCACAGGGCTACACTGAACTCTTCTCTGAAGTGCAACTTCTCAGTTTTGCCCGGCACCGAAATATCGTCATGCTGCTTGGGTACTGCTGTAAAGAAAGTGTGGACCAATGGTGGTCACCCTTGGATGATAAGTGATTGACAACTGTTGTGTAGTTTGATGTGTCTCTTGGCTTGTGATGTGCAGATATAGGATGCGACATGGCGGTCGACGGCATGCGGTGAAGGTCAAGCGCGAAAGGTTCATACCGATGGACCGAGGGCAGTGAAGGGTGAACGAGTAGGCTTGGACTGAGGGACCTGAGGAGTCCGGACGGAGTCATGGGTGATCCACATGGTGCACGGAAGAGCAAGAGTACATGATGGGATGGAGACGGCGTCGGTCGAGTCAAGCGGGACGGAGGCGAGTCGAGTAGGCGGCCCGGGAGCGGGAGCGAAAGACTTAGAGGCGTCGGAGACTTGGCGGAGGCCGGACACGCGTCGACATCGGTCAGTCACGTCGTGCGGCGGCGTGCAAGGAAGGTTTGACCAGTTTGTGTGGACCAATGGTGGTCACCCTTGGATGATGAGTGATTGACAACCGTTGTGTAGTTTGATGTATCTCTTGGCTTGTGATGTGCAGGTGTAGGATGCGACATGGCGGTCGACGGCATGTGGTGAAGGTCAAGCGCGAAAGGTTCATGCCGATGGACCGAGAGCGGTGAAGGGTGAACGAGTAGGCTTGGACTGAGGGACCCGAGGAGTCCGGGCGGAGTCATGGGCGGTCCACATGGTGCGCGGAAGAGCAAGAGTACATGATGGGATGAAGACGGCGTCGGTCGAGTCAAGCGGGACGGAGGCGAGTCGAGTAGGCGGCCCGGGAGCGGGAGCGAAAGACTTGGAGGCGTCGGAGGCTTGGCGGAGGCCGGACACGCGTCGACATCGGTCAGTCACGTCGTGCGGCGGCGTGCAAGGAGGGTTTGACCAGTTTGGCCTCAAAACTGGGGGATGAGTCACGCCTGCGGGGTGTGCAAGCGGGTTTGCCGGTTTGGGCCTCAAAACCGGGGGCGCGTCCGGTGCGGCCGGATGGCGGAATGGAGGGCACGTGGCGCCATCGCGAAGCTTGCGTCGAGACGAAGCGAAGTCGTGAAGGTCCCGTGTCCGTCCGATGTGTCTGCGAAAAATTGGACGACTTTGCCCCTGCGGGGTATGTATCGACTCAGGGGTATTTTGGTCTTTTGGCCAAATGCCTATATGTATTGGGGGGGCTGAAATTTTCAGCCACCTCTTTGGGGCTTAGTGAGGTGGGGGTTGCTCATTTGTTTGTGAGAGCCTTTGGGTGAGAGGAGAGAAGAGAGGAGAGGCTCTTGTTCTTGAGCTTTTTGCCATCCAAGTTTTGCAATACTTGTGAGTGGCTTGTAACCGGATATGGCTAAGTGATTCATAGTGATTTCATCCTCTTAATCTTGTGCCAAATCCTTTGTTCCCGGCGTTTTTCTTTTTCGGATTTTCGGAGGTATTTTCGGGGAATTTTTGTTCTTCGCGATTGAGCCCAAATCCCGTGAGATTTGTTGGGGGAATATGTTGCTAGGATCCTTGTGAGCATTTACCATGTGATTCCCCTTCAAAACCCTCTCGGATTTGGCTTGAATTTGAAGATTTCCCCAAAACCGAGTTCTTGCTTAGGGTTTCGGTTTTCTCCAAAATTCGTGATGAATACTTGAGCTTTTTGAGAGATTCTTTATGGATCTATTAGCCCTTGGGGTTGTGCATCTATTGCTCAAGTATTTCGTCGATCCGTGGTGTGTGGAGGATTTAATTTGGATTTGAAGAAAAAAAAGCTTTGGTCGTGTTCTTCTTTGTGTTCTTCTCTGTTCGTTCTCGGGGCTCGGGAGCAGAGCAGCTCGTGCGACTCGACGGCACGCGGAGAGGAGGCGCGGCTCGGGGCGAGCGAAGCAACGCAGGGAGCTTCGCGTGGGCCCGTGGCCACGCACGGCCCAGCAGTCACTCGGGAGCGAGGCCCAGCAGCGGTGCAGCTGTGCACAGCCCAGGCGGTCAGCAGCTCGGCCTTGACTCGGCAGAGCAGCTCGGTAGCTTGGCAGGCCGGCAGCTCAGCAGCCCGGCGAGGCGAGCGCTGCAGCAGGCAGCCCAGCAGTTGCGACACCAGCTCAGCTCGGCCTTCGGCCAGACAGGCCAGCAAGCCTGCGGTGCAACAAAGCTAGCTGTACGTGGCCCAAAGGAGCAAGCAGGGCTCACGGCAGTGAGCAGGCCGGTTGGCCATTAAGGTTTGATCTGCTTCCTTTTTTATTTATTGCATCTGTTGCTTAATCATGTTGACCATTGCAATAATTGTTTAATTATGTCATTTATTAATTAGTTAATGTATTTGTTAGTTAAGCTTTTTCTTTATGATAATCCCTGTTTAGCCTTTAAGTAAGCATTGCATGCTTAGTTAGGTTAAGAGCTTGACTAGTGAAAGGTTGGTTAGTGGCTTAGCTTAATATTTCTGTGCAAGCTTTTCGGTGTCTTGCTTTAGCTTCCGCATTGCTCTGTGCTTCTCTAGTAGTTCCTAGGGTGAGCTTGTCACGAGTTGACTTGCGTCATCTTGGCTATTTTAAGAGAAGTGTGTTTGGGGTTGTAATCGGGGCATAGGCCTTGTTTCTCCGAGCGAGAATTTTCAAAGGCTCCCATTCACCCCCCCCTCTGGTCGCCCGTTTCGGTCCTTCAGTTTGGCCTCAAAACTTGGGGGTGAGTCACGCCTGCGGGGTGTGCAAGCGGGTTTGCCGGTTTGGGCCTAAAACCGGGGGCGCGTCCGGTGCGGCCGGATGGCGAAATGGAGGGCACGTGGCGCCATCGCGAAGCTTGCGTCGAGACGAAGCGAAGTCGTGAAGGTCCCGTGTCCGTCCGATGTGTCTGCGAAAAATTGGACGACTTTGCCCCTGCGGGGTATGTATCGACTCAGGGGTATTTTGGTCTTCTGGCCAAATACCTATATGTATTGGGGGGCTGAAATTTTCAGCCACCTCTTGGGCTAGTGAGGAGGGGGGTTGCTCATTTGTTTGTGGGTGCCTTTGGGTGAGAGGAGAGAAGAGAGGAGAGGCTCTTGTTCTTGAGTTTTTTGCCATCCAAGTTTTGCAATACTTATGAGTGGCCTGTAACCGGATATGGCCAAGTGATTCTTAGTGAATTCATCCTCTTAATCTTGTGCCAAATCTTTTGTTCCCGGCGTTTTTCTTTTTCGAATTTTTGGAGATATTTTCGGGGAATTTTTGTTCTTCGTGATTGAGCCCAAATTCCGTGAGATTTGTTGGAGGAATATACTGCTAGGATCCTTGTGAGCATTTACCATGTGATTCCCCTTCAAAACCCTCTCGGATTTGGTTTGAATTTGAAGATTTCCCCAAAACCGAGTTCTTGCTTAGGGTTTCGGTTGACTCCAAAATTCGTGATGAATACTTGAGCTTTTTGTGAGATTCTTGGTGGATCTATTAGCTCTAGTTGTGATGCTGCCGTGGCTCAAGTATTGCGTCGATTCGTTGAGTGTGGAAGAAGTAATTTAGTTTTGAAAGTCCGGTTCCTTTTGTTCTTGTTTCTCGGTTCTTTCTGTTCTTCCTGTGCAGGTCGACGCACGCGAGCTCAGGCACGAGCGCGGGCAGCCACAGCTCGGCGGCGGCCAGCTTCCACGTGCACCCGTCGCGGATTCACGTGGGCGCGAGGCCCAGGCTCGCTCGGCGGACGGACGGGGCGAGCGAGAGCAGGCAGCGGTGACGCGCGTCGGCGCGGCCGGAAGCGGCCCAGCTCGGGCTCCTACGCGCGGCCCAGCAGCACAGAGACCAGGAGGCAGAGCAGCCGCGCAAGTGCTGCACCAGGCTCACGGCAGGCAGGCCTTGCAGGTGGCGCAGCAGGCCGACAGGCTGCAGCAGTGCTCGGCCTTGCTCGGCAGCTGCCAGGCCGGCAGCACAAGCTGCACGTGCAGCAGGCCCGTAAGCACATTGGCCAGAAGCTTACAGCCTCAGTGAAGCTCACGCACAGACCAGGCCATCAAGGTTTGTTTTTTAATCCTTAAGCTAATCTTTCTAATGTTTAATCAATACATTGTCAGTAAGGTTAATTGCTTATCTCAGTTTAGTGTTGATTCTTGTTTAGCTCTTTAGGTTAATCTTTTTGCTAATCCTAGTTTAGCTTTGATTAATCTTGTTTAGCCTCCATTTATGCTTTGCATGCTTAGCAAGGTTAATTGCTTAGTTTTAGTTTTGCTGATCCATGCTTGATTTTGTCTAGCCTTTTTAATTAAGCCTTGCATGCTTATCTAGGTTAAGTGGTTATTTAGTAAGAGCTTGGTTAGTGGTTTAGCTTTAATTCTTGTGCAAGCTTTTAGGTGTCTTACTTTAGCTTCCGCATAGTTTTGAGCTTCTCTAATCGTTCCTATGGTGAACTTGTCATGAGTTGACTTGTGTTATCTTGGCGATTTTGAGAGAAGTGTGCTTGGGGTTGTAATCGGGACTTACGCCTTGTCTCCGAGAGAGAATTTTTTGAGGCTCCCATTCACCCCCCCTCTGGTCGTCCGTTTCGGTCCTTCAATTGGTATCAAAGCTTTGGTTAAGGATCACTCCACCTTAACCGGCTTTGTGATCCACGGGGCGACAAGGGAAAGGGCATTTTCGCTTCTAGATTTGGTTTTCGCGATTTGAGCTTGCTTTCAGCTAATCCTAACCGGTGCATTGAGCTATGGCACCAAGCTCTTCTTCTTGTGTGTCTTTGTCCTCAGGTTTGGATGACAACGAGAGGAGGAGCATGAAGCTTGAGATGGAACGAGAAGTGGAGGAGGTGTTGGATCTCCTCGAGCACTACGAGGATGGTGATCTCACGAAGAGCAAGTTCTACCGCGAGCTAAAGAGATGGATCAAGGTACGCTCGCCAAATGCATCTTGTTTCTATGCAATCGGAATGATGATAATGCTATGAGAAACAAAGAGTTTTGTGATGCTTTGCGTAGGAAGCATGAGAAGATGAAATGTTCTCTCTCTAGGCTGAAATCTGGAATGTCTCATTGGAAGTCACGTGCTTTAATGCCTTGCAACTCTTGTGATAGATTGCTTAGTAAGAATGATGAGTTAAATGCTTCTCTTGCTTGCTTGAAATGTGAAAATGAATTGCTGAAATCTAATGCCTCTATGCCTTGTGATTTATGTGTGACTTTGCAAAGTGATCTTGATAAGGTTAGAGATGGACTTGCTTTGTTGAAGTCAAGTGCTTGTTTACCATGTGTTTCATGTGAGTCTTTGCTTGCTGAAATTAATGAACTAAAATTGACTCACACCACATGTGTAGAACAATTTGAGCATGCTAGGGCTAAAATTGATGAACTTGAATCTATGCCTTGTAGCACATGCTCTTTTGTGCTTGAAGAAAATGCTTGCCTTACTTCTTGTGATAATCATGATGCTTTGCTTGATGTAAATGATGATACTTGTTCATGTGGTCTCATTTGCACTTCATGCATTGATTTGGAAAATAAAGTTTTGGTTTTGAAGCAATTGCGCGATGAAATGAGCGCTAAGTTGGTTGAGCACAATGAGATGAGTGCTAAGCTTGAGAAAGAAATTGAGCTCTTGCGTACCACATATGCCAAGTGCATTGAAAAAGAGATGGATAATCTAAAAAATATTCCATGTGGTACTTGTGATCGCCTCAAACATCAAAATGAGGTTTTGATCATGAGATGCAAGAGTCTCAGTGCTAAGTCTTTGGACTCTCGTAACTCTTGTCACTCCGATGTTGGTGTTTCCAAAGTTGCTTCTTCCCAACCGGAGTTGACTTCTTGTGTTGAGCGTGAGTTTTTAGATGTTGGCACTTGTGCTAGTACTTCGGATAGCTCTTCCATAGCTATTCCTAAGCTTGTGGATTCTTCTGGTGTTGCCCAAGGGATTTCTAATGGCAAAGGTGCTTCTCACTTCTTTGGAACTCAATCCCCCAAACCAAAGTTTGTAACGACCCGGAAAATCAAAAACTTAAATCACGGGTTTTAAAAATCCTTTGATCGATGAGTTCCTAAATCCAAATCCAAATCCAAACTCCTGAACTTCCTTGATCCAAATCCCAAAGTCCGATCTCCAGAAAATCATCTAATCAACCGAAAACCCTAAACCTCTTTTCTCGATCCGCGCGTCGCGCCGGTCGGCCGACAGCCGCGCGTGCGCCCGCGGCGCCGCGATTCCCGGCCGTCGTTCCCTTTTCCTCCTTTTTCTTTTTCTTAATCCATTTTCCTAATTTTCCTAATTTTCCTAAATTCCTTTCTTCTTTTTCTTCTCTTTTCTTTTTCTCTTTTTCTTTTCCTTTTTCTCCTTTCTCTTTTCTTTTTTTCTTCTCCCTCCTTCTTTCTCTTCCACCTCGGCTCGGCCCGGCGTCACTCCCGCCCGAACGCCCTGCTCCCCACCACGCCATCCTCCTCGCCGCCGGCCACCTTCTCCCCGGCGTCACCCCCCTTCGGTCACGCCCGCACCACCCCGCCCGCGCGCGCTGGCACGCGCGCACGCGCC
>CM014274.1:7599125-7620805 GCA_004135705.1 Alloteropsis semialata
TATACCCGCGGTCCACGGATTTTTACAGATAAGTCCCTACACTTTTGGAAAAATATAGTTGCAGCACACAATTTTGCTAAAAGAACCATGTACTTCGCAACAACCAATCCCAAAGCCTCAAACTTTTACCGAAAAAAACCTCCAGCTATCTAGAAATCAATAAATAGCCCAAACTTATTGCAACAACCATAACCTTTACAACAACCACTCCATAGTACACGCGCAAAAAAAATACCCGCGGTCCACGGATTTTTACAGATAGGTCCCTACACTTTCGGGAAAACATATTTGCAGCCCGCAATTTTGCTTAAAAAACCCTGTACTTCACAGCAATCAACCCCAAAGCCTCGAACTTTTACGAAAAATACCTCCAACTTTCAAGAAATCAACAAATAGCTCCGCAAAAAAAAATACCCGCGGTCCACGAATTTTTACAGATAAGCCCCTACACTTTTGGGAAAATATATTTGCAGCCCATAATTTTGCTAAAAAAACCCTGTACTTCACAGCAATCAACCCCAAAGCCTCCAACTTTTACGAAAAATACCTCCACGAATTTTTGCGCATAAGTCCCTACACTTTCGAAAAAATATATTTGCAGCACACAATTTTGCTAAAAGAACCCTGTACTTCACAACAATCAATCCCAAAGCATCGAACTTTTACGAAAAAGACCTCCAACTATCTAGAAATCATTAAATAGCCCAAACTTATTGAAACAACCTTAACCTTTACAACAACCACTCCATAGTACACGCGCAGAAAAAAATACTCGCGGTCCACGGATTTTTACAGATAAGTCCCTACACTTTCAGGAAAATATATTTGCAGCACATAATTTTGCTTAAAGAACCCTGTACTTCACAACAATCAATCCCGAAGCCTCAAACTTTTACGGAAAAGACCTCCAACTATCTAGAAATCAATAAATAGCCCAAACTTATCGAAACAACCTTAACCTTTACAACAACCACTCCATAGTACACGCTCAAAAAAAAATACCCGCGGTCCACGAATTTTTACAGATAAGTCCCTACACTTTTGCGAAAATATATTTGCAGCCCACAATTTTGCTAAAAGAACCCTGCACTTCACAGCAATCAACCCCAAAACCTCAAACTTTTATGACAAATACCTCCAACTTTCAAGAAATCAACAAATAGCCCAAACTTATTGAAACAACCTTAACCTTCACAACAACCACTCCACAGTACACGCCACCAGACTTCTCCCGGCATTCTTGCAGAAACACCCTCGCACTTAGTCGAAATCCCACACGTCGTCCGTCCCTTCTCCCAGGCACCTTTTGAAACCACCCCCCAGATTTTCAAATCAAAAGATTTGCAACACAAAAGTTCCCCAAAATTTAAAAACTTACAATAATTTTGCAACCCAAAATTCTAAATTCCAATCATCCACCTCATCAAGTTCAAGATACTATTTTTATCTCCGCTAGCAACAAACCATATCCACCTCTACACACAACCTAACACTACTCATAGGTCATCCACTGGGCTACCTCAAGCTGGCGCGCCAACGGCGCGCCCCAATTTCTAGTTATTATCCGAACCCCCAACACATGCATGAATCTGTGAGTAGCAGGCTTCGTGCTCTCGACATGGGCCTGTCATTTACATGGGCTTAAACAGGCCGAAAATTAATATGGGATCGTGCAACGTGAAGATCTGGCCCGTTAGTAACCTGCCCAGAAAGAGGCCTCAGCATTGGGCTATTTGCGATGCAGTATAGATGGTCATGCATCTGGGCCATATTTTACTGAAGAAAACAGAACTGGGCCATCACCGTCGAGCGATGTACACAAGTCAAGCCCATCCTCTAAAAACACACATGGGATCTGGGCCGTTTGGTTTGCTGCCGTTGCGTGCGTGTGCACTACCAATTTTTTGGAGTTTTTTTTTGATAATACGTATCTGTATTAATGAGATAAGGAAACGTACATACACATACAGACACGTACGAAAGGATACGGAGACTGATACAGCCAAACTTCACAAAGGACCCTAGACAAAGAAAAAATTACATTGAGGTCCTTGATTCCTTCGTGAACCCCTGTTCTTCTTCCTCGTCGCCGCCATGGAGGAAGAAGGCCCTGGACTGGAGGAGCCCCGTCGCCCACAAGCTTTTGTCGGAGTCGAAATAGAAGAAGCCGTCGGCGGTACCGCATCGACCGGGGCCGCGCCCCAGCGCCACCAGCCCCTGGATCCGCGCCCGCCACCGACGACCGTCGCCGCCGAGGAGAAGCCGAGCGAGATCCAGCCGCCAACCACGAGCCACAACACCCACAGCCACCGCACCCTTGAGAAGAGAAGCCAGCAGGATCATCAGCAGGGAAAACCGATGAGCCGCCAGCCGGACTCCTGATCCGAAGCTCCCAGACTCGCCGCGGCCGCCGGAGTGAAGCGTCCGCGGGGCGAGGATGAGCCGGAGCCTTATTCCACCACGCCATCGCCGCCATCGCCACGCCGACGGCGCCAGGAAACACACACCACAGAGGAGCGCCGCCCCCCCCCGGCAAAATCTAGCATCGCCGCCACCAAGAACCGACGGCGAGCAAACCCTAGCCCTAGGAAACCTAAAACCTAAGCTATGTACATCCGCGCGACGATTCCCCGGCCCACCTCCATCTCCGGCGCCTCTCCGGCCGCCAAAGAAGGAGGGCGCCGACGGAATCGCCGCCGGAATCGCCTTCCGCCTCCTTTTCGCCTCTGGCAACAGTAACTGGGGAAAAGGAAGGAAGGATAGAGGTAGGTGGGATTCTGGGGTTACCAATTTTTTGGAGTTGGCCAAAGATGTTGGAGCGCATTTGGTTCAATGCCGAACGTGCTCGCCAACGGCTGACGCCCGCAACGCAGTGTTTTTCGCGCCCACGCGCGGGCGAATCATGTGCGGCCGAATCCATCGCCAATTAATTGGCTCGCCCACGAATTGGTTTGGTTGCTGCGGGCATAATCCAAACGTGCCCTTGCCAGTCACGTCCAATGATACTTTTTCCCCGAAAAGAGAGAGCTTTATTTTTTATAAGGAGTTTTCATCACGTCCAAGTGGAGTAACACACTCCGGAAAATGATGAGAAACTCGACACTGTTTCGAGCGTAAAGCTAAATACGCGAGCTCATGCAATATCTTATTTTGCTCTCCCAATCTTGAGCCAGCGGCCGGCGTGGCCTGCAACAGCCCGTGGTCCGTGGATGTGGCCGGGAGGAAGGAAGATAAGCTCTCCAGGCACCGCAAAATATCCACTCTCTAGTACTTTGGGTTTAATTTTTAGAGTTATATTATCTATTTGCATAAATATTTATAGAAAAAACGAATAACCAAACAAAGGAAAAAAGTCAGTGATGTTATATATCTAAGAAACAGAGGAAGTATATATTCAGCTCTTTTTGAACCATAAAAAACCGTCTAATAATTAAACCTTGTTTGCACTTTGCAGTATATCAACGGTGAGCATCTCAGCATCACTCCATGATCACAGAAGGCATGGAAAAAAGGATGGCCCTCCGTCACATAGGCATGTGCTTTTTTTTTCTTGTATCTGGCGTTTGCCTTTAGTTTTTTCTTTGGTCCAGGACCGTTCAAACGGAATTAGTGAGGCACCAAAATCTAATTCGCCATCAGTAGCTAACAGATTCCATAGTCGAGTTCAAGTAGAAGAATCATCTAATGCGCAACTCCATTATTAACGCCATATCACACTCTAACACAACGCTGCATCTGGTGCTTTACTTTCTGAGACTCTAGCCATGCCTGAAGGTTCGAAGTTGTCAGTTTCTCACACATGCTCTGATCTCGAACCTATTCGATGCACACACGCACGCTGAAGCAAAAAGGATGGACGAGAGATCGCTCGGAATGGCGTCGCCGTGTGGGGGTCCTGAGACCGCGAGCAACAGCGCCCCCTGCCGCGTTCATGCTGTCCATGCACCCATGGATGGAGCCTTGAGCATGGCCAGCTGATGCGGTTAATGGCACACCGCAGCAGGGGTATTCACTTGACATTATTCCAATCGTACACTTGCTAACCTGGCTCCTCGTCGTCGGCGGCGGCCTCGATCTTCATCGACCTCCTTGCAAGCTAGAAGAGGGGGAACACCAGCAACTCTTCCACAGGAAAAAAGAAGGTGCCAAAAAAAAAAAGATGAGAGCCAGGCATGTGCGCATGGCAAGTGGTTTCAGCCTTTCAGGGCACTGTCGCGATCTTATCGCATCTTTGCTGTGTTGGGATTTCGGAGTTCGGACGCAGCAGCGCCTCACACGGTGTATTAGGTTACCTCTGACTTCGCGTAGTACACATGCATTTCACGATGATCCTTTGCTCTATGTGAGGGTGCCATCAAAAGGAGCTTGCTTTCAGCGTGCCCGCCCTTACAGTGTTTCCCAATTCCCATTGACCACGCTAGTGGTCCTGGTCGTCGTCGTCGTCCAACTTGCGTGCTCAATCCAAGCGTTCGACGGACGGCAACCTAGCTCCCTGGCACGGCGCGGCCTGCCCCCGCCTCCGTAGTACAGGGAGCTACACCTTTCTCCCTCGGTCCCTAGTCCCTACCCCACCTGGCCACCTACAATGGCGACTGCTCTGCTGGTGACTCCCCAGCAGCTTGCTGCAGCCCGCAGGCGCTTATAAATCGCGCCCCCCACACCCCGTACCTCGCCACCCACCCCCACCTGTCGCCTCGTGCTCGATCGCACAACATTTACCCGCTGCATCCTGCATGCGCGCAGCGGCAGAGAACAGCTCCGGCAGCAGCTATAGTGATCACTGATCCGTCGTCAGGCTTGGCGCTACCGTCGTCACGTGCGCTGCAGACTAAGTCCTCTTCTTACCTGGGCACTCTTTGCCTCGTTGGACATCCAGAGATCATCGGGAGATGGCGGAGCGCGTCGTGGCCACGTACTACTACCCGGCGGCGGCGGCGGCGGCCATGGAGGTGTGCGGCGCGGAGCTCGGCCAGGGCGCGGGGGACAAGTGCTTCGACGACGACGGCCGCCCCAAGCGCAACGGTAAGTCTCGATCGACCAAAGCGAGTGCTGTGCCGATGCTGTGGGCTGTGGCTAATGAGCTGCGCTCCACGACGAGCTGCAGGGACGATGTGGACGGCGAGCGCGCACATCATCACGGCGGTGATCGGCTCCGGGGTGCTCTCGCTGGGGTGGGCCATCGCGCAGCTCGGCTGGGTGGCCGGCCCCGCCGCCATGCTGCTCTTCTCGCTCGTCACCTACTACACCTCCTCGCTGCTCGCCGACTGCTACCGCTCCGGCGACCCCAGCACCGGCAAGCGCAACTACACCTACATGGACGCCGTCAACTCCAACCTCAGTGCGTGCTAATGCTCTCCCGCCTTCAATTCTATACGGCCACGCGCCTCCGCCTTTCGATTTGAAATCTCAGCTGGAGCTTACTCTGTCCATCTCTGTAAACGTGGAGCATCAGGTGGCATCAAAGTTCAGATCTGCGGGTTCCTGCAGTACGCCAACATCGTCGGCGTGGCCATCGGGTACACCATCGCCGCCTCCATCAGCATGCTGTGAGTGTGACATGGAGCCACGAACCTTCTGTTCATTGCTCATCTGGATGACGCATGAATTGAACGGCGTGTGACGATGGTGTCGTGTTCGTTGCTCATCTGCATGCAGCGCCATCAGGAGGTCCAACTGCTTCCACCAGAAGGGCCACGGCAACCCCTGCAAAATCTCGAGCACGCCGTACATGATCATCTTCGGTGTCGCCGAGATCTTCTTCTCGCAGATCCCGGACTTCGGCCAGATCTCCTGGCTCTCCATCCTCGCCGCCGTCATGTCCTTCACCTATTCCTCCATCGGCCTCGGACTCGGCATCGTCCAAGTCATCGGTAAGCCCACGCCACGCACTGTACATCCGTCGAAGCATCAGCTGCAGCAATGGCGGCGCAGTGAGTAAGAGTGACCATGGTGTCACATGAACGCGTGCGTGCAGCGAACAAAGGTGTTCAGGGCAGCCTGACCGGCATCAGCATCGGCGTGGTGACCCCGATGGACAAGGTGTGGCGCAGCCTGCAGGCGTTCGGCGACATCGCCTTCGCCTACTCCTACTCGCTCATCCTCATCGAGATCCAGAACACCATCCGGGCGCCGCCGCCGTCGGAGTCGAGAGTGATGAAGCGCGCCACGGTGGTGAGCGTCGCGGTGACCACGCTCTTCTACATGCTCTGCGGCTGCATGGGGTACGCAGCCTTCGGCGACGGCGTGCCCGGGAACCTCCTCACGGGGTTCGGCTTCTACGAGCCCTTCTGGCTCCTCGACGTCGCCAACGCCGCCATCGTGGTCCACCTCGTCGGCGCCTACCAGGTCTACTGCCAGCCGCTCTTCGCCTTCGTCGAGAAGTGGGCCGCGCGGCGGTGGTCCGATTCGGCGTACATCACCGGAGAGGTCGAGGTCCCGTTCCTCCCGGCGAGGCTGTGCAAGGTGAACCCGTTCCGGGCTACGTGGCGCACGGCGTTCGTGGTAGCGACGACGGTGGTGTCCATGCTGCTGCCCTTCTTCAACGACGTGGTGGGGTTCCTCGGCGCGCTGGGATTCTGGCCGCTCACCGTCTACTTCCCCGTCGAGATGTACGTGGTGCAGAAGAAGGTGCCGCGCTGGAGCGCGCGGTGGGTGTGCCTGCAGATGCTCAGCCTCTGCTGCCTCGTCATCTCCGCCGCCGCCGCGGCGGGTTCCATCGCCGGCATCGCGTCGGATCTCAAGGTCTACCGCCCGTTCAAGTCCTACTGATCAGATTCATGGGAGGTGCTTGCGGTATAGCGGTGTTCCATAAGTGCGCTACAGAATTCGCACGGCGGGATCAAAACCGGAGAAATGGAATCCATGAACAGTCACACGGTGGAGTAAGTGTCAGCGTGATGTCACGGCTGTTCTTATGCTGTAAGCTAATCTTCGAGCAAAGAGCAATTGCCAGCATCGAAGTGTCTGATCGAGACAGTGAGATTTGTGTCATGCTGGTGAAGTAACATAACAGCAACCTGAGCTAACTTTGCCGCGAAATTTAACGTTCTAGTCCGGAGTGGTCGAGACATGGGATCCTGGATCGTGAAAGATGCAGGAAGCCAAGAAGATTCTTGGAGCTGTACTAGCGGAGAGAAACGGAGGACCCCCGCGAGAAGGATCTCGGTTGCTCCGGGACATGTAATGCTCATAGATCCCATCACTTTTGCGACCGGGATCTATGCTTTTCTGGTGAGATTCCGACGTTGCCGGCTCCAGCTCGGCTCTGCTAGCTCCTCCGGCGACTGCGGACCTCTGCGGTCGCCGTCGTCTTTTGCCGAGGAAGGAAGAAGCTTCCCGTTTTCGGTTGGTGTCCGCCTACCAAACATTCCGTGTCCCGTGGCTCCATTCCACGTATGGCAGCGGCAAATCAGGCTCGCAACATTTGGTAACGTTCAAGGAGAAGTTCCAGCAAGACTGTGCTCCGCTGCAAGGCAGATCCCAGATGAACTTTTGTGCCCCTCGATCCCATTAGTAAGATGCTATGAACGCTATGTTCATGAAAAAAAGAGTTGCAATTGCACATCGCCATGATACTTTCAGTGCGTTGCAGACAGCACCTGGCCCTCTTGTGCAACTGTACTGATGTGTACGAATGAGATTAACCAACAACATTCGCATCGTGCAGGCCCGGCTCGACGAAATGTGGTCATCGGGCCGAGCGGATCAGCACAGCCCACGGGAGGGCACCGGCCGGAAAGGTCTTTTAAACGGCAGGCTGCATCTGTCACGCTGACCAACGGACGGGCTCGACCCGAGACTTATCCGTTACCCTTAACCAACGGTTATCTCTTCCCGCCGCCACAGGCGCAAACAAACTACTCCCAGCCACACACGCGCACGGTGGCCGCAGCAGCAGCAGCCAGCATGTGGTCGGTAGCAGCGGCGGCGCGCGCGGTGGTGTCCCCGCTCCCGGCGCCGTCGCTCCTGGGCGGGCGGCGCGGCGGGGCGGCGCGCGGCGGCGGCGGCAGGGCGGCGACGGTGTCGGTGCGGAGCACGCTGTGGGACTTCGTGGGCGGGGACCTGGTGCGGCCGGACCTGGGGCAGTGGCTGGACGACGTGGAGAAGCACAAGGCGCTGGCCATCTACCCGCCGCACGAGGGCGGCTACGAGGGCCGCTACCTCAACCGCCTCCGCTACCAGGGCTACTACTTCCTCGACCTCTCCGCGCGCGGCCTCGGCGACCCGGAGACCACGCTCACCAAGATCCACCCCGTCTGCCCGGTAATTAAGTGTCCAACTGCCCATGCCCATGCGTCGCCGCTGCCGGCCGCCGCCATTTTCAGTAGAATTCTACGCCGTGTTCATCTGCGCGGGGACGTTCTTACTGACTCGGATTAATGAGCGTGCAGCCGAGCCTCGGGAGGCAGCCGGTGGCGAGGTGGTACTTCCCGCCGGAGGTGGACTACAGGCTCAGCCTGCTGCACCCGGACGCCAAAGGCCTCGTCGTCTGGATCATCGAAGCCAAGGTGCAGTGGTTACACCACGATTGCTGGGTGCTCCGTTCTATGCAGGAGATCTTCTTCTGCCATCTCTCACCATGTTTGCCATCTGCATCGGTTTTGCAGGTTCTGTCCAAGGCTGAGCTGCAGTTCCTGGCCATGCTCCCGGATCTCCGCCCCAAAGTCAGGGTCATTGCGGAATGCGGCAACTGGTATGTACAAAATCTCTATCCCCATCTCAATTGTCACGGGAACATCTGTGATCAGGGGAAATCCGGAAATGTAAAGCCATTTGTGGTTATCTCTCTGGCCTGTGTGACGCAGGAGAAAATTTGTTTGGAAGCCACTGAAGCAAATCGCAGGCCTTGAGCCGGACCCGGACGCCGAACAATGATCAAGATCAAGCTGACATTTCAACGCAACTACTATACAGCTACACACAAATTGCTTCTCAATCATCTCTCCAGGCCTACATTCTTGCAGATTTTGTAGTTTGTACTGAAGGAGAGGCAACGAAGGATGTACATACACTTTGTCACAACTTTCAGAAAGAGAATCATGTAAATTTTTCCATACATACAAATTCAACGAATCATGGTTGCAAAGCGTAAAATTCTAAGCAAATTACAGAGAGATTGACGTTTTCAGAATTCAGGTGCAGACGGCACACGCAGTCGCAGTCCAAATCCAAACAAATTTTCAGGCTTTTCAGCGGTGCAGGTACACGAGATCGGTGCGGAGCAGGAACGGGTACCCGATGCCTCTCCTCTTGGACGGGAACAGCACGAAGAGGAGGCTCACCACGAAGCCGATCACGAGCGGCACGGTGTTGACGACCTTCCGGGGCACGCCGGGGTAGTAGCACAGCACGATGTCGTGGTGCGAGGCGGCGAACGTCACGAACGCGACCAGCGCCAGCGCTGTGTGGAACAGGTCCGACCACCGCAGCCTGTACCGCTCCGGCTCCCTCGGCCCCTTCCTCCGGTGGCCGCCGCCGCCGCAGAAGGTGCGGATGCCCGAGAGCGTGGCGACGCCGTACCGGAGGCGGCCCGAGGGCGAGCGGAAGCTGTCGGTGAGCGTGAAGAAGACGCACGAGGCGGCGCAGAGGGCGACGAAGGCCGCGGTCAGGATGCGGTTCAGGCGGGTGCACTTGCCGTCGTCGGTGAGGAGCGGCGCGAAGATGGCGAAGGCGAGGATGGTGGCGGTCGGGAGGAGGACGTTAAGCCGCGCCGTGCCGCCCAGGACGAGGTTGAGGAGCACGATGAAGCTCGAGTTGTCGTCCTCGTCATCGTCATCCTCGTCTGCGCGTGGTGTATCGGCAGCCTCCTTGCTGGCTTGCTCAATTAGGACCTTGCATTCTTCCTTCTCCGCCATTGATGCCGTGCGTGTAAGACCGAGAAGGAAGAGTGTGCTTGATAGGTTGGGAATGGGACGAGATCAGAGAAGCCCAATTAAAGAGCGCCCTAAACGGAGCGACAGCTGAAAAGAATCAACCGTCCGGTATTCTTGACGAGATGATCACGTTGGACAGGGAAGAAAGAATTGCTTCAGCAAGTGTATCGACGCAATCTGACCGAGGCTACGTACCTTTCCCTTGCACAGAAGCAACGAACATTGATAAGATCATTAGAACTGCAGATCAACAACCAGAACACCAGAAGTGGATGGGAGGCAAAGGGTTCTTCAACAAAACTAGCAACATGCCTTCTTCCGATTCTTTTCCTATTTTCTAATTTCCTTGTATGGATCACCGTGATGTATATCCAAAAAAATGGATCTAAGCCCATTCTGGGCATCTCAAAGAGGTATAACAGTGGTTCCCCAATACTCTACACCGGTGTCTCAAAAATTACAAGGGGAGTGGTGCCTTTTACCTTTTGATGCCTAACGTACAATCTACAAATGTGTATCAAATGAAAGAATGGCTGAGCATGGCCACCGCAAATATCATCGTGTTATAACGACGACGATCGAAATGATTCTGTTGCCCTTGGTGACCTGAGTGGAATGCCTTCCGCAGCGGATCTAAGAGGAATTCCTTCAGTAGCATAATCATCTTCATCTGTGTGTTTTGGTATTCGGACAGGTAGAGTTGGTGAGAGACCTATGATGCCAGAGAGTGAAACGTCACCAAAGATTTCAAACATTTTGCATAGTTCAAAAGTTTTTGAGTGTAAAATCATACCATCAACCATATCTTTTGTCTTGTGAAGAAGAAATGTCCCAGAAAGGATGGTAACAAAACCACACATCTCTGTTACAATCTGGGTTGGATTCTGACGATCCCAGTCCTGCATGCAAGTAGAATAGTTGTCGATACCAATGTTGAGAATTTACACTAAGTACAGCAGCAACTATATGATGGAATACAAACAAGGCCCACAACGTTCAACTTGATGAGTACATGACTAAATAATTGATGGAGCATTGCCTACCAACAGCTTAATTAGCCAACACGACAAGAAAAATAGAAGGACATCTCTACGAGGACCATGCTAATTTGAATATTGCAGTAGTTCATGGTATCTGAGAACATGCATATGATGCATTCATGCATCAAACCTATATTTCTCCAGGCCATCCTCTGCTGTGGCCTCTCCTCAAACATCTACCACTTCACATTTTCATCACTGACCATTTCAGTCATCAGGTAACAAGTAGGGGTATCTTTGAAGTCCTACCAAAAGAAGAGTATTTTCTGTATTCTTCACATGGTCCGAAATATCATCGGAGGCATTTATAAGAAACAAAAAGTATTAAAAATTTCAAGTCTTAATTTCTACCTGACCTAGAGGGTCCAGGTATCTCCCTTGTAATATTTCTAACTGTCACACAAAGATAGCACTTGAAACGTTGTGCATAAGAAAAGTTGTGTAAGTAAACAGGTAAAGCTTAAATAGGATAATCTAACATTGGTTCAATAAGGCGGTCACTCAATGAAACAATATTCAGTAGCAAGTATAGGTACTAACCACCAGAATCTACTTCCCTTTATACTTGCATTCTAAGCAGTATGCCAATGTTTCTCGATTCATTCCAATTCAAACAACTTGCAGATAAAAAAAGTAGGCTAACAAACACCATTCATTTAATATTGCCAAAAGATCATTACCTTGAACATTATCACACTAGCCAAAATGGTTAGTGATGTAAACATTGTATAATATATCGGTGATACAACTGCTGTATTGAAAGTGTCAAGAGCCTGCAAAAAACTTAACTTAGTAAGTTTATTACGATCATGATGTTTACTCAAACACTAAGAACAAAAGTACCAGCATAGTTCAATAAAAGCAGGATCGAGTGCTGAGATATATTAATCATAGCAGCATGCTACTAGACACTAGTAATTGCGCATCTTCTAGAGTCACAACATTAGGTATCATATGTGCGCACAACAACAACAACAACAACAACAACAACAACAACATAACCTTTTGTCCCAAGCAAGTTGGGGTAGGCTAGAGATGAAACCCAAAAGAAACAAGGATAAGAGAGACATAAAAAGGCAAAAAAAAAAAGACAAAAGGTAGAGTTAGGGAAAAAGAAAAAGATCACGGCTCAGGCACGTTGATTGCTAATCTCCAAGCGCTCCTATCTATAGCTAAATCCCTGGAGATATTCCACTCCTTAAGATCTCTCTTAACCGACTCGTCCCAAGTCAATTTAGGACGTCCTCTACCTCTCTTTACATTATCTATCCGCTTTAAAACCCCACTACGCACTGGCGCCTCAGGAGGCCTCCGTTGGACATGTCCAAACCATCTCAGCCGATGTTGCACCAGTTTCTCCTCGATTGGTGCCACCCCAACCCTATCCCGAATATCTTCATTCCGGACTCTATCCCTTCTAGTGTGCCCGCAAAACCAACGTAACATACGCATCTCTGCTACACTCAGTTGTTGGACATGTCGCCTTTTTGTAGGCCAACATTCGGCACCATATAACATCGCCGGGCGAATCGCCGTCCTATAGAACTTACCTTTTAGCTTTTGTGGCACCCTCTTGTCACAGAGGACGCCAGAAGCCTGACGCCATTTCAGCCAGCCAGCTGAAATCCTATTCCTAACATCTTCATCAATGTCTCCATCCTTTTGTAGTATCGATCCTAAATACCGAAAAGTATCCTTCTTGGCCACCACTTGCCCATCGAGGCTAACGTCTCCATCCTCATGCCTACTCGCGCTGAAATCGCACATCATGTACTCGGTCTTGGTCCTACTAAGTCTAAAGCCTTTCGACTCTAATGTGTGCCTCCATAGCTCTAACTTCCTACTGACCCCTGCCTTACTCTCATCAACTAGCACCACATCATCAGCAAAGAGCATACACCAAGGGATATCACCTTGAATGTCCCTTGTGACCTCATCCATCACCAAAGCAAATAAATAAGGGCTCAACGCTGACCCCTGATGTAGTCCTATTTTAATTGGAAAGTCACTGGTGTCGCCATCACATGTCCGGACAAAAGTTGTCGCATCCTTGTACATATCCTTGATGAGGGTAATGTACTTAGTTGGGACTTTGTGCTTTTCTAAGGCCCACCACATGACATTTCTTGGTACTTGGTCATACGCCTTCTCGAGGTCAATGAAAACCATGTGCAAGTCCTTCTTCTGCTCCTTATATCTCTCCATCAACTGTCGTATTAGGAAAATCGCTTCCATGGTCGACCTTCCAGGCATGAACCCAAACTGGTTTTGGGTCACCCTCGTCACTCTTCTTAGGCGATGCTCGATAACCCTCTCCCAGAGCTTCATCGTATGACTCATCAGCTTAATCCCACGGTAGTTAGTATAACTTTGAATATCTCCCTTGTTCTTGAAGATCGGTACTAATATACTCCTTCTCCATTCTTCAGGCATCTTGTTTGCCCGAAAAATGAGGTTGAAAAGCTTTGTTAGCCATACTATCGCTCTAACACCTAGGCATCTCCACGCCTCAATGGGGATACCATCAGGGCCCATCGCTTTACCTCCCTTCATCCTCTTCAGAGCCTCCTCAATCTCCGCCTCCTGAATTCTCCTCACAAAGCGTCTGCTGGTATCATCAAATGAGTCATCCAACTCAAGGGTAGGACCCTCATTCTCCCCATTAAACAACTTATCGAAGTACTCCCGCCATCTTTCCTTGATCTCCTCGTCCTTCACCAAAAGTCGATCTGTCCCATCCTTGATGCATTTGATTTGGTTGATGTCCCTTGTCTTCCTCTCACGTATCCTAGCCATCCTATAGATGTCCTTCTCCCCTTCCTTCGTGCCTAGCCTCTGATAAAGGTTGTCATACGCCTGGCCCTTTGCTATACTCACAGCTCTCTTTGCAGCCTTCTTCGCTATTTTATAGCCCTCGATGTTGGCTACACTCTTGTCCAGGTGTAGGCGCTTGAAACACTCCTTCTTCTCCTTAATAGCCACTTGCACCTCCTCATTCCACCACCAGGTGTCTTTCGCCTCCTGTTTGCCTCCCCTACTCACGCCAAACACTTCTGAAGCCACCTTCCGAATACATGTTGCCATTTTTAGCCACATGTCGTCTGCATCTTCTCCTTCTTCCCAAGGCCCCTCGCCTAGCATCCTCTCCTTAAACACTTGCGCCCCTTCCCCTCTAAGCTTCCACCACTTCGTTCTTGCAGTCTTGGCACGTTTGTCCCGGTGGACACGTACCCGAAATCGAAAGTCCGCCACCACAAGCTTGTGTTGAGGGACAACGCACTCCCCGGGTATCACCTTACAATCTAAGCAATCCCGTCTATCCTCCCTCCTTGCAAGGATAAAGTCGATCTGGCTCGAGTGTTGTCCGCTACGAAAGGTCACTAGATGGGATTCCCTCTTTCTAAAGAGGGTATTCACTATCATCAAGTCATAGGCCAACGCGAAGTTCAAAACATCCTCCCCTTCTTGATTCCTACTACCATACCCGAACCCCCCGTGCACTCGCCCGACACCTACATTAGTCGCACCCACATGGCCGTTGAGGTCTCCTCCTATGAAGAGTTTCTCACTGATAGGCACGGTACTAACCATGCTATCCAGATCTTCCCAGAACTACCTCTTGGTGCTCTCACTAAGACCTACCCATGGTTTCAAAGGCGTCGCCTAGGCGTCGCCTAGTCGTCCAGGCGCCGAGAAATCTCGGGCGTCGGCGTCGCCCAGCCAGAGACGCGTATGGCGTCCGCCTTCCCGTACTAGGCGTCCGCCTTGGACGGTTAGTCGTCGGGGCGTCGCCTAGGCATCACGGGCGGACGCTTTGCTCGTGAAAATCAGGGGCGCGCGCGGAGAGATTTCGTTCCGGCGCGGAACATCCCACCTCCTCCGTGCTGCGCGGGATGAAATAGAGGCAGAGATAACAGCGAGAGAGGAAATAGGCTTGCCGCCGGCCCGTCGCAGCTCTACCCTTTCCTCCTTCCCTTCGCGGCAACTCCCGGCGGCGGAACCTGGTCCCAGCGTGGCGACTCCCGCGGTGAATCCTGGCGTAGCGCGTCAAATCCCCGTGGGGGGCCACGCCGCCTCACATCTTTGCATGTTGAATCCCCTCGAGCAGGGGCTGAATCGAGCCGTGCGCTGCTCGATTGAAGATTGCTGGCCGCCCAGTCCTCCGTCCGGCCTCGATTTCCTTCTGGCCGGCATCGATTTTCCTTCCCCCAGGCCCCAGGCTTCAATTTTGCTTCCGCCGGCCCCCACCTCCAGTCTAGCTTCTTCCCGCCAGGTACCAGCCCCCGGCTATGCCATTCACTCATTAGAGACTAACTTGTGGCTAGCTGAGACATTTCATATTTGCTCTTTTGCTACTTTATACTGTCCACTAGTAGTCTATCTAGTGCATAGCTACAGTAGTACTCTAGTATCACTGCTTATCATGCTTATTATGGTCCAGGAATTGGTAATATTAAGGCTGATTTTGATTTTTCGTGCCATTATTATATATTTATATGTTTGTATGGCGTCGCCTAGGCGTCCGCCTTATTCGCCTAGGCGTCCGGAAGGGGGTCGCTCGCCTCGCCTCGCCTTACCGCCTTTTAAACCATGGACCTACCTGAGGGGCATAGGCACTGATCACATTTAGAGTAGAATCTCCAACTACCAGCCGGACTAGAATAATCCGGTCGCCTTGCCTTCTAACCTCTACAACTCCATCCTTAAGGCTTCTATCGATCAAGATGCCTACACCATTCGTACCCGATGTTGTCCACGTGTACCAAAGCTTGAAGCCAGTACCTTCCACCTCCTTCGCCTTTTGACCCTTCCATTTAGTCTCCTGAACGCATAGAATATTTACATGCCTCCTAATTGCTACATCGACTAGCTCTCGTAACTTACCCGTTAGGGACCCTACGTTCCAACTACCTAGGCGAATCCTAGTTGGCTTGGCTAACTTCCTTACCCTTCGCACCCGTCGAGGGAAGTGCGAAGACCCTTGCTCATTTTTCACTACATCCGGGCGCCGATGTAGCGCGCCACTAAGGTTGCGACGACCCGGCCCTTGCCCATTTAACACTACACCCGGGTTCCGATGTAGCGCGTCGCTAAGAGGGTTACGCCCCCAACGAATTTCTTATGGGTTTCACCATAAGACCAAATAAGTACAACATAGAATAAAAATATCTGGACCATAGTGCTAGAATTTTTTTAATCTAAAACTATTCAATTAGGCAGCAGGAGATGAACAAGGTACCAAAGTACCAAACCTATTCAGTGACGATAATATGCACCATACATCGTGAGTGTTTCTTTCAAATCAACCATCCATTATGGTTAGTGTAAAAAGAAAAAGATGGATACTAGCCCAGCCCTCAAATCCAAGTGGAGCCCTCAAGAAGCATAGACATATCCTACTAGCATAGTGCCACTTCCATGTGAAACATGAAAAAAATGTGGCACAAAAGTAACTACTGTATATTAATACTGCTCGCTATGCACAACTGAACTATCCATGAAAACATAAAATCACCATTACCTTGTTCAGATAGTTCATTTGCGTTACTATACAAGCAACAACAACAATAGTGAACAACCATGTTTGTGGATAAATTAGCTGGTTTATTCCGGAAAAGGTCAGTTTCAAGGCAATTCCCAGGGCTTTCACACTCATGACCTGCAAAAGCCACATCGGAAAGGGAAAGAGTTAAAGCAAAATCACTTTAAAGAACCATATTGATATAATCATTGCCAAGAGAAAGTGTGAAACTCATACCGACAAAGATCCTACAAGTGAACAGACACCAATATAGACCATGATGTGAGTCTGACCATATTGTGGGATAAAGTAGTATATGAGCACAAAAGTTGCAGCAAGAACGATAGCAGCATAAGACAGAAAGGCTGCAAGACCAAAACTTGTGACATTAGTTTTTGCTGAGATAATATAGCAAAGTGGCATAACTGATATTCGATAACAAATAACTGGATAAGAGAGGAGGGCACCTGGTTCAGTAGCAAGATTCCACACTTCTGCTACAGATTCAATTGCACGCTCCTGAGGGGCATGAAGCACAATGGTTGTTGAACCCACAACACAAAGAACACACCCAAGTATACCAAACATATGTAGCTTCTCCTTCAACATAATATCTGCAAGAGCAGCACTGTGACAGAAGCATGTTAGAATGAAGAACAAACAAAAGGAATTTGAACAATAGAAAACACCAAAGCCACCAAGGGAGTATGAATTCTATTTCTTACCTAATGATGATGCTAAGTGCACCAAGTGGTGTGACCAGGATAGCAGGAGCAAAAGCATATGCTGCAAAGTTAGCCACTTCTCCAACAATCACTGGAAATTAGGACTTAACAACATCAATATTACTCTACTCAGAACTGAAACATAAATGCCTACTTGCACAAGAGGTAGACCTACTTGTAATCATTCCTGCCCACCATAATGGTTCATACAAGTAAGAGTAGCCACCAACACCTGCAATTAACCACCAAGGTTGACATGCTTCTTTCCTATGCTACCAGCAAGTTTATATTTAGCATTCATGTTCTCTATGTTCTCTTTTGTGGTCTCATGCATTTTTAACAACAACTCAGCATGTTGTTTAGCATCAAAATTCAATCTCTCAGAAGTTGGTAGAGGCAGCAAATCAATAGGGGCACGAGGCACAAAACCATAAACAATCTCAAAAGGGCTCTTTTTAGTAGTAGAGTGTTGTGAACGATTGTAAGCAAACTCAACATGAGGCAAACATTCTTCCCACATTTTTATGTTCTTTTTCAAAATAGCCCTAAGCATGGTAGATAAAGTTCTATTCACAACCTCAGTTTGTCCATCAGTTTGGGGATGACAAGTAGTGGAAAATAGCAGCTTAGTACCCAATTTAGCCCACAAAGTTCTCCAAAAATGACTAAGAAATTTTGCATCATGATCTGAAACAATTGTGTTTGGCACACCATGCAAACGAACAATTTCACGAAAGAACAAATCAGCAACATGAGTAGCGTCATCGGTCTTATGACATGGTATGAAATGTGCCATCTTAGAAAATCTATCCACAACCACAAAGACACTATCCCTCCCCTTCTTTGTTCTAGGCAGTCCTAAAACAAAGTCTCCATTGAAATATCCTCCCATGGTGCATTAGGAACAGGTAAAGGCATGTACAAACCATGAGAATTAAGGCGTGACTTAGCTTTTTGGCATGTTGTGCAGCGAGCAACGAATCTCTCCACGTCCCTCCGCATCTTGGGCCAAAAGAAATGATCAGCAAGGATGTCTTCTGTCTTCTTCACACCAAAGTGTCCCATCAGCCCTCCCCCATGCGCTTCCTACAACAATAACATACGCACAGAGCCAGCTGGAATGCATAGCTTGTTAGCTCGAAAGACAAACCCGTCATTGAGGATGAATTTGTTCCATGTTTTTCCCTCCTTGCAATTCAGCAACACATCTTTAAAATCACCATCATGGGCATATTGCTCTTTTATTGTTTCCAAGCCAAAAATTTTGAAATCAAGTTGTGAAAGCATGGTATAACGTCTAGACAAAGCATCAGCAATTACATTTTCCCTCCCTTTCTTGTGTTTGATGACATAAGGGAAAGACTCAATGAATTCAACCCAGCGAGCATGCCTACGGTTCAGTTTTGCTTGACTTCGAATATGTTTCAATGATTCATGATCAGAATGTATAACAAACTCTTTGGGCCATAAATAATGCTGCCATGTTTCCAAAGTCCGAACTAGAGCAAGCAGTTCTTTATCATAAGTAGAATAGTTCAAACTAGGCCCACTCAACTTCTCGCTGAAGTATGCTATAGGTTTTCCCTCTTGTAACAAAACACCTCCCAAACCAATTCCACTAGCATCACATTCAAGTTCAAAAGTTTTAGTGAAATCAGGAAGTTGGAGCAAAGGGGCACGGGTTAACTTATCTTTCAATGTGTTGAAAGCACTCTTGTGTGCTGCAGCCCAAGTAAATGTAACGCCCTTCTTGGTGAGTTCGTGCAATGGGGCTGCAAGGGTGCTGAAATCCTTCACAAAATGGCGATAGAATCCAGCAAGCCCGAGAAAGCTTCTCACTTGTGTGACCGTTGTGGGAACCGGCCAGCTATGTATTGCTTCAACCTTGGCTTGATCAACTTCAATTCCCTGCGGGGTCACAACATAGCCAAGAAAAGAGACTCGATCCGTACAAAAGGTGCACTTCTCAAGGTTACCAAACAAACGTGCATCATGTAGAGCGTTAAAAACGGCACGCAAATGATCAAGATGTTCCTCAAGTGATCTACTGTATATCAAGATGTCATCAAAATATACCACAACAAATCTGCCAATGAAAGCGCGTAAAACTTCATTCATTAATCTCATGAAAGTGCTGGGTGCATTAGTGAGACCAAAAGGCATGACTAACCACTCATATAGACCGAATTTAGTTTTAAACGCTGTTTTCCATTCATCTCCTAGCTTCATGCGAATCTGGTGGTAACCACTACGTAAATCAATTTTTGAGAACACAATTGAGCCACTCAGTTCATCAAGCATATCATCTAGCCTAGGGATAGGATGACGATATCTAATTGTAATGTTATTAATCGCTCGGCAATATACACACATGCGCCAAGATCCATCTTTCTTAGGAACTAAAAGGACAGGAACAACGCAGGGGCTCAGAGACTCACGCACATAACCTTTGTCGAGCAATTCTTGCACTTGGCGCTGAATATCTTTAGTTTCTTCGGGGTTGGTCCTGTATGGTGCACGGTTGGGCAAGGAGGCCCCAGGAATAAGGTCAATCTGATGCTCAATCCCACGGATTGGTGGCAGCCCCGGTGGCACCTCCTTTGGAAAAATGTCCGCATACTCCTGCAATAGGTTAGTGACTGCAGGAGGCAAAGAAGAAGGTATATCCTCAAGTGAAAACAAAGTTTGTTTGCAAATAAAAGCATAGCAAACAGCAGTACTAGCATCAATTCATCTAAGTCAGATTTGGTTGCAATGAAACATGACCCTTTCAGCTTAATCTCATTTTTGTTATTGTGGCCAGATTTGGTGTTCTTCTTTTTGTGCTTTTCAAGTTCATTTGCCACAATCTGATTTTCACTCTTAGCATGCTCCTGATTCTTTACTTTACTAGCTCTAGCAAGTTCATCTTTCAAAATAGCTTCAGGAGACATTGGGTGCAAAACAAGTTTCTTGTCATTATGCATAAAAGAGTATTGATTTGTTCTACCATGATGCAAAGAATCGATGTCGAACTGCCATGGTCTACCTAACAACATAGAGCATGCTTGCATGGGTACAACATCGCATTCAATAGAATCATGATAAGAACCAATAGCAAAATTAACTCTCACCAACCGTGTTACCTTCACCTTACCGCTGCTGTTCAGCCATTGAATGTAGTAAGGTTGCGGATGTGGCTGGGTGCACAATGCAAGCTTCTCCACCATTTCAGCACTTGCCAAGTTGTTGCAGCTCCCTCCATCAATGATGACTCGGCAAGAACGCTCCTTGATCACACACTTGGTTTGAAACAAATTATGGCGCTGATTTTGTTCAGCCTTCTCCATTTGTGCACTCAACACTCACTGTACTACGAGGCTCTCATAGTGTTCAGCATGTTCTGTTCCAATGTGCTCCTCATCTTCCCCTACATTGTTAGCAGCAAGCAAGGCATATGTTTCTTCATCTTTACTAGCAGAGGAATACTCACCATCAGGACGCACAACTAGCACACGTGCACTTGGGCAATCCTTGCGCACATGACCATAACCTTTGCAGCGGAGGCATTGAATGTCCCTTGTTCGCCCCGAAGATGCAATTGAGGATGAACTCTTGGTTGGTGCAGCGGCTGCCCCCTTTGTTGTTTCGAGAGGGTATGGTGAGGAATTTGTTGTCGAAGGTCGTGGTTTGCTGCTTGATGAAGATGGGGCAGCGGCTCGGTACAGTTGGGCAGCGGGGTTGGATGGCGTCCAAGAGGTAGCACGACCTGCAGAAATGTTAGTTCTCGTGCTAGCTCTCCGTCCCTGTACTTCCCTTTCAGCTTTACAAGCAAGATGAAACAAACGAGAGATCGAATTGTATTCTTTGTAAGCCAAAATATCCTGAATTTCCCGATTTAGCCCACCCATGAACCTAGCCATAGCTGCATCCTCATTTTCTACCAAACCACAACGAAGCATCCCTGTTTGCAACTCTTGATAGTACTCTTCTACAGATTTGTTTCCTTGTCTCAAAAGTTGAAGCTTATGCAAAAGATCACGTGCATGATAAGAGGGAACAAATCTAGCTCGCATAACTCTTTTCATAGCATCCCAAGTTTGTGGAATGTTGTTTGGATGGCTGCGCACATATTCACTCCACCAAATAGAAGCAAAGTCAGTAAACTCACTAGTAGCAGCCCTAACACGTTTGTTTTCAGGAAAATCATGACAAGCAAATTTTTGGTCAACAGCTAGCTCCCAAGTAAGATATGCATTGGGGTCATATTTTCCATCAAAAGAGGGCATGCTGAATTTAATCTTCCCCAAAGAATCATCATTGTCGCGTACCTCACGTCGTGGTTGACGAGCACGTCCACCATGTCGACGGCGGCGCTGCTGCTGGTTGAGCTGGCCATTTACCTCCCCATCAAGCTCTGTGGCAGCTGAATATTCTTCCTCATCTTGCCCCGCAATGCTGCCCTCAGTGTTGTTGTTGTTGCGCCGTCCCGTACCATCACGACCCTCCTGGTCCATCCTGTCCAAACGCTCCAAAATACCAA
>CM014274.1:7621805-7655693 GCA_004135705.1 Alloteropsis semialata
GCGAAATGCACAATGAAATACTTTAGCGATTCTTCCAGAGCTGGATACCCCATTTGCGTGGAATAAGACCGAGGATTGACGAATAAGCAGATGCAATCTCACGGTGCCAAACTGCCAATGGGTCTTCCTATTACTTTTAGGTCCTATTTGTTCTGTAATTCTGTTTATAATCAGCTTATTAGTGAAAATAAGCGAATATCACATCAAACACCTGCTTATTTTCGCCTTTTGATTCTGCACTTGTACCAAAATTCAAATGTACCGAAATGTTCACAAACTACTTCAAATTTCGGCGAAACCGTTTTCCTAGGATTGTCCTTTGGTTAGGATGAGTTTCGGATTGCTCGCTAGAAAGGGGAAACGAGTTCGTATTCCAAGCAGACCGTTTGCTTTTCGCTTCGCTCTCCTTCCTTCCAAGTGGAAATTTGCCCCCACCTCGTTCTCGCCGTTTCCGCCGCCGCAACGCTCCACCCCGCGCCGCGACAACCGCAAGCTCCCGCGATTCGCCGCCGTGCCACAGCCTCGATCCCTCCATCGGGTCGCCATCGGTGTCGATGGGAGCGCGAGATATATTCTCCGGCGACCTCGAGGTGCCCCCCGCTCCGGCAGCAGGATCGAATGTACGCCGCGATCTTGCGAATATACTCCGCGGCGCGTAGCCGGCTCGAGGCCTTCATAACCGCGCTACCGGGCGGCCACGATGGCTGCGGCGGCAGCAGGAGGGGCTCGCATCGGCAGCGTCGCCGGAGGCGGAGACGGTGGAGCAGCCCCTTCAGCAGCCCGCTCCGCTCGCCCATGTCGATGTCCTCCATCATCGGCGCGGGGGACGACCATGCCACACCCGCGTCGTCAGCGGCGGCCTACGCCACCCCGCAGGGCGGGGCCATGACGCCTTCCAAGGCCCTGCCGTCGTCGCCGCTGCCGCCGCCACAGATAGTCGTGGTGGCGCTGGATGCCACTCGGGACCACCGGAATGACGAGATCAAGACGGCGCTGAGGGGGTTGGTCGACCGAGGCGACATACTACGCGCAGGGGATTCGCTGCTTGTGCTCGGCGTGCTCTACTACATCACCCATCCGAGTAAGGACCATCTCTGTGTGGGATGCCCACCCCCTTAATTAGTAGTATCTCTTTTTTTTTTAGGATACTCGACACAGACCGATCTAGGTTTAGTTTACATTACATGCAACATACTATCCTCCTTTAATGAATACTCGGCAACTTTGACGAGTTTTACAAATACTAGGCACTACATGGTTTTGGAGAGAGAGTTTCCTATTTTGCCGAGTAGTACGAGAAGAGGTACTGGTAACTTTACAAGGGCATTTTAGTCATTCCATAACAGAAAAGTGAATTGTCTTGGTAAGCGTGTACTGGTCAAAGTTGCCAATTAATCAAAAACGGAGGTTAGTACAAAATAGAAATGATATAGCGACAGTTCATTCGCCTCATCCAAGTGTTCCTTTTTCCCTTTTAGAATTTGCTCGTTCTGCATTGAGAAAAAATGTTATCAGAAAGTTATTTTTTAAAAGGAATTATCGGAAAGTTATAGTGGAGCTAGATAGGAAACTCCGTGATTGTCACATGAGAGATTGCAATCATGCATGGCTGGTAGATGATAACATGTCATAGCGGTGCAGTGGGTTGGATATTGTCTTTTAGTTCTTTTGTTAACGATTTCCACCTCTCATAGACAATGCTGTTCATTGGCATCGACAGTTGAAGACAGCACTGTCGCTTTGAGAATCACCAATGGAGTAGAGTAGATTTTTTTCTTGGAGAAAAATGGAGTAGAGTAATCTACATGACAGAAGATATATGCTTCACATATAGTGTCATGACATGACACAATGAAGGGCAACAAACGCATAAAATAAATAACAAAAAAAATTTGGTGCACTTGTTTAACAAAAATCTGAAATCCATGATGCAGTTCAGAATGTATAGTTTCATCTGGCCACTGTTTTTTTTTTTCTCGAACAATCTGGCCATTGTTAGAGTCACCATTTCTCATTTCAACCTTAGAATTCAAATACAGTGAACGTACACAGTATGATAGCCTTTCTGTTTTTCTAGTAGCTGTGTGGCCAAACATGGAATTTCTGTCATGGACCATCTCCAAATGGTGTTTAGTGTGTCCTTCGTGATATGTGGAGCTGTTTAGAAGAATAATAATATATACTTTGAATTTGCAGTAGTAAGCTCATAAAACTGGCCAATGCTGTCTCTGAATACTATAGATACACTAAAAAATTGTATTTAATGGAAAAACTAATCATTTTCTTTCTTCTTTGTGTGGTCAGTGGGCTACCAGGCGAAACCATGTACTGAATCCTTTTCTGGGACAAGCGATCGATACCTAGGTGATCAGGTGAAGAAAATAGCCGAAATCTACAAAGACAAGCTTCACCAAGTTGCAGAGACATTCCGCAAAGTTGGGGTAAAATACCTTTATCATCTATTCCATACAGAAATACTATTCTTCCATAGGAAATATATGCACACCTATTTTCTTCCCTAGTCCCATGTGATCACTTTTTTGTCTGAAATCTGAATAAAAAAGTGACTTACTTGTTACATTAGCAACCTTGAGATACTTGTTACATTCTGAAACTCGAAATTTTGTATCAGATTACTATGACCCTCAAGGTAACCCCTGGAGCACCTGCAAAGGTTGTCATTATCCATGAAGTAAATTCCAGCAAGGCTGCTTGGGTTGTCCTAGATAGGTCTGTGCACCATTTCTTGTTCAAACATCTATGACAGAGCCCTGAACGAAAGTTTTAATGCCCATATTCTTCTTGGTACTTATAGGCACTTCAGAAGAGATTTCAGGCACTTAGAAAAGCATATAGCTTGCAAAGTTGCGGCATTTCAGGATCACTTGCAAGTGCAACCCTTGAAGTCAATATGGTCAAACCCATCAATCAAAACCACAGCTGAAGTGAAGGACCTGCAACGCTTTGCGGTCACGATAGATCTGAGTTCTGAGACACTAAGTACTGATGCTCACAAAGTGTCAAACATGTCGTCGCCTGTAGCTTATTTTGCCTCTCTAAGCAACCATGATAACCATGAGACCTCCAGTGTGGCTGCATGCAGCATGCCATACTTCAGCGGCATGTCTCCCACAATCGATGATACCGAATCCCTGTCTAATGGTAAGATAACTTTTCTTCACTGAACCATGACCAAAACAAATTCATAGCAGAAAGTGCAGAAAATAGAGGCAGAAAGGTACTGGTAGTCTTTGTAGTCATAGTAACTAATTCACATGGAACTATGGAAGTATAGAACTCATGATTATAGAACTCATGATTTATTTTACATATTCTATAAATAAAAGAATAACTGCAGTTTGCTGGCATTCTTTAAAGTTACAGGGCCATGTATTATACCATATGTAGTGATACCATGTGTGATCTTTTGATTGTTCCAGGAAAATACGAAGAAAAAATGGCCTCCCAACATGATTGGTCAGAAAGGCCAGTTTTGTGCATCGGTTGCGGTCTAAAATCAGTTCTTTACATAAAGGAATCCATGAAATTCCCATTCTCAGAGATTCAAGCTGCAACATCGGACTTTTCAAATGAGAATTTGCTGGGTGAGGGTGGATTTGGGCATGTGTACAAGGGCCAGCTCAAGGATGGTCAGGTCATTGCAGCCAAGTTGCGCAAAGAAGCAAGCTCACAGGGCTATACTGAGTTCTTCTCTGAAGTGCAAGTTCTCAGTTTTGCCCGGCACCGTAATATCGTCATGTTGCTTGGGTACTGCTGTAAAGAAAGCTACAACATCTTGGTGTATGAGTATATATGCAACAATTCCCTCGAGTGGCATTTATTTGGTATGTGTTCAATTGGTATGCTTAAAAGGAATACATGTTGTAATGATGGCAGGCTTACTGTTGCTGTTACTTGGTGGAAACAGACAAGTCGGCAAGCTTACTAGAATGGCACAAGAGGCATGCTATTGCTGTCGGTATAGCAAAAGGGCTGCGGTTTCTACATGAGGAGTGTCGTGCCGGTCCAATCATTCATCGGGATTTGCGCCCAAGCAATGTACTGTTGACACATGACTTTGTTCCTATGGTAAGATGGAATAGACTACTTACTGATTCATGTTAAGATGCAAACATCTTCTGCATTCTTATTAGAGAAGTTGTGTCTTTCACAGCTTGGCGACTTTGGTCTTGCAAAATGGAAGGCTGGCAATGACTCCATCGAGACAAGAATTCTGGGTCAATCAGGGTCTGGACAAACTCTTAACTGTGGCACATTTATCAACTAGTGTTATGGCTAGTTTATTGACTGATGAACACCAATGGCAGATGAGTTAACACCCAGCTCGCCCTCCTCTGAGGCTCTGAGCACAAGGATTAACTTCTGCATGAGATCCCATCTACAGCCGCAGCTGTTACATAAAGACTCAACTCCCTAACAACTTATCCCTAATTATTAGGCCGGCTTAAGCTAATCTGTTCCTGGCCGAAATGCTTAACAGACACTAACAGACTTAAGCTACTTTCTAGCCACTTGCTGCCGGCGATCCTCCCTTCTTCTTGCGCTTGAATTGCTTCCCAAAGAATGTGTCCATAACAACTAGTTCTTCCATTCTACGATACCCTGTTTTCTGACAATGCCAGCAATTTCTTGTCATGTGCATCAGATACTTGGCGCCTGAGTATGCTCAATATGGCATGGTTTCAGTCAGAACAGATGTCTACGCCTTTGGGATTGTTCTTTTCCAGCTGATATCTGGTCAAAAGGTGGTGGTTGAATATGGAGAACAGTCCACACATATATTGCAATGGGTATTCTTCTTAGTGAATTCCGCTTATACTTCAGTCTGTGGCTTACAGTACATCTGCGCATATAATTTCCAACACCTCGAAAATTTCAGGCAGAGCCATTGGTCGAGAGCCTTGCACTTCACGAACTAATTGATGAGCGCATTAAAGATACATATGATACATATGGGTTGTATCATCTAGCCAAAGCTGCTTATCTTTGTGTAAGGGCGAACCCAGAGCAGCGGCCTTCTATGGGAGAGGTGAGTTTTGAAAATTCTTCAAATTCCCTTATGTTATTGTATAACCTCGATTGATATTAGCTTAAAATGTTATAACAAGTTCACTTTGTCTTTGGGCAAGCAGGTCGTTCGCCTTATTGAGACAGAAAATGAGCATATCAGGGATTTGTCACGACAATTCATCCCACATTTCATGAAGTGATGTAGAAATAGAAGGGGATTTTGTGGCGTGAGCTGACTGCAAAAGTATCTGCACTGGGTTGCCACCAGGACAAAGTAAACCCAAATCTATATTATGCATTCTTGTTGGTGACATTGTAACACTTCTTGCCTTCTCACTCTCTTTTAATTCACCTCTCTTCCCTTTCTCCCCCCTTATTTTCAACCCATGTAACAGTTTGTACCTGTTGCTCCTTATCTCTGTAAATGAAATGCCATCTTCTGGGAGTGTTGTCTATTCGCGTTTCCTGGCCTGTCATTCCTTTTTTTTAACGGTCAGTGTGTACCTGACGACTCGCTGCTAAATTATTGGGTATTTCAGGATGTGAAAGCTGACTGAGTTGGGTTGTGTGGGTGACCTTTTCGTTGAGCTGCCTTGCCAATTAGGTTGATATTCATGGCACTCAGCTCTTCAACATGTACTACCAGATTGAGTAATGCTTATTACTCAGAAAGAGCGTATAAATTTTTGCTGCATATAAGTTACAGAGTTCATGGGCAGAGAATGCTCCTGAGTATGACGAGACATTGAATCATCTTCTTCTTTTTCTGGCCTCAATTGATCGAGTTTCTACCAAAATTGAGCAGATGAAAGTTATGGGTCCCACAATCATGCTTAAAAGCAACGAATAGACCTGTGGGTTGCTATCTGCCGTCCTTTTCCCAGCCCTGCAAGTTGGCAATGGAACCATCATTCTGTTGAGAGGAAATCCTAAGGATTCTAGGACCATCATTAGCCGGCCAAACTGCTCCAGCGATTTGGATTTGGAGGGAATTAGATGCCTTCTGACCGGAAAAGAAAGCATGTTTTGAATGTAGAACCATGGAAGAACCTGAAAAGCATAGCAGTCTTTGTACAAGAAAATGAACCTTGCAAAACTGAATTTCATTGGTTGTGTGAAGCTGAAGCTGAGTTCAGTTAAACTATTTTCAGCTGGGGGAATCTAAAGAACAAAGACGAGAAAGGCTCATGCTTTGCCACGGCTTTAATGCTTACAAGGAATCACTCTTTTTCCCTGAAAAAACAATTACAAAGAATATATCCTGCTAAGGTTGAACATCAGAAGGTAACTGTGGGAAACCGGACACAGGTCTCTGGTATTCTTTACAAAAAAGAGTCGACAGACAAGTGCAATCAGTGGGTCTGAATCGCATCTGGCTAATACCGAAAACCTAACCCTCGGGGATCAAACAAAAATTGCTGACAGCGCAAGTATCTGATCACCCGGTTCTTGACAGCTGACATGTTGTCCTGGGATAAAATGTTATCTTCTGAGGGCATGCATCATTATGGATAATTGGCCAATATGTTCTGGAGTAATACAGTCAGTATCCTGAGAGTTTCTGATGCACACTCATCGAGCAACTGAAGCAGATCGACGGCAGTACGACACTGCATTTCCCATCTTGTAAGGGAGTGTTCAATTGGGTGAAAAAATTTTGGTGAAAAATTTTGCAAGAGAATCTTACCATTTAGGAGTACTAAATGTAGACTAATAATAAAACTAATTATAGATCTCGGCTGGAAATCGCGAGACGAATCTAATGATGGTAATTAATCCATGATTAGTGGATGTTTAGCGGATGGTTACTGTAGCATCACTGTTGCAAATCATGGCCTAATTAGACTCATTAGATTCGTCTCGAAAAGTTACCTGGGGTTATGGAATGGGTTTTGTCATTAACACACGTTTACTACTCCATGCATGTAAGATTCTCTTGAGAAAAATTTTGGTGAAAAGTTTTTTGGGGAATTGAACACCCCCTAAGCTACAATTCGGACAAATATTATACCTTTACAGAGAGGAGTCCTATACGTCAGAGTTTATCACCAGTATTACTAAATCATATCCCTCTGGAGCCTGTCACATTCATTGGACATCTCACAAGTCACAATCAACAAGTTGCATGCTCGACGTGGACTTGGCAAATTGGTATGCCTTCGTCATACTGGATAATGAGCTCGCGTATGTTTTCTGAGGATTAGCCGTGAACTAGACGGCGTTGCAAATCAGCCTGTCAGCCAAGGATGAAAGTGCCCCTGATTGTACTAAGCAACACAGGCAATCCTTCCATTTAGTTGCTACTGTATTTGCCTTCGAGAATGAATGAATTATCCAATTATCAACGTTGCCTTGACGAAAGTTTCTCCAATTATCTAAAAAAGTACGTGCTGTTCTTCTAGCTTACAGTTTGTAATCCTCTGGTGCAGTGGTTGCCTCGAGCAAATACATACTCAAAGACCGCATTCTTTAAAAAAAACGAACAAATTAAAGAGCGCACGTCGAGGACTTGAGGCAAGGCATGCTTGCGTCATTCCGCATTGAAAGATGCCATGCAATTTGGTTCGCTAATTTTCTAATTTTCTGTGATGCACGTTGCGTTTGTACGTTATTGCCTGTCCAGCTAGCCTTTAATTTTGAGATCGAGATGCGGCCATGCGGGTGAAGGCCAATCTGGGCTAGGTTCGTGGCTAGGTTCATGCATGAGCATGACCATTGCAGGAGGCACAGATGCGCTGGCTGTAGCAAATGTAGCATGTATACTTTCTATCATCCCATTTCGGCTGTGTTTCGATCTAGATGTACCAGGGCAATACAATGTACTCGATCGGTTTGTGAGACTGTTTGTTTTCTAGACAGATCGCAGTTTTAGCCTATTTTGGATAGACATTATATAGAAATTTGTGGATATATATAGATTATATAGTTTAGAGAATAATTTGTGGTGTTTGCTATCCATATTTTTTTATACTATAAGTTAGATTATATAATATACAGGACAAACAAATTAAACATGCCCAAGTTTTTTTTCCTCCGGTCCGCTCGCTAAGGTCGCTTTTAACACTGACTAATCAGGCAATATGCTTTTGCAGTTAATTGAAAATGTTATCCTGTAAAATTAACTCAAAACGCGACGAGCATTCCCAACAAGATCCAATCTGCTTTAACTTAGTGACAGCCTTTTTGGAATAGTTCTGATTGGCAGTGACCAGTGAGTGTGGTGAGTGGTGAGTCAGTGAGTGACAATGGCCACTAGGGAGCAGGATAGAACAGCCGGTGTCGTTTGGCTCTAGCGATCAATCAATCAACCCTGATTGGCCTCATGCAGTCTGGTCTCATCAGTTCATTGAACTTAGACGGCTCTTCGGATGGCCTCAGCTTTAGGTTATGTGGACATTACTTTGTAATAATGGGCTGTGTACGCCTTCGGACGTAGAGGCTGGATGGTTTTCATCCATTATCTAAAAAAAAAGTTACAGGTGCGTGTTTTGAAGAATTACGGAACGATCATATCGAGCCCGATGGAGATAAGGCCGGGTGAAACATCAAACGGAATGTTATGGGAGAACTTTTGATGACTGAAAAAATTTGGGTATAGAGTGTGTACACGTCCAGATTCTAAAAACCTAAGCTTTGACAGTAATGATGATAGTGATATGGAGCCTGATTTGGATAGGCACGGTGAAAGGTTAAATAAAATTATTTCAGATAATAGTCCATATTTACAAGATAATATTGGTTATATCCATGTCCTCTTGTAAAACACAAGATGTGCAACATGTGCCGATATTTTATAGGCTTGAACCTAGTACGGGTGATGATGACGTCGATGTCCGCTTGAGATAGAGAACAACAAATTTCATGGCAAAACGTCTTGAAAAGGTACAGTGTGTTGGCTATAAACACAAGTCATACATGTGTATGTTTTGAATTTGAATGCGTCAAGTTTATGAAAATATTGATAAGCAGACTTGATTGGGTTGAAAATAATGACGAGACTATCGACCCTGGTAACAGGGTACCAATTATAATACCACACTGCGATGGAATAATTCTCATTTGCATGATTTTCATTGATCTCTACATAGAAACATATAATACATGTATGTAAAAGTTTTTAATGCAACCTTATGATAAATGTTATCTATTTCTTTTAAAGCGGCCAGCAATAAGTATTGCCCGGCTGTCAATGATAATAATTATAGACTCGTCTAGGAGAAAGGTATAAGATGAAACACATCTCGGAGTAGTTTACCTTAAAGCGACTACCGTGGATGAAAAATGATAAATATATAATATCGTAAAATGTTAAATTTTAGAATTTCTTCAAAGAGAAGATAAATACAACATAGTTGAACAAGAAGTAATAATAAAATCAAAATTAGTCACGTCAGATATCAACGATATTCACAGTCGGATTATATTAGAAGAATAAACCGCTACGCCAGGCATGCAGAGAACCCAACCAGGCGAGACATGGCCCGGCCCGGCCCGGCCCTTAGCCCTTTCGAGCCAGTGGGCCCTAGCCCACGGCCCCTTGGAAACCAACGGCAGCCCGCGGCGGAACCGAGCCCTTCCAGACGTTTCCTTCCGGCTGCGGCGGCGGGACCGGACACCGGACAGCGCTGCCTCCTCCCGTTTTCCCGTCCCCGCATCCGGAGAACACGAAACAAGGGGGTTAATCGCAAAATTCCCCGGCCCCGAGCCGTCGCCTTCTCCACGCCACCGCACACGTGCCCGGCCCCGGCCCCGCCGCCCGCCTGCCACGTAACCCGTCGGCTTCCTCGGGCCTCCCGTTCGCGTGTCCTCCGCCTGCTACTAGAACCCCCCGCCCTGCCCCGTCCCAAACCAGTCGCCAGTTCACAACTGCGACTTTAAACTAGAACAATCCTCTCGACCCATCTCCGCCGCGATTTGGGCGAGATTAGGCTCTCCGGTGCCGGATTTTGAGGGGAGATCGGGCTCTCCAGTGCTCTCTTCGCTTCTCGGGCTAGGTGAGCACAACGCTAGCTCGCGTCCCTTGTTTTGTTTTCCGATTCCTGGCCTGACCACGCTCCTTATACTGAGATTGTCTTCTGAGGCTAGTTTTTCCGTGGTTTTCTGGGGCTCCTTGGTTGAATCTTCGGCCCTTTTCACCCGTAACATCGTGATCTTTTCTGTGGCTGTCTGTGCGCGAAAGCTACTGCAACGCCGGGGGATTTGGAGTTATTTTGTTGGATATTCCTTTCCTTCGGATACCGTGAAGTGGGTCCCTGCGTCTCGAGCGGATGCTATCTGCACCGGATTTGCTACCATTTAACCCCCAGAGATTTGGGATTTATCGACGGATGTGGTGGATTTGCTCCCCCTGTTCTCGAATCATCCCAACCTTGTTTTGGCTTGTTGAACTTTGCGTTGTAAAGCACGCCTCCGGTGTTTTCGCCGGAAATTTCGATACCTTGCCAAAAGGAAAGTTCGGCGGCTTGCATATGGCGTGCTGCCTTATACTTGCCGTTTCTTCTACAATTTAGCTTGATGCGTTTCAGACTTCCTTTCAGTGGGTTTCAGTGTAAACACATCTTGGACTGAACGGTCGCTGATTGCGACGAACACACTCTTTGTTCGCTTCCGGTGGGTGTTAGGAGATTTCCACCACAAGATTGCCATCTTGAACTCCTGATAGTTTTACAAATTGGTGCTCTCCTGAAGATCTAGGTTATTGGGCAATTGATATGTTCAGATCATCCATCATGTCCTTAGTCGTGCAAGCTTGCATCTGCGTGTTAGTTTTATTTCCTTTTGGTTTAGCTTGGTTTGTTTAGTAGACAGGCTAAATACTGTGGCCTTATCATTGAAGTACTGTTCCATGGTGAGGATCAGGCTAAATACTATGATTTCCTGTGCATACTGCATCTTATAGCAGTTCTTGTGCGAGCATCTAATACTAAGTTACTGCTAATTACAGCTACATACACAAAGCCTTCTTTGTTTGTAAATGTTATATGGCAGGTACAGTTTAGGTCTCTTAGTTAGTGTTGTTATGATTGCAGATTTAGGTTGCCTTTCAAATTTTAGAGAAGGATCAGCTCTGCAAATTTTCTTTGGGGCATCAAATTATGGATGGCACGAAGCCACTGAGCGGGGATTTGAACAATTCGTTCAATACTCTTATGGTTTCTAGTGGCATCGAGAATGGGCAGGCTCAGAATGCTGGCACTGAAACCAGCTTGACAGATTGGAAAGATCTTCCCATGGAGCTGCTCCTGCGGATTATGTCAATAGTTGGAGATGACAGGATGGTTATCGTGGCCTCTGGTGTATGCACAGGATGGCGTGATGCTTTAGGTTGGGGAGTTGCAATTCTTTCACTCTCATGGTAAGAATTTTATCTTTCAGACATGTCTGCTTTACAGTTTTAGTTTCCCTTGTCTTCTTTCAGAATCAAATATTAAGAATTGAGATGTTCCCACACTATGGTTGTGGATACAGTAGAAGATTAGTTGTTCTTCTGTCTTCAGTTTCACAGATGTTTTACAACTGAATATGGTCATAAGGTTTTACTGCAGCAGTGTTTTGCTAATTCTGTAACTTGTATCCATCCAATGGGTTGATTTTTTAAGACACCTTGGTACGCATCAAACCATATTGTTTTTGTTGTTGTTTGTCACAAATACTGTTGTTTCTACTGTTAAACCATATGATGCTCGAGCTATAGGGTCCACTCCGAACATGAGGATTCCATGTTCAGTTTTGTTTGGAATGTGGTTGACTATGTTATACCAAACGTGAAAAATGAAGCCATAAATGCTGATACAGGATACAGTTTTACCACTTGTTTGAACAATTCCTGAAACGCTAATTTTAGTTCACTGTTTCATGGCTTTTGATTAGCTTAGCTTTTGTCATTTAAAGAAACTGGTGTGCAAATGTTCTTCTGACATAACAAAAGTAGCCTAGAATGATATATCTTCATATGACCTTCACGGCTTACTTATAGATTACGAGTTTTGGATGAGATATATTGTGATTAGCCTGTTCATGTTCCGTGCTACAGTTTATTACTTTGCTATGCAAATAGCTAGTTTACTACAGTCATATATGACCACCTGGTCTTTTTGAATGGTGCCTTAGAAGGAAAATTGTTAATTGACTGAAAGAAAGTGTCATTTTCAGGTGCCAGGACCACATGAATGACTTAGTGATATCACTGGCTCACAAATTCACTAAACTGCAAGTTCTATCTCTTCGCCAAATAAAACCTCAGCTCGAAGACAGTGGGGTGGAGGCTGTGGCAAACTACTGTCATGATCTGCGCGAGCTCGATCTTAGCAGAAGCTTTAGGCTTAGTGACCGGTCCCTGTACGCTCTGGCGCATGGGTGCCCTCAGCTCACAAGGCTCAACATCAGTGGGTGCTCCAATTTCAGTGACGCGGCTTTGGTTTTCCTCACTAGCCAGTGCAAGAACCTCAAATGCCTGAATCTGTGCGGGTGTGTGAAGGCAGCTTCTGACAAAGCGTTACAGGTACTTCAGTTGTTATACCATTGTTTGCATGAGCCTGTATTAATCTCTGTTATTATGACGCTGCAGGCCATCGCCTGTAACTGTGATCAGCTGCAATCGTTGAACCTTGGCTGGTGCGATAGCATCACTGACAATGGAGTGACCAGCTTGGCGTCTGGATGCCCTGAACTCAGGGCTCTGGACTTGTGTGGTTGTGTTCTCATAACAGGTTAATTCTTCGATGACTATGCTTTATTTGAACTTGTGCACGACTTTGTTGGTTCCTAGGAGAGTTCATATATTGCTAGGATAAGTATTATCCGGGGCTGTTGCCCTGTTCAACTCTTGCTTGATCCGTGTGCAGATGAGAGCGTGGTTGCGCTAGCGAACGGCTGTCCTCACCTGCGGTCCCTTGGGCTTTATTACTGCCAGAACATCACGGACCGCGCCATGTACTCGCTTGCTGCAAACGGCCGTGTGAGGAGCCAGGGCAGCCGGAGCTGGGACGCCACGAAGAGCGGCCATGGCAGCAAGGAACAGGACCAGGACGGGCTGGCGAGCCTGAACATCAGCCAGTGCACGGCGCTGACCCCGCCCGCGGTGCAGGCCGTGTGCGACTCGTTCCCGGCGCTGCACACGTGCCCGGAGCGGCACTCGCTCAACATCAGCGGGTGCCTCAGCCTCACCTCCGTGCACTGCGCCTGCGCGCTCCACCCGCACCGCGCCGGGCGAGCCATCCTCTCCAACCACGCCTACTGAACCAGTTGGGTTCAGGCCAGTGCGGAGGGGGCGTCGGATCTGCTGAGTTCCGCGGCGTAGTTTGGTCGGTGTGATGCGTGCTTTACTGCTGTTGTATGAAAGCTTGTGTAGACGTGTATTTGGTGTGCGCTGAACGGTTGAAGGTGTATGTTCGTGTTGGTTTCCAAGGACTTTGTGGGCTGTAGAAGCGACGGGATTGAGTTTGCTTTTTTGCAAATGCTATGGACTGTACATGTGGTCTTTGGTTATGAGTTCTTTGGCTGGGCTCGTGGAGTTCGCCCGGGATTGCGGATGAAGCCCGCCCTTTCTTGCCGGAACTTGGTGCGTGCGGTGGTCTACGCCGCGACGCTTGTGGCCGTGGCACGGCCGGCCAGCTCGCCACATTCATCCGCGGCGTTATGGAGCGCGTGCTCGCGAAGCCGTCACCGCCGGGCAGGTCGACCGTTTCGTTCGCGGCCGGCTTGTGGCGCGCCGCCGCCCTTGAGCTACAGTCGAGGACTCAACAGGATGTTGCGGAATCCGGCTCCCTCGGTCGTGGGGCAACAACGATGCTCTCCGGCCTATCTGCCTGCCTCTAGATGGTCGTGGTCCCTGTCCCCGATAGTAAAGCGAAATCAGAGTGCCATCAACTTCCAGACGACGCGTTCCGACGACCGACGAGATGAGGTTTTCTTTTATTTTGTTGAGATTACCGACGAGATGAGGTGATCCTTTCAGGTTTTTTTTTTTNTCGTCGCTCCGACCTCCTCCTCTAGGTCCAGAGGACATTGGAGCTTCTGAAAACCTCAAACCCTAACCTAACTCCGCCGCCCATCGCCCACCGCACGAACCTCAAACACCGAAAGACAGAAAAGGAAATTTCTTTCAGAAGATGTATGGAGAAGGAAAAAGGCCCACACGGGATGATGCCGAAGCGCGCGTTATAGCCCGCAGGCCTCAATCCCACGTGACGACAGCGAGGCCCACAGCCCATGTGCAGGCGTCCACTACTCCACTGCGATTGGTGGGCCGACTGGGCAGGTTTTGTGTTCGGGGAAGATCGACATGGCGCGACCCAGTGTGGGCAATCTTTTCCCACGTTGTAGAAGGGTTTTTTTTTTCTTTTTGGTTCGAAAAAGTGTTGGAGAAGAAGCGAGCTGATGCGAGAAAGTATCCTGCTCCGCAAATGAACGCGTCCGTACGGAAGGATGAAAATCTGGTCCTGGAGAGCTAGCGCTCAATAATTGAACAATTGATGGCTTTGGACCTCGTCGTCTCGTCTCCATGGTCGACATGATCCCCTGCCCACTAACACCCACTGCCCCCAAACAATAGTCGTTTTGGACTGTGAGGCATGGTCGTCCGTGCGACTATTTGCGGCATTGTTGGCGATGCTGACCCAGTGGCTAGCAATTTCCTTGACTCGTGGCTTCCTCTTCTATTCGCTGGGCGGTTGACATGCGAGCACGGTCTATTCTCCGCAGCAGATCCCAGATATAGATGAACGCCGATCCAATCCGCCGGAGTTCATCTGGTCAGCTGGAGCGCGCCGGAAAGACCGACGAGCGGAGGGAAGAAGTCTCCACGCGTGCGCTCCAAACGACACGCCTCCGACGCCGTCCCCGTTGATTGATCTTGCTCGCTCTTATCCGATTACTGTCCATCGATCGCCATCTAATCTTCAGACAGGGCGTGGGAAAAGGACCCCCAAATTGTTCGTATGCCGGCCTGCTGTTCCGGAGAAACAAGTGTATGGCCTATGCCGTTTCCCCGTAGCCGTAGGTGAGAGTAGTGCATGCGAGGCTGGGCGGCGGTGTGACGATCTGACGGAGGAGACAGCGTTATCCGTTCCGTTCATCGCTACCTAGCGTACCATGCTATCAGCTGGAAAAGGATTCCTCTGATGAAATGATGAACCCCTTGATCGAGCAAGTGAAGAATGCTGATAAAGATAGATGGCCACTTGTATGTCCAATATCGTCGTCTCGCCTGAGATGCTGTCGTCGACCATGCCTTCACGAGCCGTTGTCGCTGGCTTGCTGCACCAGACCGCCGGCCTGTACCAAGGCTAGATTCTCTGTGATGCAAGAGGCAACATGCATGCCTTCGCGTCGAATGCAGTGCCAAGTTGCCAGCCACCCACTCCCAGCATGTACATGCAGCGTAACTGAAAAAAAATCACAGAACCATACCTGACCAGCAACTTGCATATATATAAATATTTTTGAAAGATTGCATATATATAAATATACTTGCGAGTGCAACAATGTATTGGATTCCTTGCCAAATTTTGTTGGGGCTGAAGAAATGATTGGTGCGGCATGCTAGCTGCACGCACACGCACGCATTGGACTAGCAGTGTCACACCGCAACGTCACGAGCTGGGCCGTGCAAGCTAAAAGAAGTTGCATTGGAGGGAAAATTAGTCAAAAGACACCATACGAAACGACATTCCGGGCGTGCCTAACAAGGGGTCGGAGCACGCATATATTCTATTCTATCGCCCAACGTTTTGCTGCCGGTCGAAAGCACACAGGATGAAAGGAACGCCTGATGGTGGCCTGCTTGCTGCTGGTTACCGGAATCCCCAGCATAAACCGCCGTTCACACTTGGGAGAGTGAAAGTAGATTATTTTGAGGTGAAAGTAAGGACCTTGCATCTAACTCATACTACTTTGCATGAGACATTGGAATGTGGTTATGTGGATGCCGTTAAAATGTTGCTTTTTTTTTTGGGTGGTAGAAGTCAGGAAAGGTCATGGGAGCTTAAGTACTTGTTTGTGTGTTTGTTGGTCTGGTGGTATGGAGAGAACCGTACCCTGCTACCAAAAAAATGGATAGGATCATGTGTAAGCAAGTGTCTCTGTTCAACGTTCTGTGGGTGCATAAGACCAAGTCAGATGTTCACAGAAATAATTAATACCATGAGAAACCCTTGTGTAGATATACCTTACCGATAGCCTTGGTTGACCTGACCTACAGATGTCACCAAGCGACACAAACAACGTTCTGACCGTATATACATGATCTTATAATCGTGTAAGTAAAAATCTCAAGGCCATCTAGTCTTCCTTGTGATATTTTGGTTCCATGACTGGATATAGAAACCAGGAAAACCATGCATGCCTCTTCTGCTCTACAAGGACCTTGACTCTTTGCCACAAAAGATGTTCTAGAACACTAGGTTGTCTCTTTGGAAAAATATGTCAAGGCTAGCAAACATCTTGTCAAATTTAAGAGGTGTATGATTTTTTTCGCGAACCCTCTACAACAATTGTCAACAGCGTTATTAACGATTGCCTGGTCTTCAATATGGCATTCAACCATATCCATTACTTAATATTTTTATTCAATTCTTGCAAGATTTTTACATCTTCACATACTCACCTCTATCCGAAACACAAAAGAAGAGGGATTACATCGACATGATTTTAAAACTTACACTACCCGTGGTAGGGTAAAAAAATTGAAACTAAAAAAACTTCTACAAAAACATTTTCGATCACTAGTCCACATAAAATCGCAGTGAAGGAAGAAGATTAGACGAGCCTCAGAATAGTAGCATGCCCAGGGTAGGAACAGAGTTGGAAGGCGGTGCAGAGGATCCGCGTCACGGCCCACCGGCCACCGGTCGTACTGACCGCGCCCCACCGTATGACATATAGGACTTCGCCGCCACTCCCTATCCCCTCGACAAACCATCACAGCACACCATTTCTTTCTTCCCCTCCTCCTGCAGCTGCTCCCCACACCCCACTTCCCGTTCCGCAACTCCGCGTCATCGCTTCTCTCCGTTTCCCACCTCGCCGGTCTCCGATCCTGCTCATGCCGCGCCGTTGATTCGCACCTGTACTTGCCGGTACTCCCTGACCGTGAGTACCTCTTGCCCCCTTGCCTGCAAGATTGGCTCTTTTGTCCGCTGCTGTTTCTTTTTTTTTCCTTTCATTCTTGCTGATTTTAAGGGCGTCATGACATGTGATCAGATTTACTAACTGAAGCATGTAATCTTGTTGATACCTCTATAAAAGGACATGTTTGGTTCATGCATGTTCATGTTGTAATATTGTTAAGAACTCGGGTGTGTGAAATACTGAAATTGGTGGGGTAGTAAGAATCCCGCCTGAAAATCATAGGATTTGCGGTGCCAGGGGTGATGTTGGAAGAACAGATGTCATTTTGGTGTCATTAGTTCTAATATACTTGATGTGGTTGGTGCCAATCGGGAGTTCCTTATGATCGGTCCTTGATGATTATTGCAACGATTTCGGTTTTAGCAAAAAAAAAAGAGTATTTCTCTGTTGGAGGTCTGATCAAAGTTTGAGCCGATTTTTTTTAGCCCCAAGAGAACGGCGTGCTGTCGAGCATTTTATCCAAAAGTGACCATTTTTTATAATTGTGGCACGCATGCGCTGTATTGTGTTCATCTTTGTCTTGCCAAATGCCATTTCTGGTGTGTAGTCTTTGATAGGATGATATATATTTGACTCTGATAATCACTTCCATCCAGCGTGTTTAATAATTTAGGTATGCAGCATGCTTACTGTCACTTAGTTTATCTTTTTTCGCTCAATACCTGGTAATCACTAGCTGGTGTTTTCTTTTCTTATGTGGAAAATGACAACCAGTCAATATTGGTAGTCTTTTTTAGTGGAGAGCATTAAGTTGATATTGCATAATATATAGACATGCTTAGTTGTTTTAATGCTTACCATGTTCTAGAAGCTGCATTTTTTGAGAGAGAGAGAAACAGGAGGGGCAAGCCCCTACTGGTTAATTAAATTAAAAGGCAAGCATGTTTTAGAAGCTGCATATTAGTCGTCATTCTTTTCCCAAAAGCCATTTTTATCCTATGTCTGCAACATGCTTCAGAGAATTCTACTACTTTCACCTTGCTTGGATTACATGTAGTTGCTCGAGCTCTTGAGGTATATCAACAGTGAAATTCAAGCACTGAAACTTAAGGCTCAGCAGAGATGTCAAGCATTCTAGTACTAGCATTCGAGTTGGGGAAAAAGAACTTTGTTTCAGCTGTTCAAATGTTTAACCATTAAACCATCTAGTGATGCCTGCTATCAGTACGGTGCTTTCCCCAAAGAAAGTCCCATTAGCTTTCATTTGTGTAATAGTCAAAAGAAGAATGATGCATTCTGTTTACTAGACAACTGAAAATCTGCTGACTAGTCAAAAGTGGCTTTATAAATTTCCAGCACTGCTAGTTGTGTTTCATGTGTTTAGTTGACATACTATTATCTTATTTCAGGCATCAGAGGGTTCTCACAATCAATTCAATCAGGGAACCTGCCATCTGATTTGGAGTTATTTGAGATTCTGAATCAGTTTAACCTAAAAGGCCCAGAGGCGTTTGGGAAAAGTTATGTCTTTTGTTAGACGAGCAGACCCGTCAACGGCTTACACAGATAATCTTTACATTCACAAATTTGCCACACCAGGTTCAAACTTTGCTGCACGAAGATTTTCCTCTGACACACAATTGTTTCGTTATGGCCCTGGACCATACAATGGTGACTATGGGCACATGGTTTTCACTGGATCACCATCTGGTGCATTCCAAAACTCGTTTTGCAGTCAGCAGGCTTCACTAACACCATACCATGTAACTGCTGATGGACGATCACCAAGTGTTGCAGATACTCAGTCTAACTCATGCTCTGATGAAGCAAAAGAATCACCGGTGGTCTCCAATGTGTCTCAGCAGAACTCCCAGACTGTATCAGATACTCAAAGCTCTGAAATTGAAGTAGAGTTTGATGAAGACGAGATTAGATTGAAGCTTCAGGAGCTGGAGCATGCTTTACTTGATGATGGTGATGACATCTTGTTTGAAATTTCACAGGCAGGTAGCATAAATGATGAATGGGTTGATCCCATGAAGAATGTATTGCTTCCAAATTCACCAAAAGAATCAGAATCAAGCATCAGTTGTACTGTTAGCAACAGTGGAGCTGCACGAACTCCAAAGCAGTTGCTCTTTGACTGTGCTACAGCATTATCCGAATATAACATAGATGAAGCACAGGCGATCATATCAAACCTCCGTCAGATGGTCTCAATTCAAGGGGACCCTTCTCAGAGGGTTGCAGCCTACCTCGTGGAGGGCCTTGCTGCAAGAATAGTAGCTTCAGGGAATGGCATCTACAAGGCCTTGACTTGCAAGGATCCTCCAACTCTTTATCAGCTTTCAGCAATGCAAATCCTGTTTGAAATATGTCCATGCTTCCGTTTGGGTTTCATGGCTGCTAATTATGCTACACTTGAAGCCTGCAAAGGTGAAGAAATATTGCACATTATCGACTTTGACATCAATCAGGGCAGTCAATACATTACATTGATACAATTTCTGAAAAACAATGCAAACAAGCCACAACATTTGAGGATAACTGGTGTTGATGATCCTGAGACAGTGCAGAGGCCAATTGGAGGTTTGAAGGTCATTGGGCAACGCCTAGAGCAGCTTGCAGAGGATTGTGGCGTATCTTTTGAGTTCAGGGCAGTAGGTGCTAATCTCGGGGATGTTACACCTGCAATGCTAGATTGTCGTACTGGGGAAGCACTTGTTGTCAATTTTGCTTTCCAGCTGCACCACCTTCCTGATGAGAGTGTTTCGATTATGAACGAGAGAGACCAGCTCCTTCGCATGGTAAAGGGCCTCCAACCAAAGCTAGTGACCCTTGTTGAACAAGATGCCAATACTAATACTGCACCCTTTCTGACAAGGTTAGTGACCTTAGAAGATATTTTCTCGAAATTCGCTCTATTTGATAATATACTCAGGGTTATGTTGTTGGCTTTAACTCTTATTTTTTGTTTCAGTTTTCAAATCCTTACCAGTAGTACTAGCATTAACATCTGGATTTCACAGGTTCCGTGAAGTCTATGATTACTACTCCGCACTTTTCGATTCACTGGATGCTACACTTCCAAGGGAAAGTCCGGATAGGATGAATGTGGAGAGGCAGTGCCTTGCACGGGAAATTGTTAACATCTTATCTTGTGAAGGTCCTGATCGCGTGGAGAGGTACTCCCCGGCGCTGCTCTCTAGTCATGCTTCCTGCAAATTCCCACCTTCTTTCTGAAAACATGAACTCCTGCAATTTCCTAAAACTGACAGTCAAATTGTTTATGCTGCAGATATGAAGTTGCCGGGAAATGGAGAGCAAGAATGACAATGGCTGGCTTCACACCATGCCCATTTAACAACAACGTCATCAGTGGAATAAAGTCGATACTGAAATCGTACTGTGATAGGTACAAGTTCGAGGAGGACCACGGGGGGCTTCACTTCGGCTGGGGGGAGAAGACACTCATCGTCTCCTCCGCATGGCAATAGAGCATTAGAGCTCACTGATGGAGTTGCATTAGTATTGCTGTACTTTAGGAGCTTCTGGTGTAGTAGTATGTAAAAAGATGTGAACCGCTAAGATGTTAACTGAACCTTACCTAATCGTAGATGTCTGCTTGTTAGAATAATTGAGTTTGGCAGATTACCCCGGTGCTATGTTGTATGGTATCATCTTGTTGCATGATTGATTTGTGTTATAGGACAGAATCATAACATGTCGACTCTGCATCGTGTATAGCCATAACATGTTGACTCTGCTTCGTGTATAATCATAATGTGTTGACTATGCTTCGTGTATAAAATGAACTATTTGGACTCGCCTGCGTCAAACTCAAAAGAATTCTGAAAGCACTAGCAAATTTCTTGTCAGATTATCATGATATTCAGAGCACAACTCATAATTACAAACTTTGATTCGACAACGGATTTGACACCACTCAATGCCTAGCCAAGGATGGTAGAAGAACAAATCACTCAAGCAATCCAATAGAATTGTCATGTAACTACAACAACACTCTGTACAACATCTTGAAAATCGTACAGCACTCTTGTACAAGCTTATCAAAGCTATACAGGTATCCACTTCAGAAATAATCCAGGTGTATACTAACGAGAATCTGAATATTTTTTGCCATATAAAGGTATGAGCTCAATCATGTGGTTAGGGTAAGCTGTGCCGTGAACTCAACGAACTATAATTAGTACTTGGTTGCTTTTTGACCCGCTTAGAGGGTTCCAAAAGTCTGACAAGCGATGGTAGAGGTCGTGGAACAGGGATATTCCTTGACCTGTAAAGCCTCTTCAAACTTGGATTCAAACATTCGGATGATCCAATACTGCATAAGGGTTCCTTTTGACAATTAGTTGTTTCTCCACTTCTGACCATGGAAAGGTTCAAGTCTACAGAAGAACTTGATGGTATTGACCCTATTGCAGCTTCAAACTTTCCATGCTGATCAGCCAGCACTAAAGTATTGCGTTGAACAGTGGGCAATGACTGAGCTTGAAAAGCTTCTATTTGTCTTGAGGATTTTTCATGCTGACATGAGCCCACCTCATCTCTAGCTTCAATATGATCCTGATGGGAGGCTGTTGCTTGCTTAACAACACAATCTGTTGCAGAATTTGTCTCAATGTCTTCACTATTACCGTCAACCAAATCCGCCAGTGCACATGCCCTAGATTCTTCAAGACATCCTTCTTCAAAGGCGATGCACTGATTGCATAACTCTTCTTTCTTTATGTCAATTGCTTGAGATCCAAACCTGGCTCTTCCAAACAATGTAATGTCTGGTTCCTCAGGTGGAGGGGATGACACAAATTTCAGTTCAAGGGTGTTGATGTTTAAATATGTACATTCTTCACTGGAGGACGATGAACAATCATCCTTGTCAACAAAATCTGAGTGACCTTTGTCTGTGTGTGTTTCAGAAGCAAGCACTGAGCAAGGAGAGGACACCGACTTTTGAAGAGGATCTCTGAATATTTTCCACAGCGGATCATCAGCTTTTAAGCGGGTCTTCAAACAATGTCTCTTTACATAGCTGAGTTCAATGGCGAAGCATGGGGGCGTTGTTGAAATGACCCACTGAGGCTGCAGAAGCTGCAGCGCATGCTCCAACTCATCACGAGAGGAGTGAATGGAGAAACAAATATGCCAGACTCCAAAATCATCCTGCTCAGCTTCTGTCAGGCTGGGTTTCTTGCTTTGCGCACATATTGCATACCACTGTGTTGATGGGCGAATAAACAAGGGTTCCGGCTGGAGACTTGCCCTTGCCTCTTCAAGCTTCCTACTTGCTTTGTCGTATAATTGGTGGAATCCTACCATCTGAACAGTTACGAATTGCAGCCAACAACAAAGACCATAAGGAATTGCTTGATGAAATGTACACCACAAGATGAGTGATTGCAACAGATTGAGAGGCGGAGGACTCAGCATCGCATACAGAAATTATGTGTTTATTATTTTCACAAATTAAAAGGAACCATGATGTTATGACTTGTATCATGTTTAATACGTATGACAGTAACTGTTTTTCTTTGATATGAGAATGAAACGGTTATGCTTCCATGTGTATTGTAAAAAGATAATGACTGTAAATATTGTGAGGCAATTATTTCCACTATGTACAGTCTTAAGAAAGCAAATTCTTGAATGCATTCTATGGACTGACATACCTGAAAGCGAGAAGATGGATCATCAGTGATGATTTCAGGGGCTGTGAGCGACAGCGCTTTAAAATAATCCAATTTCTGATCAACATAAATCTTCAATCCGAATGTCCTTGACACCTCAACTAGGATATCTTCATGCCCAAGAAGGTCACAAGCAAGGTAAACGAAAGGTGCATGTGGATGCTTCCATATGCATGCTATAACCTGCAATCACTGAATCATTTCTCAATTGTAACTATCCCTGTTGTCAGAACAACAAGAACATATCTAGTCTCAGCAGAAAGAGCAACCTGCTGGATTGCTGATTCCTTGCTTGGTAGCTTGAGGAAGCATTTTGAAAAGGTGCAATCTAGGAACACAAAGTCAAGTCGGCAAATGTTTTCTTTTCCTTTCTTCACTATGTACTTCATTGGCAAATTTTGTACACAATCCGGTGTAAGCCGGCAGTCCCCTGTGTGAAGTATAGTACCAAATTGACCCTCGAATAAGAACATGACTGCTCCTGAAATCACCAATCAGGCCAAACATTAGCCGATAAGCCTTCTTCCTTCCCTAATCCTCAAATCACATATGAGCATACCGAGCTCAGTCAGATAGAACAATTGACATATGGTCTCTACACAGATATATCACACTTGTTGTCGACGCTGTAAATTAAGGGGGTGTTTAGATGTTGTTATGCATAGTGTTTTTATGCATTGGGTCGCGTGCCACAGAGAGGAAAAAAGTGCATTGGGAAGCGCGTATTATGCAAAATAGAGGAGACAGGGGGCGAACTAAACACCCCCTAAATCACACATGCGTGTTACATTTGCTGGGTAAATAATAGACTTTATCGCCTAATTACCGAGTCAGTAAGTTTTAGGCGCCGACTGAAATGGCCGTACTGTTCGACATAGACAGAAATGGAATAGTTTGAAACGAAAAAATTACCAGGGCAGTGATTTGCGTCGTACGCGGTGACGTAGAAGGCGCCGGCGGGATCATCCACCGCCACCGTCCTCCCCACCTCCATCTCGACGAATTCCCAACTCACCAGCTGAGTCACCATGGCCCAAGAGCGTTTAGCAAAATACACCCACACAGAAACAATTTGCCGGGGAGGCAAAACTGGAACATACCGGGGGCGACTAGGCGAGGGAGTTACCTGGGGAAAGTGGCGAAGCGCAAGGGCCAGGGTGAGGCGGGTGGCGTAGACGGTGCCGCCGCCACCCCCATCGGCGGCGGCACCGGCGCCGACGAGGTGGTCCCGGTGCGCGTGGGTGAGGAACCGGTGGCGCCGGTGGCGGGAGGAGGGGCCCCATGTGTCGACGGCGAAGGGGAGGCCCCGCGGCATGTCTATCGGCATCCTCCCCGAGACTTTCTGAAATTACGGATAGGTCCTCCACCCCTCTGGATCGCTCCCGCTGGTTGGTGGGGCCAACTGGTTCGAGGGGTTTGTTTGGAAATCGGATGGAGTTCGCTGCGTCTGTTTATATGCGCGCCGAAAGGGGGCGGTCGGCTCCTTCCTCTGGAAGGAAGAAATTGAGGGTTGCGGGTGTCGCATTTTTTGTGGTAAGCAGCCTGCAACCAGAACCCGGTAACTTGCCGCCTTTGTGGAATGGGCCCCCGCTTCAGCCAGTGGGCCTACTCCAGCTATGTGTTGATCCCGTTACCCTTCTTTGGGCCTGCTCCAGTTATACCTTTTGAGTCCGTTACCCTTCTTTGGGCCTGCTCCAGCCATGTGTTGATTCCGTCACCTTCTTTGGTTCTCTGAGATGTGATATTTCCTTGCTAGAGTCGCAAAAAAAAGAGATGTGATATTTTTGGGCCCAAGCAGAATATTTTTTTTGAGGGCTAGGCCCAAGCAGAATATATGATGGACCCAGCTCTATCTCAAAAAAAAAAATGTCTCACTATGCCCGCACGCAAGGCGCATGGTATACGCAATGAACTTGCAGCTCGATTTTCTCAGAAAGGATCAGTACAATTTTTTTCAGAGAAACAGTGACAGAGAGAAAACCAAGACCAAAAAGAAAAACAAGAAAACTTCACACTTGCAGAGACACAACTTGAGAACACTGTGTCATAGATCTCCAGAAGGTACATTTTTAGGGGGAGATCGATATCAGAGCGACAACGCAAGGCAAAGAAAGCAACAAACAATAATCTGCTTCACCATCAGCAAACTAACCCAGCCTCGATCGTTTTCAGACTGCTAGCTTGACACCACCACCATCTCCTCCCAACCATCAAAGCTTTGGCACAAGATGGAGAGCAGCCTACACCTGGCTGGCGACCTTGTTGGTCGTGGCGTCGGCCAGCTCCACCGCGGCGGCCACCTTCTTCGCGTCCTCCACCTCACCGGCGGCGGCGGCGGCCTCCCCCTTGCCGGCCGGCGCGGCGGCGCCCTTGTTGTTCCGGTAGATGGCGTACAGGATCAGCTGCGTCAGGCCCAGGAAGCTCCCGCACCCGTTGGGGATCTGCACGTACGCGTTCAAGACGTTAATCTCCAAAATCAGACGGTCCACGCTGTGCTGAACACCGATGCGCTGCGGATCGCTGTCGCGACAAGAAAGAGCGCGGCGCTGCTGCTCTTCTTGCATCGGTGTCCATCCAATCCTGTCCTGCGTGCACAGGCCGCCAGGGGCCAGGGCACGGCCCGTCCCCAGCGCCGCCGGCGAGAACGTCGCGTAGCTGCGATGCGACACTTGCGTGTGCTGTGCCTGCGCATGCGCTGCCTGTGGCTGTGGGTGGTGGCCACGCCACAGTGCCGGTGCCCGTGCGGCCGTGCATCGTCGCTCGGCAACGGCAGGCATGTGCGCCTGGTTGGGAGGGACACCGAAAGGGCAACCGACGCATGGCCGGTACTGTTCTAGCAAGCCAGCGGACAGCAAGTCCCCATCGGAGGATCTGCCGCGCGCGGCAGGCGCGTACGGCCGGCAGCGGATAGGGATCCTCGTCATCAGAGTGCTAATCTGCCGGCCGGTGTGTCGAAAGGTGAACAGGTAGCTCATGAGTATGTCAGAGAGAGTGAAGTGAAGCGTACGATGATGAAGGGGTCGCGGCCGAGGAGGCCGTAGATGAACCAGGAGGTGCCGCAGAGGAAGACGGAGAGGGAGAGCAGGAACGGCATGAACTCCACGCTCTTCGTCTTGATCACCAGCCTCTGCACAAGCACATGTTCGTTCATTCATGTCACGGCGTACGCCGCACGCGTACGTTGATTGGGAGGCCGCATGAGCACGAGGAGCCGGCGGCGCTGGCTGCTCGGCGTGTACGTACCATGATGGAGAGCGGCGAGGCGTACATGCAGATGGAGAAGATGGTGGCGGCGAGACCGCAGAAGATCTTGCGGCCGTTGCCGTGGAGGGCCAGCAGCGAGATGAGCACCACGGCGGTGAAGATGGAGGTGACGATGCCCAGAAGGCCCAGCATCCGGAGCCGGATCTGCCGCTGCGCGAAGATGAGGAAGATCACCACGTAGATGGCCTCGATCAGCGACCCCGTCCCGTTGATCGTCGTCACCAGGATGTTGTTCGGGGACACGAACGGCAGCCCGTACCTGTTGTTACACATAGATTTCAATTCATTCAGTCCAGAGTCTTCAGGCACAAAAAAAAAGGAAAAATCAGCATAAATTCAGACGAACACATGACCACATGCGTGCGCTTTTGCGCGCTTGGGCCTGCAGGGGTACGTGAAAATCGAACGGAAGCGCCTTTTCTTGCCTACCGAAGAAGAGAAGTGGTACCATACGAAAATCATCATGGCCAAAAAGCGTGAAAACTTTTTGGAGCTAGCACAAACACTGTGAAGCTGCATGTGCGAGAGCACAAGGGCCGTGTGGCCCACATGTCATCTCCATCCTGGCAGTGTCGACACGCAGGCTCCACGGACCGTGGTACATAAAACTTTTCTGTTCGTAGCAGTCGTTATCACAGTGCTGGCGAGTGGGTCCAGTGGTGCCATTCTATCTACAGGACGAATTGGACAGAGGCTACTACGCTAACAGCCAACTCTTTGCTTCATCCAGCGAATCATTCAGTATTCCCGGAGTGTAAAACTAGGTGCTCACACGGCAGTTTACTGGTTTTACTTTTACAGCCAAATATACAACGTTAACCTGCTTAAGAATATCAAGACCAGCTACTCTGCCTTTCCACACACACACAAAAAAAAAGACCAGCTACTCTGCATGGGTCTAATGTCTAAACTAGACTCTGAAGTCTGAGCTCGAATAAACATGAGAGGTAAAAAGGTGATTTGTTCTGAAGAAACACAAATGATGTGAGCTGTGCTCATGCACAGGTTGTGTTCAAGAATAGTTGGTTACCAAGCTGATAGGAGGCAGTTGAGCAGCGTCATGTTGTAGGGCACGCCGGAGAAGTCCTCCGTCGAGCGCTTCCTGATGATCCTCCAGAAGGTGACGCTGCAAAAATTCATCAGATTTCTCCCCGGTCAGAAGAAACATGTGGCCTGCCCCTCACATCTGAGGCAGAGTGAGGCAGGAAAAGGTGCGGCATGGTTGTGCAGAAGAGGCATTCCATATGTAAAAAGATGCTTCTTTTCAGAAAATTCAGAGTTTCAGAATTCATTTCTATCTCCTTTTCCCGCGGTTTTCACTAAAAACGATTGAGCATAAAAGATGTGAAAACCTCTCTCTCTCTCTCTCTCTCATTCTCCCCCTTGTTTCAAGTCTTTGTTATATACTATCTTGCTTCTCGGTGTTTTTCTACGCATGGTTGCAGACAGTCAGAACCAGAAGAAGCAGGGTACAAGGAATCAAAACTTACACAGGGGACAGGAAGAGGAAGAGCGCAATGACATTCCCTGAAAAACAGAGCCATGAGAGATTAGAGATGCATACAAACAGAAGCGGAGACGACCAGAGAGAGGCAGCCATGGCGCTCACCGGAAACTCCGAAGAAGAACCTCGCGATATGCTCCATCTCCGCGCACGCCCCCCTTCAATTCAGCTCCCTTTTCACTCAGCTGAACCTGTCTTGGCCTGAACACCAAATGGAGGCTAGCAGAGGTGGAAGAGAGGGGGTGGTGTCCTTCCCGGCCGGTCCAGGGGAGCACGCCCAACCAGCAGCTAGCTGCTACCACTGAACCCTTCGGATGGACGGGAGCCAACGCAAATCCGGTGTATGTCTCTGTGTGTGTGTGTCACTCGGTGCAGCAGGAGATAAGCGGCGAGGCAATATATAAGAGCTGGGGATTTGGGATCTTGGGTGGTAGGAGGGGAAGGCGCTTGCTCGGCTGGTAGACGGTGGCGGTGAGCTAATAGCCGTCCGTGAGCGTGAGCATCACGTCTGTCCGGGCTCCAAGCCACAGCTACTGCAGTTTGTAGAAAGCCCATACGATCTTATCTTGCTCGGTCCTGCCCGAACAAACACTATCTTGGAATGTACCACGTACTACTCTGTAGCGGCACAAAATAACAAGGCTTGCCATCTGATCTCTCGCTCCTAAGTACTACGGTCAGGTTCTCTCTGTCTGTGTTGTCGTTCCAAACGAGTGAAATTTTGTCAAGAAATGCCTGAAAAATGTCGGCCGGTGGATGGTAAAAACTAAAAAAAAATCTAAATTACCCCCTTAACTATGGTCAAAAGTCTAGTTAATCCCCTAAACTGTGTTTTGGTTCAATTTACTCCCACAATTTTGCCGATTCATACAATTTACCCTTTAGTAATATTTGTCTTTTTTGTTTTTTCATGTACAAATAGATGTTTAAATTCAAATTTTATCGGATGACAGAGAACATCATGTATTATATTAAAAATATCATATAATTTTTTATACTTAATTTTTATACAGCTTATTATTAATTTATAATTAAATATACTAGCCTATTAAAATAATACTAAAAAAGAATAATATATTTTTCTAACATAAGTTATGATGCCGACTATGACACCGCAAATTTTGAATTTAAAACTCTATTTTTATATGGAGATACAAAAAAGACAAATTAAATTAAGGGTAAGTTGAACCAATTGACATAGTTTAGGAGATTATTTGAACAAAAAATAGTTCAAGAGGTTATCTAGACTTCGGTTATAGTTGAGTGGGTAATTTAAACTTTTTTTTCAGGAAGTGAGCCTAGCTCAACTGGTTATGGTGGGAGGTGTTGTGGTTGTACACCCTAACCACTCAGGTTTGAGTCATCTCTGACTCGAATTTGGATGCCTATTTTTTTCTTCTTAATGACAAACCGTCTAGTTCCTCCTAGGTTGGGTCTCTTTTTTTTTAACTTTTTTCAAACTAAAAACGGTAGACAAGAGCAGGGGAGCAGCTTTCCTTAACGTTGTTGTAGTGTCGAGTGCCGGGACGGAGCAGGCGTATGCGTGTTTCTGCATGTTCAGTCTAGGTGTCTCGCTGGCCTGGCACGCAACGGAAGTCTTGAACTTCCTAACAGGAACATGCGTACACTGCTGCAGCACCAACGGCCACCAAAATCCTGGAGGGGGAGCAGCAAAATTCGTGTGACAGCGCGCGTAATCTTGCGATCCTTCCTCCCGTGCCCTCGCGGGGTAGGTCATCTGCTCTGCTCCTGGGAGCCGAGCCGGGGCCTCTCGCTGTGGCCCCTGCCATGCCATGCGCCTGCAGTCGTGCAGAGCTGATGTGTGGTGCCCAGCTGGCGGCCTCGGTCACGAGACAAATAGTTACAGTGAAATGGAGCCCCCATGGCCAAGTGACCACTGAATTCTGAAAAAAGGTCTGTACTGAAAACTGGACCACATCGTCTCGAGCACGTACGCGGCTCACGGGAGGATCTCCATCATGCCGTCATGTGGTTGGTGGTGTTACGTGCTGGCGCTCGGCGGCAGAGGATCCGGCGCCGCCCGTAGGCGGTGGCCACGGAGGGTGGAGCCGTGGAGGCAACACATCGAGCGATCCGGGCGAGAAGCCGACGAGGAGAAAGGGTCGCGGCGGGCGCAATTCACGGCTGTCCCATCCCATCCGCGTCGGCGAGCGTAGCACACGCCGCGCGCAGGCAGGCAGGCAGGCAGGCAGGGCAAGAATTCCGCCCCCGGGGGCGTGTACCCAGCGCGGCCGCGCTACGGGCGGCGGCCGGGCCCGTGTCCTTCCCCTGACCCGTCCCAGCAAGATGTGCACCGCACGCTACCGGCATCCAAACCTGTCGTGTCCGGGCCTCGACACCAACGCAGGGGCGCGCCCCTTGTGACCTCACCCTGTCGTGGCAACTGAGTAGCAGCCATACAGGCATCTATGCTAGAGGCCTGGAGTAGCGTCGCCATTTCGAATCTCTTGCATCGTGTTGTTGTGTTTGTGGCATACTGGCATTGTGGTGCATACCTCCCAGCTAGAGGCTCAGGGCAGCACCTCTCGCCTTGGCAAAAGTGGCCGGACATTGTGGTGCGTCTGTAGCCGCCTGCATGCCCATTGCCCACATAACATATGCGCAAGAAAGGTGGTGTGCCCCTGTCGCGGCCGTGCCTAGTGCCTGCCTGCTCATACATGCCCATGTCCCTGCCCAGGGCTAGACCCAGAGACAGTTCTGTATGCTCATTCATCACCAAGCAGCCTCAGACCGTCACACGCACACACCCTGTATGCTTAAAGCCTTAAACCCTAGCAACAATGATTTTCATGACACAAAAATAAACTAGTATTATAGCAGGAAATATATATCTTGAACCAGTAGCCATCAATCAGTTTCTTCTCTCTCTTTTTTTCCTGATTTTTTGTGCGCCCTGTCTCAGCGGGAAGTTGATCCAAAGTTGCAACTGTACAAACGGATTGGTCCGAGCCATGCATGCATGGCACACATATTATGTACATGCATCCAGCATTTTGTTTATACATCATACGTTACGATTCCGGCCGGATGACAGTCAATTAGTCGGCAAATCAAGCAATCATCTCGAAACGAATTCTGCGACTGCAGTGACGGATCAAATTCATTGATCCAACATAACAGGATTAGTAGGTGGGACAAGTTGAGTTCAATGCACAACCAGCTGCGCCAAAAGTCCAAGCCAATTGCAAGAGGTGGCCTGTCTAGCTCATACTTGAACACCATCAAAGCTTCATACGTAAAATAGGACTACCTAGCTCCGATGGTATACTACTATACTGAGTTTTATGCGCCAGAGGTCGCAGCAGCACCAAAAGTCTAGGTCATTAACCAAGAAAAATGTGACAATTCACTTGTATTTATTATTATTTTTTTTCAAAATATCAATACAGACGCATACGCTAACAACCATTATTAGCCAGTTTCATTGCATGGCAGGATGGATGGATCATTTTCATTCCTTGACCAAAAGCCGTTATGCACGATCATTTGGTTCCGGAAATGCGTATGGCGCATCAATCATCAGTGATCCATCGTACGATTACGAATCTAGAAAAGGCTGTTGGTAATTTAACGGGCACCGTGCATTGCATTGCGTGTGGTCCTCGCCAAGATGTCCATCTGATGGCGCTCTGCGTTGGCTACATGCAGCAAAAGCAGGGACGATGCACACGGCTAAATGACTAATTGATGGATGGATGGACGGTTGGATATATCAGAATATATCATCTGTGTATTTATGCCATCATATTGCCAGCCCAATGATTCGACATCTTATCCTCCACATGCGATGCAAAAGGCTTGCAGGCCCAGATAGGGGGTGTTTAGTTCAGCCCATTTTGCAAAATGGTGCAGCGTTGGGTTGTGTGCGCAGAGAGAAAAAGTGCATTGAAAAACGCGTATTTTGCAAAATGAGTGGAGAAGGAGTGGAACTAAACAGGGCCATAACCTTTCGGGTTGGCTCCCTAGCTCCGTGTCTGCTGCACTCTCTCTTTGAAAGGGGAAAAAAAATTAGAGGTCGCGTCGTTCAGTTCAGCATATCTTTCAGAACTTTATGCGCCCGGCCCTTGATAAGCCGCTCTCTGAAAAGGACCGGAATTGCCTTTTGTTTCGAGCAGATATTTCTTTCGCGGGATAACGGGATTCTCTTCTCTGCTCTGCTTTCTTGGTTAACAATATAACTATGTGATCGAAACGGGCTAGACTAACATAGGGCAGGTAGTGCTAGCTGGTACCAATCTTGAAGCTATTCGATCTCCTTGCATTGCTACGTGCATTCATACAGATTGTCCGACGTCACTAGATTGATCAGGAGACTCTAGTATAGAATTGCACGTGCCAGATGTAGAGCTCACGCGCGCGTACACAATGTATACGTACTACGTCGAGATAAAACAAACGATGAAGCTGCACGGACATCCACGTCATCCAACATCCATCCAGTGATCCAGGGATTTTAATGAGCCATACGTTGCAGACGTGCAGTGCGTGCGGCGATAGCCAGCGAGCTGGAGATGGGCACGCACGCGCGTAGGCGACGTAGGAACTTGTGAGGCCGCGCAGCTACTGATCGAGCGACCGCGGCACGGCGGCAGCGGGCGCCCCGATACGAGAACAGAGGGAAATGGCGTGCTCATCCGCCCATCTTCCACGTCTGAAAACACCGGCCGGGTCGAAACAGGTGAAAGGATGTGGTCAAATGAGTCAGCGCATCGACGGATGGAGGATCGCCGTTCGGTCGCGCGCGGCTCTCAATCGATCGGTCGGTTCACACGTTGCCGTTGCGCGCGGTGCCTTGGCTGGCTTGGCGTTTTCCTCCCTCGTCAGCGCCACGCCCACGCCCACGCCGGCGGCCGCCGTGAGTCGGGACGGGTGAACGGTGTGGGTGAACCATGACGCCCGTCGCACGGCATGCATGGTGCTCCGATCCGATCCGATGCCGGCTGCAGCCTGCAGCAGCCTAGCTAGCGGCGCGCCAGCCCCCAGTTCGACACGCCAGAGATGGACGTGATCGAACGAATACGCAGACGCGCAGAGCTACGCATCGCGTACGTTCGCCTACCGCCTCGGAGATATTAACGTCCGTAGGCTCGCTAGCCCTTAATGACGCCGTATTATACTTGTATACGCACTTCTCTGGCGAGTAGCAGTATACGTACTTGTCTACTATAAACTGCGTGCTCCAGAGATGTATAGGAGTAGTGGAGTACTTGCACATGTACCCACACGATGTATGCTATACAGCTCTGTCATACTCCAGTACAGTGTGAGACTAGTATGTAGTACATCCTAGCTAGCTGCTGCATTATCTATGGGCCGGCCCATGCATGTGGCAATGCTATCCGGCAGATTTTGTTGACTCCAGTACTAGTCCCGGCCCATACGTACGTCTATACAGTTGATGCGTAGTATTATCGTAGTTCCAAGCGTGGGTGCGTGCGCGTAACTGTAACCAAGCGAGAAACGGTTCGGTCCATTGGCAGGTGCCTGGCCCGTGCGCGCCGCCGCCGACGGCGCGCACGGACCGTGCCCGGGACCCGGCCGGCTCGGACGCGCGCGCGTCCCACTCTGTCCGTCGCGTCAATCAGGCGTCCAATCATTGTCCGGAAAAATATTTTTCAAGCCGGATAGTTCGCGCTCGCGGTGTCGGCCCGGTTCAGTTCTGGACTGTCTCGCGTCCTGTCACGCAAATATCCGCGCGCGCGATCCTCCGTGTAACGATGTAACGTTCTTCCCTTTTTGTGGCTGGTGCCGTGACATGGACGTGGGCCGATGGGCGTGATCTAGGCCGTGATGGCACGACGGCGCGGCGTTCATGGAGTCGGTCACTCCTGATTGAATTTAGGGGAAAGCATGGAGGGTCTCTGACTCTCTGCAGCTTCTATGCAAAAAAAAAAAAATTAAGAACGTGCGTAGCACGTATTTTATTAAGAGAAGAAGAAGTTTTATAGACATCACCGACACAAGAAAGAAACCACAATAGCACCAACAACAAAGAAAACAACGCAACACTGCAAGCTAGGACAACACCTACCACCGCTACAACAAACTAGAAAAACGACGGCACTAGAAGCACGCCAATCATTGGAGAAGACCGAAGAACACCAAAAACAACTGCAGACGAGGGCCTCGAAGAGCTCTCCTCCTAGGAGACCGAGACGATCGGAGAACTGGCGACTACCAAAACGACCACAACGACCCCAACAACAACCTCACCGAAAAAAAGGAGAAAGCGACCAATGCAGCATAAACCACGGGTCTAGAGGTCAGAGGGCGTAGGAGGAACTGTAGGAC
>CM014274.1:7656685-7673807 GCA_004135705.1 Alloteropsis semialata
CAGGCCGCCGTGGTCGCCGATGTCGGACCGCCGCCGCCCGAGAAGAGCCACGACCGGATCTGGGGGAGAGAGAAAGGAGAGGGAGAGGGAGAACAAGTGAGGGGAGGGACGGGCGGCGACCGGGGAAAAGGGAGCCGCCGAAGGCGCGCGGCGGGTGGTGGGGAGTGGCTAGGGTTCGCGAGGCGTGTGGAGGTCTGGATGTCACCTTGTCTTGTACAATAATGTAGTAGGCACTAGGCAACGCACAATCTCAGTAAAGAAGTAAGCTGTTCGAAAATGTGTACGGGCTGAAATGCTGAATTCCTCGCTACAAATTAAAACTGCAACAGCAGGCAGGAAAGGCAATATGTGATGACACCTAACTTAGACCGGACCACAAAGTCCGTGCACAAGCAAATTTGTGCATCAGCAGGGAGGAGCTGAGGAGGACTTTGTTGGTCACCCTCGATCAGAACCTGTAATGGTTCAAAATATCTTCGGCTCTGCTGAAGCACCAGCATTGGATGCCAAGCTTAACACAGCAAGCAACCGATAGGCAAAGAGCATCCGAAAATTGAGAGCATTGGCTCTGTGGGTTTGTAGCCTGAATTGCCAAGCAATGGCTATTTTCTTCCCTGTGACTAGCAAACTGAATGCTGTCTTGAATCGTGTGGCTGAGCCCAATTATAAACGGCTTCCAATCTCCGTGGAGTTGCTGTTGTCCTGTACTCCTTTGCTTTGCCTAGGTCCTGTTTGGAATGCGGGATTTTTTTTTCTCCCTATTTCTGCGTTTTTCCTGTGAAATTGAACTATTTCCTGTAAAATTCCTGCGTGAATTCTACGAAATTCCTGCGTTACAAACAGGTGTTCAATTGGGTGAAAAAATTTTGGTGAAAAATTTTGCAAGAGAAAATTTTCTGAACCTCATGGATGTGCCGCTCGCTGCCTGCGTTGGATGATTGGATATTTGGATCCACCGCCGTCGCCGGCCGATGAACCAGGCAACCAGCGCCCGGAGAGGCTCGTCACTCGACACGGGTCTGCCCCTCTCCCCTCAACTTGTTTGATGCGGCATGGCCACGAGCTTTCCGGCCTCACGGTGGTCGAGCGCCGGTTTCTTTCTATGTGCTGCTCGCCTGCTCTATCCGGCGATGCGTCTGGAGCTTGACTAGGCGGCTAGCCGCTCCCTTGGACAGCGTCTTTGTTGGATGGTTGTGGCGCGCATATGATTTGAGAGCGACGTGCGTGGAACCTTTTGGGCTCACGGTTTTGATGCCTGGATTGGCACGGTCTAAGTCCCCTTCTCTACTGATGCGATCGTTCACAAGTATAATGCCATCATTTCTTTCAAAAAGTATAATGCTATCAAACCCAGAAAATACATATGTCGGGTACGCGGGAAATTTTATTGAGGAAAAATAGGTGTAGCAGGCGTAAAAAATTGTTCGTGCCACGATGATTTAGTGAGATTTGTTCTACCCACAAACACAGGGGGAAAAAAGGTCCTGCCATTGAAAAAATTCGATCCTAAATAAAAAGAAAATGTTCAGCCCATGGGCCTTCGCAGAAAATGTTCAAGCAATGAAAAAGAATTTTTCGGCCCATAGGCCTTGCATGGGCCACATATAGCGAGCCTCAGTCAAATCCCTCAACTTACGCTGAAGTTGCGTCAGCGTGTGTCTCTCATGTCTGCCCTGTTTAGTTCCTCACATTTTGCATAAAGTTTACACTTCGAGAATCGTGTCAGTTTATTTTTTTCTCTCTGTGCACACGATCCAATGCATAAAGTTTATGCATAATGTGTGCATCTAAACACCTCCGCAATTGTGCATGTACATGAGTACATGACACGCCCGTTTGAATCTGATTGCCGCTTGATATCAAACAGTGCTGCTTCTTGCGCACAAGGAAAGCGTTGTTGCAAGAGGAGTAGGAGTACTGGACACCGAGTCAGTGTATTCTTAGAGGAAGTAGGTGGCACCAAGCATAAACTGTAGTCATGCTTGTTTGATCAGATCATATAATACTAACTCGGTTCTAAATTGTGATTTGCCTGGGCTTTTGTAGATATATAGATTTTATATGCACTTGGATATATGTTAGGGGCTTATTACTTGAAACGGAGGAAGTAGCCTATAGTCTAAAGATAATAGAGTAAGCAAACAAACACCCTCCAGGAACCACCATAGAGGTAGTACAAAATTTAGGCCTTGTTTAGTTCACTGAATTTTTCAAACTTTTTTAAATCCACAATTATAAACCCAAGATTAGGAGGACTAAACATGATCTAATTATAAAACTAATTACACGTATGGACAGAAAATCGCGAGACAAATCTATTAAGCCTAATTAATCCGTCATTATAGATTGTTTACTGTAGCACGACGTTGTCTAATCATGGCCTAATTAGGCTCATTAGATTCGTCTCGCGATGTTACCCGGGGGTTATGGAATGGGTTTTGTCATTAACACACGTTTACTACTCCATGCATGTAAGATTCCCTTTGATGAATAGTGAAGTTTGATTTTTGGGTGGGACTAAACAAGGCCTTAAATAGAATACTACACAGAAACAAAGGTTTTAGAACGAATCGGCCATAAAAATTGCATTTGGGATTGCGACAAGTTCAAATGTCGTTTTTGCACAAACTTTTCACTATTCACCCGTCACGTCAAATGTTAGAACACTAATAAAGGGTATTAAACGTGGATTAATGACAAAACCCATTCTATAACCCCGGGTAACTTCGCGAGACGAATCTAATGAGCCTAATTAGGTCATGATTAGATAACGTTATGCTACAGTAAATAATCTCTAATGACAGATTAATTAGGCTTAATAGATTTGTCTCGCGATTTCCCGTCCATCCGTGTAATTAGTTTTATAATTAGATCATGTTTAGTCCTTCTAATCTTCGGTTTAAAATTGCTACAGTAAATTTCGTAAACTTTCTCCACCAACTAAACAGACCCTACGTTACAAACTTTATAAAATAGGGCTTGTTTAGTTCGCGCGAATTCGATCGAATAGACTGTAGCAGATTCTCTTGAGAATTGAAAAAATAGAGACAGGACATGTAGTTCAATGCGTTACTTTTGGTCGAATTGATGCTCTTTCGAGCGAACTAAACAAGGCCATGATGATAATGAAAATGTTATAGATAGAGCTTGTATCCATCACGATTCACGAAGCCCCTTCTCTTGTGCGGCTGCCTGCGAGCATCCTTCAATCACTCGTTCCCCACTTGCAGGGATCTCTCTGTCTCACTCGAAGCAGGAACTCAAGGAAAAACGAGAAGAAATCGCAAAATTTTCCATTCACTTGTTCGTTCGAACAAATGACGGTCGTACAAAATACAGCAACCAAATTCCAATTCTGCTAGGAAGTACGGAACGGTGGAAGGAAACCCGATTGAGTTGCGAAACATGTCACTGGAAATTCATGCCCAGACTCGTTTCTTTGGGATAAGATCGAGCGTCTTGACTTTGTCTATCCTGGCGCCGATGATGAAGTCGTTGATGGTGAGGGCGTCGAGAGCTCCGCCCTCACCTGGTTGGGGGCCTCGAAGACCAGGACCGCCGGGCCGTGCCCAGCGCCGTCGAGCGCGGCGTTGATCCTGGCGATGAGCTCCTGGCCACAGGCCTCGTCGCGCACCTTCCACTCGCACTGCAGCCGCACGGGCCGCTGCTGGTCGTCGGAGAGGACCAGCCTCCACCCCACGACCTTGAAGAAGAGCGCGCGCGCGTCCTCGAGCGAGAGCGGCTCCGCGCCGGGCTCCAGCGGGAGGCGGGCGAGCGAGAGCGCGGAGAGGGTCGGGATGAGGATCTGGTGGAGGGTGTCCACGTTGCCCAGCACCTTCTCCCCGAACTTGCTCTCGATCTCCTCCGGGAAGGGGTCGCGCGCGCCGAAGTCGCCCAGAATGTCCGCCATCGCCACCACGCTGCCGCGCGGCCGGCTGTCCCAACCACGGCTCATCGCCACCGCCGCCGGCCGCGGAAAGCTCGGGCTGCAGGTGCTGGCGGCGGCTGCTGCAGCTACTGGCCGCGCCAGGGAGAGGGAGGGCGAGAGCGAGAGCGCCATTGGATGGGAATGGAATGGATGGCTGGCAGTTGTCAGTTGCGCTAAGCCACCAGCCGCAGCTCTTTATAGTTTTATCCTCCCCTTCCCTTGTCCTCTTCCTCGCTTCTAGTCTCTTCTTCTTCGTGCCATTCGCCGCGGCTTGGCCACGAGTTTTTGCGCTCACGGGGCTCGTGCTGCCATGGATTGGATACTGGGCCCATGGAATGGAAGTTGGGCCTTTTCTGCTAAAAGGGCCACGGTCTAATGGTGTACCAGCTACTGTACCAAACTGCCTCACGCTCAGAGAGAGGAGTTGGCCCTCAGCCTGCAAGGCAAAAATAAACCTGAGAGCTGTTGAGGCAATCAGCTGCCAAATCAAGCCCTCCCAGGGCTAACCAACATTCCGCGTCAACAAAAAAACCCGCCGCGAAGCACCGTTTCCTCTCGGTTAGCTTTCAGGCAGGTCTTAACAGCCCAAACCCCCCGAACGGAACGGCTCCTCTCCGCCGCCCAGGCGCCCCCATGTCCACACGCCCGGCAACCGCCAGCCTCCGGCGCGCGCCTTCATATCGCCTCCGTTTTCCTTCTCCCCGAAACCCCGAGTCCACTGCAAACACCCTTCTCGATTCTTGCCCCCACCCGATCTCTGCCAACTTCCCCGCGCGTCATCATCAGCTCAAAGGCAAGAGTAACCAGTCGCGTGCATGGCGTCGAGCAAGCTCCGGCAGGCGCTGGGGGCGGCCAAGGACCAGACGACCATCGCGCTCGCCCGGGCGGGCGGCGCGGACAACGAGGTGGCCGCGGACATCGAGATCGCCATCGTCAGGGCCACGGCGCACGGCGAGGCCCTCCCGTCCGACGACCGCCACGTCGCGGAGATCCTCGCGCTGACGCGCTACTCCCGGGCGCGCGTCGCCGCGTGCGTGGCGTCCGTGTCGCGCCGGCTTGGGCGGACACGGACGTGGCCCGTCGCGGTCAAGGCGCTGGCGCTCGTGCACCGCCTGCTCGCGGAGGGGGACCCGGCGTTCGAGCAGGAGGTGTTCCTCGCCACGCGCCGCGGCAGGCGCATGCTCGACATGTCCCGGTTCCGCGACCGTGGCCGCGCGCCCTCCCGCGACTGGGACTTCTCCGCGTTCGTGCACGCGTACGCCGTCTACCTCGACGACCGGCTCAAGCGCCGGATGCAAGGCCGCCAGGGAGGCATGGCCAGCCCGTCAAATTGGAGCACCGACGGCGGCAGCTTCGACGACACCGACGGGACAAACGGGGTGCACGAGGCTTGGGAGCTCGTGCCGGGGCGAAATCCGGCGACCGAGGCAAGTACAGAGGATCTCATCGACAAGGCGCAGCAGCTGAAGCACATGCTCAGCCGGTTCATTGAGTGCCGGCCCACGGGGAAGGCGAGGACGAACCAGGTGGTCACGACGGCGCTGTTCAGGCTGGTGAAGGAGAGCGCGGCGATGTACTGCGAGCTCACGGAGGTGATGGTCGTGCTCATGGACCGCTTCGCCGAGCTGGACACTCCCACCTGCGTGCGCGTCCACTCCATCTTCACCAGCCTCGCGAAGCTGGTCGACGAGCTCGACGACTTCTATTCGTGGTGCAAGGCCACCGCCGTGTGCCGCCCGTCCGACGTCCCCGAGATACAACGCGTCAGGCAGAAGAATCTGGACCTAATGGACGAGTTCATCCGCGACAGGCAAGTGTCGGCGTCGCAGTGGAGCCGCTCGCCGCCGACCCCCGTAAAGAAGTACGACGTCAAGGAAACTGAGCCGGTGCCCGGAAAGCAGCAGGATGCTGCACGAGAGCAGACCGACGCCGGAAAGACGGCGCCGGCTGAACCAGATGGTTCGCTCGTCGTGGTCGATGACAAGATGGCCGACTTCTTGAACTTGGACCAAGACACTTCGCTACCATCCGGCGAGGACCATGGCCAGAACCCGACATTGGCACTACTCGATGGTGACTCGGAGGAAGCGGCACCGAAATGGGTGGCGTTCGACGATCCATCGGAAGATTGGGAGACGGCATTGGTGCAGTCGACGAGCTGGCCCGCTACGCAGCATGCGGAGCTCGGTGGCGGCTTCAACACGACGGTGCTCGGCGCCATGTACCGCCACGCGGCGGCCAACGCGACCGTGACAAACGCGCGTGCGTTCGCCGGAAGCGCGAGCAGCGTGGCGACGCAGCCGCTTGTTGCGACGATGCTTGCACTGCCGCCACCGTGTGGCGGGGCCAACACCGCCGCCGCAAGGGCTGATCCATTCGCAGCGTCGCTGGTGGTGCCACCGCCGACGTATGTCCAGATGACCGATTTGCAGACGAGGCAGCAGTTGCTTGTGCAGGAGCGGAACGCGTGGCAGCAGTATGAACGGCAGAGAGAACCCTGGAGTTACAATCTTTTGTAAGATCGAACATTCGTGCTGTTATTTTGGGTGTTGGACTGTAACAAAATTTTAATGTCGAACACGATACACGTTTAAAAGCTTTGGAGACTTCTTGGATTGCATCGTATTTGAAATTTTGAATGTTGCAAGCTTGCAGCGCAGAGGGCCTAACAGTATCAGGTCCCGTGCCAAAACTAGATAGCCTTGAACTCTTGATCTAAACACAGAAAACATATATATGTGCTACATAAGTTTGCTCTGCGAGATGCAGTTCCAGCACAATAAAGAGTTGAAAACATAGACCGCAAGACACCGCGACGTCAAGCACCTCTGGTGTATGCAGAGGGAAAAGTTGGGGATTGAATGCCACAAAAGCGGGTGCCTCTCAGCATCTGCAAGTAAACACTGAATTTGGGATTGTTTCAGAGCAGGAAGAAATCCCCGATGAAAGCATGAGTTTGACTCAATGATGTTCAGCAGCAGACTTCATTCACAAATTTTAGAAGATCTTGACCAACATTCTTGCAAGATTTATCAGACTTCGATACTGATTCACCTACTACAGATGGCAGAAGCGTGGTTTGCGTTTTTGCAGAGAATTTTGGCTTGCCCAAAAGAGCAGCAGTGTAAGTAACAATACCAGATATCATATGCCTACTGCAGAGTAACAATTAGATAGGAAAATATCCTTGTAGAATCAACAAAATGCAATGTGCAGCCTTTGAGACTTGACAGCAATTCATACCTCTAAGGTAGTTGTGTAGTGTTCATGAGAAGGGGTACGGCATTGTTGAGTTTAAGCTGTCATTCCACATGAGGTTTGTGCTACAAGTAGTATCATCAACTGGAATATCATGCATAGAGCAGGAAATTGGTGGAAGCAAGTCGCCTGCAGCTAAAGAGGTTGCAAGAGCACCATCATTGTCATACTGGGGCCAATTGAATTCATTCTCATTGTATGGGCATTGCTCCAAAGGATATTGGGGAAACAGACTTTCTGGTGCCAGCAACTCAAGGGAAGTAGTTTCCCCAAGAGGGAAGAGATCATTAATCTCAAGATAATCATCAGCCGAACCAAGCCCAGGTACCATGGGCGGATGCAAACATTCAGGATTCACATAGCCAGGGGGCAGGCTGTTAGCAGTAGATACACCTCCTAACTCTACAAGCCTCACCAATTTGTTGTGGCAACAAACAGAGTTCATTTCAAGAGCTTCGGCCTCAGCTTCAGATATAGCAGGGAGGCCATTGAGCTGCATACGGAGGAAGTGTTTATAGTAAGAGTCCTTAGAAGATCACGAAAGGGAGTCCAAGTTTAAGAAGGCAAAGTATCAGATACATACCTTTCCACTAGCACCTCCATGATTACCTGTCGAACCATTCAGAAAATGAACCCACCTGTCAGTCTCCTCAAATGAGATTCCACCAAATTCGGTGGGATCACATGCATCTAAAGCATGATAAGGACAGTTCGCAGAAACCATTTCACTTCCATTACATCTGAGGGTGTGACAGTGTAGGTCATCAATAGCAGTAACGGAACTAGTACTGAACTCAAATGGTAATCCATCAGCAGAAGCAACAGTCAGGGCATGCGGTTCCTTCACGACACTAGAAGTAGAAGCAACACCCAAGGCATGCGGTTCCTTCACGACACTAGAAGTAGAAGCAACATGTCGTTCATTAGTAGCAACTACTACTTTTGATGATGGCCAATGGATCAAAGGGAATGCAGTTTCAGTATTTATATTGTTCCATTCTTCTTCGTCAAATGTTAGGCATAGGATTTCAGCTGGCTGGCTGAAATGGCGTCAGGCTTCTGGCGTCCTCTGTGACAAGAGGGTGCCACAAAAGCTAAAAGGTAAGTTCTATAGGACGGCGATTCGCCCGGCGATGTTATATGGTGCCGAATGTTGGCCTACAAAAAGGCGACATGTCCAACAACTGAGTGTAGCAGAGATGCGTATGTTACGTTGGTTTTGCGGGCACACTAGAAGGGATAGAGTCCGGAATGAAGATATTCGGGATAGGGTTGGGGTGGCACCAATCGAGGAGAAACTGGTGCAACATCGGCTGAGATGGTTTGGACATGTCCAACGGAGGCCTCCTGAGGCGCCAGTGCGTAGTGGGGTTTTAAAGCGGATAGATAATGTAAAGAGTTTCTTAATTTTGGGTCATTCCAATTACATGATGGAACTCAAATTAGATTTTGGGAGGATAAATGGTTGGGTCCTTTTACTTTGAAGGAGCAATATCCTAGATTGTTTAATATTGTGCGGAAGAAACATGCCACGGTCGCATCAGTTTTTAGTAGAGTACCTCTTAATGTCTCCTTTAGAAGATCATTAACTGGTCAGTTGCTTTCAGCATGGCATGAACTAGTGTTACGTATTTGCCACATTGAGTTAAATGACTCTACTGATACCTTTAAGTGGAATCTTAATCAATCTGGTATGTTTACAGTTAGTTCTATGTATAATGCAGTTATGGGTAATGGGTCAGTACAATATGTTAAACATTTATGGAAGTTAAAAATGCCGCTTAAAATCAAAATATTTATGTGGTATCTTAAGAGAGGTGTTGTTCTTACGAAAGATAATTTGGCTCGTCGAAACTGGCATGGCAACAGGCGTTGCTGCTTTTGTTCGCGAGATGAAACTATTCAACATCTTTTTTATGATTGTCATGTAGCTAAGTTCCTCTGGAGAGCCATTCAACTAGCTTTCAATTTGGTTCCTCCTCGCAGTACCCGCCATATGTATGGCAATTGGCTTGCAGGATTGGACAGCAAATTGAAGAAACAGCTATTAGTTGGAGCATCTGCATTATGTTGGGCTATCTGGCTTAGTAGGAATGATGTGGTATTTGATAAATCTCCGATTCCAACTCACTTGCAGGTACTGTTCCGTTGCACTCACTGGCTAAGACTCTGGGCACCGTTGCAGCGACATGAAGACTCGGTGGTCGTGGTGAACGCCTGTCGGACTCTGGAGATTCTGGTGATGCGGATCTTCGCCAATTATGGATGGAGATTTAGTAATAGGATCAGTTATTAGTTTTTCAAACATTTGTATGGCTATTTTGCTCTATCATTTGTCCTTGAGCTGTGGGGATCTAGCTCATAACGCTTAGCGAACTGTGTAATAATAGCCGTAGCCTCCTTTGAGGTCAAGGCTGGGTGCTTTCCCATTATCTAAAAAAAAGATAATGTAAAGAGAGGTAGAGGACGTCCTAAATTGACTTGGGACGAGTCGGTTAAGAGAGATCTTAAGGAGTGGAATATCTCCAGGGATTTAGCTATAGATAGGAGCGCTTGGAGATTAGCAATCAACGTGCCTGAGCCGTGATCTTTTTCTTTTTCCCTAACTCTACCTTTTGTCTTTTTGTGCCTTTTTATGTCTCTCTTATCCTTGTTTCTTTTGGGTTTCATCTCTAGCCTACCCCAACTTGCTTGGGACAAAAGGTTATGTTGTTGTTGTTGTTGTTGTTGTTGTTGTTGTCTTCTTCGTCAAATGTAGCTCCATATTGTTCCCATAGTCTTGGTCCAAGGCCACTCTTCTTGAAGATTTTGCACAATACATATGCATCCTGCATAATCAGCACAAGTTGTTTCATATAATAATTAAAGCGATGAACAAAATATAACAAATCAATGAGAATTCAATTCCAGTAAGGATATGTGCGGCATGTGCCAGTGTATACAAAGATCACATGTGCCAGTAGTATACAAAGATCACATGTGCCAGTAGTATACAAAGAACACATGTGCCAGTAGTACACAAAGATCACATGTACAGTATTATTTGTTCTAATTCAAATACTACATTGAAGTTCATCTCATGATATACGAAGTTAAGTCCATAATTCTTAGAATAATACATATAAGTTTGTAATCATGTATGCGTCTATGTAAGCATCACATCCAGCCCACTTTAAATTCATACTTTGATAAGTCAACCACAGGTTAACAACTAAATAACCAAAAGAAAGGGAGTCGTCATTACCTTTGAGAAGCCAGCAACATCCAGTTCATTATCTTCCATTCGATATTCATACATCACCCAGTCAGTTCGATCGCCTCCTGATGCCTTGCGTTCATGAAAAGTTAATGTCTTCTTCATCCCCACAATGCGACTGTTAAGCACAATAGTTCTATCTTTCCCAGTTGATTTCCAGAATCCATTTGGTGTTGAACGGTTTATCCTAGAGCTATTTGCATATTTCTTGTCACGAGGGCAAAAGAAGTACCATTCCATATCTCTGCTCTGGATACAAGATTTATCTACATGTAAAGCACAATATCAGTGTAAAGGAATGATGGTTTCATTTAAAATAAAAGAAGAGCGAGCATTTGTCACGCTAAGCCAGCACAAATCATGTTGCCAATTTCGACAAATGAGAGTAGAAACAGTTTTACATGGCAATTACCTGGAAGATCCCAAGGAGCATATTTGTACAGCTCAACCTCTGATATAGCTTCGACAAGTAGTTTCTTTCCCATGATTTTTCTTTTTAAGTAGTACAAACAAAGCTCAACATCTGTTGGATGGAAGCGAAATCTAGGTGGAAGGGGAGTTTGTGCCATTATTGCAAGATTTTAACGAGGAAATTAGCAGAGATAGTTCAGTAAATGAAAAGACTAGCCTTGACGGTAACTCAAAGAGAATTCAAGGTTCAATCAATCAGAAAATTGGTTCAGTTTTCAAAGAGGAGAGTTTGAAGGAACACAAGGTAGAAAGGAGAAAACCACGGGATAGGTTGAATGTTTGAGTTCAGAATGAGAGGAGAAAAAGTTCGTCTCACAAGAGGAGATCTTTGTCTGAGTGCAAAGGAAGATGTTTCAGAACTCAAACAACAGTTTTCGGAGAAGAGTATCTTAGTCCAAGCACAGAAAGAGATGTATCAGTGCATAGACAGCAGTATTCAAAAGGACGAATGCCTTAATAGGACAGATGCTCACTATCAATCAAACCACAGAACTGGAAGTCGAGTGTGAGAAACGAGAACAAGGAGGAGTCCTCGAGAAGACCCAAGCAAAGAGTAGCCCGAGCTGAGACACACGCCAAATTGCTGAAGAGGTAGGGTGGGTTAATTTTTACAGGAAGGACGAGAGAACTTGAGTCTTGTTGACCAACCAAAACTCCTTCACATTCAACTTCAGGGCACTATCATCAGCACCAGAAATCAAGTGAGATCACTTGTATCAAGTGAAATACCATAACTTTACACAGAATATGAACCAGAAGTAGCAAGAAAGAAAGCAGAGGTACTCTTCTCGGACTTCAGTAGACATAAGTAACGAGAATCTGGATCCTGAATGAGGAGAGTAAAAATAGCATCAGCATGTATGTAAAAGGAAGAGAAGGAATGCCAAAATAAGACATTTCTAAAATTTGCTCCCTAAAATAATTGTGAGCTCCTAATTAAAACATCAAAGTAAACAGACAAACCAAATCAAACTATCTGAACTGCCATGAGTATATTCTTGAACTCAAATTATCAGAACTATCATTATTAGAACACAACTCACATACAGATTCTAAGACAGTGATATGCTTAACTGATTAGGAACCGGCGGAATCTAACCTCTGATCTTCCCTTAAGCAAAGATTGAACAGCGTACCTACTACATCGATTGGTTACACGCATACGCATTGATTGAACACCACGAATCGAGTCAAAAGTGCCACACGACAATTGAATTCACACGCAATTAGACTCAAACTAACGAACCAGAACTTGCATTACATACACGTACTCCCTAAAATGACCGTGTGATAACTAAATCATGCCCACTTAGAATTGAACCGATTAGACACAACGTTTCGACCTTTCTACCCAGACCTAGGTGCGCAGCACGCCCACATTAAAGCTTAGATCCTCCGTCTCCGACTCCCCGCCAGCCCAGAACACTACAGAATCGGTCTTAAAAAAAACACACTACAGAATCATAACCCACAAATCACCAGAAAATCGGACAAAAACACCCTCGAATCGCAGCGCCAGACAAACCGATGAACATCTAGGCCTCGATCGAGGAAATCTGAACAGATTTAGCGAGGTTTTTGGGATCAAAGGTCTTACGAGATTGATGATGGGGGGCAGGCAGTGAGGAAGGAGTGGGGAGTGCTCAGCGCCGCCGTTGCATCAAATAGACCGTGCGAGTGCGACGCAGGGGGCGACCAAAGCGCGGCCACAGCCACACAACACCAGGCGGCGGAGTGCGCTGTGGCACTGCAAGTGGGGCCCATTAGGACTTTTGCGGACTTGTGGGGCAGCCGGGTCGCGAAGGGTTTTTTTTACCGACCGCTACCGGTCCGGTTACCGCGGTAACCGCTCTTACCGGTCCGGACCGGTAGCGGTACCGGCCGGTACCAAACCGTCCAAATTTAAAATTTTCAAATTTGAATTCAAAAAATGAAAAAATAGAGTAAAAATTTCTAAAAATACTTCAAGGTGCGTATAATCTAATGGTGTCAAAATTTTTCAAATATTTGTTCATTTAGTATTTTTTGCGGGCATTACAAATTTAATCAAAAAAAAAAACCGGCCGGCCCATTTAGGCCCAACGCATCCCTAACCCAAAATATCCCCTCCCCCGGTCCCCCCCCAACGGCCACTCGGCCTCTCCCTCCCCCTCCCGTGCTCCTGCCCTCCCTGAGTCAGCGCCGCGCGCCGCAACCGCCGCGCGCCGTCGGCTTGCCGCCCCAAGGCAGCGGCTGCCCGGGCGGTTGCGCCGGTTAGCCGGGGGAGGGCGGATCTACCGTCCCCGCCCCGGTTGACCGCTCGCTGCGCCGGTCAACCGGCCCTGAGCGGCGGTTGGCCGCCGTGTTGCGGCGGTAAGCCGGCCGAAGGCGAAGCCCGAAGGTATGAGCTATTTAGTGTTTAGTATGAGCTATTTAGTGTTTCGGACTTTAGGTAGACCGACCGTATGAGCCTATTAGTATTTAGGTATATAGATGTTGCAAGAATTTAGGTATTATTTGATTTAGGTATATTGTGATTTAGGTATTATTTGATTTAGGTATATTGTGATTTAGGCTATTGTGATTTAGGTATGATTTGATATAGGTATGTTGTGATTTAGGTGTATTGTGATTTAGGTGTTGCAAGGTTTTAGGTGTATTGTGATTTAGGTATGTGTTGTGAACATGTGATTGATATGTTTATGTTGGTTCCATGTTTGCAGATACAAAATGTCAGGCAGAGAGAAAGATATTGTATGGGAACACGGTGAAAATCTTTACCCCGGTTGGAGATGCAAATATTGTCATACGTCCAAAGGAGGATGTGGTTCCACTAGATTGAAACAACATTTGGCAGGGCGCGGGACCGAGGTCGTCCATTGTAGGAAGGTTCCAAAGGAGGCGCGTGAGTACTTTCAGCGTGACATTGAAAGGGTTCAGAAGGCAACTTCTGACTGGGCTCGAGAGAAGTTGAGAAAGGAGAAGCTTGCAGCGGAGGGTAACTATCCCGGTGGAGATGAAGCATATGATGAGTAGGCTGAGCTGGAGCGTGCCCTGAACCAATCGAGAGCGGAAGAGGAGTTCCGTCGGGGGGTGCAACAGAGAGGAGGTGCATACGAGCATGGAGGGGGTAGTGGTTCGAGGGGAGAAAATCCGGTGCAGAGGATTCTTCGAAGGGCAACTTCGGTGAGGGAGACTCCTGGGGTGAGGGACTATAACTTGGCCGCGGGCCTGAGAGGACCGACGCAGCCAAGGATTGACACAGGCTCCTGGACGCAGAAAGGTAAGACTGCAAAGGAAGCTATTGGGAAAGCTTGGTCAAAGTTTTTCCATATTGCGGGAGTACCTGGAAAACAGGCTGACAATCCATACTTTGTCAGCGCGGTCAGAGAGACACAGAAGTGGGGTAAGTTTTCTTTTCATGCGAATGACACCTATGCAACTGCATGTCTCTATCTAATCTCATGATTGCCATATGGTTGCAGGTGAAGGTATCGCGTCACCCACTGGACGGGATATTGATGGCAGGTACCTGGATCAAAACGAGCAAGACTTGAAGACTCAGTACGCAAAGTTTCAGCAAGAGTGGCCTCTCTTTGGCGTCACGTTGATGTGCGATTCGTGGACTGGCCCGACGAGGATGAGTGTCATCAACTTTTTGATATATTGCAATGGGGTCACGTGGTTCCACAAGTCTATTGATGCGTCTAGAAAATCTCAAGATTCCACATTTTTGCTCCAGGTAACCTCTTACCTAGTTCCTTTTCAATCCGAATATGATTCCGATGTTGCTAAAGAATCTGTTGATGCGTCTGGAAACCGCTAAAGAATCTGTCTATTTTACCAGGAGATTATAAAGGTGGTGGAGGAGATTGGGCCAGAGCATATCGTTCATGTTATCACCGACAACGGCTCGAACTACAAGAAAGCATGCAGGGAGCTTGGAGATGTGTATGCACACATTGCTTGGACACCTTGTCTAGCACACACTGTCAATTTGCTGTTAAAGGATATCGGTGCAAGGTATGAACATCAAGGTTTGATCGATCAATGCAAGAAAATTTCAGCTTGGTTACACAATCATGGTCAGTTGAATGCAATGATGAGGCAAGCGATCGGTGGTGAGTTGGTCAAGTGGAATGCAACTCGCTTTGGGACCAACTACATGTTCCTAGACAGCATATATCGGAAACGTGATCGTTTCATGCAGTGGATGGGATCTCCAGAATTTTTGCAGAGCAAATGGGCAAATACAAATATGGGTAGATTTACTCATGCCAGATTTGCAAGTATGGAGTGGTGGAAGGGAATGAAATTTATCATTGACTCAGTTCAACCATTATACAAGTTGCTTCGCTTTGCTGATCAGGACAAGCGGCCCAACTTGTGCGAGGTGATTATGACCTTCCAGAATGTGAGACATGAAATGGAGTCTTTCTTCGGTCAAAATGTTTCCACGTGGAAAGAGTATGAACAGCTTATGCACAGCAGGATGCAGGACGTCATCGTACAGACGTATGCGGCTCCAGGTAAGACTGTCACAAAAGTTTCTACTTTCACGTTCCATAGACTTTATGCTCATTGGCGGTATTTCCATTTTGCAGCTGCTGTCCTAAATCCGAGGTACGCCTATACGTTTACTCCAACTTCAGAAATGTGGCGTACACTCAAGGATGCATTTCAGCGCATGATGGATATCCAGAGCGCCATCCAGGCATTGAACGAGGCTGAGATGTTTCGACAAAGGCGTGGCGAGTTTGCCACAGATTTGGCAATGAAAATGGCGCTTGACCCAAAGACAACTGCATCTTCATGGTGGATGGTAAACGGCAACACCACTCCCAAACTGCAGAGCCTTGCTTTGCGGCTTGTTTCTCAATGTTGTTCGTCAAGTGGATGCGAGCGGAACTGGAGTACTTTTGCCTTGCTGCATACAAAGGTTCGCAATCGGTTGTCGCACAAGAAACTGAACAAGCTTGTCTATGTCAACTACAACCTACGCCTGCGACTTGCGGATGTCGGCGACCCCGTGCGTGCTGAAGGTGATTTCATTGACCAGCTGTCCCATCTTTCATTCTATGATGAGAAAAATCCGGTGCGGGAGTGGATGGAATATGGTAGATCAAACCGGGATCCAAATCTGGACGAGGACGATGATGACGGAGACACCCCGCTCCCGTCCCATATTGTCACGGATCATATAAACCCATCAGACCTCCGGACTTCTACAGGGGATGATTGCATCAGTGATTGGGCACGTCGAAATGTGGGTGACACTCACCTAGGGAAGAGGAAGCACCACGTAGGGCCTATGAAGGGTGACCCGAAGCGCCAACGAGGACAGGCCAAGGGAAAAGGCAAAGGCAAAACAACACAAGTGCTGAGCGACGACGACACTGATGATGGCGAGGGTGATGGTAGTCCACCGTATCAGGAGTCTCAGGATAGCAGCTCCGCTGATGATGATGATGATGATAGTGATGGCGGTGGTGGTGGCGGTGGTGGCAGTGGTGGTGGTGGCAGTGGCGGTGCCGGTGGCAGTGGCGGTGGCGGTGCCGGTGGCAGTGGCGGTGGCGGTGCTGGTCTTCGTTTCACAGGTTTCAAGTGCATGCACGTACATATGCACATATGTTTTTCACTGTGATTGTGAGTACTAATTATGCTATATGGTTGGTTGCAGGGGAGACTGAATTCACGCATGCTACTCAGGACGTTGACCATGGAGCACCGGAATCCCAGAGGAGAACGGTTGAACCGACGGATTACAACACTCCACACTTTCCACAGTACTCTTCTAGCTCATACAGCGATTCCTCCCAGTCTAGTTATCACTATCCTATACCTGATTTGAGCACGCAGCCACCGATGAGATGGGTGTACGAATGGCAAGATGTAACACCCTAATTTTCATCACAAGAAATTGTAGAAACACTTCTGTAATTTTCTAGGTTTTATTTGAGGCATAAATAAATTTCTAGGAATTAATTTGAGTTTATTAGAATTTTATGCAATTAAATAATTAATTAATATGTACAATAAGTTTTTGTTGCATACATGTTGATGCATTGTGTTTTGTATTGTTGGCAAGCCAAAATTGGATTTAAATTCGTTAAAATTCGAATTTGTATTGCCTTTGTTTGAGGTAGTAGAGATGTTTGTGTTTAAGTTCAGTTTACCTCCTGGAACTCTCGACGAGTCCAACTTTAGCCCTTCAATTCTTTTCCCCGTTT
>CM014274.1:7674807-7784002 GCA_004135705.1 Alloteropsis semialata
TTTAAATGGATGCAAAAAAATTTTAACCACATGGGAGGACACCCCCAATGAACCAAGCACCATGATCTCCAACTACACAATTTTTTTGAATTTTTCATGGTTCGAACTCATGACCTCTGTGTAACACCCTAATTTTCATCACAAGAAATTGTAGAAACACTTCTGTAATTTTCTAGGTTTTATTTGAGGCATAAATAAATTTCTAGGAATTAATTTGAGTTTATTAGAATTTTATGCAATTAAATAATTAATTAATATGTACAATAAGTTTTTGTTGCATACATGTTGATGCATTGTGTTTTGTATTGTTGGCAAGCCAAAATTGGATTTAAATTCGTTAAAATTCGAATTTGTATTGCCTTTGTTTGAGGTAGTAGAGATGTTTGTGTTTAAGTTCAGTTTACCTCCTGGAACTCTCGACGAGTTCAACTTTAGCCCTTCGATTCTTTTCCCCGTTTGCCTTCGGCCCGGTCCAATTCCCCCTCTCCCGGCCCAGCTCTGCCCAGCCCAGCTCGCTCTGGCCCAGTCCGATCCACCCCGCGACGCCGAAGGCGCCTCCGCCCGAATACGTCTCCGCCTTCCTCTCGCTTGCGCTCGCTGCCAGGCGGGCCCCGCCGGTCGGATTCGTCCCCTCCTCGCGGCCGACTCGAACTCGACTCCGACTTCGACCGAGCGATAGCCGCCCGCCGTGCCTCCTCGATCTCCTGGGTCCGCACGCCAAGCCACCCTCCCACCCTTAAATAGGGAGCTTCCGTCGCCCGCAGCACCTAGAAACCCTAGCCGCCTTGAGTCGTCGAGTCCTCAAGCTTACAGAGCCACCGCCGCTGACCTTTAACCTTAGAGCTTCGGCCGCCACCGTCGATCTCCCTCACCGCCGCTTTCCAGTGAACCAGAGGCCATCCAAGGGATTCACGTCGAGGTACAGAAGCTAACCGAACCGCTTGAACTCGTGGGACTGCCATCGTTTCTCTAGAATTGCTCACCGTGTCTTCCATCTGCAGCCGAGCCGCCCCGCTCCGTCCATCGTCACCATCGTCCTCTGATCGTCGTCAAGAACAGCGCGGATAAGTTCTCCGTGCTCTCCTCTGCGTCCCAAGCCTTTCCGTACTCGTTTTGGTGCTCCGTAGCGCCGGATCCGCACAAGTCCGGCGAGCCGCCGCCGTCCGCCGCTGCAGCACCGCCGCTGGCTGTCGACCGCCCCGTCTCCGGCGTGCCCGAGCGACGCCAACCGTCCGTCTGCAGATCAACGCCCCAGATCCAAGTCAAACCAACTAAGGTACCGGTCAGCTCTTGATTTTTTTGATTAAGAGACCCTGCGGTTTCGGATATTTAACCCGCAGTCCACATCCTTTGTAAAGTATTCATACATAGGTCCTTATCTTTCTCGGTTTAACCCCTGAGTTTTCAATTTATCTAACCCGCCGTCCAAATCTATCGTTTTACGAGTTAAACCCTAAGTTCTTATACATAATTATGTATATGCCCCCGGTTTCCAACAATCTAACCCCTGGAATTTGTGTGTATTCACAGATAAGCCCCTGGAACACCGTTTTATCCATATCTTGACCGTTTCAACTCCGATTCGAGTGATTCTTCAGCTCACGTGACCGTAAGGACTTTACCTATACCTTTATACCGTCCTTTTGTACTGTTACCCATGTTTGGTGTACTGTTTCTTATTTGTTGCATTGTTTATTTGTATGTGGCCCTGTGTTGCGTATAGGAAGGTGCAACGTTCTTGGTTTTCGAAGATCGTTCGTGTGATCGGGTATTCAGTTGAGAAGACCCTGAGCCATAGCATTTATTAGCTGGATTTAAGGCAAGTGTATTCTTGATCATACTTTTTGTCCTAATAATCATATGACATGCTTACACTTAGTAGTTACGCTATGCTTGCATGCTTATAAACATGATGGGTTCTATATTTAGGATGACTAGTTTTCTTTAATCCTACCTTGTTAACCTGGGTTTTATATTCTTGTTGGGTAGCATTGCTTAGTTGCTATACTTGGGAATGGTTTATACTAAATGTGAAGATAATAATATTGTGATATCTTTTATATATGATATATATGATCTGATGAGAATGTTAAACCAAGACCACATTGATTAATCGGAACATGGAGAACCACCCAGGATTTCCCGTACAACCATAATACTACATGGCTCTGGTCTTGGCTAAGTAACTAGATGAACTCTATGTTGTGTTTGGAGGTGTGTGTTGGGCGGATGTTTGGTTTGTGTGTGATGTGCGGGGAACGAAGGTGCGCCTTCCGATTACCCGTTCGGTCAGGGGCCAAACACATACATAGAGGGAGTCTTTGGAAAGGCCTCGTAGTGAATCCCTAGCCCCTCACCTAAGGAAGTGTTGAAGAGGCTCGCGACCTCAGGCAACATGGGAAACACGAATTGTGGGGAAAGCTGTACAACCTCTGCAGAGTGTTTAAAATCTATTGCAATAGCCGTGCTCGCGGTCATGAGCGGCCTGGACCCTCACATGATTAATATATCGAAAGAAGAATTAAATTGGTTTATTTATGTTGATGATGATGCTTATGGTTTACCATATGCTTAATTGGGTTGGTATATACTTATACTTTAGTAATTATGATGCTAAATAAAATTTGACCAACTTAAGTGCTTAAAGCAATTTAATTAGAAGCCAAACTATTTCCTTGTTAAGCCTTTGCATGTCATTATGCTTTGCTCTACATTTGCTGAGTACCAACCATAAGTGTACTCAACCTTGCTTTATCTGCGGCTCAGGCTTAGACAGAAGTTTCAGTGGAGTATTTTGAAAGTTTCTAGGCGTACGTGTTTCCCCAGTCAGCTGCCTGTGGAGAAGTTTTGAAGTTCCGCTGCTAGTTATTCGCTTCACGTGAGTGTAATAATGGTATTTAATTCTATTTACGTTTTGCACTGTCTTTTATATCACTGATGAAGTCTCATATGTGTGTAAACTTGATCCTGGCGCACATATGATAGTCATTCGGTTTTGTTTACAAAATCGGGTGTGACACAAGACCCCCATTGGTACAGTATGTTACTTCAGGAATGGCAGACGACATCGGCGTGGACGGGCCAAACTTGGCAAGACTACAAAGCTGAGCTGCTTCTAAGGCAAGGTTTGAATGTGATGTCCACCGCCGAGTATGAAATGGCTAGGCAATACTACCGTTGATCTATTTCTATGCACAATTATTATTTCTATGCACAATTATTATTATGTATCCATGTTTGTATGTATTTGTGGTCATTTTCTATTTCTATGCATAATTATTCAATTATTTCGCAACCGGCCGGATAACCGCTCCTACCGACCGGCTAACCGCTCCGACCGACCGATCGACCGACCGACCGACCGACCGACCGGCTAACCGCTCCGACCGACCGATCGACCGACCGACCGACCGACCGACCGACCGACCGAGCGGCTAACCGCTCCTACCGACCGGCTAACCGCTCCTACCGTCGGTTAACCGCTAGATACCGTTTGCTCTGCGTGGTTTGAATTTGAATTTGAATTTGTTCGGTAATTGCCGGTATCCGCGGTTAACCGACCGGTTAACCGCTACCGCCGGCCGGCGGTAACGGGCCACCGGTCGGTAAAAAAAACCCTGATCGCGACTCGCGAGGAAGGCTTCCTCTACAAGGCTGACATTGACTTCCTCCGCTCCTCCACGAGCTGAAGACTTCCTCCGGTCCTCCACGAGGTGAACGGCGTGTTTAGGGCCATCATCGTCACGAAACTTTTAAAACTTTGAAATTTCACTATTCATCAAAGGAAATTTTACATGCATGAAGTATTAAACGTGTGTATTGATAAAATCCATTTCATAACCCCTGGTAACTTTGCGACACGAATCTAATGAGCCTAATTAGACCATGATTAGATAATGCCGTGCTACAGTAAACAATCTCTAATGACAGATTAATTAGGCTTAATAGATTCGTCTCGCGATTTCCCGTCCATCCGTGTATTTAGTTTTATAATTAGATCATGTTTAGTCCTCCTAATCTTCGATTTAGAATTGGAAACTTTCTTTCGCAAACTTTCTTTCCAAACTAAACAGGTCCTTAGATGCGCGTGTTTTGTATAAAGTTTATGTATTGAGTCGCGTGCATAGAAAGAAGAAATAAATTGATACGGCTCTTAAAGTGTAAACTTTATGCAAAATGTGTGCATCTAAGGCTATTCCCAATGGGGAGTTTCATGCACAGTTTCCAAAAATGCCACATCACTAGAAAAGACATGAATCGATGAATGAAACAAGGTCTCCCAGTGGCTAGTTTCTTCTCACAATTTCATAGGTTAGTCATAACAATTAATTGCGAGACATAGGATTGGACGCATTTGGATAAAATGAAACTCTTTAGCCCCCAATGGTAGTTTCATCAAGTTTCATAGTCTTGGTAATAGTGCATACCGAGTTTCATCTCACCTCTCTCTTCATAAATATTGTGCCATGTCATCTGGTTTGCTGATGTGTCACTCTATTAAATGTAGATGAACTCTCATGAAACCACCACTGGGACTGGCCTAAACACCCCCGAAATTGGGAAACGAATTTTGCATGTTCATGTATAGTAAGTTTTTGGGCCTGTTTAATTCCCAAAAATCACCAAAAGTTTTCACACTGACAACCGTGCCCTTTCTCATAGGACACGTTTCTCAGTGTCAAAACTTTTCATCACTTTTCACCAATTCACTGGATTTAAACACTCCTTTTGCAGTGACCGTCGAGAGTGGCCTAGGTGTCATTTTTGAAAAGATAGAGAACATTTATTTGGAGGCATACGGCTAGAAAATTAATTTTTGGATTGGAGATGGAATGCTGTTTTTTATGGCAAAGTCGAAGTAGTGTGGCGAACTAAGTGTATCGCTTTAATTTATATTTACTATATTTATTACAAATAAGCAACGGTATTGACACGCTCCAAGACACAAATAGCGACTACTCCTTGACATATAATTTTTTTCGTTGTAATATAGTTTTTTTTGCGGGTGAGTAATATAATTTCTAATGAGCCACTCGATATAACTAAAACCTTGACATGCCGTTGTAAATGACTGTTGGCAATACCACGTGTGGTAGGGATTATAAAGTTTTTGTGTCGCGTTAATTTAACTTCCAAAGTTAATGTTTTAATCTATGTTTGAAATGGTCCATCTTCATACTCTCAATTTGTGAATGAATCTTTTATTAAGAATTGCGACCTACGTGCTGTATGAGTTTGATGTTAGTAAGTCATTCTCAGTGGAAGTTTTAAGGGTATTAATATCAAATAGACTATCATGCTATTATTTTTTATGATGTGACAGTGTATTAATGAAGAAAGAGGTGAAAGGGGTTTTATGGGGATGAACCCCACTAACCCAGTATACACTGTTTTTCTAGAAATCTTATGTTTTGCATAGAACTTAGGAAACAACAAAGGATGTAGTTTCAAATATTTTTAGATGATGTCACTATAGATAATCGTGCCCATAAAATTGTCACCGAGAATAGCCTTATTGTCCCGTATTTGTGTCCATCATCCTTGATAAAAGAAATACAAATGATCAAGCAAAAATTAACCTCGAAATGCAAACCGAAGCATTTTCATTTTCAGGGGAAACAAATGCAAGGCCGACAGTGGAAAAATTGGGTCAACGTTTTTTTTTTGAGGGGAAAATTGGGTGAACGTTGGCGCGCGTACATGGCAACTAGCGAAAATTTCGCAGGGATATGCTCGCACCGTCGCACGACGTAAAAGCAAAAAATCAACCGTGCAAAAACAGCAGCAGCACATGAGTCGCCCGCCCTGTTCTAAAAAAAAAGGAAAAAAGAAAATAAATCACTCGCCCGCCCCCAAAGCCTCCGAAACCTCCTCATCTTCCCGCCCACGTACTGCCTCCGTGGACAAGATCCACGAGAAACCACAGCCAGCCCACGGTTTGGGCCCCACATGTCGGTGTTCCACTAGTGAACACCGCGAGCATCTGCCAGTGCTGATCTCGTGGACCTCCCGCCAGTCCACCCACCCAAAACCAACCGCTATAAACCCCACCCCATTACCCCTCGTCTGTTCCCCAAAAAATCGTCACCCACTGCACACGGCTCCTCGTTCCCGTCGATTCGAGTCGAAGAACAGGAAGCTACCGCACGGGTCCCGATGCCCACCGTGCGGTCGTCGGCGAGAGGCGGGAGACGGGGTCGGGGGCGAGCAGGACGTCGAGCCGCCCCCGTCGGGACGTGGCGCAAGCGCGTCGTGAACTCCGACGTGACCGAGCTCGATGGTGAGTAAACCGCGCGAGGTGTCATTTCGATTGTTTGCCGTGGATTCTAGGTTTTTGGCGATAGTGGGGGTATTCGATTGGAATGTTTTTGGCGATAGTGGGGTATTCGATTGGGTTGTAGGTTGTTCGGTCGGATCTTTTTTTGGGATTTTGGGGGTTTTCTGGGTTTGGATCGTAAGTAAAAATACTGTTCGTACCGGAACGGTGATAGGTTTTGCGTAAGATCGGAAACAAAATCCATGCCATTTTAACTATCCTCTTTGGGTGCGTTGCGTTTTTTATGGGTACCCGTTGGCCATGGTCTCAGATATTAGATGCTAATCTAGTATGCATTTCTACATTTTCTCTAAGGATCAGAAAACTCATGTTTTCGTTCACGTACTTTTTTTTTCAGATCGAGATGATTATTCTCCACGAAAGAAGCAGCGGACTGAAGAAATCGCAAGCGCGGAGCATACACTTGAAGCTGGCTTGGAAGGAAGCTCACTTGACGCCACGAAGGAAGGTGAGATTGAAACCTGAAGCGCATGACTTTGCTATGGGTTTTAGATTTCTGGCTGACTGTGGCTTCAGATTGTGCAGATGGTGGGGAGCCAACTCTTATAAGGAATCTGAGGCGTCTGAGAAAGCAAACAGTGGAGTGCATCGCAGACAACAAGGGGCATGATGTTGATCTTACTGTGGAGTTTAAGGATAGTGACACAGAAGGTATCTGATAAAAGTTGGGATCACTCAATATATTGTGGCATTGCATATTTTGTTGATGCCATTCAATGCTACAAGCTGTTTGATTGTGTTCACTAAAATGTCTCCTTTTTTTTTTAAATTCTGGCAACATAGCTCCATGTGGGAGTTTGAATGTCCACCAAATATTAAATGATATTTCAAAGGGCGTGGTAGAGAGTAAGGATAAGGTTGTGAAGGATATCAGGCATAGTTCTGCTAGGGACGGTTAGTGATAAATTCAAGTTCCTGATGCCTTTTGTAACTATGATCTATTTGCATCTTTGGCTCACAGTATCAGTTTCATCCTCCTTTGAATGTCAGGTGGCCAGAAACTTGGTCAGCACCGAAGATCCAAGCGCCTACAGTCTAAGCCAATTGAAACTTATGACTTGGATGGTGGGGATACTGACAGTGACATATTTGAGGACAACAGTACCAGCTCGGATGATGGTAAGGCTGGATAAGTAAGCTGCTTTTCATATGAAAAGTCTTTAAGACGGATGGCTTTGTAAAAATTGATTATGCGTGTTTTCAGAGAAGAGAAGGTTAGTTCCAAAAAGGTCAAAGCGCCTTCGAAAGAAGTATACATCTGAATATGCCAATGTTGAGGTGAGCGAAGATATGGATACGTGGCGGAGCAGCTCAGATGAGGGTAAGTTGAAAGTTGTGTGGCTACTAAAAGACCACCAGTACACATCATGTGCACACAATTCTAAGTCTTGTGCTATACAGATCATGAAAGTTTGGCACCCCGCCGAAGATCAAAGCGCAACAAATTGGGAAGTCGGTACATACGAAATGATGATGAAGATGACAGTGATGCCATGAATTGTAAGTGGACGCAGTTTGGGTTAAAATAATTCCATTTTTTTTAGGCAGGGGCAAGTGGGCAACAATTTAAGTAAGAGATGTTTGCTTCATTATTTCTGGCGCACTATGTGGTTTGTCATCTCTTACCACTATTGTTTGGGAACTTCTGTAGTTTTGTTAATCTGCTTCAGTAGATTTGATTGACACTGTGCACTTGTGTGCTTTTGACTCCTCCTTTTAGTTGATTTATTTTATTTTTGTAGTGTTCCACTCACAGTTGAATGAAATAGAAATGAGTGTACATATTACAGCTGCATTTTACATTGCTTCTGAAATCCTCACAGATCACCAGAAGGCAATTCAATGTAGAAGAATGTCAAAGCGACTACAAGAGAAACAGAAAGTTGATCACATTTCTAATGTATGCCAACGGACTAAATAACTAGTTTATCAACTTTCCTTATAAATTGATCAATTGTTTTCTTCAGAAAAAAGTGCTAAACTTTCTCTTCTTTTCTAGGAGAGCTGCGTCAAAGCTTCTTCGTCAAATCTATCAGCATCTTCACCTTCAGGTAATGAACATCCAATTTGTTAACAGTCAAGAGTTTATGATGTATGGAAAGATCAAAACACAATCATTTAATATTTTTGTGTCCTTATGCTTGTATGTGGTTTACACCAATCTTTTCGAGTGTCTTCTAAACTGTAAACAGAAAGGATGCTATATCTTTCAAAAAAAAGGATGCCACTATCAAGTGTACCTTTTGTTGTCGAATATTTCAATTGTGCTCTTGTGCAGGCTGCCAATTGTGGATAACCCAATACATCTTGTTCTGTTTAATTCTGTCTGAAATCCTGGATGGTTGTGTCCTGTGTTATCTTTAAACATAAAATGTTGACTAATAACTTGCTTGTTTCAGATAATGAATTATCGTGCAATTATGTGAAATCTAGCAAAAGATCCTCTCATGGACCAATTTGCTCGGTTTGTAAGGTATGCCATTCTTGGTCCCCCCCCCCACCCACCTCATTGTCCATAACCTTATGTAATATTTTGTTTTGCATTTTTTGCTCTCCCCCAGAGTGGAACTGCCAGCTCTCATATTATTCGGTGCCAGAATTCTAATTGTTCTGTCAGCTTCCACACATTCTGCCTAGATCCTCCACTGCAAGATGGTATAAGAACATCTGAATGTTCTTTGTGTAAAATCAATCAATCTTCGTTGGCCAGGTCAACAGAAGAGAGTTTGGTCAAAAAGATACAAAGATATGTAGGTCACAGAATGCTGGCTATTAAGGAATCTGGTTTCCAATATCAGTTCCTTGTAAAATGGCATTCCCTTTCTCATCATCATGACTGTTGGGTATGTTCCATCCCTTGTCGATGCAAATATAATAATTTGTTTTGTGACATCTGACTTTTTGCTGTAGCTGCATTGTATCCTAGTTGGTGATTTAATTCCCATCATCTTTTTTACAAAAACAGAAAGTAGTCAGTTGACAGGCATTGTGCACATCATGGTGCAGAGGCCAGGATATATTCCATGGTTAAGAAAATGTGTATTGATGTTAGCACTTAGCAGCTTGCACACTAGTTGTAATACTAGTGCATATTGGTGCCATTATTTAAAAAAAACTTATTTCATTTATACTCTTATTGCAATTATGGACAAACCCAGATGCTCCTTTAACTTTTGCCCACACAAGTGCTGGAATTGTTTAAAGTATGTGTTTTTGTAGGCCATGCTATGATACTTTAGAACATTATAAGGGAAATCACTGTGAATATTCTCTGATCACCATATCTTAAGACAAATTTACTTTTACTTGCTCCAGGTTCCACTTGAATGGCTTCAAGTTTTTGATCGTATACGAGTACAGAGTTATCTCAGAAAGAGCATGTAAGTCTTGTGGACTAAGGGGGTTTTTTAAGTAATCCATAATTTTATAAGTCCTCGTATAATCAGTGCAACCATGTACAGCATTTATGTTGCAAAGTTTTATTCATTGATTCACTATAAATCAATACATCATTTGCAAACAGTCAATAGATAACTCAGATTTGTTACGAGTAGGTAACCATTCCAATGCTTTCTACTGATCACAAATATTGACTTATTGTATGGCTTGAGTTAAACTTTTTAATAGTAGATGAAATCATATTTCAATGATCTGGTCATGTGTATTTGTCCTGAACAGGCAATGTTCTAATGATTCTACAAATTATTTGTGACAGCTTGCTTAAAGAGGTTTATTTAGAGGATGAGCGGAAGCCTGAGTGGTTTGAAGTAGATCGTGCTATCGCTTGTAGGAGGAAGGCTGACTCTGATGGTAAATGTGACATCTTGACTACTATTCAGGGTAACAAAGACTTTGAGGCATATGAGTTCCTTGTGAAGTGGAAAGGCCTCGATTATTGTGAAGCTACATGGGAGTCCAGTTGTACGGATGGTGTGGAGGCTGCCATTTCCAAGCTTGTTGAAAGGCATCAAAGTGCTTTGAAAAGAACCGATTGCGTGAGCCTGATGTGCCCAGAACGGGTTCTCACAAAAGAGGTCCACAATGGTGCTTTGTACAGCTATCAGCTTCAAGGTTTGCAATGGATACTTGATAACTTCAAAACTAGGAGGAATGTGATTCTTGCTGGTATGTTCGTTAACTAAGTCTGTATTGCATGTCATACGTCATACTTGCATGTTTTCTATTAACCATCATATTTTATGAACTCTGGCTGTAAGCTATGCTTTAATAGAACTATCATAGTTGATGAGCTGGCTGCAATGCATGTCATGCTTTGTATCTTATGTTCTCCTTTATTAATCACTATTAGTCTTCATGAAGCACAAGGTTGTAGCGGCTGTTGTCTTATGCAAACTTTAAATGAAACAGAAGGGGAAAGAAATAGACAAACATTATTTACTCCAAATTCTTCTATGTTTTAACTCCTGCAACACATAATGGTTATCAAGTTGAAACGTTAAATTGCAGTGAAACCTGTCTCCCTCAGTAGAGTGAAAGACTATGATATGGATTTGGTTAGGGTTGAGGGAGAGATGGCCGTCCAAGGTTCTTAGTTCATGGCCCAGCCAGGAAGACTTGTCCTTAATTCTTGCTTGATTCAATGGTAGTGATAGCTCATATTTTATAGAGCTAGCCATACGAATTGATGGCAGCAAACTTGATCTCATCTATCTAACTAACAATTCAAATCCTATCTCTTACTTAGCTAATACGCAAACTATTAGACCAACTAACTTGAATGCGGCTGCTGCTTGTGCACATGGACATTCACAGTGTTGTGACTGATAAGGTCCAGCCCATAACACTCCAACATCATTTCCCCTGGGTATGTCATGTTTTTGTGCCTTAAGTGAAGCTGGATTGCATAATTTCACCATGAAGGAACCTAATTTGTTGCCCACTTTCACATATTTTGATAATCAGTTATTTTGGAACATACTTGACCACAAAATCTATGTATATTTCTTTTTGTATTTTACTAAACCATGGAATGATGATAAGTGTCTTTGTGATGGCAGATGAAATGGGTCTTGGCAAAACTGTGCAAGTTGTTTGCTTTCTCAATCACATTATTAAGGAAAGGTTCACAACACTTCCTGCACTGGTTCTTGCTCCTAAGAGCATTCTATTACAATGGGAAAAGGTATGTAGATCCTTATGTATCTTGTCATAATATGGTATGCAGTAATTTTTGGTTTCTTGAAATGCCATTGCGCTAATCCTAGTTGATAATCACTATCGGTGGGCAACATATATCCATCTTATATGTCATACCATATTTACTTGATTGGATGTTTTTTAAAAGAAATTTATGTCTACTTTGCATAGGAATTTGGGCGCTGGGGAGACAATCTTAATGTTATCCTTTATCAAGGAGACAAGGACTCGAGGAAGTGCATTCAAGCTCATGAAATGTACTCCTCTGAAGGGAGGGTTCTATTTGATGCTCTTGTGACAAGCTATGAATTTGTCCAATTTGATAAAACAGTTTTACAGAAGTTTAAGTGGTCTGCAATCGTGAGTAAGTTCTTTCTAGATATAGTGTTTGGGTTCTCTACTGCTTAAGCGTCTCCTATTGATGTATAATGCTTGTGCGATTCCACATTTTCATTTCAGTTGACGAAGCTCACAGAATGAAAAAGCTTGATTGCAACCTTGCAACTTGCCTAAAGGGCTATAGTTCTGAATTCCGCTTGCTACTTACAGTAAGTCTTGTTTATCTATGCAAGTTTCTTCTCCCATTTTGGAAACTGAATTTTGTGCCTTATTTCCGTTATTGTTGTTTCACAGTTAAATTTTCAAAGGTAGGCCTAGGGAGCTGGTTACTGCCAAATGCATCTTGTTAATAGTTAAGAAACTGCGAGTAGTTTCGGAGATCTTAAGTTGTTTTTTTGGGTTAAAATCTACTTGTTTCAAAAGCTTTTTCAATAATACCCATAGTTTCTTCTACACAAATTTTCAAAGTTTTATGACCTGAATTCTGCATCATGAAACTTCAGTATGAGATGTGTAATCATAGTGTTTTTTTTTTTGAAAAGGAATGCCACTTGCATATTGTCTTACCTTTTGTTTCTGGTCTGGAGGGGTTCTGAATTCATCGTTTAAGGCGAACTTAAAAGTTCAAATCAGTCTGTGATAAATTCAATCATGTTTTGGATCGTGTCTGGAACATCCTTGTTTACTCTCTAGTCATTTTATATGGAAGTAATTCAAATGGTACAGTGAGCACTGTTGCAGAGCAAATTTTCCATAGCAGCTAACCTTTCTGCATAACAAATTTTCCATTGTCTTGTAAACACATTTGGTTGTTGATTTATCTGTTTAAATGGTACAGGGAACACCGTTGCAGAACAACATGCTGGAACTATTTTCATTACTTCATTATATTGACCCAGATGAGTTTTCTGATCCCAAGGCTGATGGTCTGTTCACACCCATCGAGTCTGGAATGGAGTTAACTATGGAGGAGAAAATTGCTCGGATTCATGATATTTTAAATCCTAGGTATTTTTCCTCTCTAATACGAATTACTGTCAAGTCCATATGGATGTGGGTTCTTAGTTGATACTGTTTGTTTTGCCAGGATGTTGAGGAGGTTGAAGTCTGATGTTCTGACAGATTCCATGCCAACAAAGAAATGGGTTGAAGTTCCATGCGCGCTGACAGATTCCCAGAGAGAACTTTACATTGACATTTTAGAGAAGAATTATTCAAAGTTGAATGGTGCTATTAGAAATGGTCCGTACAAGAATTGCTCTTGCCTTTTTCTCCTTGGTTTATTTAATCTCTTGAACTTTCACCTGGTAATATTTGTTTATCTATGTATTTGGTTCCCCTTGGGATTATTTTTTTTGCTTTGAGAAAATTACTTAAAATGACATTATATGAGCAAAACCACAGGTATTAGCAATACTCTCGATGGCTTGCTCCTAAATTTAATAGGCACACGCTTTGACACTTCTACATCCAACACTATTCAAGATCGGCTGTGGCTCTCAAACAACTGCCCAGCCCTGTTCTTTCTTTTCATTGAATACCTCCAACTCAGGCAGCCACTTGTTCACTTCTGAGTATTCTGTGCCAGCAGTATGTAAGGAGAGCTGCGACATTCATTATTCATTTAAGAAAAAACCAGCCACATTTAGGAAACCTTGGTCAGTCTTGTCATTCTCATTGAAGCTCTGCAAGTTCAATGTTGGCTAACTGAAGCCTGAGGGCTCTCTTTCACCTTGTTACGATCCTTTTCTTTTATAAGGAAAGATATCATATTTAGCTTTTTATTGGAGCTTGCTTTTTAAGGTCTTTATTATTAAGCTTATGCACAATGTTCTTGCTAACTCACGTTTTACATCTAAGCTAATGGCATATTCTTGTGCAGGCAAGAAGCTTGCTCTGAACAACATACTTATGCAACTGAGAAAATGCTGCAATCACCCAGTAGGTTTTCCTTTCATCTTAGTTGATACATTAACCATTTGTGTATATTTTTTCACTTGATATAGTATCTTCTCCTTTTTTTCGATTTTATTTGGCTTTGGGGAAGTTTCTCAGTGGTGGCATCTATTTTGATAATGATTTGTGTGAGGTGATATTAACAGGATATATATGTTGCAAGGTGCTGCCTTTAGTATATCCTTTTGGAGTATAGTATAAATAAATCACTGATTACTGTGATGATTTATGCATTACAGAGGACTCCTTTGGAATAGATGTGCTGTTTGCTTTGTAAATTGCCATGATGATTAATAAACTAATTTCTCAACCTTGTTTTTTTCAGTTTCTATTTCAAGGACAGGAAACTAAACAACAAGCAGAAGATGTTTTCCATTCACTTGTTGCTGCATCAGGGAAGCTTCAATTGCTTCATAAGGTTCCCTTCTGTTGCACCCTATCTGATTCTGATCAAACGCTAAATATTCAACTTAATGGGAATAATAGTTCTAAAAAATATGCTGATGTGCAGTTGCTTCCAAGACTGAAAGAACGAGGCAATCGTGTGCTGATCTTCTCGCAAATGACCATGATGCTTGATATTCTTGAGGATTTCCTTTATTACCTGGGGTACAAATATGCACGGTATGTTATTTGATCAACTTTACATCTCATCTTCCGCTCCGCTGTGGGAAAAAAAAAACTTTACATCTCATCTGTGCTTGGATGATGCCTTTGATTGTACCAACATGCTGTTCCTGTAATTTCAATTTTCACAGCATTTGGGTATGTTATAACCTGGATACCCAAATGCTATAACCTGGATACTACTTTCATTTTGGTCCACTCCATGTCTGTTGGCATTTGGCAGAATTGATGGGCAGATGTCACTGTCAGCAAGACAGGAAAGCATAAAAGAATACAACAGAGCTGAAAGTGAAACATTTATTTTCTTGATGTCAACTCGTGCTGGTGGCCTTGGTGTTGACCTTGTATGTATTCTAATACTCTGTCCATACTATTTCCTTCTTTAACTTGAATATAGTACTGTTTGGTAATTTTTACACCATCGATTAGCCAAACTATTCTGCTCCATAGTGTAACAATGTTTACTCTGTTTTGGCAGCCTGGTGCTGATAGAGTGATCATATATGGTGAGTAACTTTTATCATGTGTTCTGTAAGAGTATAGGTTTGCGCACTAATTATTGGTTCCCTGTTTTCAGATCCTGACTTCAACCCATTTATGGACTTGCAAGCACAGTCCAGAGCGCACCGGATTGGACAGACTCGACCAGTCGTTGTTTACCAACTCATTACGAAGTGTTCAGTTGAAGAGAAGATACTACAAAAGTCAAAGCAGAAGTTGGCTATAGAGAATATGTTAATGAACTCTTCCAAGAAGCCAAACGCAGATGAGTTGCAGTCTATATTGCTCCATGGAGCCAAGGCAATTATTGACAGGAAAAAGGTCAGTGCCACGTCGATCCACTACGATGATGAGGCCATCGAGAATCTCCTGAAGCTAGACCCTACTTCTGAGGAGAAGTGCTCCAAAGAAGACAATGGCTATCTTGGGAGCATTGTGAGCTTTGCTCATGGCATTGAGGCTGAAGAGCCTGGTTCCCCCAAGGTTGAGGATCTCAAAGTTCTCAAGCCTGCTACCCCCAAGATGGATTTGGGCCGTGGTAAGAGGCAAAGGCGAGTTGTGAACTACAATGATGCGGTAGAGAACTCTGATAGCGATGATATGTATGCTCCAGAGGCTTCCTCAACCTCAAGTAGCAGCTCTTCTGATGACGACAATGACTACGAGGCAGATTCTGTAATTTCTGCACCTGTAGTTCCCGCACGTGAAGCTCAAGCTCCAAACGTTACATTTGCTATTGAAGCACCAGGCGCAATTGTAGTTTGGAAGCCTCATCAGTAGCTATCAGTGGCAATGACAAGCCCGCAGTAGCTGACATGTGATATATAGTTGATTTTACCTTTTGTTTATCCTCCTTGTCCTTTGTACAGGAGTGCAAGTACTCAGTAGTCTTTGGAACAGGAACGGTCACATATTTATGCTATGTAACTGGCTAATGTGAGGTGAAACAGTATGACACCTCAGTGCCACTGATCTGACGGTACCATGATAGTTAATGGTAGGTGTATAGTTTGAAATTCCTTCTTGCGAAGCGCTTGCTTTATGTATCTCGTAATTCTTCGACATGAGGGCAGGTTTTTTAAACAAGCAGCAAGGATCTCTGGCTTGTGGACTGTGGAACTTATTTGTTACGATCCCGTTTGCGGTCTGCGCTGTTTCTAGAACACAGTAGTTCTTAATACTTGGTTAGTACAATGTGATGGCCAGCATTCTAGGAATCAAAGAATTCGCATCGTCTCAGCTCCGATTTAAGTTGTTCCTCCATTTTTTTTTTGGCCTCACCGGGACACCAGCCATATAAGCCCAGTGCCACCCGGCGGGTTCAGGAGCCTACGGCCCCTCGCATGGGGGCATGGCAAACCGAGCGAGGCAGCTCCATGCCATCTACCTGATCGGCGGCTGCCACGACCCTGACAAGTGGGCCCATCTAGTCAGAGAGTACGCTTCTCATTCCTTCCTCCGGGAAGCCGCCCTCGTCTACGCCAGGAACCTGCCGCGCCAAACGCACCACCAGCCCCTCCTCCCCGTCCTCCTCAAGGCCGCCGCCGCCGCCGCTCGGGCCGATCATGGCCTCGGCAGGTCCCTCCATGCGGAATCCCTCAAGTCCGCGTTCGACCGCGACCTGCTCGTCGGCACCACGCTGGTGTCTATGTACTGCAAGCGCGGCACCCTCGCGGACGCGCGCAGGGCGTTCGACGAAACGCCGGACCGCAACGTCGTCACCTACAACGCGCTGCTCGCCGGCTACGCCGCGGCTGGGGACATGGACGGCGCCCTGGCGCTGTTCGGTGGCATGCGGTCCTGGACGTCCGTCACGTGGGCGACGCTGATCCGCGGGTTTGCGGAGAAAGGCGACATGGCAGAGGCGCAGAGGTGGTTCGACGCCACGCCGCCGGGCATGCGGACCGTCGTCACTTGGACCGTGGTCGTGCAGGGATATGTGGACGCGGGGGACATGGAGAGGGCGAGGGAGGTGTTCGACAGGATGCCTGCGAGGAACGCCTTCGTTTGGTCGTCCATGGTCACCGGGTACTTCATGGCTGGCGACGCCGAATCTGCGCAGGCAGTGTTCGACAGAATCCCTAGGAGGAACCTGGTGAACTGGAACGCGCTGATCGCTGGATATGCCCAAATTGGGTGCAGTGAGAAGGCGTTGCAGGCTTTCCATTCGATGCTGGAGGAAAGGGTCAAACCCGACGAGTTCACCATGGCGAGTGTGCTGTCAGCCTGTGCGCAGCTTGGGTCGCTAGAGCAGGGGAAGAAGGTTCATGAATTCATCAACAACAAGCATATCCGGAAGAACCACTTTGTGATGAACGGTCTGGTTGACATGTACGCCAAGTGTGGTGACCTCGCGTACGCACGATACATCTTCGACAACATGAGATGGAAGAACACTGAATGCTGGAACACCATGATCTCTGCACTTGCTAGCCACGGTCGGTGCGATGAAGCGCTCCAGCTTTTCTTTGCGATGGAGTGTTCAGAACAGAAGCCCAATACGATTACACTTCTTGCCGTGCTTGGAGCTTGCACACACGGAGGGTTTGTGGAGGAAGGCTTAAGAGTCTTCAACAAGTTTGATGCATATGGAGTTGAGGCAGGAGTGGAGCATTATGGCTGCTTGATTGATCTCTTAGGCCGGTCTGGAAACCTGAAGGAAGGCTATGAGATTGTCAAGAGCATGCCGGAGGAGCCCAACGAGGTGATCTGGGGATCGTTGCTTGGAGCTTGCAGAGTGCATGGTGACGCAGAGATGTCAAGATTGGTATCAGATGAAATCCATCGATTACATTCTAGTCATGGGTCGTCTAATGATGCAGAGTACATTGTGCTGTCAAATATCATGGCTGCTTCGGAGAGGTGGGAGCAGGCAGAGCAACTGAGGAGGAAAATGGCACGCCATGGGATTGAGAAGACTCCTGGCTGCAGTTCAATTGAGCTTGACATTCCTGAATGCCGAGTGTATGCAGGCAGTAGACAGTAGAGCTTTGTGCCAACTACATTGCTGTAAGTTCGTTTAACAATTTTGTCTCAGGCTTTTTCAGAGATTTGATTTCAGTAACTGGCCCAAGAAGAAAAGATCTTGATCTGCAGCACTTGATAAAAGGAAATCTAGATAGCGATCCTTACTTTGCTGTGCTACAACTTGTGGACTGCAATCACTGAACTTCCAGGTGTTTAATTTGGAAACTAAAATAATCACTGAAAATAAACCCATGTAAGTAAAATGGAGAATAAAACTATTGTGCTGTAGCCATTATACTACTAGGATTCTTTTTGCGCCAAGGCGCACATTGGCATATTAAAGATAAAAACATATCCATTTCAATCTTATAATAAATCCTATAAATCTAATAATCGAATAATCAATGCATGATGATTGTCTTTCATGCTACCGCTTTCCGATTAACCGGATCACTGAGCTTGCACAGAACTCTGCATTTTTTTGGGTCCACACACGCTTTTGTCAGTTCAGTGGCACTAAATCAGTACCAACTCTTGCCAAGATATCAGAACATACATTCCGCCGAATTTTATAACCCAGAAAAGCACTATTACTGGATTTCAAATACATAGACACATTGTGACTGACACTGACAGACAACAACATCACCTGATCATGTCAAACTCAGAAGTCATCAACCAAAGACAAAGTCCCTAGACAACCACTTCCCTATCAAAGATCCAACTGAACTTGACGTTCCTGGGCTCATCCTTCTTGGCCCTGTCCTCGGCGCGCTCCGCGGCCCGCCGCATCCTCGGCGCGAGCCCGCAGACGAAGTCCCTGGCCCTGCGGCCCTCGCCGGAGAGCCCGCTCTCCAGCGTCTCCAGCTTCCACCGCTTGACGAGGAACTCGACGATGTCCGCGTAGTCCCGGGCGGTGTACACGCCGAGGCGCTGCGCGACGGCGGCGAAGTGGTCGAACAGGTTCATGTCGCGGCCGTCGTGCATGAGGTGCGCGGGCATGGTGATCCGCTTGCGCATCATGTCCGCGATGGCGAGCATGGCGCCCTCTGGGTCGAGCTGCAGCAGCTGCTCCACGATGCGCCCGTACGCCGTCTCGTGCCGCTTCTCGTCGGCGGCGATAGTGCCGCAGGTGCGCGCCAGGACGTCGTCGCCGTGCGCCCTGGCGAGCCGCGCGGTGTTGCCGTGCGAGACGGCCGTCGCGCGCTCCTGGAAGCTCGTGTACACGAAGCCCAGGTACGGGTTGTTCTCCGTCCCCGGGTCCTGAAATTCAGAGAGCGCGGCCATAGGAGTCAGCGGTTGTGAGACTTTCGAACAATTTCATGATGGAGCATTGCGAGATCCGAAATGATGGTGACGGGCGCGTACCATGCCGGAGCCGATGAGGTACTGGACGGTCTTGTCGACCATGCGCATGTCGACGCGGCCGGAGAGGTACATGTACTTGCCGAGGACGTCGCCGTGGCGGTTCTCCTCGGCGGTCCAGGCGCGCGTCCAGACAGCCCAGGGGCAGGCGCTGGCGCCGGTCTCGTCGCGGACGCCGTCGAGCGTGTTGATCATGGTCTGGTACGTGGGCAGCGCCTCCTCCGTGATCATGTCGCCCACCAGCACGACGAAGTACTCGTCGGGCAGCCCCGCGGCGCGCGCGCGGAGCTCGCGGACCTCGTGCTCGAACATCTCGGACGACGAGTCCGGCAGGAACTCCGCCGGCTGCCAGCAGTCCTCCACGGGCTTGAGCAGCGGCAGCAGCGACCACGACGCCCAGCCCTCCAGGGACCGGAACACCTCCGCCTTCTCCGGCGGCATCGAGTGCGTCACGCGGGCGCGCGCCGCGGGCGCCGCCACCGCCACCGCCGCCGCGGACACGCGGCATTGCCCGCGGCGCGCGGGGCTGGCCGCCGCCGCCACCGGGGCCCGGGCGCGGACGGCCATACCGTGGGCCTGCATCGCTGGATCGGAAGCGAGAGGTGACTGTGGAGTGTAGTAGCGAGTGAGTTGCTTTGTTGGACGGCGAACGCCGGCGTGCGTGTATATAATCTTGGGGCCGTGACTGTCAGGTGGGAAACGCGACAAGCTGGATCGTGGCTGGTGGGCGGAAAACCGGTGGGTGCAGTGGTTTTGCGGGGGGTTTCTGCGGGAACTCGGGGGGCTAACGAATCCTGTGGGTGTCGCAACGGCCTGGGACACCTTCGTGGGTTTGCCTGCTTGGCCGGTGAGCGGCGAGGAGGAGACAGTTGGACGGCGACTCGGCGACGCGAGCAATGAACTCGGCCATCCAGCGAGATTTTGATCTCGGCCGGTGCCATCCGCCTCGAGTTTGAACCATTTCCTCCCTCTTATTCGGTGACGGCTGCAAATTGGGAGATTTGTGACAGCCATTGTTCGAGGACTAGGGTAACGTGGTCACGTACATGTACATGTACCGCTGCTGCGTCTTGGTCACGTAGATCTTGCTACTGCTGCTGCCTTGACGCCTTGTTGTTGAACATCGACCAAGGCGTGAAACGTTTTGGCGTTAACCGATCGGCCAAGGCTGATTAGCAAAGGCGGATTTCAGGTAAAACACCGAGCTCCGCCCCTGGGTTTTACGGCGGGAGTGGCACGTGCGGCGGGTGCGTGCCGCAAGTGTCAACCTCAGCAGCAGAAAACTAGTCTGGCGGGCTCCACCCACCACTTGTCCACCTATATAGTACTTGTTGTGTTGCCCAGTGAGACTTGTCAGCGCCGTGCGGCACCGGCACATGACAAACCAAAACCAGGCCCATAATCTTCAAGCCTAGCTAAACACCGAGAGGTTTTCGTGGAGGTTTGCTCTGCAGCCCGTCCTCCGCGTCAAGTCTTCGACCACGACACCACGCATGGCACGACTGGCGTTCGATTCGCTGCGTTGGAGCATGGCCAAACCATCGATTCGCTGCCTTGATCATGGCCAAACCATCTTCTTCATCAAATGATCCTTCACGCGTCGTCCGTCCGGTTTATGGCACCAGATTACACGTGAGTACGTGACCAAGACGCCGAGGCAATTTCTGTGACTGCTAGAGGGCTTTTTTTTTTTCCCCCTACGCTCCATCTGAGCTAGTGTTGTGTGTGGACTGTCATGGAGGCTGCGCGGCTGGACTGAGGCTCGGCCTGCTCAGAAAAGGCTGACCCAAGCCTGTTTTGCAAAGGTAACGGCCGGCCCAGTAGCCCTGTAATAGCTTTGCGGCACAAATACCTCATCAAAATAAAGGGAGGTGGAGAGTACCAAAAGAAGCAGGCCCAACAACGGTGCTAGACAAGTGCCTGGGCTCTCCTGGCGGGAAAAAGTCCATTTTACTTCCCTCAAGTATGCCCAAGGTCTAGTTTTCCTCCCTAGACTCCAATCTCTACCTAACGAAATCTGCACCATTGGTCCTCAAACCAGGCAATTCCACGTCATCTCTAAACTAGAATCTTCGTATGGCGCTTCAGGATTATCTGAACCGTATATTTTTTTGCCTGCCTACGAAAGTTCGAGACCTGCAGGATCCATCGCGAAGGGGCTGGCGACGCCTTGCGAGACCGACGGAGTTCGTTAACCCCGTCAACATAAAAAAAATACTGATATAATTCCTTCTCGGTTGTTCATCTTCGCCCATGTAAGATTGAACGGAGCACTTTCGTCCAGAGCACTCCGTCCCTCCCACGCGAGCAGCGTAGCAGATCAACATTTAATCCTCCATCCCGCCTTCCAGGAACATCACCCACCTCTCACAATCATCATCCGCGGCAAGCCGGCACCTGGACGCCCGGCACTCTGTCGGTCTCCTCTGGAGTGCCGATCTCTTCTGAGGCCCGGCACTCTGTCGCTCTCTTCTGTCGCATAAAAGATATACCTGGCCGTCCGGGAGTCAGCTGAATCTCTACGCCAAAAAAGGTACCCGCTCTTAGGTTCCATCCTTGCTTTCAAATTTAGCGTATTCGTTTGTGTGTCTGATGAGCGTTTATTACTCTCCCCTTAACAAGGAACGAAGAACAAATGTATTGGCATATAAACTCCTGAACTCCAGTATTAAACATGTATAATGCTATTTTAAATTAAATTACTTACAAATTTCAATAAACTAATAATTAACTAATATGATTAAATTACCAACAAATTGATGTATTGCAAATACAAATGTAGCATGTCTACTAAAATTTCAACAATTAAAAGCACATTGCCAAAATGAACAATTTTCTCAACAAGATTGCAGTGTTCTTTCTTGCTTCTGAATTTTTTCAGTAGGCACACTTGTTCTTCCTAACAAAAATCTTACACTTGTTATAAATTTAAATAAACTATGGCAGCCAAACTTCAAAACAACAACATTAAATAATAAGAAAAGTGCTCTGTAAATTATTTGCTGATAAAATGCAACCTGATAGTATACTTTTTAGGGTTCATACTAAAATACAGTCCCTGTTCTTCTGCATTATTACTATTCTATTATCACAATTCGTTGATGTTTCATCCACATTTACTAATCCTTTGTTTTATGTTTATGTCGTGCCGCCATCTATAAACAGAAATGGAAAAAAGATCATATGAATCTGATCAAGAACTTACCAGCCGTCAAAATAAAAGACATAAATCGATATATTCTGTGGACAATACAAATGTGAATAAAGAAAAGACAAAAAAATAAGATACAAATGAAAATACAAGAGAGGAAACGAAAGCTAGAAGATATGAAAATACAAGAAGTCATTAAACGAAGATGCTTGCAACTAGACCAAAAACATGCATATTTATCTTTACCTTATGGTATGGTATACTTCTGCCCTGAACAAATACAATATCTGAAAGAGACATATGAGCAAAGATCATATTTGGTAATACCAAAATATAGCTGCAAATATTGCCATTCAATATTTTGGTTCGAGGAACGCAACAAATATGATACTGAACGAGGCCATGGAGAAGTATTATACTCCAACCGTTGTAAATATGGAAAAATCAAAATACCACCATTCAGAGAGCCCCCAAGATTTCTTAAAGCACTATTGGATTACAAAGGAGATGGATACTCAAGACATTTCCTACAAAAGATACGCCAATATAATAGCATGTTTGCTTTTACATCAATGGGTGGAAATATTGACAGAAATATAAATCATGGAGAAGGCCCATATGTATTTCGAATAAATGGTCAAGTGCACCATCGTATAGGATCACTATTACCTGAACCAAATAAAATACCAAAATTTGCTGAACTGTATATTTTTGATACCAAAAATGAAATAGAAAATAGAATACGGGCCTTGTGTAAGGAAGATCCTGATACAACTGATCTTAACCCAGATATAATAAAAGGGTTGCAAAAAATGCTTGACGAGCATAACCCATTAGTAAAAGTGTTTCGGCATGCACGTGACCTACTTGAAGAACATAAAAATATCGATGTTAGTATTCGAATCATAGGAGCTAATAAAGGAGACTCAGTTCAATATGAAATGCCACATCCAGAAGAACTAGCAATATTAATAGTAGGAGATGTCACACTAGAAAATTATGAACGCGATATTATCGTTAGTAATCAAAACAAGGGACTACAACGAATATCAATATTTCATCCTGCATATATGCCATTGCAATATCCATTGTTATTTCCATATGGAGAAAGAGGATATCAGCTTGGTATACATTACCATGACAATACAACAATTCATAAAAGCAAAAGCAAAAGGAACAAAGTAACAATACATGAATTTTTTAAATACCATATGCATTATCGAAGTAATCAACCCAACCCTTACTTATGCTATGGTCGATTATCAAAACAAGCGATAGTAGATGCACGAGCAATGGAGGATGAAGACAGGCTTCAATTTATTGCAAAGAACCAAAAAAAACTAAGAGCTGAATATATTCAAGGAATATTTGACGCAATAGAAAAAGGAATGACCAAAGCAAATCAAATAGGAAAAAGAATACTTTTACCTTCTAACCATGTTGGCAGTAAACGTTATGTAGTCCAAAATTATCATGATGGTATAGCAATTTGTCGTGTATATGGACCGCCGGATCTTTTCATAACATTTACATGTAATCCTAAATGGACAGAAATAACTTCATCTATCCTAGAAGGCGAACATCCAAATGACAGACCTGATATTACAGTACGTGTATTCCATATGAAACTAGAACAATTACTACAAGACATACGTTGTGGTTTAATCTTTGGGCCTATATTAGCAATACTGTATTCTATAGAATTCCAAAAAAGAGGATTACCTCATGTTCACATGTTAGTTTGGTTGGATAAAACAGGAAATGAAATAACAACTAATACCATAGACACTTGGATATCTGCTGAAATACCTGATCCCATGAAAGATCCTTTAGGATATGTGCTTGTATCTAAACACATGATGCATGGACCATGTGGAGAGAAAAATTGGAACTGTCCATGTATGAAAAAAGGAAGATGCTCCAAATTCTATCCAAAGGAATTTCAAGAAGAAACCAATTTTACAGATACAGGTTTCACATTGTATCGAAGACGAGACACAAGCATATACATATGTAGAGATAATCACAACTTAGATAATAGATGGGTTGTTCCTCATAATATACTGCTTCTTAAAAAATACCAAGCACATATAAATGTAGAATATGTAAACAAAAGCAGGGTCCTAAAATATTTATGTAAATATGTAAATAAAGGTCCAGAGCGAGCAAAGATATTCTTTGAACGAATAAAAAGAGGTCAGGATACCCCAGTAGACCAACAAAGCAAAGATATCGATGAGATCAAAGAATATCTAGATTGTAGATATATATGTGAACAAGATGCACTGTGGAGATTACTTGGTTACGAGATACACTACCATTGGCCACCAGTTGAAAGACTACCTGTTCATCTACCGCTAATGAATTTAATTAAGATAAACAAAGATGCTCAACTAAGAGATATAGTTAATGATCCAAATAAGAAAAAAACAATGCTTACAGAATGGTTTGTTACAAACATAGAACATGAGGAAGCAAAAGAACTTACATATTGTGAGTTCCCACTCAAATGGAGATGGGATGACACAAATAATAAATGGTTGAAGCGCCAACACGGATTTAAAATTGGAAGACTATACTATGTGAACCCCGCAGAAGGAGAACGATTTTATTTACGAATGCTCTTAATGATCGTAAAAGGTGCACAAAGCTATGCTGATATCCGAACATATAATGGTATTGTATACCAAAGCTTTAAAGAAGCATGTGCATCAAGAGGATTGCTAAATGATGATAATGAGTGGTATAATACATTTGAAGAAGCTACCAAGTGGGCAACACCTTCACAACTACGAAACTTATTTACAACAATGCTTACATTTTGTGACTTAAAAGATGAAAGAGATTTCTTCAACAAAAATTGGTATAAAATGGTAGACGATATTCAACACCAGCTAACACAAAAATATTATCCAATTAAATATGTCCCTAATGAATTTGAGCTACAAAATCTACTACTCGAACAATTAGAAGAAATTTTTTCTAGAAATGGACAAAACATAAGCACCTTTAACCTTCCTCGTAGATCGTCATCATGCTATGAATTTGACATCAACAATCAATTAATTCAAGAAGAAATGAGCTACGATGTACAATATCTAGAAGAAGAGGCAAATAAATTATACTCACAATTAAACAAAGATCAAAAAGAAGCTTTCCATCAAATAGTTGAAAGTGTTCTAAACAACAAATCAAAATTTTACTTTGTATCTGGTCATGGAGGAACTGGGAAAACTTTTTTGTGGAACACAATCGTATCATATCTAAGAGCACAAAAGAAAATAGTGCTAACAGTTGCATCATCAGGCATAGCCTCTCTATTACTCCCAAATGGCCGTACAGCTCATTCAAGATTCAAAATACCTATTGAAATAGATGAGATGTCCATATGTGAGATAAAACGAGGCACAAAACTTGCTAAACTACTCATTGAAACTTCCCTTGTAATATGGGATGAAGCTCTAATGACAAACAAACAATGTTTCGAAGCATTCGATAGGTCCTTGAGAGACATAATGTCTGAAACCACAAAAGAAGCTTCTGATATACCATTTGGAGGAAAAGTCGTCGTTCTTGGTGGAGATCCAAAACAAATACTCCCTGTTATAGAAAATGGATCAAAATTACAAATTATAAATGCTTCAATCTTTAAATCATATCTTTGGAAACAAGTAACTACTATATATCTTACTGAGAACATGCGACTAAAAAAATAAACCCGAACAGTGTAGAATACAAGCAAATTGAGTCTTTCAATAATTGGATACTGAGTGTTGGCAATGGAACTATCAAAGAACAATGTAAAGACGATGACTCAGACTCAATGTTAGTAGAAATACCTGAAGAGCTACTTATAAAAACTACAGGCCATAAAATAGAAGCACTGGTAAATTGCACTTACCCTGATTTTCAAACTAAGTTCCAAGAGCCAGATTACCTCAAAGAGAGGGCTATACTGTCTACTACTAATGAAATTGTCGATGACATAAATAACTATATGATAAAACTACTACCTAGCCCCGAAAGAGAATATTTGAGTGCAGATAGTATATCAAAATGTTCAGACACGATAAATGATGCAAATATCTTATATCCTGTTGAATATCTTAACACCCTCAATGCAAATAACTATCCACCACATAAACTACTACTCAAAATTGGTGTTCCAATAATGCTATTGAGGAATCTTAATCAAAGTTTAGGACTATGCAATGGAACGAGACTAATAGTAACTCGCTTAGGAGATAATGTTATAGAAGCAGAGATAATAACTGGTACACATGCTGGACAGAAAACATGTATTCCAAGAATAAATCTAACAACAAAGTCATCTCATTGGCCATTTACTTTAAACCGCCGTCAATTTCCTGTCAAAGTTTGTTACTCAATGACTATCAACAAAAGTCAAGGACAAACACTATCAAACGTAGGAATATATTTAAAGAAACAGGTGTTTACACATGGACAACTATATGTTGCATTATCACGTGTTACGAGCAAAAAAGGCTTAAAAATACTGATTGAAAATGAGGATGGATCTTGTGGATCAAAAACACATAATATAGTATATAGAGAAGTACTTCAATCAATTTAACGTCAGAGCACTCCCTTGGTTGCCTCTGTCATTTCTCACCTCCGGCCGTCAGAGCACTCCCTTTTACCATGCTGTCTGATATGCTACTTGCCACTTTTCATCCACGTCCTTTCCTGCCCTTTTACGAATAAGGACGATATTGGTACACCCAAGATTTCTGATGTTATACTTAAGGGGTATCTGGATACCTAATGCTAATGCCAAAAGTGCTAAAATTTAGTACTAGCTCATGGGGACCTTAACCTGCATCGACTTCATTTTCGATGTCAACATTCTATGATTATTAGTGTAACAGACTATTTTTCAGAAAAATAGAAGTATCTAAATTTTTGTAGTTATTATATCAAGGGTGTAATGTAACTACCACGTTTGGAGAATTGAGCTGTATTGTTATTCATATCATGACATCATGCTAACTGTTGAATAGATTACTACTAACTTAGGTACTCCCTCCGTTCCAAATTGTAAGTCATTCCAACATTCTTGGAAAGTCAAAGCATCTTAAGTTCGACCAAGTTTTTACAATAAAGTACTAACATTTATTATATCAAATAAGTATCGTTAGATTGTTCATTAAATATATTTTCATAGTTATATCTATTTGGTGCCATAAGGGCACGTACAAAGGTTTAGACAGCTGCTGTCTGTGTCCTGTGCCATGTCACACGCAGACAGCTAAAAAGACAGCTTATACAGTGGGTCGTCTATTTAGCCGTCTACAAACTATTTAATTCATGTATAAGCATATAAATCAATGTTGATCAAGTACAAATTTGATCTTTGTAGCCATGTAAACAACAATAGACCCATCAGGAAGCACAAGAGATAAATTCACACGGTCACATCACAGGAGCTCAGTTCACACGGTCACATCATAGGGGCACAGTTCACTTGATCAAAAATTCACAGAGGATCTCATTTCACACCTAAGGGCCTGTTTAGTTCGGTGAGAAATGGTATGCGTTCGGTGAGAAAGTTCATACCATGGACGGTCAGCAACAGCCGAGCTCAGTTCGCAGGATAGTTCAGCACAGTTCATGTAAAAGGATGTCAAAATTCACAGGAAAAAGGATGTCAGTACAGTTCAGGTAAGCACTCATCAATTTGCCATGCTGAGCAAGCTGATGACAGTGAACATTACCCAAAAAAACTCAGTTCAAGTTTATCCCAATAGTGAATCTGCATTTGATAAGAGTAGCAGATCAAGTGAGAATTGAAGGCTTTGGGGCTTTCACATGAGGTCCTCTAGGCTGGAAGCTCCACACTATTCGGTAGCAAAAGAAATAAAGAATTCTGAACAAGTGTGAGACTGTTTCTGGAGATGCATTCTGTACATTCATATGGCCCTGGCACTGTTTCTGGAGATGCATTCTCTACATTCATATGGCCCTGGCACTGATTTTTTGTATTCTGTACTGTCCAGGCTTTTGTCCTTGACACTTTTGCTTATTCAAAATAGCTGAATGATTATGTGCCAAATAGTATTGCAGATATAGTGCCCAAAGTATTGTCACTTTACATCATCGTCCACAACTATTGCTAATGTAATTTCCGTTGTTTAATATATTCTTCCCGTTACTTGCTGCGTTATTGTGAACTTGATAGGGTTTTAGCTAATACACGTTGGTTGACCTTGTTCTCAGTGCTGCAGTCGACCGATCGACCACCCCCAAATTATGCCAGATTCTGAATAACTTTGCACAAACTATATGGGAAACTTAGAAAAACCAGCATTGCAAATAAAATAAATAAGGTAAAAGCAATTTGAGTAATAACATAAAATGGTTACCCAAAAGAAAACACTGGTCCAACTCCAAATGGCGCGGCAACGCCGCGCCCATGGTTCTAGTACCAGCTAAACCAACCCCCTCTGCTTTCAAAACCGTTCAATTAACCTCCTACAAGCCTTTTTCGAAAGTGGTTTTTTAATTAAAAATAAATCTAGTAAATACCTAATGAGGTTATTAAACCACGAAAAATATCCCTAAGATTCTAGAAATTTTGAGAAAAATCATAAAGATAGATCAAGACATGATAAACCTAAATAACATATTTAGATCTCATGAAAATATATATAGAATCTTCCAAAAAATATATTAGTCTCAAGTAAAATAAGAAAATATCTATTTTTTTTTGAAAAACTACCGTAATATTCTAATTCATGACTAAGAAATTAGGAACTTTTCACAATATAAATATGAGATGTAGAGATCATAAACGTAACATATATTAACATTGAATGCATTTATGATAAATGTATTCAAGATGAAATTAGACATAGATTATAATATTTTTATATTATTTTAATTTTTATAATTTTCCATTTTGCTAGAGCTAATCCAAATTTTAGAAGATTTTATTGATATTTTCACTAGTTTCAAATATTTTATTTGGGTTTATTGTATCCCAATCCATCTCTAGGACTTTTCTCAAAATTTTTAGAAGCCTAGGAAAATTTTCATGGTTTAATAATCTTATTAGGTATTTACTAGATTTATTTTTCATTGAAAAATACAAAACCATCTTTGAAAACCGCTTATAACCGAGACAGGGAGGTTAAGTGCACGGTTTTAAAAGTTGAGGGAGGTAGGTTACCCGGTTTTGGAGTTTAGGGATGAAAGCTGGACTTTGGGTATAGTTGAGGGAGGTAAAGTGGACTTTTTCCCTTTGGCTCCATCGCGTTAGCTGTGAGTGGAACTTGGTCCAACACAGCCCAACTCGTTAGACTTGGGGCAACACCACGTCACAACAAGGCAGAAGCGCCGTCATTAAACGCGAGGAGAGAGGGCGAGCGACAGGATGGCGTTTGGCAAGCAAAACAGCGACGGGACGGGCCCTCGTGAGGTTGACGTCGATGGGTGCACGGATCACCTGACACCTCCAACCGTTTGGCTCTGCCCTGCCAAATCCTCGCCGGAAGTCGGTAACGCAGCGACCGGCGGGCGGACAAACATGTGTGGCCCGGTGGCCGTCGTTCAGGCAAACATCCAGGCTTCTCCAGTCCTCCTTGTCCACCTTGGCTCCTCCTCCAATTATCCTCCTTCCAGTCTTCCGTCCAAGGACCGGCTGCACCTCCCTCTCGCCATCGCCACAAAGTCAAAATGCAAGCGGCCGTCACGCCGCTCGCCGCGCGCTACGCCGCCGCCATGCGGCCCCCACGTACTCCCCGTTCCCCACATGCCAGTGAGGAGTAGCCATCTTTTCAGACCTAAAAGAACTTTCGTAAAGACACCTTTGGATCACAAGAGTATTTAAATCGCCGACTTCACAACCACCGCGAGCGTCGCCGCCTGCCCGCCTCAGCTCCTCCGCGGACTCGGCCTCCACCGCGCGGGAGCTCACCTCACCAGTCACCACCCGCGAGTCGCGACGCGCTGGGCGCCGGCACCGCTGCTGGATCGGGAGCCCAAATCGCGCCCTGATTCTGGGTCTTATAGCGGCCGCACCCGCGCCGGCGATCGCGGGGAGAGAGGGAAGGGAGCACCACTCGGCGGAGGTCGGTGAGTTCCTGATCTGCCCTGGTGCCATCCTGCATAAGCTGTCGTCGCCTTTGCCTTCCAACAACCGACCGGCTCAGAGCTCCCTGATCTCAGCTCGATCCAGTCGATTCGCCGGGCAAATTTGAATCACGGAGGGCGGAAGGTGAAGCATCAATCGAAGAGATTCATCGGCGCTTCGGAATTGGGAGGAAGCCGCCCCTGCGGGATTCGAAGTGATTTTTGGTTTCGCAGAGTTTTACCCTGAGTTGGTTTCAAGCCGATTTGGCAACAGGGAAGCTGTGGAATGGGAGATCGGGCGGCGGCGGGGGAGGGGAGATGGTGAGCGGGAGCTTCAGCCGGAGCACATCGGCGCGGCTCACAGCGAGGGGCGGCGTCGGGAGCCCGCGGGTCTCGACGCCGGGGGCCGCGCACCGGAACTGGTGGGCGGCGGCGCCGTCGGGGCCTTCGTTCGAGCGCATCGCCTTCGCGTTCTTCCTGGCCGCCCTTGCGCTCGTGCTTTCCTGCGCGCTGTACCTCTACGTCTTTCGGCACCCAGACCGGGACCGTGCGGTCGCCGAGTTCGCCGGCGAGAATCTCGAGTCCTGCGACGTGTTCGACGGCATCTGGGTGCCCGATGATAGGTACCCATTGTACAACAGCTCCCAGTGCCCGTTTGCAGAGAGGGGCTTCAATTGCCTGGCCAATGGAAGGAAGGATCTCGAGTACCTCAAGTGGCGGTGGAAGCCCCGGGGATGTGATTTGCCGAGGTTCAGTGCTCGTGCTGTGTTGCAGTGGCTGAGAGGGAAGAGGGTCGTGTTTGTGGGAGATTCCATGAGCCGAACACAGTGGGAGTCCTTCATTTGCTTGCTCATGACTGGGGTGGATGACCCAAAGACGGTTTATGAGGTTAACGGCAATCAGATCTCGAAGACGATCCGATTTTTAGGAGTGAGATTTGAGTCGTTCAACCTTAATGTGGAGTTCTTCCGGTCCGTGTTCCTTGTGCAGCAGATTCCTGCACTTCGCCATGGGCGCAGAAGGGTCCGGGCGATCCTCAAGCTGGATAAGTTGGATGATTTAAGTAGTAAATGGGAAAATGCAGATGTTCTTGTTTTCAACTCTGGGCATTGGTGGACTGCTAGCAAATTATTTGACATGTGAGTTCTCTTACTTTAATTCAAAAACCTTTTGTTCTTTGCTAGCCATTAAGTTAACTTATAAATTTTCATTAGTTAATTCTTTTATCAACATCAACTCTTCAAACATACAATCCATGAATCCATGACGGTTTATATAGGCAGCAAAGTGTTCCTATGGAATATGTCACCACCATTTAGCATATGCAACTTCTAAGCAACTTTGTAGGATTAAAGGGTCTGTTATCTTTCAAAAGAATTCAAGCAAGTTTTACTTGTTCCTATGAATCAACATTTAGGTGCATTCTTGGCAGAAATAATGAGTGATTGAGGATAAAATGTCTAGAAACCAGTTTACAAGATTGATGTGATTGCCATGACAACTGGTGTTGTATCAGTTCTAGTTGTTCCTTGAAGTCATAGCAACATAAAAGTGTATTAGGTTCTCCTGTCACCTCATTTTTTCTTGTTGATGTTGATATATTAGTCTGTCTGAATACTGGTCAAGTTTCATTCAGAAAAGAATACTGGATATGTATGATCCAAGCGGACCTTATGATTTTGATGATGCAAAGTTTAGTTTAGTGCTTCTTTCACTTGTCATTTTATTGTTTTCCTTTGTTCTTTTGGCTTGTTGATGTGTTCAGTGTTATAGAAGTGGACCGGCTCCATTGTGCCCATGTTTCTAAGATCATGAGTTCATGACATAGTAAATGGGTAATATGATTTTTTTTGGTGATATTGAAACTTCAATGTTTTATGGAGGAAGTGAATGTTTAGAATAGTAACAACAATGCTTAGGTATTTTGATTGCTTAGCTTTAATGGCTACTGACTTCCCCTCAATGCTATTGTCATGATAAGTTTCCTGGTTTCCTTATTCAAGCCTGATCTTTGCCAACAGGGGTTGCTATTTTGAGGCTGGAGGTGTGCTTAAACTGGGAACGTCCATTAATGCTGCTTTCAAAATGGCACTGGAAACATGGGCTTCATGGGTGAAAGAGAGAGTTGATTTAAGACGAACACGAGTGTTCTTCCGTACATATGAACCATCTCATTGGAGGTGCGTTTTTTTTATAAAATGCAAAAGTACATTTCTTAATTTTCTTTGCTGCACACTTGCACTCTAGAAGTAACTACAATTTGAACTGAATATTTAGAGTCGCTACATGAGGTATCAGTATGATTGTGGAGTTATTCAAAAAGCAAATTTGCCTAATTGAGATTTTTTCATATTTACAGTGGCTTAAATCAAAAGGTTTGTGAAGTAACAGAACAACCTACAACTGAGGCCAAAGGAAATGACAGGAGAGAATTTGGGGATATACTTGCTGATGTTGTGGCCAATACGAGTGCCCCTGTCACTGTACTAAATGTGACTTTGATGGGGGCCTTTAGAAGTGATGCTCATATTGGCCTTTGGAGTCATCCTAATACCATACTTGATTGCAGCCACTGGTGCCTTCCTGGAGTTCCAGATGCTTGGAATGAACTTGTATTTTCCCACCTGTTGACAAATGGTGAGTTCCTTATTATGATAATATTCCTATATGATATTTTCATAGAGCGTGTGCCTGAATGAACCAAGTAAAATACTGTGTTAGTATATATGCAATGCACATATATTTGATGCCGCAATTCCTGCACAATATCATGTGACGATGATTCCTAGACCTGAACTTGGGAGCCATAATAAAGAGTCAAAACCAATTATTAATGCAACTTTGAGAATCAATCTACATGTGTATGCATGAGATTCAGAAACGTTATCCTGAAAAATTGATCCAGAAATTGTGTATGAGGAATACAGTGCTCTTCCATGATCATTAATACTAGCTCCAGAATTCCAGAAAGAACTTCATATTATTTTTACTTGATGAACTCTCCTGATGAAGTTCAATGGTGATGTGATGGTTTCTCTCGTCCGATTCCACAGGTTGGCGACGGCTGGTTAGCTGACTGTTGACGTGACATACTCATTTTCTTTCTACTCCATAATTTCTGTTCTGTTTGCTGCAAGAAGTCTTTGAGACAGCGGCGTCTTCAGGCGAGCTGTGTTACATTCATCTTTCTTTTATTTCCCCTTCAACTGCTCACGCAGGAATGCACATCTCCTGAGTCCTGAGACATAGATTTTTGTGTCATTTCGCCTTTTGGCTGTTTAGGCATAGTCGCATAGAAACAGATCACAGGCAACCTGTATGTAACAATAGTTCATTTGGAAAATTTTGGAAATTTAATTCTTATGCATGAGACAACTTTACTGCATCTTTTTCATCAGGTACGCCATCAAATGAAACTGTTATGAATATACAATTACTGTGTCAAAATCAAAACAACATCTTTTTGCAGCTTTGCGCAGTTGCACCGGAGCTCGCCCACTGCCCGTCTGCCCCCAGTGGAAGCCGGTGCGCTGTGTGCCGACCATTTCACAATGAAGCTGTGATCCCGTGACCGGGTACCGGAATCGGGTCGCCTCGCAACCCGCAACAAGAGAAAAAACATCCGTTCCAGTCTGCGGCCTGTGCCGGGCAATGTGCCATTATCCCGTGAGCAGAAAGCTTCCGGAACATTGACAGAAACCTCCAGTGTCACATGATGGATCATACAAACTGCTGTGTGGCAGCACGCCAAGGTACGAACGGCCCTAAGCGTACGTGTTCGCGTGTCGCGGTAACCTCTTCGTGTCTTTTTCCCGAACCAGCAGCCGGCAGATACCGTGCCAAATTAACCAATCAATGCACTTACTCTAGAGGCAATCAGGCAGGGCAAGGGATGCAATCACGCAAGCATGCCTTCTGCCGTCCACGCTGCAGGCTGCACGGTCGTGAAATTTCAGTTCGTGTCCCTGCTGTGCCCATGAACGTAAGCATCGGGTTTTTTTCTTATAATAACATAAGCGTTGATGAGCTAACTAATACTCTTTTTGCTAATAACATTTTACCACTTGATTTATTTAAAAATTTAATGCAAATATATGAAAAGATAGGTTATGTTTAAAGTATATATGATGATAAAGTTGGTCATGAACAAAATAAATGATACTTACATATTTAGTAAGACGAATGGTCAAACATTACGAAAAAAATCAACTGTGACAACTAATTTGGAATGGTGGGAGTAGTGAAAAAACAACTAGGTGAAACTTAGAGCTCATCTTGAAGCTCGAACGTTTGTCTTGACGATTTGAATTGCGAGTATACAGTTTGAAAATTATAAGTTACCGCTTGCTTCATAGTGATGTACGGGCACAGAAATTCAAACCAACAATAAGCTAAATTCATTGGAGAAAAGAGAAATGTAAACCAACAGACACTGAGACACGGCCTGTAAAACAAAAGATGACAACTCAGCGCAAGTGTTTTCAGTCACATAAATTCATCGAGTGGTACTGTCCATTGCCATGGGCAGGGCACACGGCTTGAGTTTTTGGTTTTGTTGTCATCCACGTAGGGTCTTGGCTAAATGAACGACCCTTCGTCCTAATAAGCAGTGGAGCTATCGCCTTGACAAGTCTTTTTTTTTCACAAACATGTGACTAGTCATGTCTGACTGCATTCTAGTCGATGTGACGGATGAGAATAGTAAAAAGTTGCGAAACTTGCCGCAATGGACGCCGGTGGTGATTCAAGTAGCAATAAACGGGAGGACAGTGAAAACTCATGTTGACCAAGGCGAGTGTGGAGAAGAGTAGAAGACACAAGAGGGATCTGCAAACATGACAATGGCTACTTTCACAGATAGGGTCGGCATCACGGTCGTTTAGGAGTGACATTGAAAACCATGAGAAAATATGTTCCGGATGAATATATATATCTATCTAAAACCAATGCCATATCATGGTCCGAATTATACATTATATAATTTTTTCTTGCCACTACAATTTGCAAAATCCCTAGTTTACCATGATACATGTGGCTTTAATGTCGTTGACATGTCAATGAAAAATAATGGACTGTGATATTTCCCAGGGTCGATATCTACATAATTTTGAGCTACACTAGTCTACCTATAGGTGTTATCAGTTATCATATTACCATCAGAGACATTGAACGGTTTGAAATATGTAAACCAAATCAATAAAACTGGAAGAAAAATCAACCGAAAGAATTCACACGAATGCTTTCCCCCTACTTTCCGTTACATTTCCACAATTCCATCCATCGAAATCCCCATCCACCCCTTCCCTTTCACCGGACCACCACCATTCCCCAACTCCGTCGATCTGCCGGAATGCCGGCCTGCCTCTGCCCGTCTCCGCCCGCAATATAACCACCCCCGACCACCGCACACTCCAGTAGCGACTCCGCTCCTCCCCGTCGCGCGCGCACGCACGAACAACGCCACCCAACCGTCACCGATGCCTCCTCCGTCTCGCCTCCTTCCCCTGCTCCTCGTCCTCCTCTTCCACCTCCCCGTCTCCCTCTCCTCCCGCCACAACCACCACCGCACCCCCTCCGGATCCCCGTCCCCGTCGCCGGCCGCGCCACCGGCGTCCTCCGACTGGGCGCCACTCGCGGTGCTGCTGGCCTGCAACGCCACCCGCTTCCAGCAGGCCTGCGTGTCCACGCTCTCCGGCGCCGGCTCCGACGCCTCCACCTCCGACCTCCTCGGCGCGACGCTCTCCGCGCTCCGCGCGCGCCTCCCGGCCGCCGTCTCCACGGCCAAGTCCGTCCTCGCCTCCTCCTCCAACGTGAACCTCTCCAACGCCGCCACCAACTGCCTCACTTTCCTGTCCCTCTCCTCCCACCGCCTCTCGCCGTCCCCCTCCCCTTCGCTGCTCTCCGCCTCCACCGCGCTGCTCCACCTCTACGACTGCTGGTCCGCGTACAAGTACGTCAATTTCTCCCGGACCATTTCCGACGCCATGGCCTACCTCGACGAAACCATCGTCATCAACAGCAACTACATCTCCATGCTCGCCGCGCGGCAGCGCTTCGGCGACGGGACTTCCCTCTGGCGCCCGCCGCAGACGGAGCGCGACGGATACTGGCCGCCCGCCGCCGCCGCCACCGCCGCGGAGGCCGACGTGGACGCGCTCGGCGTGCCTAAAGGGCTGCCCGCGAACGCGACGGTGTGCGCCGCGGGGTGCGACTACAAGACGGTGCGGGAGGCGGTGGCGGCGGCGCCGGACTACGGCGAGGGGGCGTTCGTGGTCCACGTGAAGGAGGGGGTGTACAAGGAGACGGTGAGCGTGCCGTGGGAGAAGACGAACGTGGTGCTCGTGGGCGACGGCATGGGGAAGACGGTGATCACCGGCGACCTCAACGCCGACACGTCCGGCGTGTCCACCTTCAACACGGCCACCGTAGGTGCGTACTCCTACAGCGTATCTCCTCGACCGCTCTACGTATTCTGCTTTATCTGTACGGCGTACCGCTTCCTTGCCCGTCGTACGCGTGTACGTGCATGGAATCAACGCGATCTCGTGACCCAAGCATTTTTAGGCACAGCCGTTTGGCCGCACCGAAAACGCTTTCCGTGGATTAGATCAGATCAGATGTTGTGACGCGGGCCTTTAACTCCTTTTGTACGTTGCATCCGGCATGCCACATGACTGTGCCCATATGAGAACGTCGCCTTAGGACCTGTTTAGTTCGGAGAAAAAAAAGTTTGCGAATTTTACTGTAGCAATTCTAAATCTAAGATTAGAGGACTAAACATGATCTAATTATAAAACTAATTACATGGATGGACGGAAAATCGCGAGACGAATCTATTAAGCCTAATTAATTCGTCATTAGAGATTGTTTACTGTAGCACGACGTTGTCTAATCATGACCAAATTAGGCTTATTAGATTCGTCTCACAAAGTTACCGGGGGTTATGGAATGGGTTTTGTCATTAACACACGTTTAATACTCCATACATGTAAGATTTCCTTTGATGAATAGTGAAGTTTGGGGTGGAAAACAGGGCCTAAATGCATACATTCATCAGCATTCGACATCATACGAAGGATTGAGTTCTCATGAGGGCAAAGTTGTCCAAATAGTTGGTGGAGCTGTAGCCTTTGTTTTTCAAAGGGAATATTCAAATGTGACCTGGATAAACATAAAAGTTTTGCTTCCGGAAACATCTAACGGCATGCGTACTAGTAGTCTTTTGACTGGTTAGGAGTAGCTGCTCAAGTGCTAAGCCTGCTGCCCTGATGTTGGTGTACATTTTCATCACTCAAGATAGACAGTTCACTGTGTTCGTGTCGAGCAAATAATCTGGCAAAAGTCCTGATACAATTCTTTAGTAGCAAATAATCTGCCCTGATATGATTTTGGTAACTGTTGGCAGTAATTCTCTGCCAACAAGTCTGCTCGTGACAGGCAATTAGTGCTACAGGGAAATCAAGATCGATTCATCACTTACCAAGAGTAGCATGTACACTAGGACAAATGCAAATGCATGTGGTCCATGCCGGGTAGGAGTAGGACGGACAATGCGGTGTAGCGACACGAGGGAGCTTGCTAGTTGCTCCTAGCCTCCTAGGCTATCCAAACACTCCACTTTCCCGTGCCCTCCGTCTCCGTCTGCCGCAGCCCCCACAAAAACCCAAAGCCGTGCCGCGTGTCGTGGTTAGCCTACACCTACAGGGCAGGCAGCACCGAACCGGACGAGACACGATTGATCGTGTAGTCAATTCACCAAGAAAAAACTGCCTCCGATCCACCGCCTACGTCTCAGATTTTGTCGTGCTCCCCATCATTCATGTGCGACGAACGAAATGCGATCGATCGATGTTCCTGCTTGTCTACAGCGACCTCACTCAATGTCGAAAATTCTGAATAGTTTCCCTTTGCTTTGATTTCGTGGCAAGCGCAGGCGTGCTCGCGGACGGGTTCATGGCGCGCGACCTGACGGTGGCCAACACGGCGGGGCCCGACGCGCACCAGGCCGTGGCGTTCCGCTCCACGGGGGACCGCACGGTGCTGGACACGGTGGAGCTGCAGGGCCACCAGGACACGCTGTACGCGCACGCCATGCGCCACTTCTACACCCGCTGCCGCGTCTCCGGCACCGTCGACTTCGTCTTCGGCAACTCCGCGGCGGTGCTCCACGACACGGCGCTCGTGGTCGTGCCCCGCCAGCTCCGCCCCGACAAGGGCGAGAGCGACGCCGTCACGGCGCAGGGCCGCACCGACCCCGCCCAGCCCACGGGGATCGTGCTCCGGGGCTGCGTCGTCAACGGCAGCGACGAGTACCTCGCCATGTACCGCGACAAGCCCGGCGTGCACCACGTCTACCTGGGCCGGCCGTGGAAGGAGTACTCCCGGACCGTGTACGTCGGGTGCACGCTCGCGGAGATCGTGCAGCCGCAGGGGTGGATGCCCTGGAAAGGGGACTTCGCGCTCGACACGCTCTACTACGGCGAGTTCCGCAGCGCCGGCCCCGGCGGCGCGGCCAGCCGGAGGGTGGCGTGGAGCAGCCAGGTGCCCAAGGACCACGTCGACGCGTACAGCGTCGCCAACTTCCTCCAGGGGCACGAGTGGATACCCAAAGTGTAGGGCGTGTAGAAATTGTATGACGAACCATCATGTCGAATAATTGACATGGTGCGTCCCTGAAGGTTGTGTGCTGCAGTTATGCATAGCAAGTGAAAGAATAGGAATAAACTGCCGCGATCAACGGTCGATGATGGACGGATACTCGGTAAATTTGTGTGGCCACAAGAGTGGCTTGTACACGAGGAATGGGAGCGATGAAGTGGAGGCGTGGCAGAGCACGAAAACGACATGCAGATGAGCACGGCGTGCGGTTTCCGCAATTTTAGCAGGTGTTCGGTTGGCTGGTGTTGATTTGTTGTTAGAGAAAAATACTGCTGAGTGGCTGATGATTGATGCTGATTTGTTGTGAGAGAAAAGTAGCACTCGTGGTGGTCCATCACTGCAGGTCTGCTACACTGCCTGCCTGCCTGCCTTTGCAGCTGCCGCCTGCCGAGCTGCGTCTTTTCGCTGTGCCCTTGACCCTTGTTCGTCAGAGCATGTGCGCCGCCGCCCAAGGACCCATTGGAGATTTGGAGTTGGGGGCACCGGCCTCCGGGGGTCACGATCGTGGATCGGCGCCCACCCACTTCCGGACGCGTGCGTTCGTGCACCGTGACTCGTTGTCACGGAAAGGACGAGAGCCGATATGTTTGATGTGTTGTAGATGTTGTAGGGAGAGATGGGCAGAAGGCACTGTTAATTTTTTATTTATGCAAACTCTGAATTGAGATGATATATCCTTGACGTTCTCCCTTTTTGCCGTGAGATGATGATTCTTTCTACTCCTATTTCGAAAAAAGGAAAAGGGAATGTGGAGGAGCTACCGGCCCAGCCCGTACAAAGCCCGAGCGGAAACTGTCTCCAGCTACTGGACCTCAAAACTTGTGGATCGATGTGCGGGCCGCCAGGCAGTGGCCGCTGATCCTGAATGGGCCCCTTTAAGGGGCAGTGACGTTCGGCAAAGTTAGTTATGGCCGAACTCAATTTGTTGGGCTGCGTTGATGTCGTTTGCAGGCTTATTGTACTCGGCCCTGCATCCCAGAAAAATAAATGGGCATCAAACGAGCTCGTTGCAAAACTTCAGACCAGCCCATGGGATAAAGGCTTAGGTCTAAGCGGCCGATGGGCCTTGCGCGAGATTCACTGTGTAGTCGAGGCCCAATCTCACATTCTCAGCCACTGTAGACTTCAAAGAGCTACTTTACTGTTGGTGGAGGAAAGTTTGTGAACTTTACTGTAGCAATTTTAAACCGAAGATTAGGAGAACTAAATATGATCTAATTATAAAACTAATCACACAAATAGACGGGAAATCGCGAGACGAATCTATTAAGCCTAATTAATCCATCATTAGAGATTGTTTACTGTAGCACGACGTTATCTAATCATGACCTAATTAGGCTCATTAAATTCGTCTCGCGAAATTACCGGGGTTAGGAAATGGGTTTTGTCATTAATCCATATTTAATACCTTTAATTAGTGTTCTAACATTTAATGTGATGGGTGAATAGTGAAAAGTTTGAAAAGTTGACATGGCCTTACTTATGTTCCGGCGCAAAGGGGAAAAAATGGGCTGAATCTCACTCAGTCTTGATAGGTCCGGTAGTCTTTCGCTTAATCGCTTTACAAAGCCGTGAGCTAATTTTGGCAGGGAGGGCTGGGTGAATTTCTTCCACTGGACGTGGATGGGGAACGGCTGAAAATAATGGGGCATCCGGCGGCCATGAGTCACCTCCATTCTACGCGGCCGCGTTTCGAGACTTCAGAGGCCCCCCAACAGTCCCATCGCCGCGACCGTATAACCTGCGTCGTCCCTGGCGCATGCCCTCTCGGTCAGCCGGGCAAGTCGTTGTTTCCTGTTGCCGCACCGGCAACGCGGCGACGGCGAGAGCCCAACCAACCGCGGGATTCCTACCAATCCCGGAATCCGCTGCTGGGGCTAGGGATGGGAATGGGTCGGCCCGGCCCTGGCTTTGGACCTGGCCCATGGCCTCAAGGCCAATTTTAAGGGCCACGGGTCGACCCAATTCTAACTTTAACTATGGCCTCGATGACCCAATGGGCCGCATGGGTCGGCCCAATACATTTTTAGACTATACTTATACAAGCACTTTTAGATATATAAGAGATGCAAATTATATTAATAGTATCTTAAAACACAAATTTAAGGTTTTGGGTTGGCCCTACTTGACCTATGGGTCGGTAGGTTCTGGCTCTTATGGCCCCTTTTCTATTTGAGGCCGACCCACGTGACCCATTGGCCTTGCTTTTTTGGGTCGGGCCAACTACCCAATGGGTCGACCCGGCCCATTCCCATCCCTAGCTGGGGCACGACGCCTTGATGTGAAACTCAGAGGCCAAGAGAGCCCCCATGCCCATGCCCTCCGCGTTGCCAACGGCAAATGCGCCCGCACAGGCACAGCTGACGAGCGCGAACTGCGCAGCATGGCTAGCACTGGTACTACTCGTACGCGCATTTTCCCACGACCAGTTCCTCTCTTTCTTTTGTCGTTTGTTCCTTGCTTTGCCCGGTCAAAAGCTCAAAAGCTGTGGGCATCCGCATCTGCCCTCCTCCCCGTCGCCCCCTTCTCCCGGCGGCCGCGCGACAGATGTACGCCGCAGGGCGACGCGTGTCACCGCGCCGGGCCTTGCGCGGTGGTCTCTGTCCTGGCGCGCCCTATCCTAGGGCACCGAACGGAGTGGTCGGTCCACGCCCTCGCCATCGGCCCATGCCGCCGTGCATGCGTATCTGACGCCAGGGAGATGGCGTTCGATTGCCGCGTCCCTCTCGTGCTCGCGCCGAGGAGGCTCCCACCGCCGCCGCCGCGTGTCCGTCTGCGCCTCGAACCCGTCCCCTCCCGAACATATTCTAGTACACCACGGTACGGACTACGACGGGGTGCTCTGGACCGAGCGTGGCTCACCGGCAGCAAGGTGGCATAAAATAGCGGCGAGCTCGCAACGCGACGCCGAGTCGGGAGCGGAGATTAGTGGTTGCACGCGGGGCCTTTCCCGTGGTTTCGGTGTACTGGCACTGCTAGTAAAACCGTGCGTCAGATCTGGACGCATCCGTCTCTCTCTCGGATTTTTCTAGTGGCAACCGTGAGCGAGAGAACCTAATCCCAGTCACTTGCAGCGCAAACATCCAACCACTCCAATCGTGAGCGACAAGGGATACGCAATCAGGCCTAGCATGCACAGACAGTGTCTGGGAAGAGAGAACGATCGCCACCGCCGGAGCCTGTACAGCCTAGTCCCCGTGCTTTTTAGGTGAGTTGCTGTTGGAAAAGCGAGCGAGCATCGTGAGCTGCAAAAGAAAAGACCGCACCGCCAAGGAACTGAACATGACCGAGATCACGGGATCCGGGCAATGATGCATCTCGTTCTTTGACAGAGCAGCAATGCCCCCAGCAACATATCAATGGAGGCAATGATGCTGCTTGCTCCGCATCAGTACGATGCAGGTGAGCACGGCCCTTGAATGCTGCATGGTTAGGTGGCACACGCCAAGAAACATAGAAACGCGGAAAGCGTGCAAGGAGCTCAAAGACAAAGGTTGTTTCATCGCGAACAGCACTCCAGCACAGTGTCTTGGTTCTTTTTTTGGTCCCCAGCAGTTGAGCTAATCCAACTTCGCAACAGCAAGAGAGGTGACACCATCATATTCATGATGCAGTGTTTGCTGGTCAGCAATCTCATATTGCATCACTCCAGATTGATCATTGAAACTGTTCCAACCACCATACATCAGACCAGGCGTACTGCATCACGGCAGTAGCCAATGGAATTTGAAGCAACAGAACCCCCCGGGCTGAACTCAAGCCAGAAAGAAAAATAGCCTATACTGATGAATTATTAGCAAAAGCCAAAAAAAATTGTCTGCCATCAAAAAGCAGCGGGAGGACGCTGGAGCAGTGATGGCGGACAAAGGTATAGTCATTCGGGAAGAGGAGGCCTACATAGCTACCTTTACAAAGCTGTTGCTATGTATGTATGGGGCTTCAGAAGTTTTGTATCTGGGTATACTACTCTCTCAACAAAGCTATCTACAGATCTCATGAGCTCGACAGGCTCGCCGTGGGCGTCGCAGGCACCGCGTTGTTCTTCGTCGAGTTGGTCTTGTTCTCACCCCAATGCCATAGCATGCTCTCCCAGAAGCAGAACTTCTCAAAGCAAGTTTTCAGCCTTGGATCGGTTATGTTCCGTTTCCAGTGCCCATCAGTGAAGTTTGCTTTCTCAGCCTGCCGCCGCTCCCACTCCAACCCCGCCTTCAGCCTTGACCTCAGAAGGCAATAGCTCTGAAGCTTCTTCGGCATCTTGTTGTGCACCTTCCACCAGCGAGCATGCGCAACATCACTTGCAAACTCCCGCAGAATTTCAACATTCCAGTTGCAGTCATAATCCCGGAAGCACAACCATGGCTTCCGGCCCAAGTAGTGAAGGACGTAAAGGATTGGCGGGTTAGCGCCAAACAACCGAGTCTTCTTCGCCTTCACTTCCTCTTCATCACCCTCCCAGAAATGCTTCAAAAAGTTCATGTGTTTTGGAATCCGATGCCACCATGTGAATATCTCATTAAGGTACCCCTGATCGCCACCATTGTACGATGTTATCTCATTGATGTGCTCCATCAGTAACTGGAATGTGCAGTTCGAGGGCTCAATGACCATCACTCCGGAGTTGAAGAGTGTTGCATTGTTGCCAGTTGCAGTGATTTCTGGCATGGCAAACAAGAAATCAATATTCCTCAGGATGAGGAGATCCGCATCAATGAATATAACCTTGTCATAATCTGTAAGCTGCCATAGACGGAATTTGCTGTAGTTCCATTCATTGTAGGCATCCCGTTCAGCCTTAGGATTCCGGATCCTCTGTATTATTCTGACCTTCCAACCAGCAGATTCCAGCCCCTTGCGGTGGTCGTCACTTATGGTGTCATCAACAAGGATAACAAGGTCTCTTGTTGATCCTGCTTGGCGAATGCTTTGAGCTGCTGTGATGGCACCACAGACATATTCACTTGCTGAATGCAGTATTGTAGCATATGCTTCTCTGCGCCTGTCTACTGTGTAAAGTCGTGCTGCAATCAAAAGGAAATTGTTGTTCATCATTCATGGGAAAAAACCTTAGAAGGTAAATAGATAGATATATGCATGATAAAGGATAGACTGTCCCTGGCCAACTTGTTTCATGAAATGATAAGGTTGCCCCTAATATTGAATCATTGTGTGTATCACTGTAAAAGTGTACACATTTTCATGCATGCAACTATAGTCTGTAGAGCTACTGGGTTTTCTGGGAACACTGGGTACACTGGGAAGTGGGAAAATAATGAGAGCATTCTGATGGGAAGCTATTACAAACTTGAGAAATTACCTTTTGCATTCAGTGGAACAGCAAGCTCACAGGAACCAACAGGCAGCCTGAGCTTCTCCTTTAGAGCCTTCACATCAGGTTTGTATAGCCAAGCATTGCCTTGACGTTTCACTAGGTCCTTGCAAGAGAAGAGATTTGGAATTGGGAAGCAGTCAGTCACAAACAGCACATGGACTCCACCATTGCCTCTTGCGGTGGCCGCTGCCAATTTTGCTGCTGATAGCTGCAAATGCAGCCGCGCAACATCTCTTGACCAGCCCGCCACACGAGAACAGGGCAGCTTAACAGCAACAACATCAAAGTGTGTGTCTCTTGGAAAATTTGGGTCTGGAAGCGAAGGGCAAGATGGTATCTCAGTCTCTTCCTCCTCATCTATCCATTCAGGATACAGAGTCTGCCAGGTAATGCTTTCATTGGCATGCTCTAGTCTTATGATTGAAAAATCACTTTCTGGGAGCATATGTGTCCAAGCACCAAACTCAGTTCTGTTAAAATTTAGGAGTCCAACTTTGAGCTTTTGTTCACCACCATCCAGATTTTGGATACTTTTATATACATCCTCCCACTGAATGCTGGCAGAAGATACATATCGGGGATCAGAACTTCTCTTATCCCATATCCACCCGTTGACAAGTCTGCAAAGCATCGCAGCCAGCATAAGCACCATGGTAATAATACATTGTATTATTAGTTTGTTACATAAAAGACAGCTCAGTATCAGAAAGAAATCATGAAATAATTGGGAGGTATCATGATCCTCTACTGCATTACTGGACATTGTGCGTTGGTATACTCACCGAGAGCTTGACTGCAGCTGATGTTCATACACAGATGGCGTGTATAGGAGCGTTATAAATGCAGCAGACATGATAGCGAAGAGCAAAAGTTGTAGGGATCGGAATTTGCACCCGGAGCTTTTCTCCAGTACAAAAACATCAAATTTTTCGACCTCTTTAAAACTTTTGCTTTTCTGAGTCCTTCTCTTAGCTGTGTCCTCACTGAAAAAAAAGTATAAACAAAACAGGGTCAATAATGGTGAACTCTTCCATGCAAGTATTTGAACAGCAATTAGAAATGCTAGTCATCACAAAAAGAAGAAGTTGAAAAATAAAGTTTGCATTTGATTTTTATTGCGACTATTTGTGGAGACGTGACAGTCATCACAAACTGGAAGGCCATTGTAGGTTCAGACCATGTATGGTGACAGAATGGAGAATTACACCGTGGGAAAAAATTATTGATGGTAAATTTCTGAAGTAAGCAATACAGACTCTTCGGCAGGTCCATGCCAAAATAACTATATTGCTGAAATGATGATGCCACTAGTTCAAGGTAACAAAACCTGGCCCCAGCTTTTTACTAATTCTAGAAAGGTAAAACAACATAGTAATATATTATTACTGGTGCTGGTGTTCAAGTTTCCTAGAAGTCTGCATTTGTCTTAGAATTTATTTGTTTATTTTTCTTGGAAGGAGGTGGATCCACTGACATGTGGTGGCATCTGTGGACAGAACTGCCTTGTAAAACACATCTTTTTGAGAGGAAAAACTTGCAGTATCACGTCTGTGTAAAGGGAAAGTGCTCAATCAAACTAAAGTGGTTTGGCTATGGAAGAAGAAGAAAAAAGGCTAAAGAAAAAATTCACACCGAGCACTGAGAATTAAAAAGGAGGCCAAAAGAAAATTAGTGGTTGCTCTTATTCCCCATGGCTCTACTTTTTAGTCACATCTTTCGGGAAAGCAGAGCATCATTAAGCACGAAGATGCCAGGTACCTAACCCCCCATGTTCTTCGTCCCAAATCAAATTGCGAAAGCACGCTTAGTGCCAGCGGTTTGAATACCATGAAACACGCAACAAAAAAGCCGCACAGATGATATCCCAGATGCAGCAAAGAAACTGTTTCTTTTGCAGTGCTACCGTGGACATCATGGAGAAAATTTGGTTCAAAAATATGGACCCGACCAAGATAGCCGAAATCACTGGTAGGTCACACATCAAAACCCAGCATTTTCTACACGCCAAGCTCAGCAATTCAACCAATTCAACGGTCCTGGGCCAGAGGTGGCACGAAGCAGCAGCAGTGGCTGACCTGCTCAACCTGGCAGCCATAGTAACCGGTAGCGGCCACTGCACATGAAACTAATGCGTGCAGTGCAGTGATTTATAATAGCTTTGCTGCCACAAGGAGCTGTCTTTGGGGTCAAAATGGCAGCAAGGTCACATGGATGGCCACCGACGCCTGGCTGCAAGCTTTACAGCAAGAAAGAACCAAGAAAAAACGGCTCCGCAAGAACCAAATCGTTGTTCCTTGTTAGTAGCATCTAAATATGGACCGAAAACGCCACAATGACAAAACTGAGTAGCTGCCAGCCAGGAGAACAGCTTAGTGTGGACGGGCAGATTCACACGGTTCGAACCCATGGACAACTAAACATCAGTGGCAGCAGCACATATCCCTACATCGATAGCTCAAAGCTGGAGATGCTGTAGATGGTACAAAATAGCAAGTTTTTTGCCCGTTTTGCCCGTTTCTCTAGCTGGGAGTGGCAAAATGGGAGGAGGAACACGGATGGACGGTTGAAGATGTCATAAAGGCACACCCACCACGACCTGCACCACCTACAAAATCAGGGGAAGTTATGGAGGAGGAGGGGCAGAGCATGGTGAACGGGAACGTTGGCCAGCAGCAAACGAACGGCATCTCGTGCAGGGTACATGGCAGTAGTACGGCAGCACCGCTGCGAGATTACAGGATGAGAATGGCGGGATAGTCACCAGCGGAGACATCGGCATCAGTACCAGCTTAGATGCAAGTCAATCCAGCGTGCAGCACATGACCGCACATGGCAAGGCAAAGCACGCATCTGAACCTGAGCTTGGATTAGCACGCTATCCGCACCGAGCAGAACCAGCTCAAAAGCAACGGAAGCAAGAGGAGGAGGAGAGGGAAGATTTGCTTTAGATCGGGAGGGGGGGTGTCTTACGCTGCCCCGGCCGGCCGGTACCGGGCCTCCAAGGAACCCATCCGCTTGATCTCCAGGATTCTTCTCGGCGCTTTCACTGACTCCGACGAAGGTTCAGGCCGACCACACTTGCGCCGCCCCGCTTGCGCCGCTTCTCATCTGCAATGGAGACACAGGACACGGCAGGATCCGTGAGCTTTCGCCGTTCACTGGAGCAAAAGAAGAAGAAGATGCCCGAATGCCACACACGGACAAGCACAATATTAGTGGAAACCTTCCCGAGATGAAGAGCAGGAAAGGGAACCGACCAACAAACGGGGCCAGGTAGAAAGAAGCAAACAACGCGAGCTAAAGCTGCGAACCGGAATCTACAAGCCACCGGAAAAGAAGGAAACAAATCGAGCGAAATACAAGCGAGGCAAAAGTGCAAATCTGCTGCCGAAAGGGCGCAAAGGAACGCCAAATCGAGCAAATGGTGGTGCCACCAGGCCGCAGCGAGAAAGGAAGGAACCCCCCAGGAGAAGCGAGAACAGATCGAGCGCCTCCCAGCGAGAACGCATCAGAACCAGATCAAAGAGAACCCAAGCACGGCGGAGCAGAGGCAGGCGGCGCGTACCCGGAAAGCAGCCGGCGGTGGAGGCCCCTTGAGGAGGAGAGGCGCTCTGCCGCCGCGGCGAGAGCGGCAATGGCGAGAGCAACGGGCAGCAGCAAGGCAGGAGCGTGGGTGGGGGGCGCAGGCAGGCAGGCGGTGCGGTGAGGTGGCGGCTGAGTGGCTCCGGTTCGTCCCTCTCCTCGTGTGCGGAGCAGAGCTCTGGCTGGGGGGAGAGAGCGGACGGAGGAGAGGAGTTATATATAACATAGATAATACTGCCCCACACTCCACCCCTCTCGCAAAGGCAAAGCAAAGCGCGAGAGAGAGCGGGTTAAGCAAAGCGCGAGCAGATGGGGAAAAAAAAACGGGAGACGCGCGGCAGTTTAACTAATAATCTTTTGCCCCGTTCCCTGGGGTCCACGCCGTGTACGGCAGCCTCGGCCAAATCTGTCATTCCAGGGGGTGATTAGCGGCGTCGGTGAGGATGGTTAGGCGGTCCGGTGGCCCCCCACCGCTCAGCCTCAGAGGCCGCTGGTGGGGGTAAAAAAATGAAGGTAACAGTGGAAGCTGACGTGGTTCATGTTTAATTACTGGTTATACTTAGGGCTGGACAAAAAGCTCGTTAGGCTGGCTCGGTGACTCGGTACAAAAGTGCTCCAATTGAATTCGTTTTTCTTTTAAAACTAAAATGACTTCATTTAGAATGATTTTTGACTTCGGCTCGGCTCGTTAGGCTCGACTCGTTAAGCTCAGCATGAAGTTGGGTCTCAAACAATTCAGGAGACTATGATAAATAAGATTATGCTAATTTCAAAAAAAGCTCAAAAAACTGACTTCAACTCGATATCAGCTCGATATCCAGCCCTAGTTATACTAAACAGGCGAAGATTAATGTGAATTTAGTATGGTTCGCATTTTTTTTAATAACTGGATGGATGCCCAAACGGTCACATGTCTAAAATGGTAATAAATGTTAGTACAGTATAAATTCATATGCAGTAAAGTCGTCTGGATTATTCTCTAAATATACACAGTTTTCAAGTATATCTTATCATCTTCTTTCGTACGGTATTAGCATTAGCAGACGAGGTCGATCTTTCAACATTTTGACTCATGCTCAGCATGTTTAACAGAGGAGGCACCAAAATGTGAGCACTGACGTGAAAACTAGGCTTGCCAAGGATCGAACTCGTTTCCATTCTCTCTTCCGCTTATCTGGCCAGAGGTCCGGTCACCGGTCAAGACGAACATGCAAGTACCTAATTTACAGCAAGTGGTCTGACCGAGTTTGACGGATTGACCTCTTTGGGGGTGTTTAGTTCCGGCGTTATACATAGTGTTTTTGTGTTATACATAGTATTTACAGAGAAAAAAATACATTGAGAAGCGCGTATTATGCAAAACGTTATGCAAAATGGCTGAAGTAAACAGACCCTAGTCTTTAGATCAACTTGATGTGTTTGAGGAATTCTGGTGTGAAGCCACGCTGGAGAAACATGTAAAGTGCAACCACTCGACACCAAACTTAATACTCCTAGTAGCTTTGAATGCTTTTGCTTAGTGGTGATCACTTGTTAGGAATCTTCCTGTGGGGTTTGTCATCGTACTGCTGTGTAAGGCATCCAAACATGTACCATTTTCGCACGAGCTTTTTGTTGTTAGCTTCCACACGATCTAGACATTTTAGCTGTAGCCTGTAGCTCAGCTATTGCTTTTTCTGTGTGTTTTGTTTTCCAAGTCCACTCACCCCCAGCAATAACACTTGTCCATTTACTTGGGAGCTTAAGGGGGTGTTTAGTTCACCCTCTCACTAACTCATTTTGCAAAATACGCGCTTCCTAATGCATTTTTTCTCTCTGGGCACGCGGTCCAATGGGAGCCCATTTTACAAAATGCAAGAAACTAAACACCCCTTAAGTAGAAGAGAGCGCAATTATTCAACTACCACATTTACTCATCTATACTATAAAGAGGGAGAGATTTGATGTCAATTCCTACACAATGTTAATTCCACCCTCACCTCACAATACCCAACTTTGGGCCCACTTCTCAGGTGACGAAGACGAAACGGGAGGGGGGGAGAACAACTCCTCCATTGTTTCCCCGTGAGAAAATAGCGGATGCACCGATTTTTTTCCCACCGTGACTTTTAGCCATACCCACCGGGCCCATACCTCCTGCGCTCCTTCCTCGCCACGGCAAAAATTGGATCACCGCCTTCAGGCCTCACATCTCGCCCGTAATCCGCCCGCGTCCGTCATTCACGCCCTTCCTTTCAAGGTTGAGTGGAGGCACCGCCATCTTCTGGGCTATAAGAAGATTCTTTGCCTTGGTCTCCACCTCGCTGCTTCCACCCTCTAATCTCTCCACGCCTTCGGTTCCTTCTTCCCCAATCATCGTGGTCGTGCCGCCGTCGATCTTGATGCCTGTGCCGCTCCATCGCTGCAGCTCGGAGGGCTTCGATGCCCGCCCCGCTTCATCGCCAGACCTCTTGGATTTGGATTTTGCCCTCACGGTAGGAATTGAAGCACCGTGAAGGCAGGGACACCCGTCAGCGGGGGGATGCAGCACACGGGCCGCCGCGAGCGGCGTCGCCGGCGTGGGCCGCGGCACGGAGCCGGAGGCCAGCAGCTCAATGCGGGCGGGTGGTGGGGGCCGCATCTAGAGGCGCGGCCGTCTGCCGACGTGGAGGCAAGGGTGCCCGTCGACGGGTTCTGCGGCCCAGCACCTGGCGAATGGCGAGCCACGACGCTCGGAGTAGGAGGCCCGCACCCTGTCGGACCAACGCCGATGGCAGTCTGCCTCATGCTGCTACCTCTTGCGGTGGGTATGGAGGCACTGCCTCCGATCCTGCTCGGCTGCCGTCGGTTCCGGCAACGGCGGGGCAGCGCGCGGGCGTAGCTGCAGCGATGCGGCGCACGAGGATGGAGCAGCGTGGTGGATCACGATGTCAGAGGGGGGCAGCGCAGCGAATGAGGATAGGACGCAAGAGGGGCAGAACAAGGCAGCAAGCGATGCAGCTAAGTAGAAAAGAACGAGTGGTCTAGAAAAACTGAGGGAAAAAAATGATGCCGCAACAACGGAGTGAACTTGTGATGGAAAAATATTCAGGGAAAACATAAGGAAAAATAGTCACGCACAGAGAACAAATGTGAAGTTTGCAAAAAAATCGATACAAAAACATTTTTCTAGGGGCATCACGGGAATTTTGCATTTTCAATTAATCTCAAAAAAATTAGAAGTAGCCGCTACGCAAACGTTTTTCGACAAAAAAGCCAGAGAAAAAAGTTGTTTCACCAGAAAAACCAGAGCTATTTTTGCAAGATTTAGAGCGATGTCAAATGTGCCGATTGGAAAGTAAAGGAAGATTTTGTTTTAAGTATGCACATGACATTGAGTTAGTTTCACTAAAACAATGGTGTAATATAAATTTAGTCAAAATTAGAAAAAAAATGACTCGAGACACTGAAACTTTTTATGAGGTACATTTTCGAAGCTGTATAAAAACACATTCACTATTTATTTTCCTAGCTTTAGCTTTACTGAACTTGGCACTGTATTACAAACTGGTTCGCAAATCAATGTGAAAATGAATTAAGAGTCGATACAAATTTTTTAGGAGGCGAGGGAAAGATTACAGGTGGATCGACCTAGGAAAGGGAGGAAGGAGAGAGAAAAAGAGAAATAAAAAATCATAGGTGAATCAAGTGAATTAGGAGAGGGAGTGAGGGGTGCTGAATATATCATAGATGGATCGAATTAGGAGAGGTAGATATCAAGGAAGAGACGGAGGAGAAAGATAGAGAGGGTGCTTATGGGAATTTTGTATTTTTAGTTCATCTCAAAAAGATAGAGAGAGAGGCCAGTGGCGGATAACACTTGGAGTTGAGGGAGAGAGGGAAAAATCGTAGATGGATCAAGTTAGATAGGGTACAAGGATAAATCACATGTATGTAGAGTTAGGAGAGATATATATTATAGTGGATCGACTTTGGAAAGGAAGGGAGGTGGAGAGAAAATGAAAGAAAAATCACAACTGGATCGAGTCTAGGAGAGGAAGTGAGAGGAGCTGAATAAATCATGGGCGGAATGAGTTAGGAGAGGTAGAGAGGGAGGGAGAAAGCTAGAAAGGGGAAACACAAGTTGACTGAGTTTGTTAAGTGTGTACGAGTGTGTGAGAGAGATATTATGAGTGGATTGAGTTAGAAAAGGGAGAGAGGTCAATGGTGGATCAAACTAGGAGCCTAGGGAGAGAGAGAGAAATTACATGTTTATCGAGTTAGGAGAGATAGGTAGAGAGATGAGAGGGAAATATGGAGATCACATGCAGATCAAGTTATGAGAGGGAGAGAGAAAAACCATGGGTGAAGCGAATTAGTACAGGACAAAGAAATTCACTGACGGATGAGTTATTAAGTCTTAATAAAAATATGATTAATTTTTTAGTTAGAATAAGCAGATGCTAAATGGTTCGTTACTGGATCTATTTCGCTTAATTAAAAAACTGTTGTTCGGTAATAACGTGATACATATTTTTTTTTATACATAAACTAAAATTTTCTATAAATATAGATATTTATTTTACTCATTATTTTAAAACACGTGCCTAGGCACGTGCATCTACACTAGTCTCTACTAAAGGACAAATACAGTGCAACGGAAATGTGGTTATTATTTGGAATTTATATGTCTCTATATTTCCTACTGCCACAGGCAAAAAGCTTTCATTCACCTACCAGCGTCAATTCTTATCGCAAAGCCGTTGCTCCTGTTCTTAGGCCCTATTTAATTCCCCAACTCTTCAAAATCATCAAAAAGTTTTCACAGTGACAATCGTATCCCTCTCTGTGACACGTTTTTTAATACAAAATTTTTTATCACTTTTCAACAATTCACTGAAACTAAACAGCTCTTAAGCATCTCCACCGCCGTCCCATGAGATCTCGCATCATCCGTGGCAGGGCAGGACGCCATCGCCATCATGGTCGCGAGACCAAAAATTGCCAGATGGGAGAGAAAGCGAAGGGGTTTGGGGGTACGCGAGCGCGGGTGGGCCCTCCTCGCATCGCATCGCATCCCTCCCTGCAAAATCTGTGGACCTAATCAATGAGAAGCGCCATGAATGTGGGTGGCGATGGCAATGTCGTCTCGTCTCGGCCGCGCGCGACCCTGCGAGGCGTCGGAGAGCCCATCCGCATCCGCTCTCTGCCGCCTTGGCCTGGCCGCGCAAGCGCCACAATGCCGCTTGGTTTCTTCCATCCTCTTGAATTTTTATCGGGGGAGAAAAAGGGGGAAAAATGATGTACATTCCGTGGTCTCGATTTCAATTGGACGGGTGGATCTGGTCGTGTTGGCACGGCGCGCTCCGGGGCGCGGCCACCTGTGTGGGGGCATTCAATTCACGCGCCCCCGGCGATGACGCTGTACTCGCGGCGAGGCCGCGACAGCGACGCGGGATCGAAATGGAAAGATCGCAGCGGCAACTGCTAATTACTGCGCGCTTTGTCTCGGCGAACCCAATGCCATGGACTGCAATGTCCAAAAAAAAAAACCATGGACTGAGGCCCTGTTTAATTTCCCAAAGTGACAAACGTCACTAAAAAATTTTCACACTAACAACCGTGCCCTCTCTCACGGGACACGCTTCCCAATGCAAAATTTTTCACCACTTTTCACTAAGGGCGTGTTTGGTTTGCGACTAAGATTGCCACGACTAACTTTAGGCAGCCACAGTTTTCTTAGTTGATGTTTGGTTGCTACCACAACTTAATCTGCCTAACTTCTTAGTCACTTGGTCCACATGTCATATATTCAAACTTTTTGCCTAACTTTGCTTAAGGTTAGGTGGTCAATTTTATTGCCACAAAAGTGTGACAAAACTAACTTTAATAACCTTAGGCAAATTTATTACTCAACCAAACATGGCTTTCACTGGAATTAAACATGCCCTCAGGAGAGGACCGGTCCGGTCCGCTTCAGCCTTTGCAGGCTGCCGGCTGCAGCGCCTCGCCACCGCCTGCGCCGCGCGTCCGTCCCGCTGATCTTCTGCGGCCGCGGCGACCGGCGAGAGGGAGATGTCGGTCGGCGTCGGCTCACATTACGCGTGGAGAGGGCGGGCGGGTCGGCAGGCAGCGGCGCACGCGGCCGAGGCCCATAGCCGTTGCAAGGAACGCGCCAGGATCCCGTCGGGCGCTGGCGCTGGGCGTACGCCGCGTTCACGGGGCCTCGGCGTACGCGTCGCGGTTTTTGTTGCCTCATTGCCTCCGGCACCTCAAGTCTACCGTTTCTGCGCGGTGAAAACGAACGTCGTACCGTACGCCTGTATGTAGATTGGGCTACTAGCTGGTAGCTTGGCAGCGACTGTTGAGGGATCAGGAAATTTTGAGCTGAGCTCCCGCGAGAAGCGCAAAAAAGGCGCAAGCTTGTTCTGAAAAGGCCTGTGATTTTCAGTTTCGATCGGGTCTAAAGGTGACCGGACCTGCAGTAACGTGTTGCCTACCCTTTTTCTCCTCGTGTTCATGAGACAATTCCTAGTGACGGACGTTCGCCGCGCCCGCGCCGATTCGAAACGGACCCGCCGGCGCCTGCAAAGAAACGGCTGTCAGGCCCGGATTGACGGGAGCCAACGGGCGTTTTCCTTTCACATGACGCCGATGATGATGGGTTGGCCATGGTCGGGGAGCGCAAAGGCAAAACTTTCCCGGCGCCATGCCAACACATCCATTGGGTGCTCGATCGAGCCACCTCAAATTCGCCATGGGAACAGCGGTAGCCGGAAGGTGGCGTGTGCCATTCCCGCCATGAATGGGCAGTACAACCACGGCGCTGGTCCAGCCGCATGCTTTGTTCCACGATGTTAATTCGATGGCGACACGAGGAATCAGTCCCCGGCGCTGTCTGATCCGTATCCTATTATTGGAGGCATTAACCGCCGTGCCCATGAAATGGACACTGCTTTGCCAAAATTCCTTCCACGCAACTACCAGCAGAATCGCCGTCCCTTTTTCTTTTTCCTTTTCTTTTCTGCTACTACTGTACCACAGCTATAGCTAGTGGTATATGGTTCTCCAAGTATTGTACGGTTACACTAACACCCACACTAGGAGAGCACGAGTGCAGCACAGGTCAGGTCAGTGCTAATTACAATCATGAGTGGTAGTATTGGACAGTGACGCAACTAGTCTCTGCATCATTGACATCATTGCAACAAATGCACGAGCCTTTTGCTAATGCTTGGGTCGCAAATACACTTGTGCCGGCGCTACCCAGGAAAAATAAAGGGTACTATACTAGTCATTGTGCGCCATATTGTGGGCAGTAGTTGGCTCAGCGCCTTTATTAACGCCATGGGTTGGGAGGAGACGGGTGGTTGCGAGCTTTAGATAAGGGAAAAGCGACGGAGCTGGAAGAAAGTGAGCCATGGCAATGGCATGGCATCATGGGTGCTAGCTAGCTATCTAGCTGCTAGCCTCTTCTGATCAACAAGTTCACAAACAATTTTTATAACGGAGCCAACCGCGACTCAAAGGAACGATGACATGGCAGATTAAAAAGGGTTCTACCGGTAACCAACTCCAAGCTTTCGGTTCGGACTCGGAAAGTTACTGCAAGAAACATTTGATAACCACAGCTGGCACATCCTACACCTTACCAGTACCATCTGGGAGCATCATTCGTAACGCCATATGCGTGATGCTGGTGCGTCCCAAGATCTTCATGCCTGGCTGGCGATGCTGGGATGCAGAGGACTAGTTTACTTGTGCCAACCAGGTTCACACGGGTCCCCATTGGGCGTTGAATCCTTCTAGATTTGTGCTCGTGCCCACCAACCACCATGCCTCCTACACACTACACCCCTCCCTGTACTGGAAGCAAAATGCAGTACTGCCATGGAGTACTGATCCACAGCAATTTTCTTCATTTTTCCCTGACCCTGCCCCACATGGGAGGGGAGAAACCTGTTCTTCTCCCACTAGCAGCTGGCTGGCCTGCTACCATCCCCTGACCTGAGGTCCTCTTTCTTGGCATCTCACAGGTTGCCCACTTCCGTTTCTTTAATGGCGCGCCACGAGGTAAGCGTCTCTGAGTCGCCGCAAGTGCAACGGCTGATAACTCGCTGGCCCCCGCCCACCGTGGCTGCGCTGCGAGCGCACTCGGACCTCATTTACGCCCGTGCCGCCGGTGGTGGTTGGCTGTCCGCCCACGCCGGGCTCGCCTCCATCCATCTCGATCTCGTGCTCTCCGGTTTCAATGTGCTCGCCGTGCCCAGCCCCTGCGCGCCCCTCCCTCCCCTGGACACGATCGGATCGATCGTTGGCTGAATGGCCCGTCGCGATAGCACGCGTAGGAGAGGGAGGACGCGAAAGAGAAACGAACTTTGGGCGCCTGTGCGTGAGAAACACCAACGGAGGGCACGAGAAGGGCGTGACGGCGACCCGGCGCGCTAGGAACAAGCGCGGCGGCAGCGATGGCGTGGCGCCATGGGGGACGGAAAGGCGCACGATCGGACGCGGCCGGGGCGGGGGGACCGGGGACCGCGCGCCCATCTGGCCATCTGAGCGCCTCATGAGACAAAACCTCGCAGGGATAGCTTGGCCTGGGAAAAGAAAACGGAAAAGAAAAGGCAGAGAGAAAGGCCGGGCGAGGAGGAGGAGCCACGGAGCCAGTGACACAGCACACAGCTCACACACCGCGGATCAGGCTGACACGTGGAACCGTGTGGCCATGCCCGGCAGTGAAAACAATGGATCTTTTGAGAGCGAAGTGGTGCGATGCCGTCCTTGTCGAGTCCTTTGGTTCTACCGAGATTTCATCCGCGGTGCAGTAGTGTTTTCTTTTTTCTGAGCCTGAGGCGCTGGGAAATTCTTCATGTGATGCGCATGTTACCTCATCTTTTCTTTATGTGTTTCATCATGCCCTCGATCGACGGATCTACATACAGTTACAGGGATGCAGATACGGTGCCGTGCGTACCAAAGGTTACACCATCAGCGAGTCCTCAGGGCAGAGGTTTTTTCAAAGGAGTATGAGTATTCTTCGCTTCCTGTACAAGCCTAAGGTATGTGTCTACTGTACCTGAACCTCTTATCAAGGCATTGAGCCATTAACAAATGTAGACCACATGTGGGTGTGGCCGGCTTTGCTTATCCCCGTTGTCCGTGTATGTAGCCCACTGCCATCAGCGTGATGTCGTTTTGCAATTCGAAATGGATAGATTGCCTCATGCGTCAAGAGTGATCCTTCAATGCCAAAATGTTGAAAACAAAATCGAAATGATCCATCTTTATCTTTTTGAGGGACCAGAGTACTTTGTCACCGATGAGTGGGCCAAAATTGAGTATAAAGCTCTCTTATTCTCGATAATCATATAGCAAGCTAGATGACGTAAAAAAAAAACTTTTCAGTACCAATGTTTCTCAATTTTCAGATTTATATTCCACTCGATACAACTTTTATATGTTAGTATTGATTCTCCTCAGCCCGGATTGTAACTCAAGTATTTTTATTTTCCTTTTCTTAATATACCGCTATTGTAACCATAGTCACTTGGGAGCCCTACCATACTCTGTAGCAGATCAAATCTGTAGTCTGACCCTAACAATACAGTTGCTATACCAAAGGCCTCTACATAAGTCAGGTTTCAAAATTCTCTCCTGTACTTGACCCTCTTATCAAGGCATTGATAAATGACAAACGAAGGGTCTGTTTGATAGAGCTCACCTGATTCTGATTCTTTATGGAAGCTGATTCTCCGAGAGAAGTGATTTTGTGACTGAAAGTGATTCTCTTTGATTCTCTACAAAAAACTATCAAAATTAGGGTGGAGAATCACTTCACAGAATCAGGAAAAGCTACTTTTTTCAGCTCCCAGCCTCATAGTTCATTTCAGAGAATCACTTCACAGAATCAGCTGAAAATCACTTCTCTCTGAAAAACCGTTTGGCAGAGCTCCTGCTGGATCCAGCCGAGAATCAGCTCTGGGAGCTCTGCCAAACGGGGCGGAAGACATGTGCTCAGCTTTTCTTATCCCTGCTGTCCATGTACCTATCAGCACGTTGCCGTTTGCGACATGGAAATATATTACTTCATGTATCAAGAGATCATCTTCCATGCAAAACTATTGAAAATAACACAAATAATCCATCCTTTTTTAGGGAACAGGATAATCATCATTGAATGGGCCAAAGTTGAGAAGTATTTGGGGTGCCTCCTGATTCTCTCAATAATCAATGTCAAATCTTTTTGCATAACAAAATGCTCCATCCTTTGCAAAATTTAAGAGGCTTTTTTTGTCCTAAGTCTAATTTATCATATTTTGACCAAGAATATAAAAAAATACACTAACATCTACAACCGTTAATATATTTTTCCATAAATTTGGTCAGCCTTTCACGAGTTTAGCTTTGGAATAGAGGGGGTACTTTCAGTCCACATGTTTCTCAATTCATGACAATTTTTTCACTTAACACTGCCTTACTTATATGACTAATTCTCTCTAGTTTTTGTACAATTCAAGAAAACTTTTCTTGTATTTTCTCAGACCTTGAATGCATCTTGGTTGCAATGAAAGAGATGATTAAAGACACGTACAAAATGTTCCACTAATTATTGATGCTATTTGCTGTTGGCACGAATTGTACGGGCTGAAAATGGAATGATCGAATAAATAGCCTGTCACCAAGTTCCTTTCGAAAACTTCACAGCACTGTACCAGTACGAATTTGATACTCCACCAGCAGCTTTGCAATATTGATTTGGCCCCCCATCTCTAGTATAGAAGAAAAAGTTAGAACAAGTAGTTTTATTATTCGGGTCCTCGCACGACGGCACGAGTTGTGCTCCCATTTGTAGAAAATATTTTCATGTCATTATATTTTTAGAGGAATATCAACTTGGAAAGAGAATATGGGGGAAAACGCGAGGTAGTATTATTCTAACGGAGAATATGGCCACGATTTTCATGTCAAACTGATGCTGACTGATATCTATCATCAGACTCTGATACTGTGAAGAAAAATGCTGGCTTTTATGATTATTTAATGCTCCAACGGCCATCAAACTACAATTAATCAGCTACAGTTTATTGCCTGTCGGTCATCTCTCCGTTTTTTCGACACGCATGATGTAGAATTGCCGATGGTTCGTTCAAGTGTCAACCTTCTGAAAGCAAGAGATCGACCGCCGGCGAGCTGAGCTCTCACAGGCCGAATCTTAATTAGCTTTTTTTTTTAAAAATAGAATTTTATTCCCATCTCTGCATCAAATCTTAATTAGCTCACCGGTGCAAATTTAAACTTTCAAAAAAAGCACGCGCAAATTTATCTTGATCCAAAACGATATCAAGCAGAAACATACTATCCTTTTATGCAATTATGAAATTACTCATTTTGACCGAGAAGAACGAGTTTCTGCCAAACTGAAATTAAACCAAACGGTCACCTCGAAAACATCACCAAACGTTCGCCTGCGCTATAACGGGTAACGACCAAGCTAGAGCGCGAGGGAAACCGAACGCTGTGGCTTTTCCCATCGATACACGGCGCCGTTTGGTGCCGACCGATCTGTACGAAATCGAAAAATCCAACTCGTTTTGGCTTCGCTTCGCCGTGTCGTGGTCGTGCATGCGCTAGCGGCCAAGGTTTCCTCCGGCAGGCAAACAAGGAGCTCAGCTAGGGCCGCCTGACGGTGCAGCTTGCTAGGGCCAAGTTCGTGTGCGATACGCCGATATATTGTGCTGCTGATTTTTTTTATTTTCTGGTGCATTTTTATTTCCACGTCCCCAAACTCTATCCGGACTAGTAGCGTAGCTTGGCTGCTGCTGGTCTGTGGCTACCGAGCTACGGACTACGAATGTATCACATGACTACATGAACATGAGGGGGCGCCTGGCCATGCGAGACAAGGCCGTGCATCTGAACTGAAAGCAAAGCCGTAACGACCCTGATTCCTCCCCCGCCCGAAATCGTTGAGCGCTGCCATTGACGATACGGAAGCTTCTGTGTCCCGTTGCACCGTCCGACACGCTGATTTTTTAGTCTATCCTCTCTGTGTTTTTTTTTCTCCACTTCTTTTTGAGGGTCCGGCCTGGAGGCGCATGCGCGTGCTGATTTCAGCATGGAGGATAGGCGAACTGCCGAGACGGAGGCGACGACGGCGACGGCTGCGAGTCGACCGGAGGACAAGATCCAACGGACCTACACTTTGCATGCATCGTCGGGCTGTAGCTTTGTCGACTAAACTCGCGTCGCTCGCCGACGACCCAGCTCGAATGTCAGCAAGTAGAGTAGTTTATCTCTTTTTTCCTTACAATATTAGGGGATAGGATTAGGATAGAAGTATGTACTGGCAGCAGCGCAGGTGCCCAATCACATTTGGCGCTGTGATTGGCTGCTAATCGCAGGAAGCTAGCCTAACGTTTGGCCGTCCTTGGAGGCACGGCACTGGACCTGACCTGGAATTTGGTTTGGAGCGGAGGAGACTTGTTTAGCAGTTCAATGCTTTGTCTATGCTCCGATTGATCCGCCGCTGATGTCATGCGTTTGGCGGCCACAGGATAATGTGAGGAGTTCGGTTAGGAATAATGCGCTTTGTGGGTAAGCATGGACGTCATGGTTTTACTTGTCATGCATATAGGCAAGCCGAGGACCATACGTGGTACCTGTGTTGTTCTGAAACTTGCTACTATACTACGAACGAAGCAGGGGTCAACTGGAACCAAACAGTTTGTCGTTCCAAAGCCGAAATAGATCGGAGATGTGTTGACTTGGCTGAGTGTCAAACACGTTTGTGCTTTGCTGAGAGTCGCAAAGCGTTTGGTTCGATGCGCAATTTGATCGACTTGAGATGTCTTCCACGTCAGAGACAGACTCGCTGTCACGAACGAACACGAATACACAACAATCCGATGATGGACGGACGATCGTTAGGCGCGAATGTCTGTGGTTTGAACCTGTGTCGGCTCTCCGAATTAGCTAGGTCTCCGGTGTGTTAGGCCGAAACTAACCGAACAAGGCAAACATGTACAGTAAGTGGCACACGACCTGACTGCCCCGCGCTGCATGCATATCACACGTAATCCATGCCGTACGCTCTCCGAAGACCTCATTGGAGGCTTTGGTCCTTTGGACGATGTATTACCCAGCAAAGAACAGAAGACCAGTAGTGCGAGAGTTTGAACCCGTGAAAGAGACGTCGCATGCAACGGAGGCACGGAGTCGGTGACAAAATCCGGTACGGTGGCCTAACGGCTAAGGCCTCTCCGTCGTCCTCATCTAGTCGTGTCACTGTTTGCGGACGTGGGGTTGCGCTCATCTCTGGACACTGGAGGAAAACCGAGCTAGGAGCTAGCAAAGCCCCACGCGTCACGGCTCCATCCAAATCGGAGGCACTGTATGCTGATCCACTGCCCACTGGCACTGGCAGATATGCTAGGGATCCGGCACACATTTTCCGTTGGGTTCGAGCTCGTTTTCCAGGTGGCGTGCACAGACGTAGCGTGGGGCTCCACCCCCGGGGCGGGGCCCCGGCTAGCAGTAGCCGCTCCCCCAGCCCCACACGGCTGTAAACAGAAGCGGAACGCGATGTGACCAAACGCACCAGGGACAGACATGGAAGGGAAATCGACGGGCCCAACCCAGGCCACCGACGCGACGCAGCTCTCTCGGCCTCTCCCAGCACCCGCGTCGGATCAGATCCACCGGTACGGTACGGAGCCGACGACGACGCGGCCCAAAATATTCTCCGGCTCCCGTCTGGGGTCAGGCCGCCTCGCCCTCGCGTGACGGTGTCACCGTGTGAGAGAGGGGCGCCGGGTCTCGCTTGCTTCATGCGGCCGCCGCCCCGCCGCCGTCTGGCAGCGCCAGCCGCCCGCGCGGACCCATGCCGCGCACGGGGAATCCGCGGGAGAACTGGCCCCCGTACGCCGCCGCGCGTGCCTCCCGGTAGGGGCTGGAGTGAGGCACACGGCCGGACGCCGGCCGGAAACGCGATTCACAATTTCACATTGACCCCAAGAGTCGCGACGGGTGTCTTCGCACCCACGCAAACGCTGGCTGCTCATGTGTCTCTCCCGGTCAGCTGCGCGTCGGGAGGCATGCACGTCAAATACGCACGCACCGGTGGCGCTGTCATCAGGAATCCTCCTGGTGGTCAATGGTCAGGGGAGAAGACTTCGAGGACAATGGTCAGGGGAGAAGACTTGCACGTCTTGTGTACAATTTCTGTATTTGGCGAGGCACGTAGGACCGAGAGAAGGAACTTCCGTCAATCGTAGCGCTATCCGCTGCAGAAGATTTTCGAAACTAATCGTTCCACGTTTTTGCTCGTGTCCCAATTAGGGCGTGTTTAGATGCACACATTTTGCATAAAGTTTACATCTTGAGAACTGTGTCAGTTTATTTCTTCTTTCTGTGCACGCGGCCCAATTCATAAACTTTAGCCTTGTTTAGTTCCTGCAAGTTTCTGCAATTCAACCAAAAGTAACACATTGAAAAACGTGCCCCTCCTCTGCGACACACTTTCCAATACATTTTTTTTACAAAAAAATTCAACCAACTAAACAAGACCTTTACGCAAAACGCGCGTATCTAAACACGCCCTTGGTTCGGCGTCGACGCACGTCTCGCATCTGCATTTCCCAGCATCCCAAGTAGCTCTACACAACGAGCTTTTTAACTTGGTTTACCGTACACCCCACGTGCCGGCCGTCAATCCGTAGCACTTCTTGTACTGCTCTTCTTCTTTTTTTTCCACGGAGATTGCCGAACCACGTTCCTCCCAGTTGCATACACGCGAATCTACGGCTCGCAGGATCTCAGAAAACGAAACAAAGACAGATAAGGAAGTTTATTCAGCGAGCGCGTTGGCGACAAAGCACAATTTGGCGCCGCAGATCGCAGTTGGGTTCCTAGCAAATAGCAATGCGGCTCATCAAGCCAGGGTGTGGTGGCAAATCACTTTCCGTGCTCCCCGTCAGGCTGCACGTGTTGCGGGGATATAACAACGCGATCAATTCATCCATCAGTAGCCGATGCGTGTTGCGGTGCTCCTCTTCCTCTGCTGTCACATGCACGCGAGGAATCCAGTCCAGTCTCTCCATCCATGCCATCCCTCCCACTCATATTCGTATCCAATCATCAGGACGGCTGAAATTGTTCTCTTCCAACCGATCGTCATTTGATTTGCATCTCGAGATAGAAAAAAAAATACGTGCATTACTTGTCATAGGTAGGGTCGTAGGAACGACTATAGCGTGTAAAATGTGTGTGTGAAGAATTATTCGGCATCGAAATCATTGGGCTTACGTCTACTCCATCTTTTGCGTTGGCACGTCATTATTTGAATCCACATTAGACTATCACCATCTATGATCAGGAAGAACCTGTAGTCCTGAAAAAAAAATTCCGGTATGAAGCTCCACGCGCTGGATGGACACCGCCTATGCATCGAATGTGACTATGTGACCACCGGCAGATTTCCAGGAAGGTGACTGGTCGAGTAGAACCGATGCGAGTGACTAACACAGTCCAGGGCCGCAGCTGGCAAGCGAGGTCCATTTGTTCCGAGCCGCTTGGCACGCATCGGGTGGTCCAGAAATGGCCCGATCCAGTAGCTAGTAATGCCCGCGAAACTTGGATCCTGTTTCTGTTGCTTCGATCCTAGCCGTTTGAACGATGCTCCAAAACCCAAACCGATCGAGCAGGTACCATCAGCTAAACTGCTCATGACCGTGCATCGACGATGCAGGTCGTCGGTTCCCCGGGACGCAGAGGCACGAATGAACACGCCGCTGTCACTGTGCAATGATTTTTGATATCCGGACACCCGGGCAGGAAATCCCCCCAGGCTCTGTCCGGTGGCATCTGGATCCTGCCGGGTCGACCGTGTCGTCTCGCTCTCGCTCGCCAGATGGATCACGAGAGCTGATAGCGCGCTGCGCCGATCGTATCTCCCATCTGAGCCGGACTCGTTATCTTAATCATTAACATCTGGCCTCATCTCGTTTTTCCTTCGCTAAACTATGGGGATCGCGGGATCGCAGATAAACAAAGGCATCGCCCCGATCTGATGACGCCGCGCCCCGTCCAGATTCCATCTGTTGCCATGAGCTAAGCCACGGCCACGAGGTGCCATGCCACTCTGTCATGTGATTCGCCCGTCAGTACCAGTACGACCGACCGGCGTGCATGTACCTGTGCGTACTCAGATCAGATGCCCCCGGGCACGCACACAGTACACTCACAGATAGACTCACACAGTCACAGTCTTGCAGAGCTGGCCAAGGCGGCAAGGCCAAACCATCTAGGATTACGCGGCAGGGAAACCAAAAAACCGTACCGGTGTTTGACCCCAGTGGGCAGCGCTCGCTCCGTTGTCTAGACGCCTGCGGATCTGCCGGCGCCCGCGTGCGCGCATGTGCGCGACGGAAGCGACGCCGCGGCGAAGAGCCCGGGGCCGGGGCCGGGGCACCGCGCCCCCACTTCGCTTTCGCTGGCCGGCCCGCCAAACGCGCCAGCCCAGGACGTTTGCGTCCAGGCAGACGCGTATGGGGGTCGCCGTTGGCATCAGGCCACCGCCCTCCTTCGACATCGCCAGAGAACTCAAATCATCAGGTACACTGTTGGCAGATTTGGGGGCGTTCTACGCAGATTTGACCACGAGACGCCTCGTTCTGCCAATGGTGGTGATGATTGAGATCATAACAAGGTGGAAATAATTTGGCACGGAGAATATGATTCTACCTGTTTATTTATCAGGTCAGATCCTCGGATGGCAGTGAGGACGCAGTCCTAGTTTACTATAGCACATGAGCTGTGCTTCTCAGTAGAAGTAAACGTGCAGGGTTGAAACGAGCAGTGACACGTGCTTTCGTCATGCGGCTAATTCAAATTACTAGTGGTGATAGTTTAATTGGAACCGAGTATAAGTAAGAGGAGGACTCAAGGTAGAGGGTCCTCCTGCTAGATCTTGCTGCGACCGCCGGCGCCATTGATATCCGCGTCGTCAAACATGCAAGGGATGGACCGATTTGTGTACTCCCTATGGACTATATATGCTAATGTGAAAAACGCTTATCAATTCAAGATCGCGTGTGGTTTACTCGTTCGTTTTTCGGAGGGGCCCAAGTAACGGACCGAATATTAGTACATGTCAATGCCAAATTTTCGAGCACAGTAGTAGAGTACCCGTCGTCGTGCGTAGGTACTTAAGACCAGCCTAACGTGCAGGGTTGGAACAAACTCATCATAACCCCCGTGCGTCAGGACAAAAGTTCGCTGATAGTTTCGGTACAAGTGACATCGACGAGACCTAACGGAACGGAAAACTAACCACCCCCTTCCACAAGTTCAAACTCTCTTCCGGACTAGCTAGTGGCATATGCTTGCGGACTCGGCTAAGTCAAAAGATAATCATCTCGTCACCTACGCTTAACACGGCAAAGCCCCTAACTAGCTGCATCTGATCTTCACCTAAAAGCCACCAATAATATATGGACGGGCAACCGGAGGATCCCATTAGTTTATCTGATCTAGCTGCCACCCATGTCAAGATGTCAGGCTGAACCCTTTGGTTTCTGAAGAGATGCGTGCGTGATGCAAAAGGCCTCGTCTTTCTGCGTGATTTTTTTTTTGAGCAACTTCTGGTTGTTGAGGTAACCTAATCCAGAAAGCCAAGCTGTTACCGACTTACCGGGCACACAGAGGCCCTGTTACTTTTCGCTTCTGGATTTGGAAACCGGCCCCCATTGCCTCAACAAATGTTACTGCCCCATGACTCATGTCCGGCCGAGGAAGGAGTTGCTACTATACTTCAATAACTGGCTGGGCCGGAGACCGTTTGTCTCGGTGCTTTCGCCTCAGCGCGCAGCGCCCCACCCCCGTTCACAAATAAGGCAACCTGTAGTGCATGTAGCCTGTTGCAGTCGATGTTTGTACCACTCTACATGAGGCCATCCCCAATCCATGGTGTCCATAGATAGTGTCTATGTTGCCAACTAAGCAAGACACTATGTTTAGAAACTCCATCTCTCAATGCATAGTTTCTTCATGTAGGTCTATAATTAATACTCAATCCATCATTCTCTCTCATCTCTATCAATCATATTTGTTGTTCAATTATCATGAGGACACTATCATCTCCCAATGCATGACTTGGTGGTGTCCAGTGCATAGGTTCTCGTGAAGAAACTGGGTCTTGCATGAGACCCGGTTTCTTCCTCTCTCTACTCTCTTTCTTATTTAATATAGTGCCATGTAAGCTAATAGTCCTAGGTGGCAATGTAATTAATGCTATAGAAACCATCCAAGTTGGAGGGTTGGGATGGCCTGACGCGATGGAGTTAACACCCTGTAGTCATGTACTACTCTTCTCATCGTGGCGATTCAGGCCTTTGTTTAGATAGGGTGAATTCGATTGAATTTAATGATTGGAAATACATTGAGAATTGAAAAAGTAGAGAGATGACATGTAGTTCAATACATTGTCTTTTAATTGAATTGATGCCTTTTCGCGAATCTAAACAGGACCTCAATCCTCTTCAAGTCGTGGTAACAGTATCCGATATGGGTCTAGTAGGAACTGGACGACGATAGCATGGGCCGAAGCTGAACGGGCCCCCGTTTCTAATGTCCATGATTTTTTCCTGGGCCTATTTCACTGATGTCAGACCAAACCATCCGCGAAACGGACGACGACGTGCTACGACTCCTATATCGCCATCACAGGCGTCAGTGAGCAAGACCACAATTTATGCCAGTACAACGGTATTCTTTACCAGAGCTAAGCTTTCCGTTTCCATGACAGACGATCTATACAGTGGCTTTTGATAGCTGGATTCAGTTCAGACATTGAATTGAGACTTTGGAGTAGGAACGGCAAAGAGGATCGGACGAGCGTCGCATATCCTCCTGGGTCCTGGCTCTCAATAGGGGCCTTGATTGGTTTTCTAGCATCTAGCATTGCTAAGATGGACTAAATAAAGTCTATTTGCAAAACCTCTTCACGGATGAGCGTAACTTTTCGAGACGAATCTAATGAGCTTAATTAATCGATGATTGGCTACAGTGATGCTAAAGTAACCATCCTCTAATCATTCTCTAATCATGCGGTCAAAGGCCTCATTAGGTTCTTCAGGGTTCCTAGTGCAAGGGTTCTGAAGTTAGTTTTGTAAAATATCTTTATTTAATATCTTTAATTAGTGGTCAAAGTTGTGAACAGTATCTAGCGCTGGAAAACCAAACGGGCCAGGATTCCGCATTAGCTCCAGACAGAACGGCTTGTTGCGCACCATCAATTATGCTGCTGCGCCGCGTCAATCTCGCCCTCTTTTTTTCTGGCTGTGGTACAGATCGACGCTTGACGAGCCATCGGAGGTCGCTTTCGTTCCATCGCGGGGGCCGCCCTGCCGGCAAAGGGGAGGGCACGGCGTACCGCGAGCGAGGCTGGTACCAAAAATCCCACGGGGCCGAGACATCTTTTCGACGCCGGGGCACATGCGCGCCACGCCGCGACACCGTCGATCCGCTGAACCAAACTCCCCCAGCTCATCGTTGCGCCAAAGCGTAGGAGAGGACGTAGCACGTACGGTTTGCAGCGTCCCAGCCATTGATGAGTGGTGATGAGAGCAGCACTGGCCGAGCACTACTCCGCTGACCGCTGATGAAAGCCTGAAACGCGTGGGACTGGAGACATCGGGTCGGGTGACTGTTTTCAGTGATGGGAACAGCTAGCTGTGCCGGCCATCTGTGTATTCCAATCATGATTGGAAGTACTCCCGTTCAGAGGGCCTGCACGGAGGACGGAGATTGAAAGGGTGGAAAGACTTGGCCGGTCAGTGAGCCGGTGGGCTGAATTTTCTCCGTGTGGCGCGGGGTGATTGGATGGGTTATGGCGATTGACGAGAACGACTGCACGAGCACCACTATCCTACCGGCTATCCCTATTAGGTGGTGTTTAGCGTTTTGCAAAATGGACATGTATTGGACCGCGTGTATAGAGAGAAAAAAATGCATTGGAAATCGTGCGTTTTGCAAAATGGACCCATTCTGCAAAACGGAGGAGCGAACTAAACACCCTCTTAGTATTCTGTATTCTCTCAAGTGATGCTGCTGCTGGAACAGCGCGTTAAAAAGGGGAACATATATGAGAGGAGAATGCACGAGGAGGGAAGGGACTTATCTATGACCGCCTGGCCTCGTGAAAGGGCGCTAATAACAGGCGAATGTTGCAAAACTTAATGCATTAATTAATAGTGCTAGGCTAAAGAAAAAGCATTAGCACTAGCTTTTATTTTTTGGAAAACATTAGCACTGGTGGCTGTCGGATTTGAAGCCTTGATGGTGCCCCCTACGAAACTTCAGCTTTCTTGATCAGGCAGCTTGGTGGACATGGACTGGATTGTGCTCTCGTGCACTGGGGGTGGGCTCTCAGCATGAAAGGCAAAAAGGAAAGGAAGCGGCCACCGGCTCGGACCATTATCAATTGTGTACTGGGCCACAAGGCCCGATCTGTACTGTAGATTGATCGTATGCGCTTAGAACTGGGCCTATAAAAAGTCCACGGCATCGAAAACCCAACTACTAGTCCATCCGAAACTGGGCCGCGGAAAAGGCTCATGTGGCCGAGCCGATGCACACGCTCTTCGACCCGATCGGGCCCATCCTCCCCCGATCGAACGTTCTGGACGGCGGCGCCCCAACTGTTTAGGGTTTGCTCCTGCCACTACGAAGTAGACTGCACATCGTCGTCACTCGGCTCGGTTTCCCCAACCTCGACCTATCCCCATGGGCAAGTCCGGCGCCAAAAAGAAGAAGCCGGCCGCCGCCGCCAAACCGGCGCCCGCCTCGGCCGAGCCAAAGGCGACGCCGCCCCTGACAGCGGCCCCCGCGGCGAACGGCGCGGGGCCGCACCAGGTGGTGGACGCCGGCGTCCTCCTGCGGCGCGCGCACGAGCTCAAGGAGGAGGGGAATCGCCTGTTCCAGTCGCGAGACTACGCCGGGGCGCTGCGCCAGTACGAGCTCGCGCTCCGCCTCGCCCCGCGCGGCCACCCCGACCGCGCCGTCTTCCACAGCAACCGCGCCGCCTGTCTCCTCCAGCTCCGCCCCGTCGACCACGAGGCCGTCGCCCAGGAGTGCTCCCTCGCGCTCCAGGCCGAGCCGCGCTTCCCGCGCGCGCTCCTCCGCCGCGCCCGCGCGCTCGAGGCGCTCGGCCGCCACGAGCTCGCCCTCGCCGACGCCCTCGCGCTCCTCGCGCTCGACCCCGACCACCGCGACGCCATCGACCTCTCGCATCGACTCCGCTCCCGTGTCAACTCCACGGCCGCCTCCGCTTCCTCCGCCCCCGAGCCCACCAGCCGCCCCTCCCCTGCTGCCCTTGGTGCTTCGGCCGTTGTCGCCGGACTTGGCCCTTCCCTCCCCGCCCGCCCGTTCCCCAAAAAACAATCAGCATCGGCCTCTCTTACTCCTCCTTCGCAGTCAAATCCCAACGTGATGTCGAAATCAAACCCACCGCCGTCGCCCAAGCTGGTTCCCTTCTCCAATTATCCGCCATCTTCAGCCAAGTCTTCAGCTGCTGATAGCTCCCGGAAGGTCACACTGACACTGCCAGTAAACTCTTCGCTACTGGCAACATCGGCACCCCTTACAGAGAGAAAGGTTGTGACGAGATGGAGGCCTCTCAAACTGGTGTATGACCACGACATTAGGCTTGGGCAGATCCCAGAGAAATGCAGCTTCCGGACGCTACGGGAATTTGTGGCGAAGAGATTCCCATCATCCAAGGCAGTGTTGATTAAGTATAAGGATGCTGATGGTGATCTAGTTACCATCACATCCACGGAAGAGCTCCGGTTAGCTGAATCATTTGTTGATAAAGGTGGTCACGAGGTTATAGAAAATGGGAAGGAGGGGGACAATAGGCTCCCAGTATTGAGGCTGCACCTTGTTGAAGTGAGCCCAGAACAGGAGCCGCCTTTGCCAACAGAAGAGGAGAAGTTGGAGGAGGACGAGGAACTGTTGGTTAAGGGTGAAGATAGTACTTCACATGCTCCTTCAGAGGTAGCTGACACTGAGGTCACAAAGCAACATGAGGAGAACAGAGTTGCGGAACAGAAGACGGAGACTGGGAAGAAGGATTGCGGCCATGCTGAGTGTAAGGAAGCTGAGATTGATGATTGGTTGCTTCAATTTGCAGAACTTTTCCGGAACCAGGTTGGGATTGATGCAGATGCACATCTGGACCTGCATGAGCTGGGAATGGAGCTGTGTTCTGAGGCTCTCGAGGAAAGTGTGACAAGCGAGGAGGCTCAGGCCCTTTTTGAGATGGCTGCTTCTAAATTTCAGGAGGTTGCTGCCTTGGCCTTATTCAATTGGGGCAATGTGCACATGTGTGCCGCAAGGAAGCGCATCCCTCTCGACGAGTCTGCTCCAAAGGAAGTCGTGGCTGCTCAGCTCCTCACAGCCTATGATTGGGTGAGAGAGAGGTATGCTCTTGCTGGGCACAAGTATGAGGAGGCCCTTAAAATCAAGCCAGACTTCTATGAAGGGCTTCTTGCTTTAGGCCAGCAACACTTTGAGACTGCAAAGCTTCATTGGTCATTTGCATTGGCAGACAAGGTTGACCTATCTACCTGGGATTCTTCAGAGACATTTAATCTTTTTGATAGTGCTGAGCAGAACATGAGGGCTGCAACAGAGATGTGGGAGAAGGTGGAAGAACAGAGAATGGCGGAGTTAAAAGAACCAGGTGCAGGTGAAAAGGATGAGGTACTGAGGAAAAAGAGGAAGCAACACAGTGCAGATGGTCAACCGGAGTTGACACCAGAAGAGGCAGCTGAGCAGGCAGCAGTGATGAGGCAACAAATTCACCTCTTCTGGGGTAATATGCTTTTTGAGCGCTCCCAAGTGGAGTTTAAGCTCAGTGTCGGTGATTGGAAGAAAAATCTTGATGCGTCTGTTGAAAGGTTTAAATTGGCTGGAGCTTCAGAATCAGATATTTCGACCGTGTTGAAGAATCACTTTTCTAATGCAGTCTCTGAGTGTGAAGAAAAGAAAGTCATGACTTCGGGCACGGAAATTTCCCAAACAAATGACAATGTTGAGGATAAGTGTGTGGTTGAGAGCTAAGTGCTCATGGTTTTAATCTGAATGACATCAATGTGTATCATATTCAATTTCTTGACAGGCTTTGATTGGTTTTTTGGTAATATCTTCATGGTCCTCTGTCGTGATATCTAGATGAGAGCTTCAAGCACACTGAAATTTGTGATCTGTGCAACTGGTGCAGAATCCGCTTGCTTCATAAAATCTTGATAGTTTTGTAAACAGGTCTTAAGTTATTTAATAAATTATTCTTCAGACATTTTTAGAGGTATTTGATGTGAGTTAGCTTTTTTTTTTGACCTGTTAGAAATCAGATCTCCACATTGTTTCCTAGCTTAGTCTGTCAGGTAATTTTACAACTCATCATTAGCTTCAATGAGAGGTGATATTGTAGTTGGTCGCCGGTGGGAGCTTTGGTGATCAATGGCTTACCAGCCACAGACAGGAAGCCTGATTCATTGTCTTCAAGAATTTGTATTCGTCTTCTGATTATTCCTTTGCTATGTGTTTGATTGATTGAGATGCGATTTGCACCCTTTGGTTGCTCGTCTCCCTCTGAAACCTTTTAGCCCTCTTGATGTGTTGATGGCTGGGGTTTGGTTGGTGTGTGTGTGTGTGGTCGTTGATTTCTTAGAAAAACGATTGAAACTTTGATGTCCTATATTCAGATCTTCTTTTGATGCCCTTTCTTATGGTGTTGCCTAATTTTTCTTGAAGATCTTTAAAACAAGGACTGGCACTTTGCTATTTCTTGACTAGTGAGATTTTTTGAGGGAAGGTATATACAAATCACAGGTGGATGTGTAGTTGATGTTGAGAGTGGCCTATGCCATGGCTGACCAGAATCCTGTACCATGCAGTTTATCATCTAGCTGCAATGCAGGGTGGTTCTTGACTCCCTTAAAAAAATGGAAGTAGTGGTAACAAATCTACTGGTCTTCAGTCTCCCTTTAGAGCTTTCAAAAGTTTGACAAGTAAATCTTTTTTATACTGCTATATCTTCTTTTCGAGCCTATGACATCAATTGACATAAGTTTACTTACTGTGCTTATCACTAAATATTCTGACTCGGAACCTGTTGTATTGGCAAAGAGCAAGAGACCTGCTTGTGCAGGTTGGCTACACAAGGAGAAAAATACTGGCTATGAAGTTCCTTGCCTGATAGTTGCTGCTGAAGATGATCTTGACCAATATGCGCAAGCTCTACAAGAAGCAAGTAGGGTAAGTATTTTAGCATTTAAATGTGTCAGCATAGTTGACCAGTTGAACCCATAATAGATGTTGGGATTTGTTTCTAGTCATATTTATACATATATTGTTGTAAGTTGCTTTACTACCTTGTACTTTTATCCTAGGTATTAATGTGCCTCGTTGTGTTCTCCTAGGTATTTGATTTACCATATATATATATAAATCAAAGAAAAATGAACATTAGAATGATGCCAACCAATTACGCAGCAAAAAAGGGCCTTGTGTTGGCCGTGGTGTTGAGTAGCAGCTCTAGTAGCAGTAACTTTCCCCAAGCCAAGGCTGTTTCTTTTCTACAGATGGACCACACCTGAATGTCATTACTTGCTTTCACCATCAGGAAACCCAAGCCAAGGCTTTATATCTGAAATGTGTTTTATCCACAGATCCTTTTTGAAGAAGTTCATTGTGATCTTTTATTAACTCTTTCCAAGTCTTCTATACACATCCTACAACTTACATGAAGAAGTGCAGGACGGTTGAAAGGTTGGATATTTCTTTATAGCTAGCATGTTAAATATTAGGTTGTTGAAGTATTTCTTGGGTAGTTTCTGTTGATTTATAAAAAATATAGGTAAAAGTCTGAATTACTCCCCTCAAGTATAACTTCAGTTTGAATAACCCCATAAACTATGTTTTGGTTCATTTTACCCCCTAAACTATGTCATTTGGTCCAATTTACCCCTTGATAAAATTTATCTTTTTTTGTTTCTCCACATAAAAGTGGAGTCTGAAGTTAATTTTTTGGGGGATGGTAATGGACATCATAACATATGTTTGAAAAATATATCATAAATTTTTCACCATTATTTTGATAGGTAGAATATTTAATAGTAAATTGATCTTTGAAATACAAATTATATGAAAATATTATTGAAAATATCATAGTATATTTTATTAACATGCGCTGTATTGTCCACTACCGGCCTACAAAATTTCAAATTAAGTTTAAACTTATGTGTGGAGAAACAAAAATTATAAATTTGACCAAAGGATAATTTGGACCAAATGATAGAGTCTAAGGGGTAAAATGAACCAAAACATGGTTTAGAGGGTTGTTCAGACTTTGAACATACTTGAGGGGAGTAATTTGGACTTTTTCCAATATAATTTGTCCCTTCCTGCTGCAATTACTGAGCTAAAAGCGTTAATGGCCTTTTGCTGTTGTCAATGTTTCTCTGTAGTTCCTGTCGAAGATGTATTTAGGTGACTTGGATTATTTGATATTTTTTTTGACTGTCTCTATGGAATGAAGAAACCTTATTTATTTACCAAAAGAAGTAACTGTAAAAATATGCACTTCTCAGGTGAGGCAAGACATGGGAATCAGAACACCAATTCCAATCGATGTGAAGTTGAGAGATTTGAACAGCATTTTCTGCAGACTAGTTCATGCAGCACAGCAGCCCCATTGGAGCATTCCAAAGACTGAAGCTGGAAAAAATGCGCCAGCAAATATCGCCAGCTTCTACACCGTTCTCTCACTTTTCTTGTATATAATCAATTAACATTATACGAAACATAGAATTGTAAGAGTACAGGTGTGCAATTGTCACAAATCTACCTTGGTGCTGGTGCTTAGAGTCAGTATATGGAAGTTTTATCAGTTCGAACTCATGCTGCTAATTGTTGGGCCTGGTGCTGCAGCTGTTGGAATAGCAGCTCGGAATAACTCAATCCTCTTGAAGCCCTCCCGGACAGTGGGGAAATAGATTGCTTCCTGCAGCTCAATTTTGACAACATCAGCTTGATCCATGCTTGTCGAGCTTTGCTGCTTGGGCTTTTACCCGAGAAACCAATGTTTTGTACAGACGTGCCATCAGCTATAAATTCTGCGGCCTATTGGGTTTCAGACTCACGGCTTCATCTGGCCCCTTCATGCGCCGTGTCTGATAATATGTTGTGGCTTTCACCGTTTTAGACGTGTTTGGTTTCAGAACTGTGAAAGCCAAAAACACATGCTCAAGTTCTAAAATCTAGAACTGTGAAAGCTTGACTCAGGCATTACCACACGAGTAGACGACATCCCGGCCTCTCCTGGCCGTTGGCTGGGAGATCACCGGTTACTCAGCCGAAGTCCACGACAGGAACGAACTGTAGCTGGTACCCAACTCTGCAGTACTAGCGTTGAAGTGACCGAAACCCGCATGCATCGGGCCTCCACAACCACAACAGTACTTTGCTGTTGCAGTTGCAGCACACCGCGCCACCCCGGGTTGGGGAAAGGAGGACAAGGCAGCAACCTGGCAGGCCCGCAGGGCGCAGCGTCCGCGCAGTTTAGGCCGGTTCAAATCCTCCGTCTCGACGGAGCCCCCGTGTTGCCGGACCGGCGGCCGGCCGGCCACCCAGCGGCATCGCGGCAGCGGGCTTACGGCGCCTCTGCCTCCGTCGTTGTCACCGACGAGCGTAGTAATGACAGAACGAGTTAGCGTCGCTAGGCTATCATTGCAGCTTCCGTGTAGGTCAGAGCTGCAGTGCAACAACACACGCACTGTTGAACGGGTCACGTCAGGGAGTCATTGCCTACTCTGACCTCTCTGGCCCCGTACAAATCGCAGATACGGCGACTGTGCCACGCTCAGGAGTCCTTTTGTGGAACGGGCAAGCAAAGCAAACACGGACAGGGCTAAGCCTCCTCATATCTCTGCGACTTTCTCGCATCAGAAATCGACAAATTCAGTCGATCTTTCCAGTCCATGCACACGTTGCGATCAGATTAACAAGCTATCAGGAAATGATAAATTCCATTGCTACTAATCTCTTGCTGCAGCCCCATAAACCCAAAGCTTGTCTGCCGCATGGCATGATGGCAATGCAAGTTGCATCGCAACTCAAAAAAGGCACAAGCAACCGGTGCATCGCAACTCAAAAAGGCCCAAAACTGACGGTTCTCTTCCACACATTTGTCACCCCAAAATGCTGCTACTAGTAGCACTAGTAGTAGCACTACTCTCCACTCTACTCTACTTACCTCACCTCACGGTAAAAGGAAAAGGAAAACACTACGCCCACATGGAGCCAGCTTGACCTTGGCGATCGTCCACCTCAGCGCCGGAGCCGGACAGCTCCAAGGAGAGGCCGCCCGTGCCTGAGCCTGACCTCCGGGGCCCGTCGCCGAGCCTCCTCCCCATTGCCACCGACCACTGGGCCATCGCCACCTCCGGGGCCCCGCCGGGTAGCGCAGCGTCGCGGGGCAGCCACTTGGCCTGCATGTACCCGGACCTCCGCCACGGCGGGACGTGCAACCCGCTCTCACGCAGCGACCGCTGCGCCGCCGCGCAGAGCAGGGACACCGCCTTCCGGAGCTTGGCGCGCGGGCCCACGAACACCGCTGGCAGCCGGGCCCAGAGGTGCGCGTACCATGGCGCCGGCCTGGCGAGCTGGAACTGGGACCGGAAGTCGATGTCGACCACTAGCCTGGAGCTGGAGGCGGTGGCGGTGGCCGCGCCCGCGCCGTCATCCCCCGCGACGACGACGTCGATGTACTCGTAGTCGCCTGCAGCAAGCACTGATCATTTGCAGCGAACTTTTCTGACCGATAATCACGACGATTAATTAGTAATCGAGTGCGGCGCTTTCTGCGTGCTGGCAAGAAAGGACGGTGTTTAATGGTGCCACTGATCATTTCAAATGCAATGGAGGCGTAGTGGACAGCCAGAAGCAGAAGAGTTTGGAAGATTTACTGTTTCCTAAAAGGAAAGGAAAGAGCAAACAAAGAAGGTAAATACTTCAGTCAGGTAAATCACACGGGACTTCATGCAGAGAATGGTAAATTTGGGGAATATTTTCATACCAAAAGAAGAAACATGCATGCTGCTCCATGCATATGGCAGCATTTTCTGCAGGCAACCCGCCCCAGATTTAGAAGCTTAGAACTAGAGCAAGCAAGGACAAAAATGGTAAAAAAGAAGAAGAGAGAAGGATGTACTAGCTGTGGGTGCTGCTATCACCATAGCAAATTAATCATAAAAAATTTAGCATCAGCTTTTAAACTCACACACTCTCTCTGATAACGGCCACATTACCTCCGGGATGCTCAGTAGTGGCGACCCAAGAAGACCTGCAGAGGGATGCATCGTAGCCGTCCTTCCTGAGCCTCATCATCAGCCTGCTCTTCAAGCTGCTCCTCTTCCTCTCCTCCCCCATCTCTCTCACGTGCTTCATGGCCCTCTCATGTATCTCCATCTCCATCTGTGTGCTAGGCTCTACCATAGCCTGGTATGCAACATTTAAACAGATTAATGCAGCGAAGATTTGAATCGGCAATGACGGAAGAAAAATCCCGAAAGGAAATAAAGGCACATTTGATCATTGTAGATTGTAAGAACAGAGATAAACTAATCAAACCTCCAAGATGTGGCTTGGAGTTTGGTGATGCATGGAGATGGCTTCTGGGGATGATGGTGGCTCAGAATCCATCTCGAACATCATCCTCTCGTCCGAACTGCTCATGATCAAGCTTCAGTAAGCAGGCCAGTGCAAAGAGTGTTCTTGAGCTCACCAATGGCGGAGTGACGGGAAGAGGCTCTTGCATTTATCTAGTGGCCGATGGAGAGTACATGTACTTTAGTTTGATCGAATTTTCTGTAAAAAAAATATCATTGTGAAACGTGTTGTAGAGAAAAAAATACGTTTTTCAATATATTATTTTTGATGGAATTGAAAGGCTACAGTGTGAGGTGTGTTGGGGCTGCTGGATGACTTCATTTCTGTGGAAATTTAAAAGCACGGTAGAGGGTTGGTCGCGACCAGCCGGGTAGAGGAGTTGAGGGAGAAAATTTTATTGGATGTGACACGGTGATGGAGACAGGCTTGCGAGTAGAACTGGGCAGTGATGAGTTGTGTTGTCAGTCGGTGCAGTGCAGCGATGCCGCATAGCGTAGCTGGTGGTGTTGTGAAGCATTGATCGGGCAATAGATTCACTGGGAATATTCAGCGCGCAAACCCAGCGTCCCGTTTGAACTGTGCTTAAGGAAGACGTGTCTTTCGCTGCATATGCCAAGCATGGACTTGGCATTTCACCAATCCCTTTTTAAATCTCTTGCTTGTAATTTTCTGAGCTGAGAAACCAAACCGATAATACTGTGGCCAACGAGAACAGCGAGAGCAGTCTGATGCCTCGGCCTAAGCATCGAGGAAGATTTTCATCATCGACTCGAGCCTTCAGACCAGTAAACGGCAACCATGCGTTACTGATGATCTGATCCCTGACGCCATTGCTACTCGGCTATGCTGGCGTCAGAAGATAGCTGCGCGGCAGCAAAGCTAATCGTCTCTCATCAGGCTGTCCGCACTCGTCGTCCTCTAAATACATCCTCTAAAAGGAATATCCTGTCCTGGTCATCGAGATTCCGTACTCTAAACCAACTTCTCCCGCACCCGTCATACTCCAAATCACATACTTTATCCCAACTCTACTATATTTTATCCATCTATCCCAACTACTATATCATCTCTTTTCTCACCTTTTTTTTCTTTTCTTTATAAATTTTATCAAAATATATCCATCTGAGATCTTGTTTTGAAGAATTTATTGCAACGAATTTAATGGTGCAATCGGAATTTAATTTGGTTTTTTGGTTTGTGAGTTATAACATTTTTTAGTTAGTTGAGGACGTGGGGCCCGCCACTCTCTCTCCTCTCTCTCCGCGCAGCGTACCCCGCTCGCGCTTCCGCGGAGCCGCTGGCAGTGCCGTATCCTCGTTCCATCCGTTTGTTTACCGGAGGTTTACAGTATACCGCTGCAGAGCAATTTCCGATACGTCGGTACTGAAGGACGGCGCAGCGTACCCCGCTGCGGTCAGTCTCAGGCGCGCATGCCCTAGACGCTAGGAGGTTGCCTGTGCCCTAGGGATCACTAGATGTCCAGATGTACGCCCGCGGCGAGCGCATCGTGGATCGCAGCATACAACGCAGCGATAGGATGCAAGAACCAGAGGTCTCACTTCAATGCGAGATGCACTTCCACTTCACGCGCTACTTGTCTGAGAATCTGCAATGATACACGGCAGCTAGAGAGCTACTCCCTCCGTCCCACAATATAAGCATTTATCGATTTCCGTGAATCACGTTTGTCCATTCATCTTATTTCCAGATCAAACTGAGACAATTGCAAGATATACTCATCTCTTTTGCTATGTCTGACATCGCTGACTATCCAAAGTGACTGTGGGAGAGCAAAAAAGTGTTCTCAGTTAAATCAGTGTACTCTCATTTATGCTGTCATATAACTGAACACCAAAAGAAAGGGTTATGGCAGGCAAAACTCCCACTGAAAATCAAAGTGTTTATGTGGTTAGTTGGTCAAAATGCTATTCTAACTAAGGACAACTTGATAAAAAGGAAGTGGCAAGGGAGTGGAAAATGCTATTTCTGTAGTGAAAATGAGACAGTTGAACATCTGTTTTTCTCTTGTTTCACTGCAAAATATGTTTGGAGTATGATTGCGTTGGTGATTGGTGCTAATTGCCGTCCGGGCTCTATGAGCCAATTCTGGGTATGGGCAGGAAGATATATTCCGAGAGGGGGTTCTCTAATAATGGTGGGCTTAGCAGCCGTTTGCTGGGCCATTTGGCGTAAAAGAAACAGTTTATGCTTTGAAAATAAACCTTTGAGATCTCCTACAGAGATCATCTGTCTTGCCTCATCTTTCATTTCTTTTTGGGCAGATTTATACAAGGATGAGAACAAGTGCACCCTGATGGACGCGGCGGAGGCGCTGATGCAGACAGCTAAAGCCTTCCATCCCGTCGACCCCCAAGACGAAGGCACCGGCACGGTTCTGCTGCAGTAGATGCGGTCTTCGCTTTCAAACCCATAGTTCGTTGAAGTCTGTTAGGCGTCGCGAGTTTTGAGAGCTCCATGAGTCGTGCTAGTTTAGCTCTTGGTAGCGCTGTTGGTTTGGGCAGTTTTCTTTCGACCGGCTTTCTAAACCCTGGTGCTGCTCCTGTGTGGCAGCGTGCTCTTCGCCTCGTGGCTTGGCTTTCTTTTGGAGAATTTTATGTTTGAACCTGACTGTTAAACCCCTGTAATTTCGTTGTGCTAGCAATAATTCGGGCAATAGCCCCTGTGGAAAAAAATTCATCTTATTCAAAAAATTTATAAAAATATAAAAACAATTATGATATACTTGAAATATATACGATACAAATGTATAGCCAGTATCCGAAAATGACGGAGGCGACTCGAGGGCGACCCAGGGGCGACGGCTACGCCGCCATTGATTCCTAACCTTCCCTGGGGAGGATCTTACTGCTGCCCTACGGGACGAGCAGATCGACGGGAGAAGTCTCCCAACTGTCCGCCGTTTTCATCTGTCTAGGTTTGGAAACGGGGGGTGTTTGCAGTTTCCTCGTAACAGATCCGATCTCGAGTTGACGTGGTCGCCCGGGAGTCTGGAAGTCCTCTTCAAGTTTCCGGAGTCCGGAGGATTTGGGTAAGGGTGCTGGGCTTTAAGTTCCACCATCGTTCCAAGGCTGTTTTTGGTTCTAGGGTTCTGCTGTCTGTTTCTAGGGTTTTGCTGATCTCAGGTCCGCCGCCTCTGGGTTTCATCTTCCTGGGCTTGCTGTCGGTCTGCGGTGGGGGTGATACGGGGTCTCCGGTGAGGAGATTTCCCATCCGAAGCCAAAGCCGTCAGCTGTTGTTCTAGGACGTGAACCAGTGCGCGGGTGCGATCGGCTGGATCCACGAACCCTAGCCATGTCAGCGAAGGCAGAGAAGCTGAAGGCGATAGCAGTTCAGACCGACCAATCTGAAGTGCAGAAGGAGGAGAGCATGGGAGAGAGCAATGAAGATCAGAGGCGTCAATTTGATGCCAGCTCTGATAGGCGTCTGGTGTTGCATAACAAGCCGCAAGAGAATGCTGAGGATGAGGAAGATGAATTCGTCTTTGGGGAAGAGGAAGATGCGGATCAGGCTAACATCAAATGGTTAGCAGTTTCTAGGTACTACTCGGGTAAGAAATTCAATGCATGGGGCATGTTCAATGAATTAAAGAAAGCTTGGGGGTTGAGAGACCCGGTTCCCTTCCGTGAACTTGGAGAGAATAGATTTCTGGTGGAGTGTGGTTCGGAGTTCATGCTGAATAAGATGGTACATGGAGGGCCGTGGAAGCATCAGTTTGATGCTTTAATCTTTGTTCCATACGATGGCTTCAAGAGACTTTCTGAGGTGTCAATTGATTCAATCAAAATTTGGGTTCGCATCTATGACATACCTATTGTCATGATGAAAGATGCTTTTATTAGGGCTCTGGGTTCGAAAATTGGCAATGTGTTGCTGATAGGGGAGGCGGTGAAGGACTACAAGAGGATTAAAATCGAGCTCCCGCTCGAGAAGGCGCTGATGGGGACGGTGGAACAGAAGGTGCGAGGCCATGGGCTAATGAAATTTCAGGTGAAATATGAGAACATACCACATTTTTGCTTCAATTGTGGTAGGCTAGGGCATGCACAACGTGATTGTCCAGATGATGAGTTGGTGGGAGGGGGAGTCAGATTTGAGGAGTTTCTTAGATGCTCTCCACAGAAGAGGGATGTCGGCAAACGTATGACTATATCCCCAGTGGATACTTCTGTTAGGAGAGCATTCAACTTCAGCGGTGAGCAGAAAGAAAAGGTGAGATCGGGCTCTTATTCATCAAATAAGGCCCCGGCTTATAGGAGTTTTGGTGAAAAACATAAGAGGGAGAGGGAGAATATGGCTGATGCTTCAAACGATGAAGCTTTCAAAACTCAGACTGATGTGCAAGCAGGAAATGAGGCGGCCGGGGTGTCGGTGGAGGACACAAATGAACTGGCTCGTGGGGTGCAGAATATGCAGGTTGATACGGGCGAGCCAATTCCGGAAACTCCATTGGCCTCCCAATCACTGCGGAAAGATAGGGTCTCGGGCCTGAACTCTTATGCAGATACTAGTGGGAACTCAGCTAGTGTAAAAGATGAGGCTCCATCTGTTGGGCCAAACATACGTGATAATCGGGTGGCTGCAAAGGGAGGAGAGACTGGTCTTGGACGGGAAAGCAAGCACCCGGCCAAGGCGTCAGGCGTTGAGATGAAAGAAGCTATCAGAACACATACTCTTGAGGAGGAACGAAAGCAGCAAGAGGTGGTGATGGATGAGCAGATGACTGATGCTAGAGATGTTGAATTAGGAGCTCCAACACTGAAGGATGGTGAATCGCCTGCCAAGCGCAGCCGTGTATCTGACCTTCATGCCCCGAACCTGACGGGTCCTCATGTCGAGGCCCGTCAGGCGAAATGAATGCCCTAGTTTGGAACTGTCGGGGGACCGGGCTCTCCCGAACAGTTCAAGAACTTTCGGCTCTTGTGAGAGCCAATAGCCCGAGTATCATTTTTTTATGTGAAACACGCACATCAGAAAGTAGAGTGTCTAATTTGAGGTGGAGATTAGGTCTCAAAAATTGTATTGCAATGGATAGCGTTGGTAGTAGTGGAGGACTTGCACTATTCTGGCATGAGTCTGTTGAAGTCAATTTAATGGAAAAGAGTTCTCGTTATATTGATGTGTCCATACGTCTCAACAGAGATGAAGGCTGGTTCAGAGCGACCTTTGTGTATGGGGAACCTCGCACTGAAAATCGACATCGCATGTGGGAATCACTTCGTCGCCTACGTGCTGTATCGACACTACCTTGGGTTGTTGTAGGCGATTTCAATGAGGCTATGTGGGCCTTTGAGCACTTCTCCGCGTGCGAGCGCCCAGAGCGACAGATGGCCTCGTTTAGGGACGCCCTTACTGATTGTGATCTGATGGATTTGGGTTTTGTTGGTCTACCGTATACTTATGATAATGGGAGAGATGGGGCGGCAAATGTCAAGGTCCGTTTGGACCGTGCAGTGGCGGATAGTAACTGGCGCGATACTTTTGCAGACGCCACTGTCCGGCACCTAGTGTCCTCGCGGTCGGATCACTGTCCTCTCCTCCTAGAGATCAAGAAGGAAAGCTGGGAGAGACATAAGCCGAGAATTTTTCGCTATGAAATAATGTGGGAGAGACTTGAATCGCTAGCCCAAGAAGTTAAGGAGGCTTGGTGTACAGCGCCAAACAGAGAAGGGCTGGGGGGAGTTGTCACTGCTCTACGCCAGGTGCAGAATGCCCTGCGATCTTGGAGCAAGGAGCACTTTGGGCGGGTTACAGAGGAACTTGACCAATTACGACAGGAGCTTGAGGAGTTAAAGGGAGATCCCGCAACAGCACGTAATGACATAAGAAGAGTCACTGATAGAATGGACGAACTACTGTATCGTGAAGAGATGATGTGGTTGCAACGCTCGCGAATAGCCTGGTTAAAAGAAGGGGATCGTAATACCAGCTATTTTCATCGCCAGGCCTTGTGGAGGGCACGGAAGAACCGAATCAAAAAGTTAAGAACAGAGAGCGGAGATTGGTGTAATAGGCCAGAACAAATGAAACATATGGCAACCGATTTTTTCAGGGGCTTATACTCTAAGGATCCGAACCTGAATCAGGATGAACTTTTAGGCTTGATTGAACCAAAGATCACAGAGGAAATCAATGCACAGCTCTGCAAAGAATTTTCGGAGAAGGAAATTTCTGACGCCCTATTCCAGATGGGGCCACTTAAAGCTCCCGGGCCAGATGGTTTTCCTGCCAGATTCTTCCAGCGACACTGGGGAATCATCCGCGAAGATGTGATCAATGCGGTAAGGAAGTTTTTTACTGATGGGGTTATGCCACCTGGCATAAATGATACTGCAATTGTCCTAATTCCTAAAGGTAACAACCCGGAGGAACTCAAGGATTTTCGCCCTATTAGCTTGTGTAATGTTATTTACAAAGTCATCTCCAAATGTCTAGTTAACAGGCTTAGGCCATTTCTGGGAGATCTTATTTCTGCAGAGCAAAGTGCTTTTGTGCCGGGGAGAATGATAACTGATAATGCACTCATTGCTTTTGAGTGCATCTATGCTATTCAAAAAGGTCTAGGTGACAAGGGAGAGTTCTGTGCGTATAAGTTGGATCTATCGAAGGCGTATGACCGTGTGGACTGGGGTTATTTACAAAGTTTGTTGGTGAAGCTAGGCTTTCAAAGTCAGTGGGTACAATGGATCATGACCTGTGTTTCTACTGTACGCTACTCTGTCCGCTTCAATGGGATGCCTTCGGCACCCTTTACCCCATCCCGTGGTTTGCGTCAAGGTGATCCTCTTTCGCCTTACCTTTTTCTTCTAGTTGCCGATGGCCTTTCTGTTCTGTTGAAGCACTATGAACGACTTGGGCGTGTGGAGGGTTTAAAGGTATGCAGACGAGCTCCTAGTATCTCTCATTTGCTTTTTGCGGATGATAGTTTGCTGTTTTTCCGGGCAAATGAGGAACAAGCTGCTAGTGTTAAGGAACTAATCTCCATTTTTGAGAAAAGCACAGGGCAAATGCTAAGCCCCAGCAAGTGCTCCCTTCTAGTGCGTGCAGGCTTGGAAAATGGAAGAGTTCAGCAAGTTCGCGAGATCCTAGGTGTTGAGAGGCTGGATTTTGAAGAAAAATACTTGGGGCTACCAACTCCAACTGGTCGGATGAAACGCGGAGTTTTTCAGCCTTTGGAAGCAAGATTTCAGAAACGTATGTTGGCGTGGAAGGAAAAGGATTTATCTGCAGCAGGGAAAGAAATCCTAATTAAATCCATTGCCCAAGCCCTCCCTAACTACATCATGAGTATTTTTAAACTGCCAGGAGGTCTGTGCGAGGACCTTATGAAGTCGATAAGAGCTTACTGGTGGGGTGGTGAAAGGGGTCGACGCAAGGTGCAGTGGGTACCTTGGCAGGTTCTACTATTACCAAAAGGTTTCGGTGGCATGGGGTTTAGGGACTTAAGACTGTTCAATCAGGCCTTGCTAGCCAGGCAGGCTTGGCGTCTCCTTATGTGGCCAGAGAGCCTCTGTGCTCGCGTTCTCCGCGCCAAGTATTACCCCTCTGGGAATTTACTTGATGCGGTGGTTGCCGGGGAGGCCTCTCAAACCTGGCGAGGTATCGAACATGGGTTACTGCTACTAAAGAAGGGGGTGGTATGGAGAATAGGAGATGGGGCAGATGTTCGCATTTGGAGAGATAACTGGATTCCCCGGCCACATGGTATGAAACCAATCGGGAGCTTGAGGACATGCAGGCTGAGACGAGTCAGCCACCTGATAGATCAGGAGTCTCGAACATGGAATGAAGCACAGGTGCGAAGGTATTTCCACTCTTGTGATGTTGAGGAAATCCTAAAAATCCGATTACCTCTGCACCGCTGTGCAGACTGGATTGGATGGCACTTCGAGAAGACAGGTATTTTTTCAGTTAAGAGTGCTTACAAACTTGCTGTGCAGACTGAGCAAAGTAGTTATGAGCAGGGGTCTAGCTCTCACCCTGATGGCAGTAGAAGCATGTGGAAGAAGATATGGAGTGCTCAGGTCCCTTCCAAGGTCAGGGTTTTTGCCTGGAAGGTGGCCAGGAATGGATTACCAACGAAGGCAAATAAATGTTACAGACATCTCTCGCAAAATCCCATTTGTGACATGTGTGGGTGTGAGGCGGAGGATTGCTTTCATGCTGTCATCACTTGCCCCCATGCACGAGCATTGCGGGATAGGCTCCGCAATCACTTAGCACTCCCTGAAGAGGACGACTTAAAGCTTACAGGGCCTGATTGGCTCTTACTACTTCTAGACAGGTATGATATGCCAATTATTTCAAACTTCTTAATGCTAATATGGAGGGTTTGGAGTGTTCGAAATGGCGTTTTGCAGGCAGGTGAACAGGTTTCTGTGGAAGGGTCAGTGCAGTTTTTGCTTCGCTACATCGACTCACTGTTTCAAATCCGACAATACTCGCCGGCCACTGACCTGAAGGGGAAGCAGAAGGTAGCAGGCAGCTGCAGACCAGACTCAGGTCCTGCGCAGGTGAAGAAATGGCTCCCGCCGAGCGAGGGAGAATTGAAGATTAACGTGGATGGGGCGTTCATCCCGGATTCAGGAAAGGGTGCCATTGGTGTTGTCATCAGAGATATGGCCGGATTGCCACTGCTGGCATCATGGCGTGTACTGCGCCATTGCAGGGATGCAGAGGAAGCTGAAGCGCGTGCTTGCCTGGAGGGCATCCGTCTAGCCTCGAGGTGGACTGACAGGGATATGATTCTAGAATCTGATTGTGCCGGTATGATTGACAAACTTCAGGCAAAGGATCTGGATAGGTCCCTGGTAGCTCCTTTCGTTCGGGACGCCCTGTCAGATGCTAGAATCCTCCAGAAGGTCAGGTTTACAGCTATAAGGAGAGAGCAAAACAGAGTCGCGCACGAACTTGCGCATTTTGCGATTCGTTCGGGTCAGTGTCGTGTGTCCTTTTCCCAAGTTCCAGAGTGTGTTCACTCTATCGTTTGTAATGAGACTCCTTAATTAATAAAGCTCTATCCTTTCGCAAAAAAAAAAAAGGAATATCCTGTCCTGGTCATCGAGATTCCGTACTCTAAACCAACTTCTCCCGCACCCGTCATACTCCAAATCACATACTTTATCCCAACTCTACTATATTTTATCCATCTATCCCAACTACTATATCATCTCTTTTCTCACCTTTTTTTTCTTTTCTTTATAAATTTTATCAAAATATATCCATCTGAGATCTTGTTTTGAAGAATTTATTGCAACGAATTTAATGGTGCAATCGGAATTTAATTTGGTTTTTTGGTTTGTGAGTTATAACATTTTTTAGTTAGTTGAGGACGTGGGGCCCGCCACTCTCTCTCCTCTCTCTCCGCGCAGCGTACCCCGCTCGCGCTTCCGCGGAGCCGCTGGCAGTGCCGTATCCTCGTTCCATCCGTTTGTTTACCGGAGGTTTACAGTATACCGCTGCAGAGCAATTTCCGATACGTCGGTACTGAAGGACGGCGCAGCGTACCCCGCTGCGGTCAGTCTCAGGCGCGCATGCCCTAGACGCTAGGAGGTTGCCTGTGCCCTAGGGATCACTAGATGTCCAGATGTACGCCCGCGGCGAGCGCATCGTGGATCGCAGCATACAACGCAGCGATAGGATGCAAGAACCAGAGGTCTCACTTCAATGCGAGATGCACTTCCACTTCACGCGCTACTTGTCTGAGAATCTGCAATGATACACGGCAGCTAGAGAGCTACTCCCTCCGTCCCACAATATAAGCATTTATCGATTTCCGTGAATCACGTTTGTCCATTCATCTTATTTCCAGATCAAACTGAGACAATTGCAAGATATACTCATCTCTTTTGCTATGTCTGACATCGCTGACTATCCAAAGTGACTGTGGGAGAGCAAAAAAGTGTTCTCAGTTAAATCAGTGTACTCTCATTTATGCTGTCATATAACTGAACACCAAAAGAAAGGGTTATGGCAGGCAAAACTCCCACTGAAAATCAAAGTGTTTATGTGGTTAGTTGGTCAAAATGCTATTCTAACTAAGGACAACTTGATAAAAAGGAAGTGGCAAGGGAGTGGAAAATGCTATTTCTGTAGTGAAAATGAGACAGTTGAACATCTGTTTTTCTCTTGTTTCACTGCAAAATATGTTTGGAGTATGATTGCGTTGGTGATTGGTGCTAATTGCCGTCCGGGCTCTATGAGCCAATTCTGGGTATGGGCAGGAAGATATATTCCGAGAGGGGGTTCTCTAATAATGGTGGGCTTAGCAGCCGTTTGCTGGGCCATTTGGCGTAAAAGAAACAGTTTATGCTTTGAAAATAAACCTTTGAGATCTCCTACAGAGATCATCTGTCTTGCCTCATCTTTCATTTCTTTTTGGGCAGATTTATACAAGGATGAGAACAAGTGCACCCTGATGGACGCGGCGGAGGCGCTGATGCAGACAGCTAAAGCCTTCCATCCCGTCGACCCCCAAGACGAAGGCACCGGCACGGTTCTGCTGCAGTAGATGCGGTCTTCGCTTTCAAACCCATAGTTCGTTGAAGTCTGTTAGGCGTCGCGAGTTTTGAGAGCTCCATGAGTCGTGCTAGTTTAGCTCTTGGTAGCGCTGTTGGTTTGGGCAGTTTTCTTTCGACCGGCTTTCTAAACCCTGGTGCTGCTCCTGTGTGGCAGCGTGCTCTTCGCCTCGTGGCTTGGCTTTCTTTTGGAGAATTTTATGTTTGAACCTGACTGTTAAACCCCTGTAATTTCGTTGTGCTAGCAATAATTCGGGCAATAGCCCCTGTGGAAAAAAATTCATCTTATTCAAAAAATTTATAAAAATATAAAAACAATTATGATATACTTGAAATATATACGATGATAAAACATGTCATAACAAAATAAATAATATTTTTATAATTTTTTTGAATAAGACGAATGGTCAAACGTAAACAGCAGAAATCAACAAATGCTTATATTGTGGGACGGAGAGGGTAGCTCTCTTCCTCCTTCCACCAGGAATAATCCAAGGAGTCCATGCATGCACGCGTGATTCCATGAGGCATCAGCATATGATGGTATGAATATGAACGCAGCTCAGACAACACACAGCTGGTTCATCCTGGTGGTAATGCTGTCTGAATCCTACAGGTGCGGCCCATAATTCAGGCAGTAGTAAATTAAACCCTTGTCCTCCATCTTACCCGAGCCTCCAGCCTTTCAGGCGGCCACTAATTCAGGCTGCGTAACCCTTGAATCACGGCGTCCTTGTGCTCGAGAGCTAGCCGAGGGATCGGAGGCGGTTGCTGCTTCGCTCTAGCGCTTGTCTTCTCTGCCGATGCATCAACAGCTACCTGTACAGGGCGTATAAATTTCGCCTGCAGCCGCTGCGCAAAAGCGGGTTGGAAAAAGTCGATCGGCGATCGATTCCATTCGCTCCCCCTTTATTCTCGCTGATACTTATTTCTCTACAGGAACTGTACGACCATCGCTAACCTCGCAGGCAGCTCAAGCTATCAATCGGCTATGTCAACAGTAGTGACAATAGTGTTGCTCAGGGCCTGTTTAGTTCGCGAAAAAAGTTTGCGAAATTTATCAATTCTAAATCGAAGATTAAGAGGACCAAACATGATCTAATTATAAAACTAAATACACGGATAGACGGGAAATCGCGAGACGAATCTATTAAGCCTAATTAATCCGTCATTAGAGATTGTTTACTGTAGCACGACGTTGTCTAATCATGGACAAATTAGACTCATTAGATTCGTCTCGCAAAGTTACCGGGGGTTATGGAATGGGTTTTGTCATTAACACACGTTTAATACTCCATGCATGTAAGATTCCCTTTGATGAATAGTGAAGTTTGATGAATAGTGAAGTTTGAGGTGAGAACTAAACAGGGCCTCACTTTCTCGGTAGGAGTGCTCAGAACTGAGGCTATGGCTTCGTTTGGTTTTCTAGTTTAGTATCTAGCATGAAGAAAATCTTTCTTGCATGGAGTATTAAATGAAGTCTATTTGCAAAACCTCTTCACGGATGAGCGTAACTTTTCGAGACGAATCTAATGAGCCTAATTAATCGATGATTGGCTACAGTGATGCTACAGTAACCATCCTCTAATCATCCTCTAATCATGCGGTCAAAGGCCTCATTAGATTCTTCAGAGTTCCTAGTGCAGGAGTTCTGGAGTTAGTTTTGTAAAATACCTTTATTTAATACCTTTAATTAGTGGTCAAAGTTGTGAACAGTTCTAGCACTGGAAAACCAAACGGGCCCCATGATTAGTTCCCACCCCAAACTTCAAACTTCACTATTCATCAAAGGAAATCTTACATGCATGGAGTAGTAAACGTTTGTTAATGACAAAACCCATTCCATAACCCCGGGTAACTTCGCGAGACGAATCTAATGAGCCTAATTAGGCCATGATTAGACAACATCGTGCTACAGTAAACAATCTCTAATGACGAATTAATTAGACTTAATAGATTCGTCTCATGATTTCTCGTCCATCCGTGTAATTAGTTTTATAATTAGATCATGTTTGGTCCTCCTAATCTTGGGTTTAAAATTGCGGATTCAAAAAGGTTTGAAAAATTCCCCCAACTAAGGGGCCATTTGGTACAGCTTCCACAAAAACAGCTTCACCAGTGAAGCTGTTTTGGTGAAGCTGAAAAAACTAGCTTTGCCCAGCTTTCAGTTCATTTTTTCATCGTTTTCCGAAACAGCTTCACGCTATAGTGCCTCATTTTACGCGAAACAGGTGAAGCTGAGCCAAAAAAAGCTCTACCAAACAGGCCCAAGGCCTGAATTTCTGAAGCAAATGGACACGGCCTGCCTAAATGGGTCAGGTCAGTTCGGTCAGTGATCACCAGTTTCAGTCCAACATGCAAGAAGTGCAAAGTTAAACGATGGCTAATCCAATGCTATAGCTTTCATCTCGTTGATGATGATGGATAGGGTTAAGCTGTTTTACTGTAGATTTTTCATTGGCAGTTCCTATCTCTGCTGTTCAGTTCTTTTTTTCTTTTTAAAAATAAAACAAACCGGTAGTGCAAGTGTGCAAGACGACAAAATGCGACGGGTGACCTGCGGGGCACCCTCCGTGTTGGTGGCTCCAGCTTCCACCTATGCATCCAGCATCCACGTCACACCGGTTGGTGACCTCGCAGAGAGTCAGAACAGCCTGCAGAAGCAGCACTGCTTCGTCTGACCAAAAGTTCGGGTACTCGCTGGAACCCGCGTTGGAAGAAAAAGCAAACGCCCTCGTCTGACGGATAGCCTGCAAAAGCAGCAGTGTAACAGCGCTTGGCAGCAGTGTGTCAGAGCAAATGCAAGAGGAGAAGGTGGCTTGCGTTGGAAAGATTGAATGCTCTAGACTTTTTTAGTGACATGGCCACCTACTTTTGCATGAGGCATATGGGAAATGCTCCCTGCGTTGAGCTTGCCCAGGCACCCTCACCCTGACAGTATTTATGCAGGCACCCTGCGGGCCAAGCAATTGTTCTCGGCGAATGCAGTCATGGTTGCCTGTACTCTCCTTGTCTCCAAAGCGGAAGGCAGCAGCAGTAATAAGCCAGTAACAGTCACACTCACACGTTCCGCGGGGTAGTAATAAGCTTTTTTTTTTTGAGGGGTGGTAGTAATAAGCTTGTAACAGCCCATGTTCACGAGAGTCGCAAAAAAGAAAGGCCCATGTTCACGAGAGGCTAAAAGATGCTTCCCAACATTATAATGGGCGAAGTTTTTTAAAAAAAAACATTATAATGGGCTTACCGCGGCCCGTCAGCAGCCCACGCGATACTCCGTTTCCCCTGTTCTGTACTTGCGCCGGTCGAACCACACTCCAGAGCCCCAGGCGGTACGACGGACCCCCGCGCCGCCGCCGCCATGGACGCCGCCGCAGCAGCACGGTGAGATCCCTCTCCCAGCATCCTCGTCCTTGATACTCGTCCGCCGTACCCAATCTGACGACGTTTCCCTTCCGCGCGTCGCCCGCAGCCGCCTCCGCGCCTTCAAGCGGTGGATGCGCGCGCATGGCGTCGTCTGCAGCGACGCGCTCCGCCTCGAAGCATCCGATCCCCTCGGCGTGCACGTGCGAGCCGTAGCGCCGCTCCGAGAGGGCGACCTGGTCGCAACCATCCCCCGCGGAGCGTGTCTCACCCCGCGCACCACCGGTGCCGCGGGGGCAATCGAGGCTGCCGAGCTTGGCGGCTGCCTTGCGCTCGCCGTCGCCGTCATGTACGAGCGCGCGCGCGGCGCCGACTCGCCGTGGGACGCCTATCTCCAACTGCTTCCTGACCGCGAGTCCGTGCCGCTCGTGTGGCCCGCTGATGAGGCAGAGCGCCTGCTCGCTGGCACCGAGCTAGACAAGGTGAAACCTATTCCTGTACTGCTACTAATAAGCTGTACCGTTGCTGATGTATGGCTATAATTGATGCTGCAATGTCGGGTGATACTTTTGTGTGAATTGATTCATCTTTCACTCGCAGACTATGTTTCTATGGATAGTTAATAATCTCTAATGTTGTTTGCTCCAAAATTGTACCTTAGGACGCAATGCATTTACTTTCATGTTGATATTTTCCTGTATTGGGTAAGCATGGAATGACTCTAATGACGCCAAAGTTCTAGGCAGATAGTGAAGCAGGATAGGGAATTCCTTTATGAGGACTGGAAAGAATGCATTGAGCCCCTGATATCATCTGGAGAGCTGGATGTTCACCCAGATGATTTTACCTTGGACAAATATTTCTCCACAAAGACTCTTGTTTCTTCAAGGTCTTTCCAGATAGATAGCTATCATGGATTTGGAATGGTTCCATTGGCTGATCTGTAAGTTTAAATGCTAATTGTGTAGTTATATCATTTTATTTTCCTGATTCAATTTGACACTACATCATTTAACATGTACTAAGTATTTCAGCAACTATTTATTTGTGGTGTTAATGTACAGTGACTGAATTCTGAGAGTTAACATGTAAATGCCCTTCGTCCTATATGGTTATGCTGTTCATGAAAATTTTCTGTCCATTCCCTCCCCAGTTTCAATCACAAGACTGATGGTGAACATGTACACTTCACGTCTGCATCTGATGGCTCAGACTCAGACAGCGAAGATAATGATGAACAAAGCGATGCTTCTGCTGATGACCAATCGACTATAGAGAATCCCATGAGCAGTCCTTCAGGTTGTATTCATGAACATAGGCGTGTTTGTCATTAGACCTTATCTAGATTTGCTATTGTTTGATGGTTACCTTCACTCATTAATTTTGTACTTCTGCATTTCCTCTAAAGGCTCAAGAGTCGACAATGAAGATTTGGAAATGATTGTTGTAAGAGATGCCGATGAAGGGGAGGAGGTAATGATCAATACCACCTTGCCATCGATTTGACAATTCTAAAGACTACTAGCTATAGTTTTTTTTTCACTGAGTGTACATTTTTCTTCTGACTAGTAATGTCTGTTTCCTGCCATCTTGCATTCTAGGTGTATAATACATATGGTACAATGGGGAATGCTGCTTTGCTTCATAGATATGGTTTCACAGAACTTGACAATCAATATGACATTGTCAACATTGACTTAGCAATGGTTACTAAGTGGTGCACATCCATATTCTCTGGTCGACATGCAAGAGCAAGGTTATCATTATGGCGTAATCTGGGTTATTCTGGTTGCACTAGCCAGGATGCGGAGTACTTTGAGATTTCATATGATGGAGAGCCCCAGCTTGAACTTCTAATCCTCCTTTATATCATCACTTTGAAACCTGACGTTTATGACAAGTTGATCCGTGTGGCTCGTGATTTAGTTGGTGAGGAAGAGCATGATACTATTCGTAACATGGTTAAGTTTGTCAGAGTAACAAGCTCCGCACAAAATTCTGAAATTGATGGGATTGAGGAACTGCCTGATGTGAAGAAATTACTGCATAGTGAGAGCATTTGTTCTGCACTTCTAGCACTTGCTGACATGAGGGAGAGTCTGTATGGCTCAAACAGTCTAGAAGACGATGAAGATAAGCTGCAAGCATGCTGCATTGTCAGCAAAAGGAAACTGTATCATTCTCTGGTGCTGCAGGTGAGCGAGAGAAGAATACTTTATAGATTGCGAAAATATGCCTCTAGCAGGTCGAAGACCAAGAAGAGGAAGCATCACTAGTGTACGAAACCGTAGTGTACTCACCTGGCGGGGCTTGTAATTCTTGGAAGACCTAGCTGCCTGTAATGTTTGCCTTTTGCGATTACCAGGCAGTCAAAAACTCAAAATTTTGCCCAGTTAAGATATGATACATTAGATTGTGAGGTGTTAGGATCGCGAAAGAATTCCATGAGCTGTTTCATACTTCTGTTTGTAACATGTAATGTCTTCCTAGTAGTATTATTTTTACCTTGTAGTGAAGTAAACGTAACTTATTACATAAGGCATGGTGGTATGCAATTTTTTTTCTTTGGAAGTTTAGATACTCTTGTGGCTCGTGGGAGACATTACTTGATTTGGTTGTTTAACTCTCTGGAGATGTTATAAAGTCACTGGATTCAGGAGTTCATTTAAGTTTTCAAATAAATGTGATCTGGCAGATGTAGAAACATTGTTGAGACCATGTGTCTTTAGGGACAAAGGGAAGCCACTATTTACTTGTTTATGACAAATAAGAAAAAAGTGATACTCGTCCAACTTCCTGTCATGGCAACGGAAGCGTGAAACAAGAGACACCCACACACGAGTTGTCTGAAATACATCACTTTTTCCTTTCCAGAACAATAAAAAATGATGTATCTTTGAAGTATGTTTGAAGGCCTACTGTGTACAAAAGCTTGGGGACTTATTAGAAACCTCAAGCAAGTTTCCGAACGATCTATGAGTTGAAGTATACTAGTTATCTTATGTACTCACAGCAATAGCAATGAGTATTAGGTATACCCCACTCTCCAATCTTTTGGGAGACGCCATTTCTTATGCCAATAAATTGACACCCTTGACCACAACGGGAAACCAAAACTGTAGTCTAAAGGTTCATCCGCAAGCCCTCCAATGAACAGAGGAAGCCAAACGTATCGGGAGTCCCTCAAGTTTGATGGACTCCACCTATCCGCCATGAAGATAAATGTACCAGGCAAACCAGGGACAGGAAGCACAAATGTGCTTTGAGATAAGAACGTTGTCAACCGGTAAAACCTGTTGCCTCCAACACAAGGGTTTCCCAGTGTCTCCCATGGGCCCATGATCGAGTCTGCAGCATGGGCCAATGCCCTGTTGGGATCCCAGCCTGTGCAACCAGAGGTGATCATGTAGTAGGTTCCTTGGTGCTTGAAGACAGCCGGTGCTTCCCGATGCCGCCTTACTAGTATCCTCTTCATTGCTGCTGTGATGTGAACATAGTCCTCTGTCATTGGACTAATGTGGAGCTCAGTATTGTCACGAGAAGAGTAGAAGAGGTAAGCCGCTCCATCATCATCTTTGAAAACTGCCATATCTCTACTCTGAAAACCATGCGGGCGAAAGCTGTAAAGGTAAGTAAAAGGTCCAGTCGGAGAGTTGCTCACAGCCACACCAACAGATGCTTTGGTGTAGTTAGCATCATCGATATGCATCCACATGATATATTTCCCGGTGTGATCATTATATATCACCTTAGGTCTCTCAAGCACCTTTGACTTATGAAGGTCGTGGGTGACATTAGTAGGCTCTCCAGGAAGCACAATTCCTTCATTAGTCCATGACCATAGGTCCTTCGATGAGTAGCAGCTTACTCCAATGATGTCAACCTGGCAAATTGAAAACACAACCAATCATCACTGCATGTTTTTGTACTAAGCTTCTAATGCCACGTCTCTTTATACATCTCAACTCTTGTCTCAAATACTGCATATTCTACGATCATGCATGATAACATGATTCAGCATTCTTTTCACAGAATAATTGAAAGGCACCTAAGTCGTTCTATCTACTTCATAACTCATACTTCATAACTCATAAAGTTCCCATCACAAGCCTCAAACAACTTCTATTTGCAACTAGCCGGGAAACTACTGGTTAGCACCAAACCACAAGTAACACAAATTACAACTATGGTGGATCCTTTATGCCTAAAAAATTGCTAAGAGTACAAAAATAAACCAAAGGTGGGCATGTTAGAATTTCTACTGACCCGTTGTGCTCCTTTGGGGTGAGCTTGGTATGTTGGTCCATCTTTGTTTTCTCCATACCAATAGAATTTAGCAGTCTTGTTATCATACATAACCCCGCCACCATGGGCTTGAATGGCATTTCCATCAGTGTCCAGCCATACTCTACCGGGATAAAAGTACATTGTATCATTTCCCCCTTTTGTTGGGTCCACAGCAGTTCTTTGATCAGGGAAGAACAATCCATGTACTACTGAAGACTCCTCCAGATAATCATCTATAATCTTTTGTTGCTTACGAGCACCCCGCCTTTTCACTGCACGAGGATTCACCTTGTGAGGAGGTGGCAAACGGAAATAATCTTCCTCAATGTCCTCTAATTCTCTGGTCACAGGTAGATGGCTTGAATAAATACGGGTCTGCCCATTGCCTGCTTGATGTTTAAAGGAAAGGAAGCAGACAACAAGACCAAAACCCACCAAGCTCCATAGAATACAAGATAAAAGAGATCCACGTCCTGCATCAAAACTGAGGGCAGATGATTTTCTCTGTTTGTTCCTCATCTTCTTTCTCCCCTTACTAATCTTCATAAGAGAACTGCAGTAACAAATCCAGTGTGGTTTTGATTCATATAAAAATACTGAACTGATCTAACCATACACAGTGATTCAAAATAAATAAACAAATATAAAAGGTCGTCCGAATATTGGGAGAAATAATCAGGAGAAGATTTTGGAATATGAGATTGAGGTAACTTCATATATTGATAGAAAGAAACTAGGCATAAACTAACAAGGCAAACAATACAAGTTTGCCTGCACAAAAACAGTCCCCCAACATATTGATAGAAAGAAACTAGGCATAAACTAGCAGTGGATGTGCATTTATCTCAAACTAACACCAACAAAACGCACATGTTATTTAGGACTGCATAATGACAGCCATCAGGGGGAAGAATCTTCTAAAAGTTGTCCCAAACCAGAAAGCTAGGATAGCACAAAACTAAGATAATCAATCTGTTCTCATCAAAATTTTCTCCTTTCACAATTAAGTATTCAATGAAAACATTCAAAACAATATACTGCTTGGAACAGCAATGCAAAACAGAGTAACTGAATTTGGCTTATCAATCATAGTACTGAACAGCATTTTAATAGGCTGAACTAGTTCACAGTTGAGTGAAGATTGAAATTTAGTTCCGAGCATGACAAACACATGATTGTGATAACAATGCTATAATTTTCACACGCTCACATGGTCACATGTCAAAATTTAACTAGATTATGGGCACACTCGTTTCCATTGCAGTTGCACGAAGCATACAAACAGAAAGTGAAGAACAAAAAGGGTACGAAAACACACCTAATGGGCGAACCATCTTGGGCAGATCTTGCAAGTTAGTCCTACCGTTGCATGATCTGCGCACGCGCCACCGCCCGCCCACCTTCAAACATAGCACGAAAACAAACGGCAAGCATCAGTAGCGAGAAGGGCAGCGCAAGCTGCAGCTTAAACGAGTAATCGGCCGTCTGCAGGTCTGCTTGACCGCCGGGTCAAACAACCCATCTAATCGACCATGACTGCGCAGAGGCGGCGCCGGTGAGGGGCAGGCAGAATCCTCACTCCGCCCGTTCTCCCCCGAGAGATCCCTGCACGCGCATAGGAAGCACCAGAGTGGAGCTATTACCTTGGTGCAGGGGTGGGAAAGCGCCGCTGCGCCGGATCTGAGCAAGACGAGCTGTGGGACTGGCGGGGTCGGGCCGGGGGCGCGGCGCGGGTTGGAGTCGTGGAGAAGCAGGTGAAGTCGTGAGGACGAAGGATAGGGGTTGACTCGATGGAGATGTCGGGAGACTGGCGGCTCGGCCGTGTTCTCACTGAGAAACAGAAACCACCCAGACGTCGGACGAGGTAATGTCCTCGACTCTTGTCTGCGTCTACACGGCTAAGGCCCTGTTTTTCGGTGAAAGTTATCAAAAAGTGGTAATTTTTTTATATTGATAATCATGTCCTCTCTTACAGAACACGTTTCTCAATGGTAACTTTTTTTTCTAAACTTTCTCAAACTTTTCCAACTAATCAGACCCTAATCTGTAATCTCGATCTGCTGTATCCAAAGACATCGCAGGATGCAGGTTTTTAATCACCTCGTTGACTTGCCAAAAGGAGAGATGAAATAAAAATAGGATGGCATTTAACCTAATTAATTTAGAAGGAAAAATAAAATAGAATGGCATGCCACTGAACTATTGGACCCTCTTCCTTCTTTTGATGAAACTCCCCTCTCTCTCCTTGCCAAGTCAGCAAACAAATTTTTTTTATAGTCCTATTTAAGTTGTAGCATCAGATTTGTCATAAATGACTGTTTCGGTCTCTGTGCAGAATAATAACTCCTCTGGAATGATTGGTGCACGCATATGAACATCAATATCGAGAAATTTTCGTGGAAAAACAAGGAATGTTTAATGACCTGATTAATTAAATGATAAGCAAGGTTTCTTCTCATTGGTCGTTGTGCTAAGCTGAATGGGACTATCATAAGAGAATGGAGGGAGTATAATTTAATGTCATGAAATTCTCTATGAAACTTGCATTGAGACTGACCTTATGGGGAATAGAAATTCCTTGTCTATAACTATGATACTGCAGGATAATAAAAATACTTGAACAACACTTGTGCAAATGCTTAACATGATAACTCAGAAAACGTTGGGCTGTTGTCCTAAGTTCATTTCTTTCGTGATCATGACCACCACCTGTTGAGGGTGGATAGCTCTTGCCTTCAAACACTTGCCAAATTCTCGCGCAATATACATAAGACTATTTTTAGTGGAGAGTTTTATTTCACAGTTTTTAAAAGTACCATATCACTAAAAGAGATTTGAAACGATGACTGTAACAAGGTGTCGGTGTGCGAAATAACCAACAAGTAAATTAGTGTATTGCGCGTTTGGGCTCTGGATGGTTCGCGAGAGGACACAAGGGATTATACTGGTTCGGGCCTCCGGAGAGTAATACCCTACGTCCAGTTCGGGGCTGCTCGTGTTACTCGCGTTGCTCGTAGTAGGGGTTACAAGCGGTCGAGAGAGGGAGGGGCTCCCAAGTCTCTAAGTGCGTCTAAGCGTGGGTGTTTAGGTGCGTGTGTGTCGTGTGTTCTTCTTCGTCGTCCCAGTCCGTAGTGGGGATGTACAAACTAGTCGGGAGAGGGAGAGGATCCCAAGTCCCTGAGCGGCGTGGGTGAGCGTGTTCTACTAGTGTCCGAAGGAGGAAGCCCCTCGTGTCTGAAAGAATCCCCCCCTCTGATGTCCCCTTGTCCCCTTTTATAGCCTCAAAGGGAGAAGGGAGCGGGGGGTAAAAAAGAAGAAAATTACAAAGGGAATTACAGCTCCCGAGAGCTTCCAGCTGCGTCGTTCGCCGATCCGTACAGGGAGCAGGTGTTGACGGAGTGGGTCGTCCCGCCGGAACCGGAGTCGTACATCAAGGCGGTTGGGGTTGATGCCTTCCCGGGTAAGCCCCCGGGTGGTTCTTGGGTCGTGGTTGACCTGCTCGAGGCCCTTGGGTGCTCCAGGTGTCCTGCTTGGGTTCCAGGTGTCGCCCGAGGACGCCCGGGGTCGTACTTGGACGCCAGGTGTAGCGCATGCATTCCTCTCCAGGCTGCAGCGCTCCTGTTAGGACGAGACAGGCGCTACTGTGGCTGCCGTGGCGTAGGGCAGACGCCCATGATGTTCCGACGCGGCAGGTACCAAGCGGGTACGGCGCCTGACGGGACGGGGCGTGGCCGGGTGGTTTTACCCGAGGAGCCGGAGACCACTCGGGAGCGGAGAACCTGTCGGGCGAATCGGAGAACTACTCGGGCGTTCTAGGTAGTCGGACGAGGGTCGGCCGAGGCGGACGCGGGTCGGCCGAGGCGGACGCGGGTCGGCCGAGGCGGACGCGGGTCGGCCGAGGCGGACGCGGGTCGGCCGAGGCGGACGCGGGTCGGCCGAGGCAGACGGGGGTCGGCCGAGTCAGACGGGGGTCGGCCGAGTTAGGGGAAAACCGATCTTCCCCTAATCTGATGCTTTCTTATGCCTATCTTTTTCCTGAGACCGCGTGGCCCCACCCGTCGGTGAGAGGGTCGGATATTGATATCCGACAGTAGCCCCCGAGCCTGCTCGGAGGACAGGCAGTTCTCCGTGTAGGCTCTTTCGTGGTGCCTGGCCGGATGTCACTCGGGGGTGCGCGCGAGCGCACCCACCGGGTGTAGCCCCCGAGCCCGTAGGGGAACGGTTGGTTCGCCTATGGGCTGGAGTAAAGTTTGTCTTTTTCCCGCCGGGGCGCGCGAGCGCACCCGGTGGGTGTAGCCCCCGAGCCTATAGGGGAACGGTGGTTCGCCTGTAGGCTGAAGTTGGGTTTGCCACCTCTGTGCGGTCCCTACGGGATGACGCCGTGCGTTGTCCGATGGACCGGAGCATGGTCCGCTTTTTTCAGAGGCACTGGCTCCCTTATGAGCCGTCGTGTCGTCCTTTCTGAGGTCACTGTTCGTTGGTGACGCTCTGTTGCTTTGCATGGAGGGCCACGCGGCGCGTTCCCGTGCCCGGCTTGAGTGCTGACTCAGGTTTTTTCGGGCTATAAATAGGGTCGGCCGGGGCGTTTTCCTGGGCACGCAACTATCCTGCTTCTTCTTCCTCCTGTTAGCATGAGATCCCTGGTCGGTGAACCGCCTCGAGGGCGTCCCCCTGGTCCAGGGGCCGAGAGATTAGTCGCCTGATGCCACAAGAATGACTGCGACCTCGGGGAGTTCCGGCGCGGAGGAGCGCCGCTCGGCGTCGCAAGTGAAGGACGGCTTCGGCTCCGCCGACCCCTCCCGTCCGTTGATGCTGCCTCGGTGGCGGTGCAATGGGAGAGGGGGGGCGCATGAGCGGTCACGCCATGTCCGTCAGTCATCCGGACGTGTCGTGTGCCGCAGCGATCTGAAGCCGCTCCTCGACTTTCGTCGCCAGGGCAGTTGCAGTGGTCGTATACAGCCACCTGCGCGCTTCCTCTCCTTTCCCTTGCGCCGATGTGATGCCGATACCGGCGACCATCGGCCCCAGGACGACGGAGAGAGTCGGTGGTGACACTCCATTGTCGCGGCCCCGCGGCGGGACCCTCTGCCGAGTTCCCCTCGTGGCGTCGGCGGGCGAGGAGATGCTACAAGAAGGACTGCGACGTTCGCAGTTCGGCCCCTCTTGTTGTATCAGATCTCCTGCCTCCTTCGCTACTTGATTTCGTCACCGAGGGTGACGAAACCCGTTTGTGTTATTTCATGGCCTTTGGCCACATGTACTTTTTGCCCTTATTCGAGGAATAAAGGAATCTGGTTGACTCGGGGTGTCTTTCTGCGGCCGCGCAATCGGCCTCTTTTGCGATTTCGGCTCCCCCGAGCGCCCCCGAGTCGGTCGGGCGGGAAGCCGTTTCGTCTTTTTATCGTTTTCCCTTCACGCATTCCCTCCGCGGGACGGAAGGTAAGGGCACGCCTCGTGTTTTACCGCGTAGGCCGAAACACGGCTCCCGGTGAGCTACTAACGGGCTAGATCGAGCGAGGCCTCGGTCCTCCTCCGGGAGAGGACCGTTGGATCAGCTGGTGATCGACCTCGGATAATCCCCAGATTCCCGACCTCCCTTAGTTCCCGCGATCGTTCGACCGACCGCAGGGGCTCGTCGCCTCTCTTCGGGGAGATACATGGGGTCGGGAATCTTAGGCTCGAACGCAGGTCCGGGCGTCCTCGGCACCCGTGTGCCGAGGCTATGGCCGCTAGGGGCCCACCCATCTCTGCCCCTTCGCTCGGGCGCTTCAGAGCGGCCGTCGGACCCTAGGGCCGGCCTTCGAACTCTTGGGCTGTTTTTCGATTTCGCGTCGCGTCCTTTGGGCCTAAGAACGGCCCAGGCTTATTTTGTTTTCCCTGAAAGACAAAAAAGCGCAGGAGGAAGGAATAGGAACGGACGCGAAATAAATAAAGGAGAGGCGGAACCTGGAATGCGAAAGGGTTGAGAGAGAGGAAGAGACTGGGCGCGTATCTCGGGACGTGGGCGACGTGGGGGGCGTGGACGCGCATCGTGGGCCGCGTGGCTTCCGCGGGCTGAGGCGCATGGGGGAGACCCGAGGCGTCGCGCCTGCTCCCTCACCTGCCCATTTAAGGCAGAGAGGGGGGGGGGCCCCGGGCTTCCTCCTTCCTCCGCTCGCTTGCCATCGAACCGCCGCCGCTGCCTGCAAGAGAGAGAGTTCTTCCTCACCTTTCGCCCATCTGCTCCCGAATCACCGCCACCTTTCTTCCTCTTCCGCTCGTCCGCCAGTCATGGCCTGGTCCCGCTCATCCGTCACGGAGGGGGAGCTCGAGCGCCTGGTGGGGCGCGGACTCCTGTGCCGGCGAACCGACCTCGTAGAGTGGATGGCGCCGGGGAACGAGGAGATCCCCGCTCCGCCCGACGGGTACGTCGTGTCCTTCGTGCCCTTCCACGAGCGGGGCTTGGGACTCCCTCCCCACAACTTCCTCCGCGGGCTGCTGTACTACTACGGCATTGAGCTGCACCACCTCAATCCCAACGGATTGCTTCACATGGCGGTTTTCGTCGCCATGTGCGAGGGATTCCTTGGCATTGAGCCCCACTTCAACTTGTGGAGGTCCTACTTCCACGTTGAGGAAGTGAAGGCGGAGGGACGGCCGAGGCCACACGGCTGCGCCGGGGTGCGGCTGCGCACCGGGCAGGGGGACAGCTACCCCTCGCTCCCGTGGATCTCCAGCAATAAGGGGTGGCAGCCGAGGTGGTTCTACCTGCGGAGCGATTCGGCCGCCCCCCTCCCGGCCTTCACGGGAAGGCTCATCGAGGAGCGGCCGAACTGCTGGCATTGGGGCGTGCCTCAGGACGAGCGGCATCACGTGACCGGTCTTCGGGACGCGGTCGCCCGGCTGCGCGAGTGCGGGGTTACCGGCCCCGGGATCATCGCGGCGTACCACTCGCGCCGCGTTCTCCCCCTGATGGCCCGCCCTCTGCGGTTGGACCAAATGACCCTGGCGGCGGACTGGACCGGCTGCGTGATGGGGATCGGGGAACCTCTCGTCGAGGAGATGGTCGCCCGACTCCGTGAAGCAGTCCAGCGCTCGTCTGCGGGGTACCCGCTGCCGAATCACCCCATCATGCTCCCCACGGGTGCGCCCCTCATCGAGGTCAGTCGTTGGGGTTTTTCCCTTTGTCTTCGCCGTCCTTTTTTCGAATCTGGAGATTTATCTGACCCTCTTCTTCTTCAGGGCCCCCTGCTGTTCAGAGTTTCCCGGCCCCCACTTCCCGAGGACGTGGCCGTTCGGGCCGTGAACCGTGCGCGCGCGGAGGCCGACCTCCTGAAGAAGAAGGAGGAGGAGGCAAGGAAGAGGAGGAAGCGGCTGGCCCGCGAGAAGGCCGAGGCGGCGTACCGCGAGCGGCGTCGGCAGGCTCGGCAAGACGGGTTATGGAGGGAGGACCAAGGCTCCTTTGAGGGGGGCTTTGAGCATGTCTCGGACTCCTCCACTGGATCCGGGTGGAGTGGTCCGACCCCTCAGCGCGGGCCCTCGGCCGATCGGGAGACGCCGGAGGTCACGGGACCGTCGCACGACGGCGGACCTGCGCCGATTCCTCTCCCGACCCGAGGGCAGACTCCGCCGAGGGCCGACCGGGGCAAGCGGCCGCGGGAGGAAGGCTCGGGGTCGGAGACGGCCCCGCCGGTCAAGCGATCGTCCCACGGCATCCCCGTATCGAGTCGGTGAGTATCTCCCCTTTTTCCCGTCGATCTCTTTTCGATTATGTCGAGGGGAGTGCGTGAAGGCCCTTTTGTTCGCAGGAGGGGGAGTCGGGCGACCCCTCTGTCGCTGGCGCCGATCAAGCGGCTTGCGCGCCGGCCCGTCGAGGCGGCGACGGGTCGAGGGGTTAACCTGGGCGACCCCCGGGTGGAGAGGACGCTCGCCCCGCTTCTTCCCGAGCAGCAGCTCGCCGAGGTATCTGGCGACGTGTTCGCGCACTCGGCGGGGGCAATCCCGGCGGTCCTCGTCGGGCTGTACTGTCCGCCCGCGGATGATCAGGCCGGGGTGGAGGACGAGGCACCGCCCGAGTCGGGAGCGCCGGATGGGAATGCGCTCGAGGAAGGGGAGAGGGTGCCCTCCGGTCGTAGCCGTGACCAGGAAGGTCCTGGCGGTGGCCGGGAGAGCTCCATCCCCCCGACCCGAAGGGTCGGGCCTTTGCTCGAGGCGGGAGCGGAGGAGGAAGAGGAAGAGGTCCGGAGGGACCCAATACCGGTGGTGTCCCCGAGCGTCGCCGACCGCGAAGAGGAGGAGATCCACCAGACGGGAGTGGTCGGAGAGGAGGAGGCTCAGAGGGACCCGACACCGGCCGCGTCCCCGAGCGCCGCCGGCCGCGAGGAGGAGGAGGAGGTGGAGGTCCTTCCCGAGCCCGGTGCTACCGCCGCCTTGACCGACGTGCCGCCCGGTTCGGGCGAGGCGACGGCGTCTACTCCTCCCGCGGCGAGAACGGAGGATGCCGCGGGGTCGGGTTCGGGTCAGGGGACCCGCTCCGCCGCCGACGCCCCGGAGGGCTGCGAGGTTGTCCGGCAAGAGGACGACCCCTTGGAGTTCGGGGGCCCCCGTCTCACCTGGACCGACCGCGCCTCGGGAGACGTTGTCTTCTGTTTGGACGACGCCGAGGAGAGGGACGAGGCCTCCCGGATTCGTGCCGGGGTCGAGCTGGCGGTTCGGTCGCTCAACTCCGCTCTGGGGGCCATCCGCGACGTCGCCATTCCCTGCGGGGAGGTAAGTTTGTCCGCTTTTCCTCTTTCTTCTTTTCGCAAGTGGTTTCTGAATCCGACTTGTTTTTGGCAGTCTTTGATGGCCCGTAGCCGGGACAAGTCCCTCTTCCTGCGTCGGGAGAAGGACTCATGGGGCCGACTGTCCTCGGTCACTGCCGAGCGGGACGCCCTGAGGGAGCAGCTGGCAGTCGCCCGCCAAGAAGCCGTCACCGCCCGTGCCGATGCGCGAGGCGAGTTCGAGGGGCAGCTGGCCGCGGCGAACCAGGAGATCGAGTCCCTGCGGCGGCGGGTTGCGGAGGCGTGTCAGCACGCCGATGAGGCCGACCAGCGCAAGAACGACGTCCTGGCCTCTTGGGAGAGGGACTCGGCTCGGGAGCAAGTCCGGGTAGGTCTGGCCCGCGAGGTGGAACGTCTTCGGGCCGACCGGGACCGGGTCGCCGACGTCCTCGCGGAGACCACCACTCAGATGGATCGGGCGGTGGAGGAGCGGGACGAGGCCAGGAGGCTCGTCGAGGGGCAGGCCCGCGACCTCGAGGCGGCGAGGCGAGCCCTTAATGCCGGGCGGCGTGCCCGCGAGGAAGCCGAGGCGCAGTGTGCCTCCCTGGCTGAAGCAGCGGCGGCGGATCGCGCCACGATCGAGCGCCTCAAATCCGAGGCGCGCGATCTCGAGGCGACGCTGCAGCAGGAGGGGGACGAGTACGACGCGCTTCGGGTGGCGGTCGGCGCTGTGCTCAGCGAGCTCCGGGTGCGGTCGGATCGGGGGCCAAGTTCGCTGGCCGTCGACGTCGGGCGCATTCCGGCTCGAGCCCGAGCCATGGCCAGCGACGGGCTTTTCCTTGGGGTGCGCCGTGCCTTCGCCGTGGCGCGCTCCCATTATTCCGAGATCGGCTTGGAGTACCTTGCCGATGGGTTCGCTCCCGGCACGACGTACGACGATGCGGTCGCGTTCGAGGAGGAGGTGTCGCCGCTGTCGTCCGTGCTCGCCACCAAGACTGCAAGGGAAGAAGGGCCGTGGACGGCGCCTTGATTAGTTTTTGTTTTTCTTTTAGTTTTTCAGACAGTTAAACTCATTTCGTGTAATGAACTTAAGCGTCTTCGTTCGTTAACACTCGGCCTTTCGTGTTTCTCTGATTAAGCCGTCGGGGCGCGTCCGGACTAAAATGGGTTCGCCAGTGAGCCTTTTGAACCGTTGCCTCTGGGGCCGTTGTCCTTTTGGCATTCCGACCGGCGAGCACACGCCACTTTGTTATCCGGTGATCCCTTTTTGCTTAGTGTTGAGTACACGAATATGCCGAGGGTCAAGGACCCGGGGGACGCAGGTTAGCCCCCGAGTGACGTCCGACCCTTGGCCGGTGGGCAAGGGTCGGGCGTCGCTCATTGAAACGAAAATGAAAAGCTAACGAATAAGGAAAGTAGCCTAGAACAATCAGGGATAGAAACGACGTAGCTGTTCGATGTTCCAGGCGTTGGCGTACTCCTCTCCTTGTTCGTTCTTCAGCTTGTACGAGCCGGGTCGGAGGACTTGGGAGATGATGAACGGGCCTTCCCAGGGCGACGAAAGTTTGTGCCGGTCCTTGTTGCTTTGAACGAGGCGCAGCACCAAATCGCCGACCTGGAAAGCTCGGCCTCTGATGCGCCGAGCGTGGTAGCGCCGTAGGGACTGCTGGTATTTTGCCGAGTGGGCCAACGCGACTTCCCTGGCCTCTTCTAACTGGTCGGCCGCGTCCTCGAGAGAGGTTTGGTTGCCTTTGTCGTCGTAGGCGCGAACACGCGGAGATCCGTAGTCGAGGTCGGTTGGGAGCACGGCCTCCGACCCGTACACCATGAAGAACGGGGTGAAACCCGTTGCACGACTCGCTGTCGTGCGCAGGCTCCAAACCACCGCCGAAAGCTCTTCGACCCATCGCCCTCCGAACTTTTTCAAGCGCTCGAATATTCGAGGTTTGAGCCCTCGCAGGATCAACCCATTCGCGCGCTCTACTTGCCCGTTTGTGCGTGGGTGTCCGACGGCAGCCCAATCAACCCGTATGTGGTATTCGTCACAGAAACGCAGGAATTTCTTCCCGGTGAACTGAGTTCCGTTGTCTGTGATGATCGAATTGGGAACGCCGAAGCGATGAACGATGTCGAGGAAGAATTTGACGGCTTCTTCCGATCGGATCGTCGCGATCGGCCGGACTTCTATCCACTTAGTGAACTTGTCAACGGCGACAAGCAAGTGGTCGAAGCCCCCGGGCGCCTTTTTGAGGGGCCCGACCATGTCCAACCCCCAGACCGCGAACGGCCAAGTGATGGGGATTGTCTGTAGGGCCTGTGCAGGAAGGTGTGTTTGCCTTGCAAAGAACTGGCACCCTTCGCAGGTGCGCACGATCTTAGTGGCATCCCTTACCGCCGTCGGCCAGTAGAATCCTTGCCGGAACGCGTTTCCGACAAGGCTGCGAGGAGCGGCGTGGTGGCCGCACACGCCCTCGTGGATGTCCCTCAACAGTTCCTCACCCTGGTCAGCAGGGATGCACCGTTGTAGGATTCCCGTGTGGCTGCGTCGGTACAGCTCGCCCTCCAGGATGGCGTAAGATTTGGCGCGCCGGGCGATCCGGCGGGCCTCGGTCTTACCCGTCGGGAGCTGTTCGCGCAGCAAGTAGTCGAGGAATGGCTGTCGCCAATCCACGGTGCCGGGGTTCGGTCCCGGGGCCTCGGTCAGCGTTGCGGCCGCGAGGGCGAGCAGGTCGGATAGAGCCCGGTCGTCCGGCTCGGTGCCGGCCCCCGACCCTTCCGCAGCCTTGGTTCCGCTCTCGCCAGCCCCCGAGCCCGGGGCGCCCCGTTCCACGGGACTGGGGTCGCGCGGTCCGGTCTGCTCCGGGCAGGGGAGCTTTATCGAGGGGTGTTGTTGGTCACTGGCGAAGATTCCGGTCGGGACGGGCTCTCGGCCGGAGGCTTTCTTGGCCAGGGCGTCGGCGGCCTCGTTGAACCGCCTTTTGATGTGTCGGAGCTCGAGGCCATCGAATTTGTCCTCGAGCTTGCGTACTTCCCGGCAATACGCGGCCATGGTCTCGCTTTCGCAGCTCGACTCCTTCATGACCTGATCAACCACGAGCTGGGAATCGCCTCGAATTTCGAGGCGCCGAATTCCTAACTCGATGGCTATTCTCAGGCCGTTGATCAAAGCCTCGTACTCGGCAGCATTGTTGGAAGCCGGGAAATGTAGCCGGATTACGTATTTCATTCGCACTCCGAGAGGCGAAACGAAAACTAAGCCGACCCCTGCTCCCGTCCGAGTCAACGAGCCGTCAAAGTACATGACCCAGTACTCCTGATCAACAGGGGCCGTGGGCAGCTGGACCTCGGTCCATTCCGCGACGAAGTCGACGAGGGCTTGGGACTTGATGGTTGTGCGCGGAGCATAGGTAATGCCCTGACCCATCAGCTCCATGGCCCATTTCGAAATCCGACCCGTCGAGTCCGGGCTATTTATAATCTCACCGAGAGGGAAAGAGCTCACCACTGTGACTTGATGCGAGTCGAAGTAGTGGCGGAGCTTTCTCTTGGAGATGAGAACGGCGTACAGCAACTTCTGGATCTGCGGATACCTCGTCTTGGTGTCGGCGAGCACCTCGCTCACAAAGTATACCGGGCGCTGCACTTTGAGGGCGTGTCCCTCTTCTTCGCGTTCCACTACCAACGCCGCACTCACCACCTGTGTGGTGGCAGCGATGTAGAGGAGAAGGGGCTCGCCGTCGTTCGGCGAGACCAGGATCGGAGGATTTGTCAAGATTGCCTTGATGTGGTTTAACGCGGTCTCGGCCTCATCCGTCCAGATGAACCGCTCAGATTTCTTCAAGAGGCGGTACAGCGGGAGGACTTTTTCGCCGAGGCGCGAGATAAACCGGCTCAAGGCGGCCAGACACCCTGTGACCCGCTGAACCCCCTTCAGGTTCTGGATCGGGCCCATCCGGGTTATGGCGTTGATCTTATCGGGGTTGGCTTCTATCCCTCGGCGGGACACGATGAAACCTAAGAGCATCCCCCTGGGTACCCCAAAGACGCACTTCTCGGGGTTGAGCTTAACACTATTCGTCCTGAGCTTGGCGAATGTGTTCTCCAGGTCGGCCACGAGTCGGTCGGCCTGTCGGGACTTGACAACGATGTCGTCCACGTACGCCTCAACGGTCGGTCCGATGAGTTCGTCGAAACACCTAAGCATACACCTCTGGTAGGTGGCGCCGGCGTTTTTGAGCCCAACGGCATCGTCACGTAACAGTACGATCCGAACGGGGTGATGAAGGAGGTCGCGAGCTGGTCGGACTCCTTCATCGCGATTTGGTGGTATCCGGAATACGCATCAAGGAAGCACAGGGTTTCGCACCCCGAGGTCGAGTCGACTATCTGATCTATGCGCGGCAAGGGAAAGGAATCCTTCGGGCACGCTTTGTTAAGAGCAGTATAATCGACACACATTCTCCATTTCCCGTTCTTTTTTCGTACAAGGACGGGATTGGCTAACCACTCGGGATGATATACTTCCTTGATGAAGCCGGCCACCAGGAGCTTTGCGATCTCCTCGCCGATTGCCTTGCGCTTCTCGTCATCAAAGCGCCGCAGGCGCTGCTTTACGGGTCGGGACCCGGCTCGGATATCCAGGGAGTGCTCGGCGACTTCCCTCGGAATGCCCGGCATGTCCGAGGGCTTCCACGCAAACACGTCAACGTTCGCGCGGAGGAAGTCGACGAGCGCGCCTTCCTATTTCGGGGACAGCTTGGTCCCGATCCGCGCCACTTTTGCGCTCGGGTGGTCGGGGTCGAGCTGGACCTCCTTGGTGCCCTCAAGCGGCTCGAACGATGCCAGGCCTTGGGTGAAGTCCGGCGCCTCTTCGACAAGGCGCGCCTTGATCGGATCCAACTCCTCTGTCGATGCGATGATGGCCGATGCCAGCTCGCAGCTCTCCACCTCGCACTGATGGGCCCGTTGGAATGACGACCCCACCGTGATCACCCCCTTCGGCCCTGGCATCTTGAGCTTGAGGTAAGTGTAGTTGGGAACGGCCATGAACTTCGCGTAACATGGGCGGCCCAAAATGGCGTGATAGGCCCCGTGGAATCCTACCACCTCGAACGTGAGGGTCTCCGTCCGGAAGTTGGTCGGGGACCCAAACGTGACGGGCAGATCGATCTGCCCGAGGGGAACGGCCTGTTTACCAGGGACTACCCCGTGGAAGGGCGCCCCGGTCGGGCGAACGCGCCCTCGGTCAATCCCCATGGAGTCGAGCGTGTCGGCGTAGAGGATGTTTAACCCGCTCCCGCCGTCCATCAGTACCTTGGTGAGGCGCTTCCGACCTATGACCGGATCAACCACGAGGGGGTACTTGCCCGGCCTCGGGACAAACTGCGGATGGTCGGTTCGATCGAAGGTGATGGGCGCCTCCGACCATTTGAGGAAGGCCGGAGTAGCCGGCTCGGCGGCGTACACCTCTCGGCGCTCCGCCTTGGCTCGCCCTTTGCTTACGGACGCCTCCGTGCCACCGAA
>CM014274.1:7785002-7797309 GCA_004135705.1 Alloteropsis semialata
GGCGGCTGGTGCGCGTGCGTGGGGGCCGGGCACGCGCACGCGGGGAGGGAAGGGACCGGCGGTGGTGGGGGTCCGGCGGAGGAGGAGGTGGCGTTCGGGCGGGAGGGAGGAGGAAGAGAGGGGAGGAAGAAGGAGGAAGAAAAGAAAAAGAGGAAAAGAGAAAAGAAAAGGAAGGAAAGAAAGAAAAGAAAGGAAAATAGGAAAAGAGAAAAAGGAAAAAGGAGGAAAAAGGGAGAAAGAGCGGGATTCGCGGCGGCGGCGGACGCACGCGCGACGCGCGGATCGAGGGAAAAGGAACGGTCAGGATTTCGGGGGATTAGAAGATTTGGAATTTGGAAATGATGGAAAGGATAGATTTGGAATTTCGAGAATTCATCGGAAAAGGTTTTTGAAAACTCGTTACCCCATGATTTAAGATTTTAGATTTTCGGGATGTTACAGAAGGCCACACAAGTTTAGCAATATATACATCTTCATCATCATCCGAGCTACTAGAATCATAAGTAACAACATGAACATTGAAACGATGAGTCTTATATGTATCTTTATTATTTTTTATTCGATTTTCAGCAACTAAAGCTCTTATTTGCACTTGATTAACCGAAAAATGTTCAAAGCCTTCTATCTTTTCTTTGATAAAGGATCTCAAACCATTAAAAGCAACATCAGCAAGATCCCTTTTAGAAAGTGGCAAATTAAAGCATCGGTTTCTAGTTTTCTTGAATCGTTTAAAATAATCTAAAACAGATTCATCTCTTTGTTGCTTAACCGATGTTAAATCTGTCAATTTCAACTGAACACTCCCACTATAAAAATGATCATGAAATTTTTACTCTAATTGATTCCATGAATTAATTGAGCCAGGAGTTAATGAAGAAAACCAAGAAAAAGCAGTTCCAGTCAAAGATAATGAAAACAAACGAACTTTCAAAGCATCATTAGAACTAGCTTCTCCTAGTTGAGCAATATATTGGCTAATGTGTTCCCAAGTAGTCTTATTATCATCACCATTAAATTTCACAAAATCAGGAACACGCCGATTATTGGGATAAGCTACAGTATCAAAATTAGCAGAGTATGGTTTCTGATATAACCTAGAATTACCCATATCAATACCAAACTTATCCTGCATCATACTAGCTAACTCGTCCTTCATTTCATAAAATTCAGCATATAAATTTGAACGAGCTATTAACTTCAAAAAAAATTTGAACGAGCTAGATCAGATTGCCCTGTGGCTGTACTTTGAACTTGAACAACATGAGGCACGCGATTAGGACTTTGCCGCAAATACTGATTATATACATCATTAGGAACCCCACTGGAATTAATGTTTTGATTAGGTATGGGGGGTGATGTGTATGCACGAGTTTCAATATAAGCAGATCCATTAACTACCTCTGTATTTCGGTTAGGGACTACCGAAAGAGGAGCCGAAACAGGTGGTGTCAACTGCTGTGCAGCCTGACCGACAGAACCGGTGCCACTGGTTTCTGGAACCGGTGTCACCGGTTTCACCGTGGCTGGTGAAACATGTGGCGGTGGCGGTATTTGTCCTGTATAAAAGTTAGCCGGCATACCATATAATGGGTTTTCAGGTGCTTTTCCTAGTGTAGCCGACATGTTCGCATGCATATTCTCATGTTGCATAGGTGGTAAATTTTGTGTATAACAAGAAGATTCTACCAACCTATCAATTTTATCCATTCTGTCCGCAAGTGTGCATATTAATTCTTCGGTATGTGAAAATGCAGCACTAAGCTCTTCATTAGATTTAGGAACAGAAGTTTCAGGTGGGTGTACAGTTACCGGAGGTATTTCTTCTACCTTTTGATCCTTCATCACGAACGCCGGCATCATAAACTCGTGAGTTCTTATCACCTTGCCGTGGCGATCCTTCTTCAGCCCCATCAAGAATTGACTCTTGAAGAATTCTTGGGCTGCTTCAAAGCTCTGACGCTCCTCATCACCGATCTCCTCAATGGAAGGCACGATGATGTTGTCCTTGTCAAGTTCTGCAGTAGATCCCATCTGGCTAGGGCTTGATAGATTGGTTATAGAAACTAAGATCTCTAAATTCCCCAGCGGAGTCGCCAAAAATGTGTTGACACCTTTCACGGTCAACACACCGAGTTGCGCTAGCTCGCGCGGATCCGCAATGGATCAGTAAACTGCAGCAGGCCGGGCAAAACCGGTACCACCGGTTTTGAATTTCGGTTCCACCGGTTATTCGGGGTTTGCTGCGTGAACCTAAAATCGCCGGCCCGGGAGGGACCGCGTCAGGGCAGGCGCGCCTAGGGTTGCTCTGAGATCGGCAAAGCCACTCAGAACGCCGTCGACGCCGTAGAGACGAAGCACGAACAGAAATTAGGGTCGAAAAAGCTAGGGTTTAGAAATGACAAAAAAGTAAAGGTATATTGATTTGATCGATTGAATAAACCCTCAATCGGCCGTGGCCCTTTATATTTATAGGGTGGAGAGGTCTTGCCCCACAAGAAAAGTCCTAAAACAACTCAGATCTACAAAAGAGTCTAATTCTACTAGGACTCGGGGAAAACCGGTGCCACCGGATTTGGTTGCCAGATAGGCAACAGGCGACGAATCCGGTTCTACCGGTTTTAGAATCTAGTGTCACCGGTTTTACTCACAAACCGTTCTGTGCCATTTTTGATCCATGTGTTGAGTCGTGAAATGGAGGAAAGGAAACCAACTTGGTACGCAGCCGCCGCAGTTGAGGTCAGGTCACGGGTCCTCGGAGAGTTCAGACAGAGAAAGGGCGTCTTCTTTCTTCTACCATGAATCTACCATCTAGATGATCGAGTTTACTTGGACGGCGACCGAATGTCCAGTGTCATGAACGTGTCTCGATCCGCCATCAAGTAGTCAAGATCACTGTTTGAGAATCGCTCGCTAGCACATTCAGACTGCAGTGTACAAAAGCTTCAATCACCCCACACCAAGAACCCCAGTAAGCCAGAGGCACACAAAAATCAGGTAGGGCAATCGATCGGTAGCCATGGCGGCTACTTGCGCTGCCAAGAGCTTGCTGCTCTGCCTGACGGTCGCCTTTCTTCACCACCTCCAGCTTCAGGCCCCGCCTGTAGGGGCGACATCGCTCAGGACAAACGAGAGCAGCGACGGCGCCCACGGCAAGACCCTCAGCCTCACGCTGTACCAGCAGGAGACCATCAACAAGACCGGCTACATCGTCGTCGACGGCGTGGCCGGCGCCGGCGTCAGCCAGACCACCACGCCCTTCGGCACCATCTACGTCTTCCGCGACGACCTGACGGTGCGCGCGGACAAGGCCTCGCCGGTTGCCGGCGTCGCGGAGGGGACCTCCGTCACGACCACCCTCGACGGCCTGCAGAGCCTGTCGCTGGCCAAGATCACCGTCGACCACCGCGGCCACCGGGGCTCCGTGTCCGTCCTCGGGGGCACCTACAACACCAGGCCGTCCGACTACCCGGTGGTGGGTGGCACCGGCGACTTCGCGTACGCGCTGGGCTACGTCAGGTCGTCGCCGGTGGACCTGCGGGGACGAACGGTGACGTACAAAATGGAGCTTCACTTGTACTGGCCCCCGTACGCCCACTACGCTCCAATTCCACATAAACCTGTAGTATAAATAAGGTGCTTAAGATTGGACCAGTATATTTACTGGCCACCGTACACCATATTTGCTCCACTTCCGTAGTACGTGCAGCGTGGCGTGCTATACAGTATGCACTCTGCTACATCCATCATCTACGCCGTTCTCAGTCTCTGGTCATGTTGTGTTTTTATACGGTGGTGTATAATTTATTTATAATTTTATTTGGAAATCAAATACATGCTGGCTCTCTGGTGCGGCGTCGATCGCACGAATAGGATTGGATTTGGTGCGGAGGTGCAATCATCGAAGCACACAAAAGTCACGACGCCACGGATCAGTTCTTGGTGGTGGTGAAACGATACGACGCGTACGAGAGCGAGGCGTTGGACCAGCTGTGGTGGATGAGCTCCGCCCGGCACCCGTCCCCGGCGGCGCCGAGCGCGACGTGCAGCGGGTACAAGTGGTCGGGCTGCGGGTGCGCCGCCTCCGCGTGCGGCGCCACCTCCAGGTAGCGCTTCACGTCGCCGTGCCTGCCGCCGAGGAGGGACTCCTTGAGCCAGGCGTCGAACTCGGCGGCCCACCGCGGCGCCGGCACGTGGCTGGTCGGGCCCGGCGTGCGCAGGATGCGGCGCAGGTTGTGGGTGGCGCTCCCGGAGCCGACGATGAGGACGCCCTCCTCCCGCAGCGGCGCCAGCGCCCGGCCAAGGTCGTAGTGGTACGCGCCGTCGCGCTCCGTCTGCACCGAGAGCTGGAACACCGGGACGTTCGCCTCCGGGTACATGAGCATCAGCGGGACCCACGCGCCGTGGTCGAGCCCGCGGCGGCGGTCCTCGGCCACCGGCCCGAACCCGGCGTCCTCGAGGAGCCGTTTGGTCCTCTGGGCGAGGTCCGGCGCCCCCGGCGCAGGGTATGTCAGCTGTGTCGACGACAACACTGTCACGTTCGTTCGAAGGCGAAGTGGTCCAGCGAGCATGGCCGGAATGCTGTACCTTGTACATTTGGGCGGGGAAGCCGTAGAAGTCGTAGATGGTGTCGTTGGTGCCGCGGATGACGTTGACGGCGGGGGCGTCCGTCTCCCAGTGGGCGGACACGACGAGGATGGCGCGCGGCGGCTGCGGGCCGGCGAGGCCGGCCGGCACCCACGACTTGAGGAAGTGGCGCGCCGGCAGCGAGTCGTCGATGGAGAGCGTGGGCGAGCCGTGGGAGATGTAGAACGTGTCCATGGTGGCCTTCGATTCCATCGTTGCCTGGCACGGCAGGGGCGCAGGCGCTGCTGCTGCCACTGTGTTTTGCTTCGTCTTGGATCGTGGTTGATGGATGAGATGCTTCTTGTGGCTTCTTTTAAGGGCCTGTTTAGTTAAAACGGCGAAACGGCAAAACAGTAAATTTTACTATTTTTTTTGCGAAAGACCAGTACAGACGCAGATGCTCACACACACGCACACTCACCCCTATGAATACACGCACGTAAACCCTACCCCTATGAGCACCTTCGAGAGACTGAGCCGGCTGTTCTGATCTTGAGATTGACGAAGTCACCACAGACGCCTCGCTATCGACGGCACGTCGCCTACCACTGAAAGAAAAGCGCCGGTTAAATCCTGGAATAAATCCAGGAAAATGTGACAACCGTGCCGAGTCGGAGACTCGAACCCGGGTGGGCAGGTTCCATGACAAGGAACCTAACCAACTAAGCTATGCTTGTTCATCAAAGAGAATCTTACATGCATGAAGTATTAAACGTGTGTTAATGACAAAACCCATTCTATAACCCCCGGTAACTTTTCGAGATGAATCTAATGAGCCTAATTTGGCCATGATTAGACAACGTCGTGCTACAGTAAACAATCTCTAATGACGGATTAATTAGGCTTAATAAATTCGTCTCGCGATTTCCCGTCCAACCTTGTATTTAGTTTTATAATTAGATCATGTTTAGTTCTCCTAATTTTCGATTTAGAATTGCTACAGTAAATGGCAACTTTTTTTCACTCTAACTAAATAGGCCCTAAATTGGGTTTGGCAGGTTGCCGCTCTCAGTCTCACGCGCACTGCATAAAAAGCGTTACGCTGCTGCTTTTGGTTTGCAGGCGTGACATTGATCTGTCTGAACCTAACGAGCTTGTTGGATGAGCTTGTTGGTTGGCAGGCCCTGAGGATTCGCTCGGCTTATCAGCCACCAGCCAGCAGTATTTCAATTTTACAACAAATCAGCACCAGCCACCAACCACCAGCCAGCCAACAGTATTTTTCTCTCACAACAAATCGGCACCAGCCACCAGCCACCAGCCAACCGAACAGGCTGAGAACGCCCGGCCGTGTGCTTCGGGGTCACACACTCACAGCTCCGGCCGGTTGCTTGGACCGTGTGCGCGTGAGGTTACCTAAGCTATGACGTAACGAATATTTTCGTTCATACGAGTAGGTAAGCAAAGAGGTTCCCTACAATTTGGTTGGCTACCGTAGAAACGATATGCAGATTAATTGGTTTAACAATTTAAAAAACTTCATCCCAACCTGTTCGATTGGCTTATCAGCCACCAGCCAGCAGTACTTTTCTCTCACAACAAATCAGCACCAGCCACCAGCCAGCCAGCAGTACTTTTCTCTCACAACAAATCAGCACCAGCCACCAGCCGCCATCCAACCGAACAGGCTGTAGCCGGCTGCGATTCTTGGGTCATTATAGTTTTATTTTTATTTCAATAAGTACCACGTCAGCAAATTAGATGATATATCACAATATTTATTAGAAGAAAGGTGGAACGGATTTCATAGATGAAACTCAGGTACATTGTTTCCAAAAGTATGAAATTTGATGAAACTACCGTTGGGGGCTAAAAAGTTTCATTTTATCGAAACACATCCAGCCATGTGCCTGCAATTAAACGGTATGGCTAACTAAGAAATTGCAAAATGAAACTGGGCATTGGAATACCTTGTTACAGTCATCGTTTCAAATCTCTTTTAGTGATATGGTACTTTTAAAAACTGTGAAATAAAACTCTCCACTAAAAATAGTCTTATGTATATTGCGCGAGAATTTGGCAAGTGTTTGAAGGCAAGAGCTATCCACCCTCAACAGGTGGTGGTCATGATCACGAAAGAAATGAACTTAGGACAACAGCCCAACGTTTTCTGAGTTATCATGTTAAGCATTTGCACAAGTGTTGTTCAAGTATTTTTATTATCCTGCAGTATCATAGTTATAGACAAGGAATTTCTATTCCCCATAAGGTCAGTCTCAATGCAAGTTTCATAGAGAATTTCATGATATTAAATTATACTCCCTCCATTCTCTTATGATAGTCCCATTCAGCTTAGCACAACGACCAATGAGAAGAAACCTTGCTTATCATCTAATTAATCAGGTCATTAAACATTCCTTGTTTTTCCACGAAAATTTATCGGTATTGATGTTCATATGCGTGCACCAATCATTCCAGAGGAGTTATTATTCTGCACAGAGACCGAAACAGTCATTTATGACAAATCTGATGCTACAACTTAAATAGGACTATAAAAAAAATTTGTTTGCTGACTTGGCAAGGAGAGAGAGGGGAGTTTCATCAAAAGAAGGAAGATGGTCCAATAGTTCAGTGGCATGCCATTCTATTTTATTTTTCCTTCTAAATTAATTAGGTTAAATGCCATCCTATTTTTATTTCATCTCTCCTTCTGGCAGGTCAACGAGGTGATTAAAAACCTGCATCCCTGCGATGTCTTTGGATACAGCAGATCGAGATTACAGACTAGGGTCTGTTTAGTTGGAAAAGTTGGAGAAAGTTTAGAAAAAAAAAGTTAGCATTGAGAAACATGTTCTGTAAAAGAGAACACAATTATCAATATAAAAAAAATTACCACTTTTTTATAACTTTTACCGAGGGTCTTAGCCGTGTAGATGCATACAAGAGTCGAGGACATTACCTCGTCCGACGTCTGGGTGGTTTCTGTTTCTCAGTGAGAACACGGCCGAGCCGCCGGTCTCCCGACGTCTCCATCGAGTCAACCCCTATCCTTCGTCCTCACGACTTCACCTGCTTCTCCACGACTCCAACCCGCGCCGCGCCCCCGGCCCGACCCCGCCAGTCCCACAGCTCGTCTTGCTCAGATCCGGCGCAGCGGCGCTTTCCCACCCCTGCACCAAGGTAATAGCTCCACTCTGGTGCTTCCTATGCGCGTGCAGGGATCTCTCGGGGGAGAACGGGCGGAGTGAGGATTCTGCCTGCCCCTCACCGGCGCCGCCTCTGCGCAGTCATGGTCGATTAGATGGGTTGTTTGACCCGGCGGTCAAGCAGACCTGCAGACGGCCGATTACTCGTTTAAGCTGCAGCTTGCGCTGCCCTTCTCGCTACTGATGCTTGCCGTTTGTTTTCGTGCTATGTTTGAAGGTGGGCGGGCGGTGGCGCGTGCGCAGATCATGCAACGGTAGGACTAACTTGCAAGATCTGCCCAAGATGGTTCGCCCATTAGGTGTGTTTTCGTACCCTTTTTGTTCTTCACTTTCTGTTTGTATGCTTCGTGCAACTGCAATGGAAACGAGTGTGCCCATAATCTAGTTAAATTTTGACATGTGACCATGTGAGCGTGTGAAAATTATAGCATTGTTATCACAATCATGTGTTTGTCATGCTCGGAACTAAATTTCAATGTTCACTCAACTGTGAACTAGTTCAGCCTATTAAAATGCTGTTCAGTACTATGATTGATAAGCCAAATTCAGTTACTCTGTTTTGCATTGCTGTTCCAAGCAGTATATTGTTTTGAATGTTTTCATTGAATACTTAATTGTGAAAGGAGAAAATTTTGATGAGAACAGATTGATTATCTTAGTTTTGTGCTATCCTAGCTTTCTGGTTTAGGACAACTTTTAGAAGATTCTTCCCCCTGATGGCTGTCATTATGCAGTCCTAAATAACATGTGCGTTTTGTTGGTGTTAGTTTGAGATAAATGCGCATCCACTGCTAGTTTATGCCTAGTTTCTTTCTATCAATATGTTGGGGGACTGTTTTTGTGCAGGCTAACTTGTATTGTTTGCCTTGTTAGTTTATGCCTAGTTTCTTTCTATCAATATATGAAGTTACCTCAATCTCATATTCCAAAATCTTCTCCTGATTATTTCTCCCAATATTCGGACGACCTTTTATATTTGTTTATTTATTTTGAATCACTGTGTATGGTTAGATCAGTTCAGTATTTTTATATGAATCAAAACCACACTGGATTTGTTACTGCAGTTCTCTTATGAAGATTAGTAAGGGGAGAAAGAAGATGAGGAACAAACAGAGAAAATCATCTGCCCTCAGTTTTGATGCAGGACGTGGATCTCTTTTATCTTGTATTCTATGGAGCTTGGTGGGTTTTGGTCTTGTTGTCTGCTTCCTTTCCTTTAAACATCAAGCTGGCAATGGGCAGACCCGTATTTATTCAAGCCATCTACCTGTGACCAGAGAATTAGAGGACATTGAGGAAGATTATTTCCGTTTGCCACCTCCTCACAAGGTGAATCCTCGTGCAGTGAAAAGGCGGGGTGCTCGTAAGCAACAAAAGATTATAGATGATTATCTGGAGGAGTCTTCAGTAGTACATGGATTGTTCTTCCCTGATCAAAGAACTGCTGTGGACCCAACAAAAGGGGGAAATGATACAATGTACTTTTATCCCGGTAGAGTATGGCTGGACACTGATGGAAATGCCATTCAAGCCCATGGTGGCGGGGTTATGTATGATAACAAGACTGCTAAATTCTATTGGTATGGAGAAAACAAAGATGGACCAACATACCAAGCTCACCCCAAAGGAGCACAACGGGTCAGTAGAAATTCTAACATGCCCACCTTTGGTTTATTTTTGTACTCTTAGCAATTTTTTAGGCATAAAGGATCCACCATAGTTGTAATTTGTGTTACTTGTGGTTTGGTGCTAACCAGTAGTTTCCCGGCTAGTTGCAAATAGAAGTTGTTTGAGGCTAGTGACGGGAACTTTATGAGTTATGAAGTATGAGTTATGAAGTAGATAGAACGACTTAGGTGCCTTTCAATTATTCTGTGAAAAGAATGCTGAATCATGTTATCATGCATGATCGTAGAATATGCAGTATTTGAGACAAGAGTTGAGATGTATAAAGAGACGTGGCATTAGAAGCTTAGTACAAAAACATGTAGTGATGATTGGTTGTGTTTTCAATTTGCCAGGTTGACATCATTGGAGTAAGCTGCTACTCATCGAAGGACCTATGGTCATGGACTAATGAAGGAATTGTGCTTCCTGGAGAGCCTACTAATGTCACCCACGACCTTCATAAGTCAAAGGTGCTTGAGAGACCTAAGGTGATATATAATGATCACACCGGGAAATATATCATGTGGATGCATATCGATGATGCTAACTACACCAAAGCATCTGTTGGTGTGGCTGTGAGCAACTCTCCGACTGGACCTTTTACTTACCTTTACAGCTTTCGCCCGCATGGTTTTCAGAGTAGAGATATGGCAGTTTTCAAAGATGATGATGGAGCGGCTTACCTCTTCTACTCTTCTCGTGACAATACTGAGCTCCACATTAGTCCAATGACAGAGGACTATGTTCACATCACAGCAGCAATGAAGAGGATACTAGTAAGGCGGCATCGGGAAGCACCGGCTGTCTTCAAGCACCAAGGAACCTACTACATGATCACCTCTGGTTGCACAGGCTGGGATCCCAACAGGGCATTGGCCCATGCTGCAGACTCGATCATGGGCCCATGGGAGACACTGGGAAACCCTTGTGTTGGAGGCAACAGGTTTTACCGGTTGACAACGTTCTTATCTCAAAGCACATTTGTGCTTCCTGTCCCTGGTTTGCCTGGTACATTTATCTTCATGGCGGATAGGTGGAGTCCATCAAACTTGAGGGACTCCCGATACGTTTGGCTTCCTCTGTTCATTGGAGGGCTTGCGGATGAACCTTTAGACTACAGTTTTGGTTTCCCGTTGTGGTCAAGGGTGTCAATTTATTGGCATAAGAAATGGCGTCTCCCAAAAGATTGGAGAGTGGGGTATACCTAATACTCATTGCTATTGCTGTGAGTACATAAGATAACTAGTATACTTCAACTCATAGATCGTTCGGAAACTTGCTTGAGGTTTCTAATAAGTCCCCAAGCTTTTGTACACAGTAGGCCTTCAAACATACTTCAAAGATACATCATTTTTTATTGTTCTGGAAAGGAAAAAGTGATGTATTTCAGACAACTCGTGTGTGGGTGTCTCTTGTTTCACGCTTCCGTTGCCATGACAGGAAGTTGGACGAGTATCACTTTTTTCTTATTTGTCATAAACAAGTAAATAGTGGCTTCCCTTTGTCCCTAAAGACACATGGTCTCAACAATGTTTCTACATCTGCCAGATCACATTTATTTGAAAACTTAAATGAACTCCTGAATCCAGTGACTTTATAACATCTCCAGAGAGTTAAACAACCAAATCAAGTAATGTCTCCCACGAGCCACAAGAGTATCTAAACTTCCAAAGAAAAAAAATTGCATACCACCATGCCTTATGTAACATAAGTTACGTTTACTTCACTACAAGGTAAAAATAATACTACTAGGAAGACATTACATGTTACAAACAGAAGTATGAAACAGCTCATGGAATTCTTTCGCGATCCTAACACCTCACAATCTAATGTATCATATCTTAACTGGGCAAAATTTTGAGTTTTTGACTGCCTGGTAATCGCAAAAGGCAAACATTACAGGCAGCTAGGTCTTCCAAGAATTACAAGCCCCGCCAGGTGAGTACACTACGGTTTCGTACACTAGTGATGCTTCCTCTTCTTGGTCTTCGACCTGCTAGAGGCATATTTTCGCAATCTATAAAGTATTCTTCTCTCGCTCACCTGCAGCACCAGAGAATGATACAGTTTCCTTTTGCTGACAATGCAGCATGCTTGCAGCTTATCTTCATCGTCTTCTAGACTGTTTGAGCCATACAGACTCTCCCTCATGTCAGCAAGTGCTAGAAGTGCAGAACAAATGCTCTCACTATGCAGTAATTTCTTCACATCAGGCAGTTCCTCAATCCCATCAATTTCAGAATTTTGTGCGGAGCTTGTTACTCTGACAAACTTAACCATGTTACGAATAGTATCATGCTCTTCCTCACCAACTAAATCACGAGCCACACGGATCAACTTGTCATAAACGTCAGGTTTCAAAGTGATGATATAAAGGAGGATTAGAAGTTCAAGCTGGGGCTCTCCATCATATGAAATCTCAAAGTACTCCGCATCCTGGCTAGTGCAACCAGAATAACCCAGATTACGCCATAATGATAACCTTGCTCTTGCATGTCGACCAGAGAATATGGATGTGCACCACTTAGTAACCATTGCTAAGTCAATGTTGACAATGTCATATTGATTGTCAAGTTCTGTGAAACCATATCTATGAAGCAAAGCAGCATTCCCCATTGTACCATATGTATTATACACCTAGAATGCAAGATGGCAGGAAACAGACATTACTAGTCAGAAGAAAAATGTACACTCAGTGAAAAAAAAACTATAGCTAGTAGTCTTTAGAATTGTCAAATCGATGGCAAGGTGGTATTGATCATTACCTCCTCCCCTTCATCGGCATCTCTTACAACAATCATTTCCAAATCTTCATTGTCGACTCTTGAGCCTTTAGAGGAAATGCAGAAGTACAAAATTAATGAGTGAAG
>CM014274.1:7798309-7834294 GCA_004135705.1 Alloteropsis semialata
AGTGAGTACCAGTTTCAACGTGTCCGACCTCTCTCCATTCTTTGGATTGGACGAGTCGAGGACGACTCTTTTTCAAGGGGGGAGGATGATATGACCATACCAGTGTCGGCGACCTCGCCGAGTACTCCGACGGCTTCACAGACTACTTCGACCACTCTGCCGAGTACTCTGCCAAGTACTCCGACCTCGCCGACTACATCTCCGAGTACTCTGCCAAGTACTCCGACCTCGCCGACTACATCTCCGAGTACTCTGCCAAGTACTCCGACCGCGCCGACTACATCTCCAACCCCTACTGGACCAATCACTCGGAGCCGAGCTAAGAAAATACAACAAGAGGTGCACGCGCTACTTTGTGAGTATCAATTGAACATTAATGAGAACTTTGAGCCACCTAAGTCATACATGTTGTTATTGCTCAGGTTCACCAAGGAGGAAGACAAGGATGCATCAAGAGTGGAACAGAAAGAAGAATCACGTTCACATCAGTTGGAACGGGTTGCAGGTGGGGTCATATTCTAGTTGATGAGCTAAAACATGTCGGATAGAAGCTGGGCGACTTAGTCGTGGTGGAACGAGTTGGCATACATTTGATAGAAGCTTGAAGGATGAGGAACCAGTTGATCAAGACCCAGTGACTGACATTGCTAACCTCGATCCTGCAATCTGGGCAAGCCTCGGTGCATGACCCTTATTTTAATTATATCATTGTTTGCTTGTGCACTAGGTTTATAAGAGTTGATTGAAACCCAGTTGCATGAACCCTCCTAAAGGACCTATCGGGTCCCTGACTAGTATCACTACTACAGAAACCATTTTTCAAGTCACTATTTTCACAGCCGGTTTTTTGAACAAAAAAACAAAGGAATGCGGCCGGAATCTGGTGGCAATGATTGTCAATTTTTTACAGCCTATGTGATTGATCTGCCAAGTACTTATGGAGTGAGTACCAGTTTCAACGTGTCCGACCTTTCTCCATTCTTTGGATTGGACGAGTCGAGGACGACTCTTTTTCAAGGGGGGAGGATGATATGACCACACCAGTGTCGGCGACCCCGCCGAGTACCCCGACGACTTCACAGAGTACTTCGACCACTCTGCCGAGTACTCTGCCAAGTACTCCGACCTCGCCGACTACATCTCCGAGTACTCTGCCAAGTACTCCGACCTCGCCGACTACATCTCCAAGTACTCTGCCAAGTACTCCGACCGCGCCGACTACATCTCCAACCCCTACTGGACCAATCACTCGGAGCCGAGCTAAGAGAATACAACAAGAGATGCACGCGCTACTTTGTGAGTATCAATTGAACATTAATGAGAACTTTGAGCCACCTAAGTCATACATGTTGTTATTGCTCAGGTTCACCAAGGAGGAAGACAAGGATGCATCAAGAGTGGAACAGAAAGAAGAATCACGTTCACATCAGTTGGATATCTATCTTTAGGATATCGTCTAAAATAGAACATAGCGCTGGAGTAAGCTCACCTTCAGCTTACCACTAGGCTACCACTTTGGATGTGGCTATATTTGACCTATATAACATTTGTTGTTGACAAAAAATGGTATCTAGATTTAAGTTTTTGGAATACTAAATGATGTCAAATGAAAAAGTCATGAATACCAAAGATTCATAACTCATCAAGATCTACAAACTTTATATAGGTCATTTTTTTATTTGAGAAAGTGGTTGCAACATGTGGTACAAATTTAACAAACCCCTAACATAGAACTATGTTAGGGGTTTGTCAAATTTGTACCACATGTTGTAACCACTTTGTCAAATAAAAAAATGACCTATATAAAGTTTGTAGATCTTGATGATTTTCTGGAGATCGGACTTTGGGATTTGGGATCAAGGAAAGATCAGGAGCTTGGATTGGATTTAGGAACAGAGAACTCATCGATCAGGATTTTTAAAACTCGTGATTTAAGATTTGATTTTTTTCCGGGTCGTTACACCTCATGAGCAGAACTACCCTATCCATGACTTGGAGCTTGCAGCAGTAGTGCATGCTCTTAAAATTTGGAGACACTATCTTATTGAAAATAAGTGTGAGATTTATACAGATCACACACTACAAGAAACATGTTAATCTATGACGAATTTGCTGTGACGTTTTCAGGAAACGTCATTAACAGCGCATCACCCGTGACGATTTATGAATTTTCGTCACAGATCCGCAAATGGCCCATCCAGGCTCAAATTCAGGCCCGATTTCTGTGACGAACCTGAATAACCGTCATAGATTGAAAATTAAAATCGTACTCAACCACAATTTTGACAAAAACAAATACGTCGTTTACTTTAAAAAAAAATCTAAGATGCTTTACCTATTTTATTCTTAATAAACCATAGGTATAGTGCTAGGGAGGAAATAAAAAGTACAAAAAACCCAAAATACTCTTGCGCCCAAAAATATTAAAAAACTAAAAATAAAAGCGCAAATAAGTTGTTTACTTTTAAAAAAATTCTAAGATGCTTTACCTATTTTTTTTCTTCACAAACCATAGGCATAGTGCTAAGGAGGAAAGAAAAAGAAAATCTAAAATACACTTTTTGCATTTTTTTTATCTTAGATTTTCATATATAAAAAAAGAAAAACTTGGCCACACGGCTCAGCGCAACAGGTGGAATGAAACTGCCCACTCGGCCCAGCCCAACAGGTGAAAAATCTTAAATGCAAAAAAATTTAGACGTCTTCAAAGGGAATCGAACCCTGGCCGTCTGGAAAATAATGAGGTCGGTTAGCCACTAGGCCATTTACTCGTAGTTGTTACCCAATGCTGAACGTATTTTATATAAAGTTTCTATTTGAAGTCTAAAATGCCAAAAAGAGATGCAGGCAACAGGAATCGAACCTTCGACGCCGACGATGGATTCAGCTTGTCTACCACTACGCTATAAGTTCTGTATGTGTTCAGACCAAGCACTAAATATTTATTTATATAAATAGAACAGAGAGCTCATTTGGACAAAGAACACATAAACAGTTGTCTTTCTTTTTTTAATCCAGAATTATAAATTGTAACTAGTATTTCTTCCTCTTATGAACTCCGAATTTTATGATCCTTTTTTCTGATTTTTTAGAAAATCATTCTCTTTCATTTGATGGTGTGTATTTGTATGATAATTGCTATTTATTAGATGTTTGATATGACTTGTTTTCTTTGATCAAGTAGGAAGTAGAAAAATAATTTTTTTAGCATAACAATTGTTAATGTTATTTCATATTTTCTAATATTAACGTGAATATAAGGTTGTCTCCAAAATTGAGGTGCATACAAGATGGGAAATGTCTTGAGGTGTACTAATTTCATAGTTTAACATGAGATATAGGAAACTATGTGAGAGATGTATCCATTTGTGAACAATGTATAGTCCTACTTTACTAAATCTATTTGATTTTTTTATGACAAGCTTATAGACCCAAAATATGCTGCCATGCCAATTTGTAGAATTTTCTGGCCAAATTTAGATATTATGAGAATTATTCTATCGTAATTTTGAGATAGAAGTTTGAATTATTCTAATAAACTTTTGAATATTTTATCTATCTCCAACATATGGGATAGAATGGAACATACAAGCCTAAATATAATTTTTACATTTTTTTTTGAAACTTATTGGTGGTACACATAGTTCAACTTGGAATTACTTTCAATAAGCACACAGGAATTCATTTAAATAATAGAAAATACTAAATATGTTCAAAATTTCTTGAAACTTCTACATGACAACTTAGATGTTGTCTATTATATGTAAAAAATATATTTTATTATATAAGATAATTATTTTGTGTGTAAATTTACAAAGACGCCTTAACTAGTTGGAAATAAAAAAAATTAAAAATGGGCCAAAACCCCTGAGTTTGGGCCATGTTCTAGGCACGCACGCACGGCCCGAACTTTTCTGTCCGTCCATTCCTGATCTGACGGTTTAGCTCGCTTCCTCGTCGTATAAATTCAATTCCAGGAAACCCTAGCCGGCATCTCCCTCCCTGCCTCCTCACTTCGTCCTCCCACGCCACTCCGCCCCCTCCCCAGCGATGCCTCCGGTCCCAGCGGCCAAATCCCTCGCCGGCGGCCACCAGATCAGCCCCCACCATTCACCCGCAGCCACTAGATAATTCCCCTGGCCTGTAGCTCCGCCTCCTCTCTCTTCCACCTCTCGCGCATCCTCCCCTCCTGGCTTGGATCTGAGCAGGCCCGGTGCCACTTGGAGCGGCGGCGGCCGCCGCGGGGATGCACCCCTGGTTGGGCCCCGCCACCCTGCGGCCTCCCCGGCGTCCCATCCCCCAGCGGAGGCTCAGCACCAGCACCAATCCGGCCATCTCGCGCCACCACCACCCGGTCACGGATGTGGCAGCGTTGCCCCCCGCAAAGGCGGGCGCAGAATAGGCCGTCCGTGAGATCTCCGGCGCTATGAAGCTACCGGGGTCCGAGTCGGAGAGGACAGGCGGCGCTGCAGCATTCGGAAACTCGGGGAGATGCGAGCTTGCGATGTGGCGGCGAATCCCGTGTGCTCATGACGTCAACTTCTCCACCCGTTGCCTGCGGTGATTCGGCTGGCCCCAAACCAAAGAGTTCCGCCACAGCAGGTAGCTAATCCTCTCTCGCATGGGGCCTGTTTCCCCTCCTCCCTGCTCCTGGAATGAGTACGAAGATTAATGCCTATTTTAACAGAACAAGTACAGCGCAGCAACAACAAGCTTCTGAATGCAGCGAGCCATGCCATGGAACTCAGGTAAAGATCAGGTGCACGAACTGAATACTTGAAGTGCCATTTTCTGAATAGTGGAGTAATCATTGCTTTGGAAAGTTAATTGCTTTGCCAGCTTCCTTTGCTTGTGTCGACAGTAACCGAGTTCCTTTTTAAATTAGTAATCTTTGCTCTGTCTTTGTTACTCTAATATGCTTATGCGTTTGGGAGTATCATTTGTTCAATAGTAGCTTGTTGTGTACTGCTACTGGTTGTCTCATTGCTTGTAGAACATGCTCAGAGATATTGCATCTATCTAGAACTAATATGATAGCTTGGTGTGAATTTTTTGTCCGCTAGTCCTTTGGTGCTTTACAATCATGCTCTGAACTTGTAATGCTACAAAAGATTTTAGTCAGAATTTGTAATACAAATTTTTTATGCAAATCACCATTTTTTGTATCTGATTGTGTGGTGGTCATCCCCTCTGACGCCACCTTTCCTTGCTGATCTGGTGCTTTGAATCAACCATCTTCACCTATGTCTTATCCTCTAGCAGTTCGCATGAGACATTATAGGCTGAAGTAAATCTATAAGCCCTTTTATTGAACTTAGCTATATGTTTCCGTAATCCTGCAAGCCTGTAATCCTTGCTGCACTCTTTTTTTTTGTTCACATTCACAGGTGGAGATCTATGGGCTGAAAGGACATCTGGAAGCTAACAAACATATTTTTTAAGGACATATTTTCCATATATACAGGTTGTGAACTCATTCCATACTATAAAGTAGTAACTAGTGAGATAATTCTTCATTGTCTTAGTTTCTTCTCTCCAGACTTGACATAGATAGGTGTACCTTTTCTATATATATGTCTTCTGACTGCTTGTGCTATACCATGTGCAGGTATGCAATTAATCAATTTGAGATGGATGTAAAACTTGACCTTGTGCTAAGTCGAGCAAGTTAATCTATAGGGTGCTGGGTGATGCATTCTTTCAAACCATGTATGTTGTAGTGGCTTATTCTTTTGCTGTTGCTGGTACCTATATGTTGTTGCTGGTGCTATGTGTAGTTGTTTTTGGTACTGTAGTTGGCTTATATGCCATGGTAAATCTGTTGTGATGCTAGATGAAAGCATGCATGTAATTATGGGCTGGAAAACTGTGTATTATGGGCTGGAAACACTGTATTATGGGCTGAAATTCTATGTATTATAGGTTGTAATACATATTATGATAAATGGGCCGAAAAACTGGCCCAACAATTGAAATGAATAATGGGCTGAAAAAATTGTATCAGCTTATGGGCCTATTTCACAAATGGGCCATGATGAGGTTATTGTCCACGTCAGCAGCCATCTCAACGTCCATATCATTGTCCACGTCATTTGCCATGTGTTATTGGCCACGTCAGCTGCCATGTAAACAGCCATGTTAGCTTACAAGTCATTCGCCACATGTCATAGTCGCCACGTACATTGGCTACGTCATCATCCACGTCACCTGTTGCCGACGTGTATGTTTGATCCGGGATGAACATTGACACACGTGGCGTCCGTCTATGACGTTTATTTTCGTCACAGAGGTTGGGCTTGGGCTGGGCTAAGTGGGCCTGAGGCTAATCTATGACGATTAAGAATCATCACGGACTGTATCGATCTGTGACGTTTACAGTTGAAACGTCACGAGGTGTAATTTGTGATGCTTAATACATGACGTTATGCAAAAACGTCACAGATGCTTCTTTATGACGGTTTTTTAGTGATCTGTGACGAAAATTTTACGTCATAGATCAACAGGTTTCTTGTAGTGACAAGAGTTTGAAGTATATATTCACCCAATCAGACCTGAACCTAAGGCAAAGAAGGTGGTTAGAATTGATCAAGGATTATAAATTGAAAATCCATTACCACCCGGGCAAAGCTAATGTTGTAGCTGATGCCTTAAGCAGAAAGGCCTATGAGCCCAAGAATGCTCAGTTGCAAGAGGAGTTAGCACAGTTAAATCTTCACATAGTCCGACAGGCCCAAAACTACAACCTTAATATGCAACCCCTGGAAGATCAAATTAGGCAAGCTCAGAATAAGGACAAAGAATTGATGAAAATTCGTACCCATACCGGGGAAAACAAAGCCCCAGATTTTAGAGTAGATGATAAAGGGACCTTATGGTACAAGAACAGGATTTGTGTACCTAAGGAAGGAGAGTTCAGGCAAGTTATTATGGATGAAGCCCATAACTCGGCCTATTCCATCCACCCAGGAGCAACTAAGATGTATATGGACCTTAAAGAAAAGTATTGGTGGAATGGAATGAAAGCAGATGTAGCACAGTTTGTAGCTCATTGTGATATTTGTCAGAGAGTCAAGGCAGAACACCAGAAACCAGCCGGTTTGCTTCAGCCGCTACCTATCCCAGTTTGGAAGTGGGATGAAATAGGCATGGATTTTGTCAATGGCTTACCCAGGACTCAGAAAGGAAATGACTCCATATGGGTAATAGTGGACCGACTCACTAAGGTCGCACATTTCTTACCCGTGCGCACCTGCTATGGTGGAGCTAAGTTAGCTCAGCTTTATATTGACAATATTGTCAAGTTGCATGGTGTATCCAGCACGATAGTCTCAGATCGAGGAACCCAGTTTACCTCGAGATTTTGAAAAAGCCTACACAAAGCCATGGGAACTAAACTGGATTTTAGTTCGGCTTATCACCCCCAGACTGATGGTCAGACAGAAAGAGTAAATCAAATTATGGAAGATATGTTGAGAGCATGTGTTCTTACCTATGGTAAAGATTGGGAGAAAAGTTTAACCTATGCAGAATTCTCCTATAACAACAGTTATCAGGCCAGTTTAGGAATGTCACCCTTTGAAGCTCTCTATGGAAGAAAGTGTAGAACCCCTTTGATGTGGTCAGAAGTAGGAGAGCGTACTTTAATTGGACCCTCTCTCATAAAAGAAGCAGAAGACCGAGTTGCTGAAATTAGAGAGAAACTGAAAGCAGCTCAATCCCGCCAAAAGAGTTATTCGGACAAAAGAAGGCGTGAGTTGAGTTTTGAAGTTGGGGATTATGTGTACCTCAAGGTCTCCCCAATTCGAGGTACCCGAAGATTTCAGGTCTCCCCACCCCGTGCCGGCCCCCTCCCCCTCCCCGCCATTACTCCGCCGCCGACCTCCTCACCGGCGCCGCCTACCCCCTTCCTCCTCGGCCGCCTATAAAAGCCGCTGCCCCACGCCCAATTGCCACCACGCCACCTTCACCACTGCCCACCGCTGCCTCTCCCTCGCTCCGGAGCCGCGCAGCGCCGTAGCCAAGTCCCACCGTCGCCGCCGCGCGCTCCTCCACTCCTCCGCAGTCGCCCGCCTTGCTCAGGCCGCCACCACCCAAGGTAGGGTGGGGATTGGACTCCCCATGCTCCCCTCTCCCCTCCTGCGCTCACCCCTGGCCGCCGGCGAGGCCCGGGCACCGCCCGCCGCCGGAGCCGAGCCGCCGAGCTCCCCCGCCCCCTTCCTCTGTTTCCGGTCGAAGGAAGAAGAGGGAGAAAGGCCACCCTTTTTCCGAAAGCCCCCCCACTTCCCTCTAATTCCAAAAAAAGCCTTCCTCTTTAGAAAGAATCCAAATAAAGCCCCTGTCCTTTTATTATATTTCCAAAAATACCCCTTGCCATTACCAAACCCCTCCAAATACTTATCCAAATTACATTTAGGTCCTTCCACTATACAAACATCTCTACAAATAGGTCCTTAGTTCTTTTAACCTTCACAATTAGGCCCTAAACCCCCCGATAAGTCCTAATACCTCCTTAAACTCGTCATTTTATGCGCCAAACTTCTCCGGAATTTCACCAAACTCGAACATACCTTTCTTTCATCTAATACGGCCGAGCTATACACAAATCACTCAAAAATATCACTCCTTCCTATTTTATTTAATCAATTCCTGTTTCAAGCTCATCGGTAAAGGTTTGATTGTTTTCTTTTTTACGTGTTTTGTTGTGTGCGCCGTAGACGACGGAATAATCGAGGAGGAGCAGTATCGCGAGCCGGAGTACGCAGGAGAGTACCGCGAGCCCGAGCCCGACGACTTGTACCGCGAGCAGGAACTCCCGGAAGCTTTTGAAGACGGCAAGTCCAATTCCATCCTTTGATGCATGTTTATCCCAGTTTTATAAACACAACCTATTGGCCTTTGATAAATTGCATGTGTTTTATTATTGAAAACCCAGTTGGATAGCCATTCCTTGATTGATATGATCATGCCTTGACAACCTAGTTATCTCTAAATATGATATGCTCTGTTTGGATGATAACGCTGTTAGAATGCTTAGGACTTGTTTTAATTACTTAATCAATCATGACTACACTTGTTTTATAAAGAATAAAAGTGTGAGAGTGTCGAGTAAAGAAAATGGGTTTTGGGTTTTGAAAATAAAGAAAGTGTTGGGTAAGATGGATGGGTATTTCTTTGTGAAATACCATTTGGAGGCTTGTACCGTACCTTTGTGGTTAAGCAAGTTGAGAGATATCCATTTTGTCCGGTTTTAAACCGAGGTGATGTGTCATCTTGCCTAACCCAGTTATCTCGTACAACCACTCGACTCTTGTATGGTGCAAGGGCTTAGTCTAAATCCCACTAGCCAGGCTGTTAGTTGTCTGGTGGCAGATATGCAGCGGGAAAACCAAGTGTCGACTTAGTGTCATGGTTGCCGACTTGGTGTCATAAACCCTCTTGGTTATTTTCTTGTGATGGCTAAGCAGTTTTGGCTATGGTGGGTAATGGCTTCGATAGGATCCGCGCTGGCACTAAGGTGACCGTGTTGCGGTACCCTACTTGTGGTGAAAGTGTACACCTCTGCAGAGTTTCCAACTATTCAAATAGCCGTGCCCACGGTTATGGGCGAGTTATGGCTTGGTCACAATACCGAAGGTTTTGGGATGGGTTGGAGTGTGTTGGTTTTGGAAATGTCCGGCTTGGTGCTGGAGAGCTACGGCGGATGGGAAATCCGGTAGCATTAAAACTTGGATCCTTTGTGGATCAACCCCCACTTATTGTTTTGTTACTAAAACTTGCGTTTGCTAAAATATTCCTTGACGAACCATTGCATGTGTAAAACTTGGCTTTATTGCAAATGAACCTTAGCCTATTTCCTTGATGTATCCTATGCATATTTCTGTGTTAACCACTCCGTGGGTGTGGTTGGACTTGCTGAGTACTTTTGTACTCACCCTTGTATTTGTTGCTTCAGAAGAAGACCTAGACTTTGTTGCCGAAGAAGCTGAGTAGGTGATCGTGCCCGCACCCGACTTTGCCTGTGGAGTTTGGCCCCGCCCAGGATGTCTTCGCTGTCGCGTAGCTCTGATCCCTTTGTTGAGCCGGTCTGGTTCCTCATCTGGCTCATCGCCGTAGTTTACCTTCTAGTTATCCTAGCTTGTGTCAAGTGCCCTCTCCCTCGGGGAGTGTAAGGTTCTGAACTATCTGTCGAATAAATGTGTTATCAGCCTCCTGGGACTGATATTTGTATCACATTTAGTCTCTGCTTAGGCAGGGGCGCTTCAGGTGGTATCAGAGCCGTAGTTGGCTGTAGGACGCGACCCCTAGGACCGTTAAGCCCTTTTTGACCAAAACTTAGGTTTTATAAAACTTCTTGCCTCTATGCTCTTTTGCAAAATAGACTTACCCATCCGTTTCCTTACAGATGGCCGAAGAAGGTTGGGTCAACAGCAACTGCTTGGAGGAGCCCGGTTTTCCCAGGTTGCTTTTTACCTGCATGGACAGGGTCGGCATTTATGAGCGTCCGGAGTACACCAGCAGGGAGTACGAGGACCATGGGACACTCCGGTGTGAGATGATCATCTACATCGGGAGGAGCAGCCGTTACCCCGAGATAAACCCATGGAATGTGACTGCCACCGGCTTTCGCCATAAGGATACTTACCAGCTTGCGGCTCGGAAAGCCTTGCGCCACTTGTGCCAGATTTATGAGAGGCACCTTGCTCCCACCCCGCTGAGGTACTTCCCGCCGGTCAACCGAAACCGCCCAGTTTGGTTGACTCGGATAAGGGCACTTCAAGGACATGGGCTGCGAGAGAATGACCCCACCGTACTCCACACCACTGCATACCTCCACACCCTTGATGAGCTCTACGACAAGCAGGCAAAGCATTTGAGGCAGCAGATTTGTAGGGCCGAGGATGCAGAGATGACGGTGAGGAGCCTTCAGGTGAAGCTGGCAGCCGCTGAAGCACGAGCTGCGGCCGCCGAGAGCAATGAAGCCCAGGCCATTGAGACACTCAAGGAGGCCGAGGACAGGCACTCCAAGGAACTGAAGGAGGCTCATCTGGTGGGTCGAGCCCATAGAAGAATGCGGGCTTTGGAAGATGAAGAGGCCCCGATCCTTGATGGGATTCCCGTGGCCAAAGGGCCTAGCAAGAGAAAGAGCCACGATGCCCCGCCAGCACCTCCACCCACGGAAGCTACCGAAGGAACCTCCGAGGTTGTTGGTCCGTCCGCGGAGGAGGATGAGCTGCTTGCAATCCTCATGTCTTCGATGGAAGATCACGCAGCACAGGAGGTGGACTCGCCTCGCGAGTAAGATGGAGCCCAAAAGATCCGCCTAAGTGCTAGTGGTCGCCGAGGGATGAAGCCGGATGGTCTGAAGCTTAGAGTCGTCCCTCTAGTCTCAAGTTGTGCCAGTTTGGAGTTGCTTCCCTCCCTAGTGTCACCATGTACCCAGTCGAGTACTGCGTGTGTTAGTCCTACCCCCTTTTGGAAGAAATAAAATCGTTGTGCTTGTTTGTGCTTGTTAGTCTGTGTGCTCTTTTGAAAATATGCTTTAATCAACTTTAATATCACTTTAAAGCCCAAAGTCTCATGAAACCCCGCTCAATCTGCAGATGCCTCCCAAGCGCACCAGAACCTCCCCAAGTCAGGCCAATGCCACTCCCAGTGCGGAAAGGCAGCTAAGGCAAGCGCCACCCGCTACAGCGCCTCCAGTTGTGCAGGAAGTGGAGCAGCTTGAAGGAGGTGGAGAAAGCCATGTGGGAGGAGAGCATCCACCCCCACCACCTCAGATAGACTTGGTCCAAGTGATGAACAATCAGACCCTTCTGTTGGAAGCTTTAGCCAATGCCGTCACTCAGCCGAGGCCCCGCAGGCATGGTCTGAATGAGAAGTTGACAGACTTCCTCCGCACCAAGCCACCCACCTTTGGAGGATCCATTAACCCGTTGGATGCAGATGATTGGCTGCGGGTTATCCAGAGGAAGTTAGAGCCATTTGGTTGTGAGGACCGTGACAAGGTTCTCTTGGCCGCTCACCAGCTCACCGGGACTACTTTAGCCTGGTGGGAGAACTACTGTGCAGCTGCCCAGGATGCCACCACTATCACCTGGGATGAGTTTGTTACAGAGTTCCGCCGCTATCATATTCCAGTGGCCACCATAAAGCGCAAGGCGAATGAGTTCCGTGAACTGCGCCAAGGCAGCAAGTCTGTTGAAGAGTACACTTACCAGTTCATGGAGTTGGCCCGGTATGCACCGGAAGAAGTGAACAAGGATGAGAAGAAGCAGGAGATGTTCAAGAAAGGCTTGAATGCAGAACTCAGAACCCTGCTCACCCCTCAGATCTACCCAGATTTTAACACCTTGATGAACATGGCCATCCTCACAGAAAGGGCCAAGACAGATGAAAAGAGGGATAACAAGCGCTGGTTCCTAGAGAACAAGGCCCATCAACATGACCGTTTTCAGAAACCAAGAAGCTTTGGCCATTCAGCACCCAGGTCCCAGCTCCCTATGCAGTACCGGACCCAGTCTCAGGCTCTAGTACTCATCCTTCCAATACTCCATTCAGGAGCCAAGTCAACAAGACCCCGCAGAACAGCGCCAGTCAGGTCACCAGCAACACCAGAGCATGCTATAACTGCCGTGAGACAGGGCACTTCATAGCCAACTGTCCCTATGGCAACAACAAGCCAACAGCTCCAGCCTTCTCCAACTCTGTGAATGGAAGCCAAGGCCATAGAGGAAGTTCCAGTAGTGAGTGAATATCCAGACGTGTTTCCGGATGACTTACCAGGAATGCCACCGGATAGGGACATAGAGTTCATTATTGACCTTGTCCCCGGCACAGCACCTATAGCCAAGAGACCGTATAGGATGGCAGCAGCAGAGTTAGCAGAACTTAAGGAGCAGTTAAGGGAACTGCAGCAGAAAGGATTTATCAGACCCAGCTCATCACCATGGGGATCACCAGTCTTATTTGTGAAAAAGAAAGATGGAAGTCAAAGGATGTGTGTGGATTATAGGTCCTTAAATGAAGTAACCATTAAGAATAAGTACCCCCTTCCTAAAATAGATGATCTCTTTGACCAGTTAAAAGGAGCCAAGTATTTCTCCAAGATTGATCTAAGATCGGGCTACCATCAGCTCAAGATCAAAAAAAGTGATGTCCCAAAGACAGCCTTTGTCACCAGATATGGACAATATGAGTTCACGGTGATGTCTTTTGGGTTAACAAATGCCCCGACTTATTTTATGAACCTCATGAATAAAGTTTTCATGGAAGAGTTAGATAAGTTTGTCGTAGTCTTTATTGACGACATACTAATCTACTCTAAGAGTGCCCAAGAGCATGAACAACACTTAAGAGTAATCTTGGAAAAGCTAAGCGCACATAAGTTATATACCAAGTTCAGCAAGTGTAAATTTTGGCTTGAAAATGTAGCTTTTCTAGGCCACATCTTGACGGCAGAGGGTGTAGCTGTAGATCCAGAAAAGGTAGAAGCAGTATCCAATTGGCAACAGCCCACCAATGTGACTGAGATCAGGGGCTTTCTTAGATTAGCCGGATATTACCGGAGATTTATTGAAGGATTTTCCAAGATAGCCAGACCCATGACTGAGTTACTCCGGAAGGATAAAAAGTTTATCTGGACAGAGTCTTGTGAGAGGAGTTTCCAGGAACAGAAGAAAAGATTAACAACTGCACCAGTACTGACCTTGCCGGATATTCAGAGAGATTTTGTTATATATTGTGATGCCTCAAGGCAAGGATTAGGATGTGTGCTCATGCAAGATGGAAAGGTAGTAGCATATGCCTCCCGGCAGCTCAAGCCTCATGAGCAGAACTACCCTACACATGATTTGGAGCTTGCTGCAGTAGTGCATGCTCTTAAAATTTGGAGACATTATTTGATTGGGAATAAGTGTGAGATATATACCAATCACAAGAGCTTAAAGTATATATTCACCCAGTCAGACCTGAACCTAAGGCAAAGAAGGTGGTTGGAATTGATCAAGGATTATAATTTGGAAATCCATTACCACCCGGGCAAAGCTAATGTTGTAGCTGATGCCTTAAGCAGAAAGACCTATGAGCCCAAGAATGCTCTGTTGCAAGAAGAGTTAGCACAGTTAAATCTTCACATAGTCCACCAGGCCCAAAACTACAACCTTAGTGTGCAACCCACACTGGAAGATCAAATCAAACAAGCCCAGAGTAAGGACAAGGAATTGATAAAAATTCGTACCCATACCGGGGAAAACAAAGCCCCAGATTTCAGAGTAGATGATAAAGGGATCTTATGGTACAAGAACAGGATTTATGTACCTAAGGAAGGAGAGTTCAGAAGAGTTATTATGGATGAAGCCCATAACTCGGCCTATTCCATCCACCCAGGAGCAACTAAGATGTATATGGACTTGAAGGAGAAGTATTGGTGGAATGGAATGAAAGCAGATGTAGCACAGTTTGTAGCTCATTGTGACATTTGTCAGAGAGTCAAGGCAGAACACCAGAAACCAGCTGATTTACTTCAGCCGCTACCTATCCCAGTTTGGAAGTGGGATGAAATAGGCATGGTGTCGGTTTTTTATACCGGCTAGCCTACTATGGGGGGTCCCTAAGTAGTCGAGTTGTTCGTGGGGGCCTCGCCGGAACCAGAAGCACGATGGTGAACACGAGACGATTTAGACAGGTTCAGGCCGCCTCGAGTAGAGAGCGTAATACCTTACGTCCTGTATGGTGGATCTTCTCGTATTGATGTGTATATTTTTACAAGGGGTCCCTGCCTCACCTTATATACTCGGGAGACAGGGTCTACAAGGCAAGAAATACAAACTCCTAGTTGGATACAATACACAAAGTCCTGACATGAGTAGGCCGGGTTGTTTCCCAGTACCCGACTAGTTTCCTTAAGCTGTACAGTCCTTCCTTGTATCAGTCAGGGTTGCCGGCCCAATTTCCTAACGAGACTGTGGCCCATGAGGACTCCCATGGATCCTGGACCGTCAAGCCCCCGAGCGTCTTCATGTCTTCACGCCTGCCGGGTTGTTTCTCAACGATTTCAGCATCAGCCGAGTTGTTTCCTCGTCGTCTTGCATGTTGAAAACCTTCATAAGTGAACATGATATGCTCCTTTGCCGACTTCTTTTGCAGCCAGCCCCCGGGCCTTGGTTTATAAACCAAGATTGATGCAAAAACTTCCCCATTTACTATAATGGTGTCCAGCTTTTGAAAAAAAGATGGACCCATTATGGGTCTAGCCCCGAGCCTAGAAATGTTTTCAAGGATTAAAAACAATTCCAGGGTCTTTATTGAAAAAACTTTTCAAAAGAAATATACTATTTCCCCCCAGCCCCCAAGCTTAAAACAGATGACATTAAGCTTAAAGACTTCTGTTGAAATATGTATATTCTTTGATATAGAAATAAATCCTATTAAGCATCAGCCCCCGAGAATGAAAATTCATCGGAAAATGACCTAGCTCGTTAGGAAATGGCCGCACAAATATGCATCTGGTTTGTAACCACGAATACATAAGTGTTGGCGTATTTTGGAAAACGGGTTACGGAGAATACGCTTAGGGTTACCGCTTCAATCTTATAAGACAGAGGGTGAACCGTTCGTATTCTCCTCCCCGCCGCCGTCGCTTTCACTACTAAAATCCTCAAACTCTTTTCGCCTCCGCGCGCAATCTGCAATCCACTCAAGCCCCGTTCGAGAGTTAAATCAAGAATCTCGTCTGGCAAGATGGGTCGCAAACCTACTTCCAGCAAGCCTACTGAGAGCAAATCCGCCACAAGCAAAAAGAAATCCAAGATCCCAATCGGCGATATGCCAGTGTTCAAAAACTCTCCTGCGCCGGCTCTCACCTGGAAGCCATCCAAGGCTACAGACGAGATGGTGCAAGGTCTTGTAGACCAAGGCTACCTGCTGGACAAGTCAATCTCCTGTTGGCGCACTGATGCAGGTAAGCCCTGGCCTTTCGAAGAAATCCACGAGATCGTGGTGTTTGTAGCCTTTTATGAACGCGGATTCGCCCTCCCCGCTCATGATTTTCTCCGAGGGCTTCTTTCTTACTACAAATTGGAATTGGTCCATCTCAATCCCAATTCTATTCTTCAAATTTCCCTCTTCATCCATCTCTGCAAAACCTTCTTGGGGATCGATCCCCACTTCAATCTGTTCCGCTGCCTCTTCCGCGTGAAGGCCACCCCAGACAAAGTAGTCGGCGGGGCCGGATTCCAGTTGCGCCAGGGGATGAAGAATGTTTACTTTGATTTCAAGATGAATGACTCCATCAAAGACTGGAATGACAAGTGGTTCTATGTGGAAAATCAGCCCCCAAGGCTGTCCAAGCACTCTGGTCATCTCCCTCGGCCGCAAGAATCATGGAATGAATCCCTCGATAGGGATAAGGTCGACGGGATCTCCAGGCTCATCAAGATGATTGCTGCTCTGAAAGATCAAGGCTTAACCGCCATCGGGATTGCCTAGCTCGTTCTTGCGCTGCCGCGTACAACCCTGCCAGAAGCGGGTGCACGCCGGCTATGATTATACCGGCCCTGAAGTCCTAACCAGGATCTCCACCAGCGTTTTGTCTTCAGATGAAGTCGCCGTCCGCGTCCAAGCACTCTTCATGGATGCCCAGGATCTGCCACGCCGGGTACCCGAGTACTCGGCAAGTCGTCCGTCATCATTGGTAAACTTGAAAACAATCCTGAATATGTTTTACACCGTCTTGCATCTTGATAACTAATCAATGGCTGCACTATTCAATGCCAGGAAATGCGCATCAGACTAGCTTCCTCACCCCCAGACATTGCAGAGAACCAATCCGGGTTGCCCGGATCTCCCCCGCCCCAACAAACTGCTGATAGCTCGGGGAAAGGGAAGAAGAAGGCGCCGCCAGATATGGACCAGGTGATTCTGGAAGAAGTAGTCGATTCTGATGATGACACACCCCAACCTCCTCTCGGGAAGATACTCGGGCAAGGAGGATCAGGCTTGAAAAGGCCTTGTGATGACGATGCCCCAAGCCCAACCATCCCCAAGAAAAAACGGGCTATGCGGAAGAGAGTGTCTCCTTCTGTGCAGAAATCAGCAGATACCATTCTTGATGAAGCAGAAGCACTTGAAGCAGAGCCTGAATCCAATGTAGAGATCCCAGTAGGAGTCCCACTACAGTCTCCTCTGCCCAAGGTATCCCTATTATCTTTTATGCCAAAAAATCTTGGTTTTATCCTCTTGCCGAGTTGTTTTCTGAATTGATTGCATAATTGCAGAACCCTCAACAAGAAGAACCCGCTCAGTCGGAAGAGCCTCATGGACCTCAAAACAACCCGGCTGGCGGCTTTGACTTTGTTGTTGAAGAACAGGAATTCAACATGGAATTTGCCAGGTAAATGGTCCAACTTTATGAAGCAAAATTCTTGAAACGCGAATATTGCTAATCTTCAATTGTTTATGCAGCCGTCCGCCTACTCCTGCTCCTGCTGATGTACCCAAGACTCCAATCATGGAGACAGGAGGAGGAGAAGGGCCGAGCCCCCAAGTATCTTCACCGCCTCATCCTCAAGCAGCTAGCAGCAACGTCGCGCCACCACCTCCTATAAGAGAACAAGCCGTTCCGGGTTCTTCTGCTCCTGGGTCTTGGCCCAAAGCAACAGAAAGTATCCGAATGGCTGGCCTCCGCTCTGAAGGAGTGAACACCACCACTGGCCTGATGAATGAAGCCATTATTGAAGAAATCATCCGGGAGCAAAAGAAACCCCGCGAGCCTTCACCAGAGCCATTCCAGATCTTCACGGGCACACCCGGCGTCAACCCTAATGAAGATGAAGACGCCTTCTTATTCAACTCTGAAGTTGACCACGAAGATCTGGAGAAGGCCGCCGAGCTGTACAAACAACTCTCCAAGCTCACAGAGGTTAGTAGAAATAGTGTAGTATTGTAAATACTTATCTCCTTCGTACTGTAATCAACCCTGCTTCCTTTAATCTGGATGTAGAGTATACTTGCACGATCTCAGCAGAAATCTGAGATGCTTCGGAGAGCAAGCACGTCCATTGCCCGCGCTGAAAAAGCCACAGCCGATCTGGCCAAGGGACAAGCAGCGTGGGACCAAGAACNATTGCGCCGAGAGCTGGATGAGGCATACAAGAAGATCAACTTGTACCAGGACCAGCGCGATGACATGGTTGAGAAGAATAAGTCTTTGCGACAAAAACTCTCAGGTGTGTATGCCGAGTACTTTGTCTCTGCTTGCAATGATCATATAATGAATAAGATCTGATATGCTGTCTGCAGAGAATGAGAAGCGCGTTGAAGCTCTAAAAGGCGAGTTCATCGATATGAAGAACCGCTTTTATCGGGAGCAGGAGCGCGCCAACCAAGCAGAGCGGAGGGAGACGGAATGCATGGCAGATCTCGCAGAAGAGCAGAAAATGCGCCAGCATGCCGATGCCCAACTCATTGAAGACCTGACCAAGATCCGCAATCAGGAGGCTGAAATCCAGGCGCTTCGCGTGGAGGTCAATCGCTGTGGTGCGGAGATTGAGTCTTGGAAGGAAGCCTCCCTGCCCTTGGTTGAAGCATATGCTAAAGTACCCGCCGGAAGTGTTGCTCCTCCTCCCCTTGATCGTCTTCGAGCAACTCCTGGGCAAGTGAAGCTATATTGCCAACGGGTCGCCCGTTCGTGTACTAAACAAGTACTCGGGGTTGTCCGTTCATGGTTTCCTTCACAGCCATTAGGTGTTACTGAAGGGAGAATCAACCCGGCTTGTACCCGGGCCATGTTTGATACTTACATGGAGGAGGAGAAGGACACTGTAGAGAAGATTGTTTCTCGTCTTAAGTTCTAGAGTCTCTTTCTGTAAGAAAACCCTTTGTAAAGAACTTGATTCAGATGTAAATACTTAATGCTTTTCGTTCAAAAAGTATCTTTGTATTTGATTAATTGTGCCCGATCTCTTAGCTTTGAACAAAAAGTAGATGGCAATTGAATGTAGTCTTTCTGGATTGTTTTTAAACAACCCGACTAGATTCAAATAAATAAGTGCGCCCGATCTTTCTGTGTTTAAATAGAGAGTAGATGGCTTTTGAAACAACCCTTTTTGGATTGTTTTTAAACAACCCGGGATGAGTCAAAAAAGATGCGCCCGATCCTTCTGTATGAAACAGAAAGTAGATGGCATTTGAAACAACCCTTTCTAGATTGTTTTTAAACAACCCAGGATGATTCAAATTTGTAAGACTGTAGCTTGAAGACAATGGAATATTGATACTTTATTGTTATTAGGCTAAGAAGCCGATATCAGTACATAAAGAAAGCTGACTTTTTATTGACTCTTAAAAAACTCTAATAACTTCTTCAGGGGTAAAAACGCCGCAAGTGCTCAATGTTCCATGCATTGGGCACCTCTGTTCCGTCTTCACGCTGTAGCTGATAAGTACCCGGACCGATGACCCTTGATACTAAAAACGGACCTTCCCAAGGAGAAGATAGCTTGTGCTGATCTTTTGTACTCTGAATTCTTCGAAGGACCAAATCACCAATGTTAAATGATCGCATTTGGATGTTTCGGTCATGATACCTCCTGAGTCCTTGCTGGTACGTGGTTGTCCTGATCAACGCAGCTAGCCTCGCCTCTTCTAGCATGTCCACATCTTCTGCCCTACTCTGCTCTGCTGCTTCCTCCGAGTAGTTTTGGATTCTTGGAGCATTGTACTCGATGTCCACCGGGAGTACTGCTTCTGAGCCGTAGACCAGAAAGAAGGGTGATTGCCCCGTCGCGCGGCTGGGCTGGGTTCTGAGCCCCCATACCACGGCTGGCAATTCTTGCGCCCACTTGCCGCCGTACTTTTTGAGTGGTTCATAGAGCCTTGGCTTGAGACCTTGAAGTATGAGGCCGTTAGCTCTCTCAACTTGTCCATTGGTTCGTGGGTGCGCCACTGATGCGTAGCGGACTTCAATTCCCAGGTTATCGCAGAAATCAAAGAACTTGCTCCCTGTGAATTCTGAGCCAAGGTCGGTGATAATGCGATTTGGGACGCCGAAACGATGAGCAATGTCTTGGATGAACTCGGCCGCCTTCGCTGCTGTAGCGTTGACTAGCGGCTTGACTTCAATCCACTTGGTAAACTTGTCAATCGCCACGTAGAGATACTTGAAACCTCCTGGCGCAGTCTTGAGTGGTCCAACCATATCGAGCCCCCAGCATGCGAAGGGCCAGGAGGGCGGTATGGTGTTGAGGACCGTTGCAGGGACATGAGCTTGCCGGGCAAAGTATTGGCAGCCCTGACAGGTCTTCACGATTTCTTCGGCATCGGCCACAGCGGATGGCCAATAGTACCCGGACCGGAAAGCCTTGCCTACGATCGTGCGGTGAGCAGCATGGTTCCCGCAGATTCCACCATGGATTTCTTCAAGGATTTTCCGTCCGACTTCTGGAGTGACACACTTCATCAAGACTCCAGATGAGGCGCCGCGTCGAAAAAGGGTGGAGCCGACTACTATGTAGTGCTTGCTTCGTCTGATAACTTGCTCAGCCTCCACCTTATCTTCGGGCTCCCTCTGGTGCAGTATGTACTCGATGAAGGGCTTTGTCCACTCGGGTGTAATCACCATGACTTGCTGATGGGGTGGTGTTGTAGTCGGCTGTACTTCCAGCTCCTTGATGGATGGTTGTAACAGCTCATGGACGAAAACGCCGCCTGGTACTTGCGCTCGGTGGGAACCCAGCTTTTAAAGTGCATCAGCAGCCATGTTGTTGTCTCTGATGACGTGATGAAATTCGAGCCCATGAAAGTGCTTCTCGAGTTTGCGCACCTCCATGCAGTATGCATCCATGTTCTCCTTGGTGCAGTCCCAATCTTTATTGACTTGATTGATCACCACAGAGGAGTCGCCGTACACGACCATGTGCTTGATGCCAAGGGAGGCAGCCAAGCGTAACCCGTGCAGTAGAGCTTCGTACTCGGCTTCATTGTTGGTGGCTTTCCACAGGATTTGGAGCACATATTTAAGCTGTTCGCCTTTTGGGGATATGAGTAGTACTCCTGCACCTGCTCCTTCAAGCTTCAGTGATCCGTCGAAGTACATGATCCAATGCTCGACGGGTTCTTCGGGTACTGCATGTTGTATTTCCGTCCACTCAGCGACGAAGTCCACTAGGGCTAAGATTTGATGGCAGCTCGTGGAACGAAATCGATGGCGTGAGAGCCCAACTCGACCGCCCATTTGGAGATTCGCCCTGTCGCGTCCCGGTTATGGAGTATGTCACCAATGGGAAAAGAGGTGACTACAACAACCCGGTGGGCGTCGAAGTAGTGGCGCAACTTGCGAGAAGTGATCAAGACAGCATATAATAGCTTCTCGACCTGCGGGTATCGCACTTTTGATTCTGAAAGCACCTCGCTGATGAAGTAAACAGGCCGCTGTACTTTGTATACATGGCCGGGTTCATCCCGCTCGACTACAATGGCAGTGCTCACAACGTGAGTTGTTGCTGCTATGTAGAGAAGCAGTGGTTCCTGATCAGCTGGTGCAGTCAGTACTGGTGGTGACTGGAGAAATGTCTTGAGGTCTTCAAACGCCGCATCAGCTTCTGGAGTCCATACGAACTTGTCTTGCTTCTTGAGGAGCTTGAAGAAAGGTAATCCTCTGTCACCCAACCTTGAAATGAATCGGTTGAGGGCCGCCATGCATCCAGTCAGCTTCTGAACGTCCTTGAGAGATTTTGGAGGCGCCATGGATGTGATAGCGGTTACTTTCTCGGGATTGGCTTCAATTCCCCGGTGGCTGACTATGAAGCCCAGCAGTTTCCCCGCGGGCACGCCAAACACACATTTAGTAGGATTGAGCTTCCATTGGAATTCTCTGAGATGTGCAAAGGTCTCAGATAGGTCATCGATGAGACTATCCGGGTTCTTTGTCTTGACGACGACGTCATCAACGTAGGCTTCCACATTGCGGCCAATCTGAGCCTTGAGACAACTCTGAATTGCACGCTGATATGTGGCTCCTGCGTTCTTGAGTTCAAAGGACATTGTGGTGTAGCAGTAGGCGCCAAACGGAGTGATGAACGCCGTCTTGATCTGGTCGTCTTTATGCAGGCTTATCTGATGATAGCCCGAGTAGCAATCCAGGAAACAGAGTAAAGAGCAGCCAGCTGTAGAATCCACCACCTGATCGATGCGAGGTAGCCCGAAGGGATCCTTTGGGCAATGCTTGTTCAGGTCAGTGTAATCGACACACATTCTCCACTCGTTGTTGTTCTTCTTGCGGACCAGGACAGGATTAGCGAGCCAGTCTAGGTGGAACACCTCTTTAATGAATCCGGCTGCTAAGAGTTTCGCCAGCTCCGAACGGATGGCTTCTTTCTTGTCCTGGGCAAAGCGTCGTAGACGTTGTTTCTTCGGCTTGGCGGTAGGATCAACGTTGAGTTTGTGCTCAGCCAACTCCCTTGGGACTCCCGGCATGTCAGAAGGCTTCCATGCGAAGATGTCGCGGTTGTCCTGTAAGAAGCTGGTGAGCGCGCTTTCCTATTTGATAGGCAGGTCAGCGCCGATCAACGTCGTCTTCGAGGGGTCGCCCGTCCCTAGGTCGATTGCCTTGATTGGAACTTCCTGGGAGGGCTTCATGTTCGGCACGGCTGGCTTTTTCGTTGGGATTTCCAACTCAGCCTCGCCGAGTTGTTTTGCCATAGCTGCTACGATTGCTGCCTGGCTCGGTTGCTGCATGCTTGCAGCAATCGTCACTGCCTCGGTGTCACAATCGTAGGAGGTCTTCAGGTCGCCCTTTAGAGATAGGATCCCCTTAGGGCCTGGCATCTTCAGGACGAGGTAGATGTAATGTGGAATCGCCATGAATTTCGCCAGAGCGGGTCTTCCCAGGATCGCGTGGTACGATGATTCAAAGTCGGCGACCTCGAATGTGATGTACTCGGTCCTGTAGTTGGCCTCGGTACCAAATGTCACTGGAAGTGATACCTGGCCGAGGGGCACGGCAGCGTTGCCTGGAACAATGCCGTAGAAGGGTGAATCAGTGGGCTTGAGCAGGTTGGTGATGTCTAAGCTCATTTTCTTCAAGGTCTTGGCGAACAGGATGTTGAGTCCGCTTCCTCCGTCGATCAATGTTCTTGTGAGTCGCGCGCCAGCTACCACAGGGTCGAGTACCAGAGGGTATCACCCGGGTTCTTGATGTTGGTCCATTGATCGTCGCGAGAAAAGCTGATGGGGACCTCTGACCACTTCAGGAAGGTGGGGATGGTAGGCTCAATGCAGGCGATCTCGCGGTGGATAAGCTTTTGCTTACGCTTGGATTCTGACTGAGTGATTCCCCCAAAGATGACATTGACAACCTTGTCAGCTTGCTGGTAGCTGGTGTCTTTGTCACCCTTGTCTCCTTTGTTGTCAGGGTTGTTTGGTTTGGGAGCGCCCTCTGCTGAGAATGCCTTCTTAAGCGACCAGCAGTCCCTGCTTGAGTGCTTATCCTTTGGGTGGAAAGGGCACTGCTTGTCGACTAGTTTTTCGAACTTCCTGCGGGAAGAATTCTTCTCAGCAACATTGACCGTGTCTTCAGGTTTGCGCTTCTTATCGCTGAAGTCGCGCTTGCTGTTGTTCTCAACTTGCTTGCCCTTGTTGCGGTCGCCGTTGTTGTTGCGATCTCCTCCCGACTTGTTACGGTTGAATCTCTCACGCTGCATGTCTTCAGCATCTGACCAGCGGCTGATGAGTTCTCGCATCTGCTCTAGTGTCTTTGGCCTGTTCCTTCCGAAATCGAGATGCAGCACGGGGTCTATAAGGCCACCGTGGAAGCAATCGATGACATCTTGGTCGGATAGGCCAGCACAGGTTGCACATTTCTCCCAAAATCGCCGGTTGTAACTGCGCAAGTACTCGTTCTGGCTCTGTTTGCACTGGGCGAGGTCAAAACGAGTACCCGGCTTCTGCCATGAACCTTGGAAGTTGTTGATGAAAGCCTTGCAGAGTTCATCCCAGGAGTCGATGGAGCCTGGCTTGAGCCCTTCTAACCAGGTCAGTGGGGCCTGATCGAGGACTACTGGGAGATAGGTACACATGGTGTCGGTGTTGCCCCTCGCCGCCTTGATTGCCGAGTAGTAGATGCGAATCCACTGCTCGGGATCGCGTTTCCCGTCATATCTATCGATATGAGCTGGTTTGAACTTGTCGGGCCAGGAAGTAGCGCGGATGCGGTCTGAGAAGACCGGGAACCCTTCGTACTTGTTGAGGTTGTGGTGATCCTGACCCGGCACCCCGTAGACTTGGTCGTACTCCTGGCGTCTGCGGCGTTCTTGTTCTTCGCGATCGCGCGCCCGTGATGAGATGATGGTGCGCACGTCTCTGGGTGGTAATTGATGTCGCAGATCCCTGTTGTCACGATTCTCGGGGCGTCTGTCCCTGTTTTGGTTGCCATCACGACCGCCGACGTGGCTCTGCTGAACCTCGCGGTTGCTTGGTCCGGCGCCGTGGTCACGACCTCCGCCACCGAGTACTATGCCTCCTTCATGTTGGTGTTGTTCTCTGCTCGGGTGGTGGGACTGGTTGCCTCGGTTTCCAACTTCAGGGTGTGCGCTGCTTCCCTGGCGGCTTAGTGCTCGAGTGATAGTCTTCGCCGGGTTGATTGCGTCATGCTGGATGGCTGCTGTCTCGAGCATTGTCTTCATCCTGAGGATCTCAGGAGTTTCAGGCATCTGTCCCAGCTCTGTGACGACAGCCATGATGTTGGCTGCAGCGCTGGAGTAGACGTCTTGGCCGGCGACTTGCCGGAACCTGGCGTTGAGATCCTGTGGAGGTAGCCTACGGCCGAGGCGGCGACGTCATTCTGCGCGAGCGACATTTCGCTCCCTGCGTCGGTTACGGTCAGCTTCAGCTTCGTTCTCCACAGTTGGCTCATCGTTGGAGACTTCTTGTTCCTGGCCGATGATCACCATGGCTTGGCGCCCTGGTGAGTAGCTCCCTGTGCTTGAAGTTACTAGGACTGTTGAGCCGCGGCTGCTTGAAGAATTCAGGGGTTCTCCGTGTTGAAACGGGAGTGGATCGATGCACGCGATGATGCGAGACATGTCCAAGTCCTCCTGTGGGGTTGCTCCAAGTGCTGGCTTGCGTCCCGGCCAGTGAACAAATCGTCCTTCGGGTGTTGAAGTGATGACGAGTCCGACTTGTTTCCCGTTAAGGGGAAGTTCGTCGAATTCGACCAGAGATCGGAGTTGTTTTGAGGACGCCGCCTGGAAAGCAGAGGTGGGGCCCGCGAGTCCAAAGGGATATTGGCCCGGGGTGTCGGCCTCATGCTTAACAGTGGCTGGACTCCTTTTCTTCTGGATTTTTGAATTGGCTAATTTTGGCATAGCCGATGGTTCAGAAAATCGACTCGGGTTGCCTGGTCCGCTTTGCAAGTTTCCCAGCCCGAGTTGAAATCGGGTCGGGAAGAGTGATTCCTTGAGTCCGAGTTGATTTCGAACTCGAGGTTCCCCGAGGACGAGTTGTATTCGGTCCCGGGGGCGCGATCTCGTCAAGCTTGTCGGCGAGTTGCTCCGGAGTCGGCGATTTGAGGACGCGGTCGAAGTTGCCCTCGCCGTCCGCCGTGCAGACCCAAGAGCCGAAAACGAAGGTGGCGCCCTTCTCGAACGCCATGTCACCGTCGCAGTTGATGATGACTGGTGCCATCGAGCTTGCTGAACGATTCTCGACGAGAGCCCCTACCTGGCGCGCCAGCTGTCGGTTTTTTATACCGGCTAGCCTACTATGGGGGGTCCCTAAGTAGTCGAGTTGTTCGTGGGGGCCTCACCGGAACCAGAAGCGCGATGGTGAACACGAGACGATTTAGACAGGTTCAGGCCGCCTCGAGTAGAGAGCGTAATACCTTACGTCCTGTATGGTGGATCTTCTCGTATTGATGTGTATATGATTTTACAAGGGGTCCCTGCCTCACCTTATATACTCGGGAGACAGGGTCTACAAGGCAAGAAATACAAACTCCTAGTCGGATACAATACACAGAGTCCTAACATGAGTAGGCCGGGTTGTTTCCTAGTACCCGACTAGTTTTCTCAAGCTGTACAGTCCTTCCTTGTATCAGTCAGGGTTGCCGGCCCAATTTCCTAACGAGACTGTGGCCCATGAGGACTCCCATGGATCCTGGACCGTCAGCCGGCCGGCCTGAACCTTCCTGGGCCGGCCGGCCCAGGCCTTTCCTATGACAGTTCACCCCCCTTCGACCTAGGGTTTCCTCAGGGTATAAATAGCCCCTGTGCCTTCGTGCCACGCATCAATCAATTCGTCATTCACCGCCGAGGAGCAGAGAAGCTAGAGGGACACCTTTCGGAGAGTTGAGGGTCGTGCTAGTTGTCTAGGGTTCTTCCCTAGCCGACGTGGGAACCCTGCGAGGAAGACCACAACGGAGTTCTGGAGCTAGGATCATCAAGATCAAGGTAGGATTCCGGTGGTGATCCTGTGATGTACTTATATTCATGTGAAGTTATATGTGTTTTCGAATTTCTAGTGATCAAGTGCCTCTTCTATGATTTCGTTCTTGCTTGGGTTTGCTTCTTCTTCAATCTATTCTCGAGATAGATTGCTCGGGGTGTTCTTGTAGCCATGGTGGCTAGGGGTTCATACCGGATCTACCAAGTGGTTCGACACGTTCACTTGTGAACGTGCCCTTAAGTTACCTACGCCGAAAGGGAGCATCGTGACAGGGTGTGATCCCATGTAAGGTGGGGCTTTCGGGAGTTTGATCAGAGGTCATGATTTAAAGATGCTTTTCATTGAGATTCACATCTATCTTACTTCACTCTATTTGGCTCGGAGCTACAACATATGCATGATCTAGGCGATCTAGATTGGTTATCTCTAACTTTCTCTTGCTACCTCCAGTGTTTGGGTTTTAGTAGATTAGATTGGTTTTGCAACCCCTCTTCAAGATAAAAGGCTTTCAATGCTAGTTAGATTGTTTCTTATGTCTTTAGTTCCACGGATTGATAAACCTTGGGGGAGTACTCTAAGGGAAGAGCTACAACTGATCCGTGCACTTGCGGTTCACGATTGACGCGTCTAAGGGCCGTCAACAAGCTTTTCTGGCGCCGTTGCCGGGGAACTATCGATTACGATCCGATTTTACTAGCATTCGTAAATATTTCTTTTTCTTGATTTTCTTTTGATTTTTCTCTTTTTAGATCTCTTATTTTCTCTTTTATCAAAAATAGATTTAATCCATAAAAACAAATCTAATCTAATCTAGTTTTACTTTTATCTTTATTTTATTTTATCTCTTTCTCTTAGATCTTGTATATATATATATATTGTTTTTCACTAACCCTAACAGGAGATGGATGGCTACCTCTCCAACAAACCAAAAAATTTTGTGGATGATCCAGAAAAACTTTACAGGCAAAGGAGACGCGAAGCACAAGCTAAGAAGCTGGAACTAGTAGATCCAAAAGACGAGACCGCAAGTTCATCATCTACTCCACCACCAAATCCAAAGGAAGCGCCACCGCAACCCGAGATGGCGGAATGCACGATCGGATAGCTATGCATCCCGGACGTCAACGATTTGCCTATCCAAGACCTCAATGATGTTGGAGGGCCGTTCGAGATCAAGATTTCAACTATTCGTATGGTGCAAAGCTCGCCCTTCACTGGAAAAGAAGATGCCAACCTTCACCTTCAAGCATTCATCCAACTATGCCGCACCTTCGACATGCAAGGAGTCACTCAAGATCAAGTGAGAGCGAGGCTCTTTCCGTTCTCCCTACTTGGGAGGGCACTTCAATGGTTTCATCCTCTACCGGCGGAGACGGTGCAAAGTTGGGATGCCTTGATGAAAGCTTTCATGATGGAGTTCTACTCGCCGGGCAAGACTCAAATTTTGCGCAACAAGATTGCTACATTCGCGCAAGCCCCGACGGAGACTATTGCGGAAGCCTATGAGCGCTTCAATGACTACATCTGAGCCGTGCCACATCACAAGTTTCCAAAGGAAGATATAGTCCAGAAGTTCTACCAAGGCCTCATGACCGCATCAAGGGAAATCATCGACGCATCGGCCGGAGGATCCATTACTGAGCTCACCCCAACTCAAGCTCTCAAGCTATCCCAGAAGGTGGCGGATAATGATGCGTGGACATCATCGGGACGGCTGCATCCTACACCGTCCGCGGGAGTTGCTAAAAGTGTTTTGCAGGTGGAGCGTGAAGAAATACTTGAAGGGAAGATCGATTCACTCATGAGGAGATTGAAGAAGATGGAGGTGGACAAGAAGAAAGCCCATGCTATTGATTTGAAGGCAGCCGAAGCAAGGTCCACATGTGAAGATTGTGGAGAGTACGACCATGTCCAGAGGAATTGTCCGGAGGAAGCTAAAGTGCTTGAATACATGAGGAAAGGAGATTTGTCTCCATCGTCCTACTTCCGCTACGGGCAAGGTAGACCTCAATTTAATGCAAGCTCATCTCTTCAAAACTCGGTGCCTCTTCATATACAATTGAAGGAGTTCATGGAGGAGCAATGCAAGACCAACAAGGACACCGTCGCTAAGTTCAAGTCTATGAAAAAGATATTGAAGAATATTGATGGCAAGGTGACAGAGGTTGGAAGCTCTAACCACCAAGTGCTCAACATGATGAAGATGCTAGAGACGCAAGTGACCCAGCTAGCCGGACGCCTACCTAGTAATGAAGGAAGACTACCGGGGCAACCTCAAAATCCAGAGACGGCAAAAGCAATTCAAACTCGCTCGGGGAAGGAGACCGAAGATCCCGAACACCCGGCCGGAGTAAGGAAGCCTAAGCCAAGTGTTGAAGCCGAGATGACATCAAAAGAGAAGGCGCCAATTCCCGCACCGGAAATAGTCATCCGAGAGCCGGAGTTTGAGATGATCGATGAAGACACAAAGATTCTTCCTCCGAGGCCACGTCACCACAAATGTAAAATTGATGAGCATTTCGAAAAATTTGTTGAAGTGGTTCACAGGTTGAACATCAATATGCTGCTCTTGGACGCTCTACAAGTTCCAACATACTCTCACTACTTCAAAGACATCCTTTCAAACAAGCATGAGATGCCACCGCCAAGTACCATCAAGATGACCGAAGAGTGCAGCGCGGCTATCACCGACCGAGCTCCCGAGAAGAAGAGGGATCCGGGGTGTCCAACCATCCCGTATTCCATTGGATCATACATGTTCGAGAGAGCATTGTGTGACCTTAGTGCAAGTGTGAGAGTCATGCCGAAGGCCATGTACGAGAAGCTATGCTTACCGGAGCCGGAACCCACCGCAATGTGCCTAGAGCTAGCGGACAACTCCGTTCGCTATCCTATGGGCATCGCCGAAGACGTACCCGTGAAGATTGGAGAAGACCTAGTCCCCGTGGACTTTGTGATTCTTGATATGGGAGAAGGGACAAAGTCGCCACTCATCCTTGGGAGGCCGTTCCTCAAGACCGCAAGGGCAAACATCGACGTTGGCAAGGGAGAGATCAAGTTCGACATCAATGGCACCATGAGCGAGTTAAAGTTTCGTCCACACCTTGAGGTATGCAATATGATCAACGTTAAATATATTCCAACTCACCGTCGTGACACCAAGGAGGAGCCGAAGAAGAAGGAAGCGAAGGAGACCAAAGAAGTTGTTGCATCCGTCGAGACAAAAGCTCAACGCCCGCTTGTGAAGACCAAAAAGATGACTAAGCCAAAGAATAATCCTGCACCCAAGCCAAGGATTGTGCAAAAGTGGGCGCCCAAGACCGCAACGCCCACACCGAGCATTGGTCCCAAGTGAAGAAAAGAAGAAGTCTAGCTATAGACTATAAACGAAGCGCTTTGCGGGAGGCAACCCGTTCGTCGAGTCAAGAATAAGCTACCGGGAGGACAACCCGCGAAGACCTTTTGAGTAAGTGAGTCATGAACTTTGCTACGCAAGACTTGGTAAACATTTGATAAATTGGTCTGTTCGGTTGAACATTTAAATTAGAGTTGCTCGGTCATTTTGTTTTTAATTCTTATTCCAAACCAATGACTTGAGCCTTCCCATGATTTAATTGTTTAATCTTGAGAAACCCAAAACCAAATTCCCATACCCATTTTGGCGACCGTCCTTTCCATGACGGCTGGACCAAGTTGATTATTGTAAATACACGAGTAGAGCCAAGTGTTGTTCTTAATTCTTTAAATTCTTTGACGCATTCTAGGCTCACGAAACCTTAGTAATTTTCAGTTTTGTTTCCCTAGGATTAGGATTTTTCTAAAGCCCCTTTTATTTTACTTTCTTTCATAATATCTCCCTCATTTTAGCCAAAATTTAGAACCCAAACCTATGACCCATGGTTGAACTCGGGAAAGTTCGCTATCAATTTATGAAAGTGAGCAATACCGGTGCAATCAAAATTAATGTAGTCGGAAAATATTTCTCGACTTACAAATGTTTATGATGCCTAAATTCCCCTCTAATTATTCATTCAAACTCATTGCTTGCTTTGAGTTGGTTTTACTTGTCATGATTAGAGGAGGAGTTAAGCATGTAAACACACTTTGGAAGGGTTTATGATCATGATCATCACTAATGACCAAGATTACCTTCACGGGAAGAATTATTGTGCTCTCCACCTAACTCCACATGCAAGAAGAAGCAGCCATGCATGGCGGTACACTTATTTTGCAGGATTGAAAGCAACATTTGGAGTGGAGTTGAAGCAAAGGACAAAGGCATTAATCAAAGTGGAGAAAACAATGTGCAAGTGGACAACTTTGCTAAAGAATGAATGGTTCACAACATTTGGACAGTGGAAATCATCTGGAGCAGCTGTACACTGATTAAGAATACACTTAGGAAGCACTGGAAGCAAGGAGATGCAAAGCAGGCCAGGGAATTTCAGAATGCACCAAGTGGAGAAGGACCTCCGGAAGGATGAGGGCAACAATGGGGACATGCACCAGCTCAAGCATGGGGGTATGGAGTGTCAATGCCACCACCGATGTATCCACCGCTGCCTACATATAGCAGTTATGGCTACCCACCGCCGCCACATCAAGGAGTGTTCCCGGATCCATCCTTTGGAGCTCAATTTGCACATCTCCAACAACCAGAAAGAAGCACAAGGACAATTGGAGCCTACGCCGATAGGAACTTGGAGGACATTAATGCCATCCGGAGGCATACGGACCGACTAGAAGATGGAACCGCGGGGATTGCATACCAAATGGGACTTCTAGGATTGGCGCCACCGGAACATTTTGATGGAGGAGCTTCTCAAGTGTATTATGACCAAGGGTATAACGCAAGACAGCCGCCAAGACAAGAGGAGTGACCGACAAGGACCGAGAATAAAATTGCTCGCACATGTGGTTTGAGTTTTCCCCTTTCTTTTATTTATTTTCAGCGTGTGTGCAAGCTTATGTGCGTAGCAATTTTCTGTTTTATTTATTTTCAGCATGTGTGTTAGTGTGTCATTTTGTTTATCATCACAATGATCACTATATATATCACCGATACTTTCATGATATGATTACTAGTGATGATAGAAAGTTTATGCCATGTTGAAATATGATGATCGTTGCCGCTTTGTCTATTTTTGCGCTTGGCTTATGCATGATTGAACTAATGCTCTCCCTAACATGATCTGAAATTTATCTAAATACCGGCTCAATCTTTTGTGGAGGTTATGATAATTTTAGACCCATATTTATTATTCTTGCTTTCTCTTTTAAACTTGTCAAAGGATGTTTAATTGCTGAATTTAATTAAAGCTAGCCTTGTCATTAATTCCTTTTGCAATTGCTCTACCTATCCAATGCCTAAATGACATATCATGTTGAACCGTAGTTTAAGAATTATTTTCAAGTGAATTGATTCAGGATTTATCTTCTCTAGTTTGAGACTAAGAAGCTGACCATTCCATTTTGCGTACCTTCTTTTTGCTAGCCTATCTATCCATGCATTTTGAGTTTCTACACCAGAAACTTCACAAACTTCACTGGATATACACCGTGAAACCCAAATTATCTTTTTGTGAAATACCTCCTTGACCACAACTTATTTTGAGTATGGATCATTATCTTGAGGAAATTCTAAAGAATCAAGAGCTTGATACAAGGAACATCTATTTGGGAGGTATCAAAGAGCGCGTACAAGAAAATTAAAAGAAACAGAGGACCACAACAAGTGGGCCGGCCGGTCTCATCACCATGAGCTGACTGACCTACCCCCCCTTCTCCTTCGATGGCTTCATTATTCGACAAGATTCCGACCATTTTCCAAAAGATTGAGATGGATACTTGTTGGCGCTTGTTAAGTAATGAAAATCTTGTAACGCCAACATGGCAAAATAAAATACATTAGCAATGATCATTAGGATTTGGTTTCAAATAATGTAGTTTCACTTGTACATGGAGATTATTTGGTTGCAGGAGATAAGGGCCAAAAGATGAAGGAAAACAGGAAGCCCAGGTCGCCCGACCTGCCCTAGTCGGCCGACCTAGCCTAGTGCCCAACAGAGCCCAAGTTTGGCCATGCAGAACAAGCACAAATGCACATCATCTGGGACATTGGATCAATGACAGTTACATCCAATGGTGAAAAGGAGAATAAGGTGACTTCACAAGGATTGATGGGCCCACATGAGAATCAAGATCTACTCCAAGGATCCATACCCATCTTCCACGAGTACTAGGGTCCACATTCCAGCCACTCAGGAGAAGGAAAGGACGAACCGTGCCTGGACCAGGTCGGCCGACCTGCCCAGGTCGGCCGACCCAGTCTAGCGGCCGTTGCGGCCCTCCTTTCTCGAGCGTATTTGCACCGCCTTCAGGACCAAATCTACACTGTGGATGACTTCAGTCGGTTCATCAGACGGTCGGGCGAGGTCTCCACATCGGCCGACTCGGGGGTGGACCCACTCATCCTCAACCGCCTTGTACCGGCCCTGAACCGCCTCCAAGCACTATAAATAGATGACCAACGCCTCTTGTACAACACACACCAGAAGGAAGAGCTCCAATTGCTATAAGTCATAGTCTTAGTTAGTAGAGAAGTAGTTCTAGGAGTTGAGCTTCTACGGGTTTCCGAAGGAGTCTTGGTAAGCCTAGAGCTCAGTTATCTTGTATCCTTTTGCTTATTTGTAAGACTAAGAGCCCTAATGGATATGCTATCTTACTTATGTTACTTGACTTATAGTCTTGTGTGTGCATCATATGAGTTGTATGCCTTGCACCTTAGTAGTAGATACGTGTTATGGCAATGGCCCAATGAATCTTTATGATTATTCTTTACCTTTCCGTACAACTGGTAGAGATGTATTTCATATTACAAATGTGGTGTTTGGGTATGGAATGGCGTTGGGGATACCCTACCCCACGTATTCAGAGGTAGGTGGCAGGTGGTGACAGCCCTGTCCCTCCCTTGTAATCCTCGCCGTTCGGGTTTGGGCGTTTGCAGGCCTTCATGATAAACATCGTGACAGTACCCTTGGATGTGGGGATCCCATGACTCCTCGATTTGCCCTCTAATTTGTGTCTCTTGTTGAGCTTGTATAGAATATACTTGTAGGAGTGTAACCCATAAGTAAGAAGTACATAGAATTCCCTAGTTCTCTTGTAGGACCTTCCTATTAACTAGACTTACATAATGAGCAGTGAAATTCTCTGTGTGTCAACCTACCCAACTTGTCATATCATGTTATCCCCTGTTCTAGTCTTGGTATATTAATCGTGATATAGTTGATGCATTAGAAAACACATTACTTTGCCATACGCTTTCCCTGAGGAAATAAATACGATACTCTGGAATACTCCCGGGTGAAATGCTACAATGTACTTCTGTGCGCTTGCAGAATGTAACGCTAGGATTTATATTAAGGCATCTCTAGTGCCATCACTCCTGTAGTGGTGATGCTAAGAAATACCAACAAGCATTTCTGGCGCCGTTGCCAGGGAAAGCATTGGCTAAAGAATGTGTTAACTTCTGTATTAACCTTATGTCACAATTGAAATACCAGCGTCTAGACAGGTTTACCGTTGTTCTGTTTCTCTTTGTGTGAAACAGAAGATCACGCCGTCGATTTGCCGAAAAAAACTCCTTCACTTAGAAGGGAGCACGCAAGTGCTCTTTCAACTTTGCCAGTCAAAATCAAACTCTCTTGCACCAAGATGGCAACTGAAATGCTCATGATTGACTCAATGTACATCGCAATGGTGCAAGCTAAGCCATTCAATGGAAAGGCTACAGCAAACGTGGCGGACCATCTCCGACGGTTCTCAGCAATATGTAGTCAACTAGCAGGAAGGGCAATGAAATGGTTATTCCCGTTCTCACTAGCAAGTAGAGCACTGCAATGGTACAACCATCACCAGGCGGAGATGGATTCTTGGCAAAAGTGTAGGGACTTATTCCTAGCACATAACTGGAACCCATCCCAGCAAGGAGGAAGCTCGTATACCATACCTGCCAAGAGAGAGGTGAATGATTTAAGCTCTAAATTTTGTGCCCTATCCATCACTGTGAAGAACCAGCTGCGCTTAAGTAAAATTCTAGAGGCCCAGTCAGCTCAACTAGCTGCTATAGTGAAAGAAACCAGTCGGGAGATTGTAGCTAACCATGCAGGAAACAAGGAAGAATTAAGCCAAAAACATGACGGGCTTGAAATCAAGGTCATTTATGGATGGAAGCCACAAAAACCACCGGTCACCAACAGTGAGCCGCTCCTGCCCCTACCCAAAGAATTCACACAAGGAGTTAAAGCTCTGAAGGCAACAACACCAACATCACCATGCGTTGAAAAGACAGAACTGGAGTGGCGTTGCAAAGCTTCCACATCATCTTCAATTGCGGAACACAAGTCATCAAGCTGAATCATATCTTGGAGACGTCCGCACTCGACGGACGAAAAACAACGAGTCCTCACCGGTAGGTGCATCGGTATGTATCCCATATTTATTTCGCAATGCATATTTATTTTTCAAGCATGTTTGAATTTTCACAAATTATTGCATTTAAATTCTTAAACTGTGGAGCCATTTATATGAATTTTCCTTGGATACCTGGCCACCCTCACTCATTCCAACCAGCATTCATCGCATCTTTGAACCATGTGCCACCCTACAAAAGTAAAGCCCGAACCTAGCTATGGCTCGGTCGGCCGACCATAGCACGTCGGCCGACTCCAAAGTTTGGCCTTTGCAGAGAATTCAAACATCATCATATCCTACCATAGGCACCCATCACAACTTTCAAAGAGGGAATTCAATAGTGTCCATCACCACTCGGCCGACCAGCTCATGCCGCCCGACTCGTGGCTCCCTCTTTTGCAAAGTTTTCAACAATTTTACAGACGCCAGGGTATCCAATGCACTCATGATCAAAGCCTGGCCAAAACGCCTCTGCGGGAGGGTCGGCCGACCCCACTTGGTCGGCCGACCAGGGCCGAGCTCTAGCTACAAAAAGCCTTGGCATGGCACTTGATCTCTTTGCCCCAACCCGAGCTGCGTTTCGCCCTCGGAGTTTCTCTTCCCCCTCTGTTAAATTCTCAAGTTTTTAGCTCCTTAGTTTGAGAATCAATTAAAAATATATATATGTATAAAACCAAGTAAAAATGGATTTCATTTCTGCATAATGGTGCTGTTCTTCTCGTGTTTAAGTACTTGAACGAGTTGTGGAGGTCCTCAACCCCGCAAGAACGTTTGTTTGTGGCGTGTCATAACCCACAAGGACACTGTTGTGGAGACAACCACGCCCCTCAAGAACGACTAACTCTTGGACGACTAACCCACTAACGCTAATCCTTTTGTCTTCCAAGAATCGTTCTTGTTGTTTCTCCTTGTACAAGCATCATGAACCTCGTCCGAGGAGTCGTGAAGCAAGCAAAAATATTGAAGGGGTCAAGCTCGAGGCGAAGCCGACATTCCGGAAGCACCGAGTTGGTCTCCTCCAGCACGGAGATCATGGACTCGGCCAGTGGCTCCGAAGAAAGGATGGGCAGCCAA
>CM014274.1:7835294-7865594 GCA_004135705.1 Alloteropsis semialata
GGGTACCCTGATATTATGGCCTCAACAACGGCGTCACGTCGGCGTCCGGGAAAAGGGTGAGAAGCGCGGCGGTGGCTATACACGACTCCTGCAACTGCCCTGGCGAGGCCCAACCGAGGCCAAACGCCGGGCCAAGTTGAGGAGACGGCGACAGCTCCACCGACTCACTCCCCCTCGAGCCCATTCCACCGCCACCAAGGTGGGGTGGTCAGACGGAGGGGAGCCGCCGGGGGAGAAGTCGTCCTTCACGTGCGACACCGAGGGGCGTCCCTCCACGCCGAAACTCCCTACGGTCGCAGTCATTCTTGTGGCATCAGCGGGCTACTCCTCCATCTCCGAGGCCGGGGGGACGCCCCCAGGATGGTTCTCGTGCAAAGAATCTCATGCTAACGGGAGGAAGAGGGGAGCTGGTCGGATGTCCAAAGAAAGGGAATGGAGGACCCTATTTATAGCCCGGAAATGCCTAAGCCCGCCCCTCGATGGAACATGGGAACACGCCGCGTGGCCTTCCCTGAGAAGCGGCAGGGCCTCACGAGCGAACAGTAAACTCGCCTTAAAAAAGAGGGACGAGGTGACGGCTCGAGAGGGAGGCAGAGCAGGTGTGACGAAAGCCCTGTCCGGCGCAGCAGGGGCGTGCGCCCCTGAACCAGGGGAAACAGTGCCTCTGGAAAGACGGGCCGTACCCCAGTACCTTGGGCAGGCACGGCGCCATCCCGCGAAAGTCAAACGGAAGTGACAAAAAGCCTTCGGGCGACTTGACAACTCGCCCGCAGGCTCGGGGGCTACACCCACCGGGTGCGCTCGCGCGCCCCGGTGAGGGAAGAGACGAAAATTCGCCGCAGCCTGCGGATGAACAATCCGTTCACCCACAGGCTCGGGGGCTACACCCGGTGGGTGCGCTCGCGCGCACCCCCGGGCAATATCCGGACGAACGCGGAAAGGGAGCCCACACGGAGGATCCCCTATCCTCCGAGCAGGCTCGGGGGCTACTGTCGGATATCAATATCCGACCCACTCACCGACGGGTGGGACCTTGTTATTTTGAGAAGGAGATAGGCGTAAGCAAATCCATAAACCGGGCTGGCAAGGGAAGCGCTGAGCAATAAGGGGGCCGGCCGATCCCAAAACGCCTCGGCCGACCCTTCTCCGCCTCGGCTGACCCCGCGTCACCTCGGCCGACCCTTCTCCGCCTCGGCCGACCCCGCGTCACCTCGGCCGACCCTTCTCCGCCTCGGCCGACCCCGCGTCACCTCGGCCGACCCCGCGTCGCCGCGACCGACCCTTCTCCGCCTCGCCCGGGTCGGCGTCGGGCCAGGATAGCATGGGACATCAGGGGGGCCCGGCGCAGAAGGGAACAAGGAGGGCGCATCGCCGCATATCTACCGCACGACCTAGTAACATTAAATTGGCCTTACCGTGCACTGCTCGAAGTGGCAGAATGACGTGATGTGCACTGTTTCGAGCCGCCCCGCGGGCGCCGCAGGGGGGGAACAGGATCGTAGCAGCCGCAGGACTGCTCCACACAGTACTCCGGCCTTACCCACAGTGCTCCGCAGGCGGCGGGGCTTCTCCGGCAAGCTTCCAGTTGTTAGTTATTTATTATTTCATTGGACACGTTCTGTAAGAGGGTTCTCCCCGAAGGTATAAAAAAGAAAAGCAAGGCTTCGGGGAGGAGGGAGACGAATCACACTCACACTCTTAGACATTCACAGAGACTTGAGGCTTCTCCTCTCTCTCGACCGCTTGTAACCCCTACTACAAGCAACGCGAGTAACACGAGCTGACCGACACTGGACGTAGGGCGTTCGTGCCTGAACCAGTATAATCCCTTGTGTCCTCTCGCGAACCATCCGAGCCTAAACGCGCAATCCACTAAATTCACTAGTTGGTGATTTCTTGCACCAACAAATCATAAAAATACTTGTGCTACGCCTACTCATACTTTCAGTCGTGTGTCTAAGTACTAGATACCTAAATGTTTTATTACTAACCCCAGTACCAAGGCCTCGACATCTTGTAGTGCTATTTGAAAATTTCAGATTTGGGTTGAAGGACAAGAGCTCGATGGATCTTGATTTTTTTGTATAATGTGATCAAGAAACTGATGGTTCTATAAACCCGTGAGATGATCTTTACAAAGCATATGCGACGAATATTCTGTGAGCTACTTACTCTCATATCTTTTGTACCCATTTATATTTATTTTGTGGTGTGAGATGAGATGCTCTTTGATATGCTCATATTTATCCCCTGGCATGTTCGATCATGTTATATATCATATCGTGCCTTTTCATGCTTAGTATGTATTCATCAAATGTATGTTTGTGCTTAGCTGAAATATACCAAGATAACTCAAAACATATGTGTCTCACTATGTCTCTCTTGATACATTGGTTATTCATTTGAGGGGGAGCATTGGGTTCTTGAGAAGATGAGTTTTTTTGTGATATGGATGTTTTGAGGGGGAGCTTTGTGACTCTTTGGATTTTAATTTGGTTATTTTCAGTTTTGATAAAATAAAAATCTAAGAATTGTAAAAAAACAGAAAACTAAGAAAAAGAATGAGCATTATATTTTGTTCATATATGACACTTGAAGCCATCCTTATGCTCTAGAATTTTTGCAACTTCATATCTGTACATGTATGGTGTAGTTTTTGTCATGGCTATCTAAATAGAATGAAAACTTAAATTAAATCTTGCCATGGTTGAACTTTCTTGACTATTTTGATCTTGATTTAAAAGTGCTATAATTCTGAAATCTTAGAATTATATGTTATGAAAAAAAGGATATGAGAAAGATCAAGAAAATATGCATTATCGCACTTCTTCTTAACGAGATTACTTATCATTGCACCTTGATACGAACTTGGAAAAAGTTGTGTATGACTGAAACCTTGTTCTTAAGCTTCTGATTGTCAATGTGACATAGGCTTGACTTGGTTGAAAAGTAAAGCTGATGGTGCATATAATTCCTTGCAATTATTTTTTGTTGCAATAACTGAATCAGTTCTAAAAGCACAAATGAAGTGCACAAAAAATTAAGTTTTTTCAAGTATTGAAGTAGTTGAGAAAGGGAGACCATGTCATGAAATAAATTTTTAATTGCACTTGATGTTTAGTTGTGCTGAAAGTCACATTGTATATGTATGGATGTGATGCTGCAACTATTTTCTAGCATGGATTGGACAAGTATTTGCTACATATATTGATGACTTATGATGCTCGTTATTAAAAACATATAAATATGAAATTTACAAAAAGATTTGTTCTCTTCTCTTTTGTGTTCTTGATGAATCCATTGTCAAAGGGGGAGAGTTTTCCACATTGCACACACATTGCATAGTCACATATAGAAGACATTTTTTCTTTCTTCTGTGTTTCTCTCAGGGAGAGATTTTTCTTTTGAAGAAAGGGGGAGAAATTTGGATCTTTTCTGATGATCTTTTCACTTTGCTTTGATTTAAAAATTATGTGTGAGAGTGAATGCCAATGTTCAATGTTTATAAGGTGTTGCCAATGTTTTCATCAAGGGGGAGATTGTGAGATCATGTGTGATGAAAAATTGGTTTATATTGAAATTGACATTGCAAAGTGAGTTAGCATAATGATATAGGGTGATATGCATGTGTGCTAATGTGTTTATCTATATGCTTGTAGTAGCGTGTTTGGATGTGCTCGTGGTAGCATATTGTTTGGATGTAACATGCTCATGCGAGTGTGTTGCATGGACTGATCTTGAGTCAAGTCGTGGACTAGTGCTCGTATACGGATATGTGTTTGTTCATGTGCAGGTGTTGCTTGAGGCGGAACGTGGTCGGTGACGGACTGGAACTAAGTTTAGGAGGAACTGAGGTTTCGGGACTAAGTTCAGGGAGAAACTGAGGTCCTAATGGTCAAAGATGTCATGCGGGATATTTGGGCTAGAGAACAATGCATATGGAGATGGCGCGGCGTTGATGACGCGGCGTGATGATTAGTTGCAGCACGTGGACATGCGGGTATGCGTGGAAACGTGAGTAGCTGGAGATTGCGTCATGGCAGTGTGGCGTGGACAAGGAGCGTGCGTATATGTTGTATCTTGCCTAGTTAATTAGCCTCTTGTTAGTTAATTAGGGGCTAAAGTGCAGCATATGTATGTTTGCTGCATGTGTGCCAACAGAGGAAGGGCCGATGGCCTGATTTGTTGTGCTGGTGATCTCACGTGGCTGAGGTCTAGACCAGGGAGTCCAGGTTGGACACGTCTGCTGGTATTAAGGCCACATACAGGTGCTGGTTTGGTTCGACCAGGACATGGGTCAGGTGGTCATCTAGGTGCTGGTCTTGGACAGGCAAATAAAAGCACAAACCAGGAGGGTTCGAGTGCGACGGTCGAGGTTTTTTCAGTTGGCCAAAGCCCGACACAAGAGGTGGCGGCGGCGGCTTTTCAGTAGAGAAAAAGTAACCCATCTAGGGTTTTGGGATTTAGGAGAAATCCTTTGTATGGATGCATGTGTTGGCATCTTTTGAACACATCTATGCAATAAAGATCAAGGTTTGATAATTGATATGTTGGTAATCTCGGCCTCCCCTCTCCGATCATTGTTTTGTATGCTTGTTCTTGTCTACGGTTTTGGTTTTAGATTGATTTGTTGATCAACGTGATTTGAATTGATTTGGTCAATCCAAAACCGTGCTAGGGCATCAAGTTATTGATCTGAGAAGTTTGATTGGTTTGCCCTAAATATATTTTGTTTAATCTCAAAATTAGGGTTTATCCTATTCGCGACACCATCTGACAGGGTCAGCTTGTTTATTTAATATCTCGAGTTGTAGACCTCCGATCAATGTGATTCTAGTTGGGTTAGTTGCATAATTTCATAACCTATTTTCTGGCAAAGTTTCATAATTTTAGGAGGTACTGTCTAGGAATGACACACGTTTTAGTGGAGAACCAGAATCTGTTTTCAGGGTGAAAAAGTTTCCGCTGTAGTTTGTTCTATCATTCAACCCCCCCCCCTCTCTGATAGCTTATATTAGAGGGCTTTGATCCTACAGATGTCAACCAAGAGAGGACTACAGCTGCTGATGTGATTCAGATTGGTGACTTCCAAGTGAATTTAAAGGACGATGATAAGATGCCAATGATAATTGGTGATGAAGCTAAGCCATCAGTCTAGAGGGATGCTGCTGCAAAGCCTGATGTGGGTAAAGGGGTTGAAGTTGATAAGTCTAAATATTTCATGCCTAGATGGTGTCCTCCAGGTTTGACATGCACGCAAAAGAGGAAGTTGCAGTGACTTCATTTTCAAGAACAGAAGGAGAAGGAGCTGGAGAAGCAGAGGAGGAGCACTTTTACAAGTACAGGCCTATGATTCCTCCAGGCAAGGGGTGGAAGAAAACTGAAGTTCCAGAGCCAAATCCGGTGGCACCGGATTCTAAACCGGTGGAACCAGTTTTAGCTCCCTCTGTGCCAGATGCTGCGTCAAAACCGGTGGCACCGGTTTTGGATCCGGTGGTACCGGTTTCTGCTGATCCAGGGCCGTCTCGTGTTGCTTCTGAGATTTCTGTTACTTCTACATTTGATCAGAGATTGTCATCGGGTTCCCAGGATGTGGACGATGAACAGCTTGTTGATTATGATTCATCTCCTAATCGTATGAATGTAGATGCTAATGTGGTGCATCTTTTTTTGGATTATTACGTCATTCCGGAGGAAGAGATGTCTCATCTAGACTTTGGCCCAAAAGAAGCTATATTTAAAAGGCCGAAGGATTCTGAAAATCATCTAAAGGCGCTGTACATGAAAGGGCATATCAACGGGAAGCCAGTTTCGAGGATGCTTGTTGATACCGGGGCGATTGTCAACTTGATGCCCTATTCTATGTTCAAGAAGATTGGTGGATTAGATGATGAGCTGATCAAGACCAACATGACTGTTAGTGGTGTAGGAGGAGGTGAGCCTATGAGTGCTAAGGGCGTTGCTTCTATGGAGCTCACCATTGGGAGAAAGACATTGGCTACTGCTTTCTTCGTCGCCGAGGCCCAAGGTAATTTCAGTTTGATATTGGGTCGTGATTGGATTCATGCAAATAGATGTGTGCCTTCTAGTTTGCATCAATTTCTTATTCAATGGGTTGATGAAGATATTGAGATTGTGCATGGAGATACATCGGCTTGTGTTGCTGTGGCTGATGGTTCTACCATGTCTATGCATGATCATGTTGAGTAATTGACAGGTTCAGATCTTTCTGATTATGAGATGATCAGCTGTACTAGGGATGGCTTTGTGCCTGCTGTTCTAAAGCCGGTTGAGTATCGGCTAAACCATTTGTTATGAATCAATGAATAATTCAGAATGGTTGCAGCAGAGACTTGAGCACTATCGAGCATAAAAGAACGATATGTGTGAGGCCATTGAAGATTTTGATGATATGAGTAAATTGGGACAAGGCTTTACGTCGGCTGATCCTTTAGAGGAAGTTGATATTGGTGATGGCACTGTACCTAGGCCGACGTTTGTAAACAAAAATTTGAAAGCTGATTATAAAGCTGAATTAATCGAGCTGTTGAAAGAATATGTTGATTGTTTTGCATGGAATTATCAAGAGATGCCTTGTTTAAGCCGCGAGTTAGTTGAACATCGGCTGCCTATTAAACCTGGTTTTAGGCCTTTTAAACAAACTGCTAGGTGTTTCAATCCTAATATGTATGACCAAATTAAAGAAGAAATTAATCGGTTGTTAGATGCAAATTTCATTAGACCTTGTCGTTATGCTGAATGGTTGTCAAATATTGTGCCAGTTGAGAAAAAGAATTCTGGTAAGCTCAGAGTTTGTATTGATTTTAGAAATCTTAATAGAGCTACTCCTAAAAATGAATATCCTATGCCTATAGCCGACATGCTTATTAATGATGCTTCTGGACATAAAGTTATTAGTTTTCTTGATGGTAATGCTGGTTACAATCAAATATTCATGGCCGAAGAGGATATATCCAAAATGGCTTTCATATGTCCAGGTTTTGTTGGTTTATTTGAGTGGGTAGTCATGACCTTTGGTTTAAAAAATGCTGGTGCTACTTACCAAAGGGCTATGGATTTAATTTTTCATGATTTGCTTAGCTTAACATAGAGGTTTTTATCGATGATATTGTTATTAAATCGGCTGGTTTAAAACCTCATTTGGCTGATTTAGGACTTGCTTTTGAGAGAATGCGTCGATATGGATTGAAGATGAACCCGCTTAAATGTGCATTTGGTGTGTCGGCTGGAAAGTTTCTAGGCTTTATTATTCATGAAAATTGCATAGAGATAGGTCCTAAGAAGATTGATATTATTAAAAAGATTAAAGCTCCACATGCAAGAAAGATTTGCAGAAATTTCTAGGCAAGGTGAATTACTTGAGAAGATTTATTTGTAACTTATCTGGGAAAGTCAGTGCTTTTACTCCTATTCTTCGGTTAAAAGATGAAGCCGAATTTACTTGGGGGCAAAACAGCAAGAAGCCTTTGAGAAGATTAAATATTACTTATCTCCGCCGCCGGTCATGAAAGCTCCTAGGAGAGGATTTCCATTCAAATTATATGTGGCTGCTGAAGATCAAGTAATTGGGGCTGTTTTGACTCAAGAAACCGAAGGAAAGGAACATATTATTACCTATGCAAGTTGTCGACTATCGGATGCCGAAACGAGGTATATATTTATTGAAAAGCTTTGCTTATTATTATATTATGCTTGTACCAAGATGAGGCATTATTTGTTATCTAATACTTGCATAGTGGCTTGTCAAACCGATATTATTAAATATATGTTGCATAGACCAATTTTAAGTGAGAGAATTGGTAAATGGGCATATGTTCTCATTGAATATGATTTCGCTTGTGAATCTTTAAAATCTATGAAAGGCCAAATTGTTGCTGATTTTATTGTTGAGCATAGCATTAATGATGATGATTTAGATATCGGTTATATTACTTTTACTCCATGGAAATTGCATTTTGATGGATCGGTTTGTAAAAGCGGTTGTGGCATTGGTATTGTTTTTATATCACCAAGTGGTGCTGAATTTGAGGCTCTTCACCGATTAGAAAATGATTGTACTAATAATCAAGCCGAATATGAAGCTTTATTATTCGGGCTAGAGATTTTGCATGACATGGGAGTAAAACATGTAGAAGCATTTGATGATTCTTTGCTGGTTGTACAGCAAGCTAATAAGGTGTACCAATGCTTTGATGATTTTTTTAAATGCATATCTTGATAAATGCTTAGACATGATTGCTCAATTTGATGAATTTTCTATTTATCATGTTTCAAGAGATGAAAATCCAAGGGCAAATGCTCTGGCTCAGCAAGCATCTGGCTATGATGTTCAGAGAAAGAATTTTCATGAAAGAAAGCCGACGCTTTGCATAGCCAAGTTCTCTGCCCAGGAGAAACCGGTGGCACCGGAATCTGAAACCGGTGGAACCGGAATTTCTGGTGGAACCGGATCTGAAACCGGTGGCACCGGTTTATCCGCTGACAGTAGCACTTCAGCCAATGAGCAATCCAAAATTAATAAGGATGAAGTTGCTGATTGGAGAATACCCATTATTGAATATTTGCAGAATCCTAATCATAAAGTTGATAGAAAAGTCCGACGGTAGCCGTTTAAATTTACTTTGGTTGATGGTGAGTTGTATCGTCGGACAGCTGAGAATTTATTGTTAAAATGTTTGGATTCTGATCAAGCTAAAGTTGCAATGGGTGAAGTTCATGAAGGAATTTGTGGTACGCATCAATCGGCTCCTAAGATGAAGTGGCTTCTGAGAAGAGCTTATTTTTATTGGCCTAATATGATAGCTGATTGTTTTCAGTACTACAAAGGTTGTGAGGAGTGCCAAAGGTTTTGAAATATTCAGATGGTTTCAGTAGCTTTATTACATCCTATTATCAAACCTTGGCCTTTTCGAGGATGGGGATTGGACTTTGTTGGGCAGATTCATCCTCCTTCATCAAAGGGACATCGCTTCGTGTTAGTGGCTACTGATTACTTTACAAAGTGGACCGAAGCTGTACCTTTGAAGAACATGACACATCGGGAGGTAATTGAGTTTATTACTGAGCATATTATCCATAGATTTGGCATTCCACAAACTTTGACTACTGATCAAGGTACTTCATTTATATCAAAGGAAGTTTGTGAGTTTGTTGATATGTATGGTATTAAATTGCTCAATTCATCTCCATACTATGCTCAGGCTATTGGTCAGGCCGAGTCTGCAATAAGACTTTGATTAAACTTATTAAAAAGAAAATAGAGGAGAATCCTAGGAGGTGGCATGAAGTTTTATCTGAAGCTTTGTGGGCTCATCGTATATCTAGACATAGTACTACTAAGGTTACTCCTTTTGAGCTTGTGTATGGCCAGGAAGCTGTTTTACCTATTGAAGTGAATTTGAGTGCTTATCGGTTGGCTAAGCAAAATGATCTCAATGCTGTTGATTATCATGACTTGACAATGGATAATATTGATGAGGTGACCGACAAGCGATTAAAAGCCTTGAAGGAAATTGAGAAGGATAAAATTCGGGTTGCTAAGGCTTACAATAAAAAGGTAAAACAAAAGTCTTTTTAGGTTGGTGATTTGGTTTGGAAGACAATTCTGCCTATAGGATCGAAGAGCAACAAGTTTGGTAAATGGTCTCCAAGTTGGGAAGGTCCATACAAGGTGATTAAAGTGATCTTGGTAATTTTTATATGGTGGAGACTTTGCAAGGTCAGCGGCTGCCAAGAGCTCTCAATGGGAGGTATTTGAAAAGGTATTATCTGAGTGTTTGGCAGAAAGCTTGATTTATATGGCCGATAGCATTAATATCGCCCTTAGAATAAAAAGGCCGATGGATTTTGTTTAAACATCGTCCTCAGGAATATTTTCTTGTGCTAAGTGTTTTCTGGTACGCAAGCTTTACCAAAAAACAGGGGGACATATGTTGGCGATCAAAAATGGCACAGGACGGTTCTGTCAGTAAAACCAGTGACACCGGATTCTAGAACCGGTAGAACCGGATTTGTCACCTGTTGCCTATCTGGCAACCAAATCCGGATTTGGAAACCGATGGCACCGGTTTTCTCCGAGTTCTAGTAGAATTGGACTCTTTTGTAGATCCGAGTTGTTTTAAGACTTTTCTTGCGGGGCAAGACCTCCCCACCCTATAAATATAAAGGGCCACGGCCGATTGAGGGTATCCAATCGATCAAATCAATATACCTTTACTTTTTTGTCATCTCCAAACCCTAGCTTTTCCAACCCTAATTTCTGTTTGTGCTTCGTCTCTACGGCGTCGACGGCGTTCTAAGTGGCCTTGCCGATCTTAGAGCAACCCTAGGCGCGCCTGCCCTGACGGGGTCCCTCCCGGGCCGGCAATCTTAGGTTCACGCAGCAAACCCCGAAGAACTGGTGGAACCGAAATTCAAAACCGGTGGTGTTTTGCCCGGCCTGCTGCAGTTGACTGATCTATTGCGGATCCGCGTGAGCTAGCGCAACTCGGTGTGTTGACCGTGAAAGGCGTCAACAATATGCATTGATGCGGTTGGCACTAGACTAGTAGACTGCCGTGGCGTAGTATATCGGTATATCGCAGGGCTTTTCAGGTTTTTGTTTTTTCGTTGTTTCTTATTAAAGGACCCTTTCTTTTTACTTTTTTTTGAGAATCACCTTTTCTTTTTACTTTTTTTTTGAGAAACCTTTTCTTTTTACTAGACCTAATGGCTAACCAGTTTTTTTTAGAAACAATACCACATTTATTCATATATTAGGATAACGGGTACAAACTCCATCAGGAGCAGATAACAACCAAACATGACGACCTATAGATTCATAAACTGAACTCTTAGCCAATCTATGAACATGAACATTCGAGTTCCTACTTTCATGGACAATTTCCGCCGACGTAAAGCTTGTCATTCCTACTTTAATCTCTCTGGTAATATGGCCATACAGGTCCATCCCGGGACCTTGTATGCTTTTCACAACATTTGCACAATCGGTGGCAATCCTGACCTTCCGCAACATGAGGTCATTCGCGAGAGCTAAACCCTCTCTGCAGGCCATCGCTTCCGCTATTTCTAGTGACGAGATACCTTCCATAACGACCACGGACGCTCCTTGAAAGTTGCCTGCTTCATCCCTTGCAATTGCTGCCAGTGTCGCGATACAGGAATTCTTTGACATCGCAGCATCAACATTCACCTTTATCGTACCTTGAGGGGGCGGGATCCAGCGAGGAACTTGAACCTGTGCACCTCCCTCCTTCTCTGCCTTCGGTGTAGCTAGTTCCAAGTCCGCGAGGAAACGCTCTACAAAGTTGTGAGTCGACAGCGGGCTTTGAAAGATGTTTTCGTGTATGGCTTTCCGTCTTGCATGCCAGATCGACCACATTGTAACCATCAGCCGCACCAGTTTGTCATGCCGAAGGGCTTCGACTGCTTCACGCAGCCAACCGCGGGGGTCATCGTTTGAAGACTGACTGATGAACTCCATTAGCACCTCGCCTTGTAATGCCCAAATGCATTTAGCCATGTTGCATTTCAACAGAGAATGCCTCCATGAGTCTTGACGGCCACAGATGGAGCAGCTGCTATTCTGCGCCATATTCCTATGGTGTCGAACATCTCTTGTTGGTATAGATTGCTTTGCAAGCCTCCAGAGGAAAACGCGGACCTTGGACGGAACCTTGACATTCCACAAATCTATCCACTCCTTTTGATCTGCCCTCATGTCTGATCTGCCAGCATTGTGCTCAATCCAGTCCGTCCTTCTTTCCCGGTTGCTAACTAGCATCCGGTATGCCGATCTGACCGAGAACACCCCAGTTTTTTCATAGTGCCATGCCCAAAAATCCTGCTGTCTTCGCGTATGCAGGGGTATAGTCATTATCTGTTCCCAGTCCATAGGTATGAAATGTAATTTCAGAGACTGAATATCCCATTTCCCCAGTATGGGGTCGATCAGTTCGCTAACCCTTTCCGGCGGCGCGTTGCTGATACATCTAATTGGCCTCATCAGACCGTCTCTCGGCACCCAGTTCATACGCCACACCTCTGTGTCCTCTCCTGTTCCGATCCTACGGATCAGACCTTGCTTAAGAACATCTTTACCATCCATGATTGCTCTCCATATTCTTGACGGTGAAATACCAAGTTCCGCATTCAAGAAATCCGCATCAGGAAAGTAGACTGCTTTGAGGACCCGTGCACTGAGAGATGTCAGTTCCTGAAGGATTCGCCAGGCCTGCCGAGCAAACAAGGCAAGATAAAAAAGCTCGATGTCCCTGAAACCCAAACCTCCCATATATTTTGGTTTTGTCATATCTTCCCATGCTACCCAACATGTCCTCCTTTTGCCCTCCTTGCTCCCCCACCAGAAGCCTCGGAGTAATCCATCAATGTGCTGGCATAAGCCTCGCGGCAGCCTGAAACAAGACATAGAGTAAGTTGGCACAGCTTGCGCTACTGCCTTAATCAGTACTTCCTTTCCACCAGCTGACAGTGCTTGTTCCATCCATCCTTGGACCTTCTTCCACACCCTGTCTTTTAAATACTTGAACGCTCCATTAGTCGCGATACCAACATCCGTAGGCATGCCTAAATATTTTTCACTGAGCGCCTCATTGTGTACTTCTAGAGAGTTCATAATCTCCTCACGGATTGTTCCACTCACCCCATTGGCAAAGTGTATGGATGACTTATCCATATTGATCCTCTGGCCAGAGGCCTGGCAATAGATGTTCAACATATCTTTCACCTTATCCGCACTCTCCCGATTCGCCTTGAAAAACAGCAGGCTATCATCTGCAAACAAAAGGTGACTGACCATCGGAGCCGATGCAGCCACTCTAATTCCACTGAGGTTCGATGACTGAGTTCTTGAATTTAAGAGGCACGAGAGGCCCTCTGCTGCTAGCAAGAACAAATAGGGTGAGATTGGATCCCCCTGGCGGATCCCTCTTGATGGTGCAAACGAATCAAGCCGATCTCCATTAAATAAAATTGAGAAGGAAACCATAGTAACCAATCTTATAATCATGTCTACCCATAATCGGTTAAAACCAAGCCGAATCATGATGGCCTTTAAGTACTCCCATTCCACCCGGTCATAAGCTTTCCTCATATCCAGCTTAACTGTACAAAATCTGCTCCCTTGAGCTCTCTTTTTCTTCATAAAGTGCATGCATTCATAAGCTGTAATAATGTTGTCTGTGATCAAACGCCCTGGCACAAAGGCTGACTGCTCCTCCAAAATGATCTCAGGTAATACAATTTTCAGCCTATTCGCCATCACCTTGGAAGCAATTTTGTAGATGACATTGCACAGACTTATAGGTCTGAACTGACCTAGCTTCTCTGGACTTTCCACCTTTGGTATTAGCACGATACAAGTGTTATTAATGACAGATGGATCATCCTCTCCTCTTAAAACTCGTAAGACAACTGTGGTTACCTCCTCACCACATAACTCACAATGGCGCTGGAAAAAATGAGCAGGCAAACCATCCGGTCCAGGTGCCTTTGTCGGAAACATTTAAAATAATGCCCACTTAACCTCCTCTTTCTGAAAGGGTGCCATCAATTTATCATTCATTAACGCCGTCACTTTTGCCGGGACCGTGTCAAGGACTCGATCCATGCCATTGTTCCTTCTGTTGTGTACAACATCTTATAAAACTCCGTCGTCATAGCTCCCATCTCTTCCACGTTCTCCATGAATTGACCATCAGGTTTTTTCAGCTTGGAGATACGATTCTTGTTCCTACGCTGGCTTGCCCTGAGATGGAAAAACCGCGTATTCTTATCACCCGCATTCAACCACATAATTCTAGAACGTTGTTTTCACATAATTTCCTCTCGATGGTTCAGCTCCATAATCCTCTCCACCACTTTAAACTCGGCATGTGAAGGGCCACCCGCTCGCGTGGTGTCTGCTCTTAATCGTTCCTTGTTAGCGATCCAAGAGGCCCATCTGACAAAACCCGCTTTCTTTCCTTGTTAGCGAACTAACCAAGAAACGCCGTCATGCGTCATTGCTTACAGGGCAATGACTACAGGTGGGCCGGCAAACCGAACCAAATCCGGGACCGGGATAAGGGCACGTACATCGGCGAGACGAGGGTCGTCTTTTTGCTGCCCCGTCAGCCAGATGCTCCGATGTGGCTCTCATTTAACGAAGAGAGACACAAGAGTCGGCGTCTCGTTCGTCGACGGCTCGAGCTCGTGTTCCGAAGTAAAACATCGGCTCTCATCGACCGCTGTACGACCGCTCCGTCTTGGTCGCCGACGCCCCGGATCAGATGCGTTCAGGCGCGCGCGAGATTTTCCTTTGGCAGCAAAGAATCGCATGCTTCTTCCTTCCACCCTCCGTAGAGCCGCCGACGCAGAGCTAGGCCGCCGGAGCGAGGCGGAGGAGCTGTGCGCCGCCGCTGGAAGCTAACGAGCCGGCAGTGCAATTGCACAACAAGCAGCACAGCTCACACGGCTCTGGGGGAGCAGAGCAAGCTTGCTTGCAAGCACGATGCGCGGCCGCGCGGGCGAGCCTCGTCCCTTCGCTGAGAGAGAATACAAGCAAGGATAGCGATGGAAGGATAAGGATAAGAAGTGAATAAAAATATACACAGTGAAGCTTCTTTGGCCGCATAAGGTTGAACCTTAAACAATATAGAGTTGACGAGCAGAGCATCCAGTATATATCCCATTAACAAACTAAGATATTTTGTTAGAAATATTTTTGTATGATAAAGTTTTTCTCGCTTATTTTACCTCGGTTTTCTTAGACTTATTTGAATATGATATATGTTCTCTCGTGCAAACATCAAAATGGCCACAAAGATGACATCTATATTTGATCACAATGATTTATGTGTTTATAAATGAATTAAATAACTTGCAGACAGCTAAATAGACGACCCACTGTATAACCTGTCTTTTCAGCTGTCTGTGTATGACATGATATAGTAAATAGACAGCAGCTGTTTTGTACATGCCCTAAGGCCAGAAGATTCGTCCTACTACTGCGCCTGCGCGTTATGTATGACGCCTCCGTCCACCAAGCAAAACACAACAATTTCCAGGCGCCCATCTTTCCCATCACCGGCCACGCCATAAACCAAACGCGTCGCACGCGCGCAAAAGCCTAGCGGCCTGCGGTCACCGAGCGCGAGGCACTAATTTTTAATGGGGCAGAGCCAGGCCAGAGCTGCCAGGCCCAAACCAGAGACGCGGCGCGCGACGCGGAGGGAGGAGGAGGAGGGGCAGCAGCGCGGCGACATCGCGAGGCCAGACGCGACCACCGCAGGCGCCGGGGAGGAAGGGCGGAGAGTCGTCACGCGCGGCCCGGCCATGGACACCTTCTTCCTGTCGCACGGCTCGCCGACGCTCTCCATCGACGAGGCGATCCCGGCGCGGCACTTCTTCAAGTCGTGGCTCCCCGCGCGGGTCGCCGGGGACCGCCCGCCGCGCCCGCCGCGCGCCATCCTCGTCGTGTCGGGGCACTGGGAGACGGCCACGCCGGCGGTCAACGTCATCCGCGGCAGCAACGACACCATCCACGACTTCTACGGCTTCCCCAAGCCCATGTACCAGGTCCGTTGTTCCCCTTCCCCGCCCTCTCTTCCTCACGATTCTGTTCGGAAATCCTCTGGTTTGAGATGACGGGTCGCGTGAGAATTCGGCGTCCGCGTTTTCAGATAGGAAACATTGCGACTAGTTTTGACTTATCAGCGAGCTGTTGTCTTCCAATGGAAATAGGGATGCGCCATGTGTGCAGGGGCAAAGTCAAAATTGGCAGTTCCCCCAATTCGTTCCCCATTCGTGCAGAAAAGCTTATGCCAGTCGATTGTTTGGTTTTTGCAATTGGTCGTTGTAGTTCGTGGTCGAAATGGTTCGGCTCGACAAAGATGGCTTATGCTTTTGAATCACCACCTGTCGGATCATCAGCTCTGCAGGCGCAAAATGGAGAATCTTCGTCATAGCTACCTTGACAGTGGCAACACGCTGTGCTTATTTTATATGAAAAATGCGATTGCGATATATGCCATGTCCAATATCATAGATACGTATCTCGTGGGCAAAGACATGCTGAGTGGAAGCAGGTGCGTAGAGCGAGAAAAGAGACTGACGAGTGGACCTGTAGCTCATGCAGGCTGCATTAGTGGAGCCTGGATGAGAATGACTCAATTCAGGTTAGGACTTGGGACTTTTATACGAGGTTGTACGAATGGATGCAAGTTTCTCGTATATGCATGTTAGGATGCAGAGAATGGATTGCATGAATGGTTGCAAGTAATCTGACCTGAATTTCAGCAACACTTGTTTATCCCATCACATGGGCTGCGTAAGCATATAGGCCCGCTTGTCAGCAGCAAGTGGATATAGTGAGCTTAATTCGCATCTCAAAGAAAGTAGGTAAGGGGAAATATTTTTAAAAAGATAAAAAAGAGGAAAGTTGGTAAAGTGGGCTTGTCACTACCATTTGCCGGATTGATTAATCGGACAGCCAACATTCTGCATTTATGAGTTAAGACGTCACATTCAGAATCAAGAAAATGCAGATGCGCCAACGGCCCCTTGCTGGGATGTTTGTCCGTTTCTTTCTTTCTTTTTCAGAAGCAGCACTGCTACTGCTGCGGTTTTGCATCAATGCTATGCCATAATATTATCTTTTGGATAGAGGTTGATGCATCCATCTATCAGATATGCAAACGCGCCTAGACTTGTTAAGTTTGAGGTCAACTTAGATTTCGTAGTGTAAGTGAAAGGATCAATATGTCTAATAGGGGGTGTATAAGGCTTCTAACAAATTTTTGCGGAATTAAACACCTAATCGAGCCAATTCACTCTATATGTCTAGTCCTAACTAGTGTGATTATCTAGACGGTAAAAAGAGTTTTGCAACCTAGTTCCAATCCTAGCCTAGCATGACAATTCTAAGAATGTAAATGCGGAAATGTAAATTGACAAAAGTAAAGAGAGAGTTAGAAAGCCGGATTTTTTCGCGAGGTATCAAAAAGTCGGCACTCTCCCCTAGTCCTTGTTGGAGCACCCAACACGAGGGTGTTGCTCCCTCTTGATTCAACACGCGGATCAAGTGCTCTCTAGTGGATGTTGATTGTCCCCTCCGGAACGGCGGAATCCAAACGCCGTGAACACCTTCTTGGGCCTCTCACAAGACGCCTCTTGAGAGATCACCAAGAACACCACCACCAAGCCGTCTAGGTGATGCCGATCACCAAAAGTAACAAGCAATAGCTTCACTTGACCTGCACAAGACCAAAAGACAAAGGTGGATGCACACTTGCTGCTCTCTAAGCACTAAAGATGTCTTTAATTTTCAAAATCAAGAACTTCTCAATCACTACTAGTGTTTTGCTTGCTCTTAGCTCCCAAATATTGCTATGAACTTCACTAGGTCGCAAGAGAGCTCAATTGAACAATACATCAAGTATTTATAGGCCAAGACAAGCAACTAGCCGTTTGGCACAAATTGCAGCTGAAATCGGCCGGACCGACTGTTGCGGTGGTACCCAAGTACCAGCACCGCTACAGTCAGTAGCCACCTTTTCACCAACTTCCAATGGCTACTGACACGCGGACCGACTGTTGTGGTGGGTGAAAAACCCGTCTGCACCGCAACAGTCCATCAAACCAGAGACGAATTTGCCTCAACCCCAGCTGGACCGACTATTGCGGTGGTGCTCAATTGAACACCGCAACAGTTGGTGGGCCATAGTCCTCGGGCCCTCTCGGCCTTGCACTGACCGACTGTTGTGGTGACCAACCTGGTCAGCACCGCAATAGTCGGTGGGGTCGATCAACACACTTCTAACTCTAGAAACTTGTCCAATTCAAATTTTTTGAGTTTCTAACTTTCTTCCATAGCTTCCATGGCTTCATCTGAGCTACCTAGTGCTAGAATTTTACAAGTGTGCACCACACCTAGACTCTAAGCTCATGTAGGTCAAGTTACAACTCTTGCCCCCCTTTATAGTACAGCCAAAGGAAAAACAAAGACCTACACTAATCAAGTACCTCTCAACTCCAAACGGCATTAGGAACTAGCTTGTCCTTACGCTTCTCGCTTATCTTTTGATCCGATACATGAAAATCATATGATGGGGGCCAAGAATATCATGAAACCCATCATTGCACTAACTTAAATGAATGCCACTGCAAAACACACGTTAGTCGCAATGATCATGTTGTCATTAATCTCCAAAATTGAATTAGGGACCTAGATGCACCTTCAGTAAGCTTAGTTGAGCACAGTTTATTTTTGTAGTGTAAGCTTAGTTGAGCACAGTTTCAAGTTTCAATTTCACTTTTAGAGACATCCGTCAGCTTCTCTTTTACGGTGTTCAAACTGTGTCTCTCGGTAACGTATGTGGTACTCTGCTCCGTAGGTAGGTGGTAGCTAATTTCTTGCGTTCTACTAACTTCTAATGATGGAACAGTGCATTTCTGTTTTAATTTTAAGTTCATTTCTGCAACACTGATGAAACAGTGCATACCTGTAGCTTGCCGTGTGCAATTCAATCATTATGAGACTCACTCAGTGAGACTCAAAGCTTTGATTTGCTGTCGTATTACAGCTCTGACCTCTGAGTCTCAGTTAAATTGTTACTTTTAGTTTGTTTAAACATTGCGTAACCTTAGAAACAAAAATGTCCACCGCTGCAGCAAAAAAAGCTCAACGCAGCGGTTACCATGCATATTGCTTTGTTGGTGTCTCTACTCTGTTCCATTCAGTATTCTGATCGCGCTTGAATTGTTGTGAAATCTGAACTTTCCTCTTTTGATCCTGACTCAACTCTTTGCCACTGTCCCCCAACTCCCCATCCAGCTCAAGTATCCTGCACCTGGCGCCCCGGACTTGGCCCTGCGGACCAAAGAGCTCCTGGAGCGAGCCGGGTTCGGCCCCGTGAAGGAAGACCACAGCCGCGGGCTCGACCACGGCGCGTGGGTGCCGCTGATGCTCATGTACCCCGACGCCAACATCCCCGTGTGCCAGCTCTCCGTGCAGACCGACCGCGACGGCACGTACCACTACAATATGGGCAAGGCGCTGGCGCCCCTGCGGGAGGAGGGCGTCCTTGTCCTCGGCTCCGGCAGCGCCACGCACAACCTGCGCAAGATGGGGCCGATGGACGCGCCCGTGCCGCAGTGGGCCGCCGAGTTCGACACCTGGCTCAAGGACTCGCTCCTCGACGGAAGGTAAACACCTGACCTGATCACTGCTCATAGCCATACCGAACCGATGCTGATGATCCGATCGTCTTGGCCAGGTACGAGGACGTGAACCGGTACGACGAGAAGGCACCGCACGCGAAGGTGGCGCACCCGTGGCCGGACCACTTCTACCCGCTGCACGTCGCGCTCGGCGCCGCCGGGGATAGCGCGAAGGCGGAGCTGATCCACCAGAGCTGGACCAACGCTACACTCTCCTACTCTTCTTACAGGTTCACCACCAACAACTGACGGCCGGGTCGTGCCGTCGGTACAGCAACTGCTAATTCCTGGATGCTTGTGAACCATACCATCCATGGTCAGTGTATACGTATGCTTGTGGCATCGTGCCTTCAGTAGGCCCTGTATGACCTACGTAGATATGCATCAGAGGTCATGTTTCATGTTTGTTTGATTGTATTTGTATCATTCGGTGTGGTGGCTTATTTTTACGAAGTTTTTTTCTTTTGTGGTCCATGTGGCCTGTGGGCCTGTGGGGAGACACTGGCAGTCTTTTCTGGTATCTCAATCTGTGTGCTTTGGTGATCTTCCTGGACTCGATTACCCGAACTGGGCTTATATTTACGAAAGACCGATCCAGCCCAACTACACACGGCCTGTCATGTGGCTGGCTGCTGGGTGCTGGCCCACACAGAAGAACTAAAAAGACATAGAAATGAACCTCCCATTTACTGCCTCCATGTTAATCCTTGTAAGACGCGTCAGAAAAAATAAATCATTTTTCTATTGCTAATTGGAGACTACTTTTGAAGCACCCACGTTAATTCTCAAAAGATGCACTAGAAATAAAACAAATCCTAGAAATTCTCACAAAATTTAGAAATATTTGGCCATTAGTCCGTAGACTCGAATATTGTAGCATTGGATTTATGTTTTTTAAAAATTTATACACTTTCTCAATTATAAAAATAGCCTAAAATAACCCATAAATTTATAGCTAAGTTACACACCTATGCAATTATAAAAAATGGCATAAAGCAATCCCTAAATTTGCATCCAAATTACACGGATTTGCCATTATTAAAATAATACACATATGCAATAATAAAAATATCTCAAACTACATTGATATATGATTTTAAATTACCTATTTATGCCACAAATTGCTAAAATAGAAAATATGAGCATTAGGTATCTATGCATGATGCGTCTTATCATGCAGACCATATATAAATATTCGAAGAAAAATGATCAAAACACATATTTCCCTATTAACCATGTAGCTCAAACTCTAAACTTGCATCTAAATTACCCACATGTGCTATTACTATCACATATGACATTATAATAGAACCTAACCAATATATAATTCTAAATTATTTATTTCTACCATTTTTAATATGAAAACACTAACTTATTAAGGTATATATGCATGATGTGTGTCACAATGTATAGACCATGTATATGTATGGAGAAAACAATGAGAATATCAATTTCCATATTAATCGCACAACTCAAATTGAGGGCTCAATTAAACACAATATAGAATTGCAGTGCAATTAACAAATAAGATAGCACAAAGTAAACATTTTTTATTATAAGCTAGGAGACTGAGTTTTCTTTTATAAATTTTTAACACGTACATCTCATAAAATTATTGTCTATGCAGGAGCACATGTTGACGGACTAGTGTGTTGTAAAGTCTGTGCAGGTCCCATTGGGTCATAGTAGCTTGACACCATCTATACTTACGTGGACCACGATTTTTAACTTGAGACCACTGCTCTTGAATTGGCTGCGTTGATCCTGCCCTGAAACACGGAGCCTGACCTGATACCGTTTGTCCTAAGCAAAAGTCGCTTGGCTCCTCACCCTTCTTCTTGAAACTGAGATGGCAAGCACAAACATCTCACAAAAGCCCTTGTTTGCTTCAGGATCCAAGATCTAGCGAATCAACGGCATGTCATCGGTGCGTGGCATCGCGAATTTACCCCGTGGCGGCAGGCCGCTGCATTGAAAACATGCGGCTGTGCCGTTTCGAGTGGTCGCCTCCAGCCTCGCGATCGGCTCAGTTACGTGAGCACCTTGTCCATGTTGATACGTACAAGGCGTACATGTACCATGTCGCCATGATGTGAGCTAGCCTTAGGTTGCTGTGTTCGATGTGTGTCCCCCTGCAAGCTGACGAGGTGGCTCCTGGAAAAGCCTATCCGGACGTCGTGCTCTTTCCCTCTCGGATACGGCGTGCGCAGCAAATTCGTTGGGTTCGGAACACCAGCCAGATGCCTGCACCTCGGCTCAAAAAAAGACCCCGAAAAGCAGTGTGCTGTTGCGCTACTTGCCCAAGCAATTCGCACATGCTGATCAGCTGACGTGACACACGCAGACAAATCTTTTGAGATGATCTGCTTGGCAACGTAGAACAGAGGTGACGGTTAAAATGTTTGACAGAGTTTGACCTCTGTCTGGTGCATGACCACTTTATACTGGTAGAATTCCAAGTGATGGTCTTCAAAAGATATCAGTTTTACCTTTATTACACAATAGTTTTTGACTGAATCATGGGTTGATCCACCATAGGCACCATTGAAAGGAATTTTTGACTGAATGATGGGATGATCCACCACTGAAAGGAAGCGCCGGCGAAATTAAGACTTGAGGCCACTTGGATAAAGGAGACGCCGCTGCTAATACAAAGCTACGACGTGATTCATGGCGTACTGCGAGGGATACTTGTTTATGTTCCAAGTGCTAACTGCACCTAAAACACTTCCAGTGGCGTCAAGAGATGGGTGATCTCACGACGACACATCAAACGGTCCCTAGTGCTGTTTCGCAGGGCGGGTGCTCCCGTGGCATCCACAGCTTTAACCATAAAAGTATATTTCCCTTTTTGGAAGCTCATGCATGTATCATGTATGCCTTCAAAGTGCTCCCTTTCTTTTCTTTCTCTAGAGTTAATATGAATAGAAGCTGAGAGTCTGAATTGCAAGGCAGCTTTGTTGCCCACTCCAAGTAAAGCCTTCACTGCATTGATGTCTCTTTTATTTCAAAAAAAATATGGGTTCATAACATGTAGGGGAATGCAAGGTTACAATAATCCTAGGTATTGATTGTAGTTGCTTCTGTGGTACGTTTGGAGCTCATGAATTTTAGAAACATTTTAAGAAAATAATTCATTTATGCCGCAAGCAAGTAGAAGATGGTTACTGATTTCCAGCTTCTCAGTACATAATTAAACTTTCGAGCAAACTGCTGACTACATGAAAGAGCATAAAGTGCCTCTAATGGCACATCATCCTATATGCATGCCAAAATTTTGAACTGAGATGTGCTTTACCTCAAAATAAAATCCTGAAATGTACATCTATTATCTTAATACAACAAGGTTAAAAGAAGCCACCACGTTCGCCGAGAGAACCTAGAAATTCCCACGTTAATCCAAAAAAGAGAAGAATATGCACCGTTGGATTTAATGTATATCTAACGGTCTATCTTACCCCTAAAAGTTATAAATTCTCACGTTCATCCAAAAAAGAGAAGAATATGCACCGTTGGATTTAATGTATATCTAACGGTCTATCTTACCCCTAAAAGTTAGAAATTCCCACATTAATCTAAAAAGAAAAGAATATGCACTATTGGATTTAATGTATATCTAACGGTCTACCTTACCCCTAAATGTTAGAAATTCTCATGTTAATCCAAAATAGAAAAGAATATACACCATTGGATTTAATGTATATCTAACAGTGTACCTTACCCCTAAAAGTTAGAAGCCACCATATTCACAGAGAGGGCCTAGAAATTTCCACGTTAATCCAAAAAAGAAAAAAATATACATTGTTGCATTTAATGTATATCTAACGGTCTATCTTACCCTAAAAGTTCTCATAAAAAATAATTAGTAGTAGCTAATTTGGAATAAAAAAGCCAATTAGCGATAAGTGTCCATGTCGATTACGATTATAACTCTAGATGAAGATGCAAATAAAACATTGATCTGATTTTTATTTATTTTAACTTCCGGTGTATCTAATTAGCAGTCCTGCAAGATCAATGATATGCCCACCGAAGATCAACGCAAAAATATCACAGATGGCGCGGTGATATGACCATCGAAGGGTTCCTGTGTGCCATGTAAAGGCCATGCCGCCATTGCGAAGGAACAATATATATAGTTATCAACGGAGCCAAAACATTACAAGAATTTGGCGACTTTCCATGACTCACACATAACTTTTACGGGAGCATCTCAGAGAAACAGAGGATACACTGATTTTTGTGTCTGAATTTGCAGCTATTCAAGCCGTGATGTGTGTGAGACTCTGGCTGGCAGCGGGCAGGTAGCACACCAGTTGTGAAAATTGAGCAATGATGTGGCTGAAGGCTGAAGCCGTCTCCGTATGCTGTGTCCATTTAGGGGTATGGTAAATTACATGCGTGCGGCTGATGTCCAGCTGAAGTGCTGCATATATACTTGTCATGCCATACGCATATAACTGGCTGAAATACAATTGTGAACAAGATCAGGAAGGCCACAGAAGCTACATGCACATATGAGTTGCATTGATTTGGAACTGTGTGATTCAGCAGGTTAGGTGCTCTGCCATATGGACAAATAGATAGAATCAGAAGATGCTAACCTTAGCCAGATGGTGTTACAAAGGAAGAAATTCATGAAATCGACATATTTTTACACACGTGCACATGCATGCTGATGTATCCATTCTCTAGACCCTCTATTGAATAATCTCATATTGCCACTAAATAGACGGGGTAATCTCTAAGAAGATGCATACAAGTAAAAAAAGAAAAGATGGTCAATTCATTAGAGTTGGGTTATGAAGATTTTTCTTAAAACACCAGTATAGACACAGACGCTCACACACATATGCACACTCACCCCTATAAATACACGCATGCAAACCCTACCGTTATGAGCACCTCCGAAAGATTTGTCCTGTTGCTCCCATCTTCAGATTGACGAAGTCACCACAGACACCTCGCTGTGCGACACCAGTGCCGAGTTAGGAACTTAAACCCAATGGACAAATTCCATCACAAGGAAACTAAACAACTAAACTACACTTAATTCACGGTATAAAGATTTTTTTAGTGCAAATAGTATCCCATCAAATTTGTTGACAAAAATATTTGGCCAGCCACGGTTTGTAGCAAACGTAGATAAGCCGTGATGTGTGTGAGACTCTGGCTGGCAGCGGGCAGGTAGCACACCAGTTGTGAAAATTGAGTAATGATGTGGCTGAAGGCTAAAGCCGTCTTCATATGCTGCATCCATTTAGGAGTATGGTAAATTGCATGCGTGCGGCTGATGTCCAGCTGAAGTGCTGCATATATACTTGTCATGCCATACGCATATAAGTGGCTGAAATACAATTGTGAACAAGATCAGGAGGACACAGAAGCTACATGCACATATGAGTTGCATTGTTTTGAAACTGTGTGATTCAGCAGGTTAGGTGCTCTGCCATATGGACAAATAGATAGAATCAGAAGATGCTAATTTTAGCCAGATGGTGTTGCAAAGGAAGAAATTCATGAAATCGACATGTTTTTACACACGCGCACATGCATGCTGATGTATCCATTCTCTAGACCCTTTATTGAATAATCTCATATTGCCACTAAATAGATAGGGTAATCTCTAAGCAGATGCATACAAGGAAAAAAAGACAAGATGGTCAATTCATTAGAGTTGGGTTATGAAGATTTTTTTTAAAACACCAGTATAGACACAGACGCTCACACACATATGCACACTCACCCCTATAAATACACGCATGCAAACCCTACCGTTATGAGCACCTCCGAAAGATTTGGCTTGTTGCTCCGATCTTCAGATTGACGAAGTCACCACAGACACCTCGCTGTGCGACACTAGTGCCGAGTTAGGAACTTAAACCCGATGGACAAATTCCATCACAAGGAAACTAAGCAACTAAACTACGCTTAATTCATGGTATAAAGATTTTTTAGTGGAAATAGTAACCCACCAAATTTGTTGACAAAAATATTTGGCCAACCACGGTTTGTAGCAAACGTAGATAACCTTAGATTTATGAATCCGTTATGATGATCTATCGATCTATGATATCCTAAAAAAGTCTTTACTGAAAACAATTAATAGTAGCTAATTTCATAATAAAAAATCAGAAATTAGTACCAAAGTATCCACATCAAGTACGATCACTAAATAGTTAAATTTAAAATAAAAAATAAAAATTAGCACTTGACCAAAGAGTACATATTGAATACGATTAGTAAATAGATAAAATAAAAATTAAATAAATAAATAAATTAGCAATTAACTCAAGAGTCTGTATCAAACACAATAAATACATAGCCAAATTCAGAATTAAAAATAAGAAAACTAATAGTTGTTATGTGTATGAATTTGGAAGCAAAATAAAGCTAACTAAAAAGTATGTGCCAAATACAATTAACAAAAAACTAAATGGATACATACTAATTAAACATAATATTATATATATTTTTATTAGTATGGTCACTAAAAGATATTTTATATATTTTTATTAGCATCAATTAAATACAATTACTAAAAATCAAATGGATACAAATAAAGCTTAATTTTAACATAGAACCTAAAATTACCATGATAATAAAAAACACAAAATATTGATTTTATAAGATAATATTAAACATTCATATTATTCTAATAAGTTTTTTAAAATTCGATTAATGAGAGATAATTAGTAGTATTATATTTGAATTTGGAAGAAGATAGAAAAATAAAAATTACATGCAAAACACAAATAAAAATAATACAAGAAAAAATGAAAATTCTTATTTTATGTCATTTATTTTTGAAGAATTTTACTCATACAAATACTAGAAGCACAACAATTAGCCACTACATGATCCATCAGAATTAGGTTGTCAAGGCTGAATATCATCCGAACGTGGCAACCAAGGCTTGGTGATAAACTACTAGCAACTATGGGAAATAGAAATATGGTGATGCCTTGCTATGTAATATTGTGATTAGTGGACCGATGAGATCTGGAAAATTTAGGACAAAATGAATGATAACTGACTCAACAAGCATGCATGGGGCTATAGCAATTGGATATTGGGGGAGCAAAATAAAAAAAAAATAGTAATGGTACGCATTAAACCAATAACCTAGATCTCAAACTCAAACTAAAAATAAAATAGTAATGGTATGCATGGGACAAAAACCAATTGCCCATTAAGGTTTCAAATTCAAACTCAAAGTTAAATTCTAACTATTACCAAAAATGGTATGCATTTAGCCAATAACCTATATATCCCTGTAAACATGAAAGTATAATTTATCAACATCACTACAACTTTCAAACAAAAATGTGCATTGCCAGTTATAAATTTTAAAAATATAGTCATGTTAAAAATACATAATATTTATATTAATTATATTAAAAACAAAAAATTCTATATAAGTTATTTCCTTCTCACTTGAACTCATGTTCCGAAAAACTATAATATATAACTCTGGGTTTATAAGACAAAATAATTACAATGACACGACTAAATAAAACTATTTTCATCTATTAATTTGAATTTAAAATCCGTTTGTTAAGAAAATAAACGCTAGCTTCCCGCGCTATTTGTGCTGGTCACCTTGCTAGTTCATATTAATGGAAGGGAAAATGCATGTGAACAAATATTTCCATAAATTGCCCGTGCCTGATCTATTGAGCCCTAGAGTTCGTAGGATTCGTGAGGGCGATTAATTGGGAACACCTCCCTGCATTAAAAGAATGAATGTACAGTGAAAGGCTGGTCAGGTGCAACGCTCTCGCCACCTCTATATATAGCTGCCGCGCACCGAGCCCATCATCCCTGCCACAGACAACTCTCAGCTCTAGATCCCGTAGTGAGAGGTAGAGAGGGAGGGGGAGTAGCAGAGAGAGAGGAGATGGACGTGGAGAAGGTCGAGAGGAAGGAGGTGGAGGTGGACGACGACGGCCGCGTCAGAACAGGTACTACACACAGTCCGGCCTCTGTACTTTGCTCCTTCTTCTCCCCGCACACATCTCATGGAGCTCTGTAGTAACCTCTGATTTTTGGTCCATGTTTGTTTGTTCAACATATCTGTCTCACTGTCGGCCCTCTGCCGCCGTCAACACTCAGCACCACCATGGTTTCGTATTGGTAATCCGCCGTGTCCTCGTACTGACGAAACTGACGGGACGTGGATTTCTCCATGCCTCAGATCCATAGGATGTGGTAGGAACATAAGAGGCGGTAGAAGCGTAGAACAGTTTAGTTCACGTTTCATGTAGAAGCTTCTCTTGCAATACCGTCACCATCTATAGCGAGCTCCGGCCATCATGTCCAGTCGCTCACCATGTGTGCTTCCTGCCCGGGACCATACACGGCAGTGGATCTACACGGCCATGGCGTTACTTACTCTGGGATAGGAGAAGAGCAGGTGCATGCCGTGTTTCTCCCTTTCGAGTTTCGACCAAAGAGCCGTGGAGCTTTCAGTTGCCACCAGCACTTTGGAAGCACGCTGTTCTCTGGGTCTTTCAGACATCAAAGCCTTGTCGTTCCCTCTTTGCATCGTCATCTAAAGAACTAGTAAGGTGAGGCAGATGGAACATGGGCATAAGGGCATTGGACACACATAAATTGAATAAAAAGTCCAAAATAATACGTACACTGGATGAACTTAATTTTCATTTTGGTTGGAAAACGAGTACCTCATACGAAGATTGCCACAGCACACAGATCTCCATCATTCAAAATTTCAGCTAGTCTTGACACTTGTTACCTTACCTGCAAGCTGCAAAGTTACTGAATCAGCTGGAATGTTATTCAATTTATGAGTGGGGCCCAGGCCATGTCACCAATCAAACCAGAAAGGCTATTTATTAAATCAGTCCAAATAAATGGTGGCAATAAAACAGTTAGTTTCATTAATTTTAATGGCATAGAGTTAGGGGCCACAAACCTAAACCAGAAGCCAACATCTTTGTAAATATAGAAATTTGAGCCTATCTGTTTTCTATTATAGTATATATAAGAAAGGTTAAATTTGAGTATTATACGATCAAGATATCTATTTGAACATGACATTTCAGTGAAAACAAAACCAATTTTGTTTATGATCATTAGAGTTGATACATCTCCAAAATTATGAAGATCTTCAGCTCAATTTCCTTGACCAGCCATGCTTTTGCATGCGTGAGTCATCAAGATCATTTCTTGAACGTATCAATTTCCTTAGATGAAATTGAAGATAACTACAAAGTATAGATGCGTTTTGCACCTTTATCTAAAAAAACAGGCACCTTTGCATAGTAGAAATGAATAAAGCTAGCACCAGAAAATGTGACATACTGAATAACTGAATAAAGCTAACCAACACCTGAAAATATGACATACATTGAGTGAAGCTTCTGTTACCTCACCTTTATGAAAATATGGCATAGTATTGATGCAGGAACTGGGTCCTGTGTCTGCTTCCAGTTGGTTGCAGCCACTGGGCTCCTTGCAAGATCCAAAATGCCAGTGACCTGGCTGCCACTACCTTTAACATATACACTGGAACAAGAACTATAGTGTCTTTCTACTCCTAAACAGCTCCAGTTGCCAATACTAGTCCTCCAGAATTATATTCAGGCGTAATGGCGTGTGAGATCATGTCATTAGATGGTTGTTGCAATCATTATCATACTGTTTTATTGGAATCCCGAAAAGAATGGAGAACATTATTCATCTGGAATCGGTAATAGTCTATCAGAAAGTGTTATGAATGGGTGGCTGGAAACCTCAGCAGCGACCTGTGCTCTCTCTCCACTTTCGTCAGGAATCGTAATTCCAAAAACATCTTTCATGGCATCAAAATAGTACATAGCTAAGTAAGTGGCAGAGCTTGTGAGTATAAGTGGACAGCTGAGCAGTCCTGAACACTGGCAGGTGAAGTGCTGAATCTGTATGGATGCGACTGTTGGTGAGATGGTGTTCCGTTATCGCCTTACGGGATCTTATTGGCTTATGGGTTTGACTAGTTTAGGCCTGACAGCAAATACCTGAATTCTCAACCGTTGCAAGGTTGTTGGGTGCCACATCATACTCCATATCGGCGACCTGATGCAGTTTCCGAAAAGGTTTTTCTTATCAGATGCATGCTTACGTTGCTCAAAAGAGTGAGTTTATGCAGCTCCAGTTGAGCTAATATAACACGAGCAACACGGCCAAAGCTTGCTTTAGCTATTTAACTTTCTTATAAGCATGCTTTAGGTGTATAATTGCAGCTACTTTGGTAGTGCTTGGAGCTTGGAAGCCAATGGAGAGGGCGTTGCGTGACGTTCCAAATGGGCTATGCTTAGTAGTAGCGTATATACACTGGTTGTTCGGTTGGTTTTGCTTTTCGTAATGGTATCCAGCGCATGGGCAGTAGATCAATGGGGCTTGCTTTGCTCAACTTGTGTTACGGAAAATGATCGAAAATGATGACGATATACCTGGTGGGCAAAAGGAGTCGTGAGTTGACTATCAAAATCACTTGAAAGTGTCATGATGAATTCAGTGCTGTATCCAAATGTTTCCACTGAAAATGTTCAGAGATACAACACGATGTCCTGTTCTGCATTCTGTCAGTCAGATGGCGAACAATGGTAACTGACTGAATATTTACAGGAACTGTATGGACGGCGACGACGCACGCCATCACCGCCGTGATCGGCTCCGGCGTGCTGGCGCTGCCGTGGAGCGTGGCGCAGATGGGATGGGTCCTCGGCCCCATCGCCCTCATCGGCTGCGCCTACATCACCTACTACACCGCCGTCCTCCTGTCAGACTGCTACCGCACGCCGGACCCCGTCCACGGCAAACGGAACCGCACCTACATGGAGGTCGTCCGATCATGCCTCGGTAACCAAATCATCCATGGGACTTGTCTGAATTTCATGGACACTGGCAGCATGTTCCGCACCTGACGAGAATTGCTCTGAATCTGATGATCATGTGTTGTAGGGCCTAGAGATGTGGTGGTGTGCGGACTCGCGCAGTATGCGATCCTCTGGGGGACGATGGTGGGCTACACCATCACCACAGCCACAAGCATCATGT
>CM014274.1:7866594-7883107 GCA_004135705.1 Alloteropsis semialata
TGATGGACAAATCTTGGTGACTTGATGGACATGGCTCATGATGTCACCAAGAGAAATGTTGCACAAGGTAATGCCATGGTTGAGAGCTCAAACAAGGTAAACATCAAGAGCTCAACCAAGATTAATGCAAGCAACAAGAATGTGACACATTCTCCTTCTCCCAACTACACCATTGACTACACGGTTGTATTCCAAAATGGCAAGATGGTGGTCAAGTATATTGGTGCTCACACTAGGAAGATGATGAGGAGTGTGTGGATACCTAAGATTGCTTACTCTAACCTTCAAGGACCCAAACAAGTTTGGGTACCTAAAGCTTGAGCTTAACTTATTTTGTAGGCATATTCCTCCGGTGGGACTTCGTGGTTGCTTGATAGTGGATGTTCAAATCATATGACCGGAGAGAAGAATATGTTCTCATCATTAGAAGAATATGATACACCTATTGAGAAGATCACATTTGATGTTCAAATCATATGACCGGAGAGAAGAATATGTTCTCATCATTGGAAGAATATGATACACCTATTGAGAAGATCACATTTGGTGATAATAATCATGGTGATGTGATAGGTCAAGGTAAAATTGCTATCTCAAATGATTCATCTCTTTCAAATGTTTATTTAGTTGATTCTTTGGGATACAATTTGTTGTCGGTGTCACAACTTTGTGAGATGGGCTACAATTGTCTCTTTACTAATGAGGGTGTGTCCATCTTGAGAAGGGAGGATTCCTCTATTGCTTTTACGGGTCAACTTAAGGGAAAGCTTTATCTAGTTGATTTCACAACTACTAAAGTGGAACCGAAGACTTGTTTAGTGGCAAAATCTAGCATGGGTTGGCTTTGGCATCGCCGGCTAGCTCATGTTGGCATGAGGAACTTGGCCAAACTTCAAAGAGATGAACACATCCTAGGACTAACAAATGTTGTTTTTGAGAAAGATAGGTTGTGTAGTGCATGCCAAGCCGGGAAGCAAGTTGGTGCTCCACATCCACCCAAGAATATTCTATCTAGCTCAAGACCCTTGAAGCTTCTTCATATGGATTTGTTTGGACCCATTGCTTACATTAGCATTGGGGGCAACAAATATGGCCTTGTCATTGTGGATGACTTCTCTCGGTTCACTTGGGTATTCTTTTTGAAAGAGAAGAGTGAAGCTCAAGGAATCATCAAGAAGTTTATTAGAAGAGCTCAAAATGAGTTTGAGTTGAAGGTCAAGCGCATTAGAAGTGACAATGGCTCGGAGTTTAGAAATACCGGTGTTGAGGAATTTCTTGATGAAGAAGGCATCTTGCATGAGCTCTCCGCCCCCCATACACCTCAACAAAATGGCATTGTTGAGAGGAAGAATAGGACATTGATTGAGATGGCAAGAACCATGCTTGATGAGTACAATACTCCGGATATCTTTTGGGCCGAAGCAATCAACACCGCATGCCATGCCACCAACCGGCTTTATCTCCAAAAGTACTTGAACAAGACTCCATATGAGATAATCACCGGTAACAAGCCTAAGGTGCATTACTTTAGAGTTTTTGGTTGCAAATGTTACATTCTTAACAAGAAGGCCAAAAGTTCTAAGTTTGCACCTAAGGTTGATGAAGGTTTTCTACTTGGTTATGGTACTAACGAACACGCCTACCGTGTCTTCAACAAAACCACCGGTTGTGTTGAGGTCACGGTGGATGTGAAATTTGATGAATCAAACGGCTCTCAAGTAGAGCAAGTTGTAAATGACCTTGTAGATGATGAAGAGCCTTCAAGTGAATCCATCTTGAAGATGGGATTAGGTGAAGTAAGGCCAAGGGAGACTCTCATGAAGGATCAAGTGCAAGCTCAAGCTCCGGATGATGGGACTAGTGAGCCATCTTCTTCAACAAGAGTTGAACCATCCACTTCTCCTCATGGTCAAGATCAAGCTCATGGTGACGATCATGATCATGGCATTGATCAAGGGGGAGGCCAAGATGAAGAAACTCAAGACATTGCTCCTCAAGCTAATGAAGAAGATGATGATGGGCCTATTCAAAGGCAATCTCAAGTACCTCATCCTAGAGTTCATCAAAGTGTCCAACGGGATCATCCCGTGGATAATATCCTTGGGAGCATCCGAAGAGGGGTAACTACTCGTTCTCGTTTAGCAAATTTTTGTGCTAGTTACTCTTTTGTTTCCTCCTTGGAGCCTCTCAAGGTTGAAGAAGCACTTGGTGATGCGGATTGGGTCATGGCAATGCAAGAAGAATTGAACAACTTCACAAGAAATCAAGTATGGGAATTGGTGAAGCGACCCAAGCAAAATGTGATTGGCACCAAGTGGGTATTCCGCAACAAACAAGATGAACATGGTGTTGTCACAAGAAACAAAGCAAGGTTGGTTGCTCAAGGGTTCACTCAAATTGAAGGTTTGGATTTTGGTGAAACTTATGCTCCCGTAGCTAGGCTTGAATCAATTCGTATATTACTTGCCTATGCTACTCACCATGATTTCAAGCTTTATCAAATGGATGTGAAAAGTGCATTCTTGAATGGGCCTCTCTCCGAGTTGGTATATGTGGAGCAACCACCGGGCTTTGAAGACCCCAAGCATCCCGACTACGTGTACAAGCTCTATAAGGCGCTCTATGGGCTCAAGCAAGCTCCTAGAGCATGGTATGAATGCCTTAGGGAATTTCTTCTTAAGAACGGCTTTGTGATGGGCAAAGCCGATTCTACTCTCTTTACTCAAAAGATTGACAATGACTTATTTGTTTGTCAAATATATGTTGATGATATTATCTTTGGTTCTACTAATGAAAAGTTTTGTGAAGAATTTAGTAATATCATGACCAAGAGATTTGAGATGTCCATGATGGGTGAATTGAAGTTCTTTCTTGGATTTCAAATCAAGCAATTGAAGGAAGGGACTTTCATATGTCAAACCAAGTATATAAATGATATACTCAAGAAGTTTGACATGGTCGATGCAAAGCCTATCAAGACACCCATGGCCGTCAATGGACATCTTGATCTTAATGAAGATGGAAAATCCGTGGATCAAAAGGTATATCGCTCCATGATTGGTTCCTTGCTTTACCTTTGTGCATCTAGGCCGGATATTATGCTTAGTGTGTGCATGTGTGCAAGATTTCAAGCTAATCCTAAAGAATGTCACTTAATTGCCGTTAAGAGAATTTTGAGATATTTGGTGCATACTCCATACCTTGGCTTATGGTATCCCAAGGGCTCCACTTTCGATTTACTTGGCTATTCCGATTCGGATTATGCCGGTTGCAAAGTAGATCGAAAGAGTACCACCGGGACTTGTCAATTTCTTGGCCGGTCTTTGGTGTCTTGGAGCTCTAAGAAACAAAATTCCGTTGCCCTATCCACCGCCGAGGCCGAGTACGTTGCAGCCGGCGCTTGTTGTGCTCAACTACTTTGGATGAGGCAAACCTTGAGTGACTTTGGTTGTGAGTATAAAAATATCCCACTCTTGTGTGACAATGAGAGTGCCATAAAACTAGCAAACAACCCAGTCCAACACTCAAGAACCAAGCATATTGACATAAGACACCATTTCTTGAGAGACCATGAAGCCAAAGGAGATATCGCTCTAAGCCATGTGAGTACCGAAAAACAACTAGCCGATATCTTCACTAAGCCTCTTGATGAGCAAAGGTTTTGTGCTTTGAGGAATGAGCTAAATATCTTGGATTCTCGTAACGTGGTTTGAATTATTGCACACACCCTTTGTTTGATGCCTAGACTAGGTAAAATTGGTTTATTTGTGTGAGTTTTACAAAATATTTGGATTTGTGATTGTTGGATCATTCCTTGGCTCAAATGATCATAGTTATGTATTGTTGGATGTGGCTGATCATGTTGAGTCAAGTTTCTTACATGTCTGATCTCCAAATCTATCAAAATCTCAAATCAAATCTCATCTCAAATCTGTTTTAATCCAGAGTCCACCGGAAATTGCCGGCAGCAATCCCCGGTAGCCTCTGTTGGCCACCGGATTTTGCCGACGGTTATTTCCGGCAGCCTCTATTGGCCACCGGAATTTTGCACCGGATTTTTCCGGCAGCTATCTCCGGTAGCCTCGGTTGCTCACCGGATATTTCCGGCAGCTGTCCACCGGAAATTTCCGGTAGGCGCCTGGACTATAAATGTCGGGCCAAACCGTTACCTTTGACCTAATCTGTTCTTCCACTTCAAAGCCGCCGCCCCTCACCTCTCTCTCACCATCCCGTGAGGGGATCTTCGATTTCGACCGTGGGAGTTCGATTCTTGGTGTTTGGTTGGATTCCCCATCCTCCGGAAGTTCCGTTCCTCCGCGAATCTTCATCGAATCGCGCGGGAAAACTCAAAAGGTATTCCATTCAAAATCCTCATCGCCCGATCTCTCAATGCCGTAGTTCCTAGGGGATTTCCTTTGGGGGATTTACTCAAAAACCTATCTAGATGCAATGCCTGTGATTTGATAAACTTTGGTGGGCTAAATCATTCAATCCCTCGGATTTTTTGGACATGAACTGCGCCGGGCGGAAATTGCCGACCCCCCAGGGTCGGAAATTTCCGACAGGAGCAGGGACACTCCAATGCATCCTGTTTCTTGGCCAAAGAATTTAGTTTAAGAAATATATTGTCATATCTTGTTTCTTGGCTCAAGCTTATGGTCCTTTCATGAATCTCTAGTGTTGATCTTAGGCTTAATCATGAATTCTTTGTGATGATTCTTTCAATGAGCCTTATCATGAATCACGTGTGATGGTCCTAAGCCTTATTATCGTTTATCTTTCCAGATGGGCCGTGATCGTCCACGTGGCACGGGCGTTGTCATTCGGACTCCACCTCAATCACCCTCCTCTAGTGAGACTGAATCGGACGAGAGGGCTGATTCACCAAGGGGGAAAGGCAAAGGAAAGCGGGTGAAGAAGCAGGCCGTGCCCAAGAGGAGCCTTGGACGAGGACGTGGAAATCCTCAAGGTTCTGCTGATGCTCCTCGTGGTCGTCGCACCAAGCATGCAAATGTGGATACGACCGGTGAGAGGTACAGGGATGATATTGATCTTTCCATTCTAGAGCATGAAGTCATCAAGGCTCATCCTCCTGTTAGAACCTCAGTTGATCCACCTATGATGGACTATAGCAAGGGGGAGACTAACATGAAGTCTCTAAGATATGGTGAAGATCCTCGTGCTGCCCTTTCCAAGGAGTTCAAGGGTGATCCTCGCTTTTGGTTACCCTTCCAAGCAGATTGGTATGAGTCAGTCATCATGAAGAAGAAGTCAATCACCACAGATATGAAATGGATTGACTGGGCATATCTCCAGAATCTTGGTTCACCTGTTAGAGAAGTGGTTGATGCTGTTTATGATAGATGCAATGAGTTGGGGCTTGCAAATCTAATGGGTTTCAAGTGTGATTGGAATGAGGAAGTGGTGGCACAATTCTATGCCACCCTTTACATTGATAAGTCCCATATGAAGCTTCATTGGACACTTGGTGGAAAAAGGTTTAGCCTTGATAGAAATGAGTTTGCTGCTCTTCTAGGGCTTACATATCATCATTCTAGCTCCACCATTCATCGTATCCATGAGTTTGCGGATCTTGAGGTAACAAAGATGCACTTTATGTATGACTCTGCTTATGCAGGACATGGAGCTTGTGAGTTTGGTACGACTAAAGGCCTCACTCCCTTCTATAAGATGCTCAACCAGTTGTTTAGATTCACACTTTGCCCTCGTGGTGGTGATGCTAGCAACATATCTCACAAGGCAAGAAATCTTCTGGCACAAGCTGCACCTGATCGAGCTCCTTTTGATGTGGCTGATTATCTTTGGTATGAGATAGTGTTTTGCTCACATGATGCTTCTAGCGCTTGCCACTATGCGCCCTATGTCTTTCACTTGATCAAGAGTGTGTGCAAGCTCAATATAGCGACTGACAGAGAGCATGACCGCTACAAGACAAATAAGGGCAAGGTTCTTCAGCTTCTCAAGGTAGATTTCCAAGGAAGAACTCCTACTCCTCCCTTGGGCCCTTTCCCGGGTGCTTATCCTTCTAAGGGATCTGCTGCTTCAGCTCGTGGTGCATCGTCCTCTCGTGCTCCACCATCATCTAGTGCTCCATCTACTTCACATGGTCCTTATGCTCCTCCACGTGGTGCTCCAAAGAAGAGGGGTAAGTTTGAACAACTTGCCCAAAGCATATTCGCCTGCTTTAATATGATCAAACATTGTGTGACCGTGGTTGAGGAGCGTACAAGGCAATTAGATGAGGACAATGTGAGAATTGAGAAAAGGCAAAAAGATATTATGGATAAACTTGATATTCCTCATTCTCCGGTTCGTGAACCAAGGGATTACCCTCCTCCTCCACCTTTCTATAATCCATATGAGGAGGGTGGTTCGTCTTCTCAAGCTTACACTTTTGGGCCTGAAATTGAAGAAGAAGACATTGGTGATGGCCAAGAGAGTGAGAATGAAGAAACCGAGGAAGAGGGCAGCCAAGGTGATGATGAAAGTGGCAATGGCAATGGAGATGACGAAGAAGAAGAGGAGGAAGACGAAGATGAAGGCAATGGCGACGATGACTAGCTCTCTTTTTGGTGCTTGTTGCCAAAGGGGGAGTGAATTTGTGATGCTTTGATGGATGGAGACCCCCCATATCTATCTTTATTCATGTTTTTATTTTTGGACATGTAAGAACTATGTTTGGTGTGATGTGTGCCAAGTGAAAACTTTCATTTGTAAGACTTATTTGTGCTAGTGTGATGTTAAACTCCTTTTATTCATGATGTGATGCTTGGTGGATGATGAATGGTTGATGAAATGTTATTCTCCACTTTTATTGTGTGATATACCATGTCATATGCATCACGGTTATAATTTGTCACATCTTGCACTTTTGTACCTTTGTATGCAAAGATATTTGAAAAGTTCTTACATAATATGTGCAATGGCATTTGAGGCCATTTGAGTTGAATATGCATATATTTAGGGGGAGCTTTTCTAAATATAATTGGGTACAAAAACATGATTTTATTCCTATCTTGTTTACCCAAATTGAGTTGTCATCAATCACCAAAAAGGGGGAGATTGAAAGTGCATCTAGGCCTCCCATGTGTTTTGGTGTTAATGACAACTAGAATTTGGGATTTGATGCTTGTATTGAAGTGTATGCAGGAATAAAGGAAAAGAATGGATTATGAATATCAAAAGAAGGTCCCCAATTTCTTATGTATGGTGGAAGAGGTCATTGGCGATTTAAATTCATTTTTGGTTTGAATTTGAGTATAGGAATCACCGTACTATCAAGGGGGACGTGTTTGATGAATCAAGAATGCCCAAAGTGCTTATTTGAGATGCTAACTAACCAAGAGAGTTTCTTGTTCAGTTTTTCTGGCCAAAACCGGTCGGACCGGTTTTGGGAACCGGTCGGACCGGTTTCTAACTTTAGTTTTTCAGGCGCTGCACAGCGTCCTGTCCGAATTTCCGACACTATGTCGGAATTTCCGATGTGGCCGGAAATACCCGGTGCAGTAGCTCCGGCAGGCTCGGTTTGGTGCCGGAAATCTCCGGTGCTCGGTGCCGGAAATTTCTGGTAGGTTTAGGCTTGGGCTAATTCTGTTGACTTGGGCTTGACCGGAAATATCCGAGGACATTCTCCGGTGGGCTCGGTTTCTCGGAAGTTCCGGTAGGAAATTCCGGTGGGGCTGTTCGTCAGGCTGATTCTTAGTTCAAAACAGTGCCTTGTCGGAAGTTCCGACACTATGTCGGAAATTCCGGTAGGTGACCTGGCAGTGCATAACGGCTAGTTTTTGGGGGCCCTCTATAAATACCCCCTCAGCCCCACCTTCATTTGCTGCTGACCTAACCCGAGACAAACACCTCCCTAAGCATTGAATTCACACTCCCAACTCCCTCTAGAGCCATTTCTTGCAGGGATTTGAGTAGAGGATTGGTGGTGAGTGATTCTTGAGGTGTGAGAGTAAAGCTTTGAGTGAGTTCTTCATTGGTTCATCTCAAGAAGCGCTTGAAGCATTCTTTGATTCGTCGATTCGCGTTTGTTACTCTTGGAGCTGAGCTCCTAGACGGTTAGGCGTCGCCGGCAACTCCCAACTTCGTGTGGTTGAGTGCCGGACATTTGTAATCTTCATCCCTTTGTGGGACAATAGTAAGAATTTCAATCCGGCCTTTGTGGTTGATTGAAGGAGGCAAGGGGTTAGAGTTGACCCGGCTCTACGTGAGCACCTCAATGGAGACGTAGCTCCTAAGTGGAGTGAACTTCGGTGAACAAATCCTTGTCTCTTGTTCTTGTTATTGTTCTTCACGTTCATATCGTTCTTGAGCTTAAATTGACCCGATCTATATTGTGTTAAGTTTCCGCTGCTAGAGATCATAGTTTTAAGCTTCCTAACACTTGTGGTGAACTTTCTATTCATATAGAATCTGCTATTTCATTTTAGTTTTTGAATCTCGAATTCAGGTTTTGTCCTGCCGGAAGTTCTTCCCCTGTGCCGGCAATTTCCGTTAAACCGGAAATTCTGACACAGTGCCAGAAGTTCCGGCACATTTAATTTTTATTTGTGAAATTTGCAGAAATTTTTATACAGGCCTATTCACCCCCCCCTCTAGGCCTAGTGTCGGTCCTTTCAATGTGCGCGACATTTGATCGAAACGCGACAAGCCTGTTCGGTTGGCTGGTGGCTGATGGCTGGTGCTGATTTGTTGTGAGACTGAAGTACTGCTGGCTAGCTGGTGGCTGGTGGCTGGTGCTGATTTGTTGTGAGACTGAAGTACTGCTGGCTGGTGGCTGATAAGCCAAGCGAACATCTGACAGCTAAAATCAGCCCTCAGTTTGGCCCTCGACTTCTCATCGTTCTCTGGCCGTGCGTGGATCATGACGTTAAGCTAAAGCCCAGTGGTCCAAGCCAAGCAGCACTAGTTGAACGTGAAGTCGCTAATGATGGGGACCCATACGTACACAACACTCATCAGTTGTTGCCCTTGTATCCTCGTCTCGTTTGTCCTTCTGCAAGTTGAGAGACGTCACTGAGGGCAGGCCCAATACAAACACCTAGAACTAGTGGTTTTATTGTTCATGTGAGAAAAAACAGTGAAGATATTAGGGCAGGCCCAACGCAGGAAGTAGTGAACGGTAGCCTCATGTAAAAGTATGAAGCCACGTCCACAGTAAACACACAGGCAACTAATTCCCCCAACGCAAGCCACTATGCATATCCTCTGTTCCCTCTGCTACAGCAGGAAAGTTACTTTTTGGCATGGTAAGCAATTCTGGTGTACAAACTCACCAGCCGTAGTCCATAGCCATCACAGAAAATTTCAGTTAAAACAAGAAATCAAGAGAATGCAATGAATATATCTCAAATCTCAACACAACAGAAAGAAACATTTAATTGTGTCTAGTATTTCAGTGCTCATGTGTGGCGCTAACTGAATATTCAGTGTTCATTTATTCAGTTATCTTCCTATTGGTGCAGCTATACTGCAAATGGATCTCATCTCTAAAGCATTCATGTAACACCTGAATTCCATCATATAATAAATTTTAGCAAGTTTTAACTAGTTTAGATTTAATTAAGGTTTAAATTATTTTTCTTTTGCTTAATATGTGGCCCTAAATACTTAAATAAGAATTTATTAGGTTAATTCAATAAGTGAGTGTTGCATTGCATGCCATTGCATTGTTTTTGTGTGATTGTGAGTTCTCCAAGATCTACTCCAATTCCATATCCTCACTCAAATGCTCTCAAAAATCTCTCAAATTCTCTCCAAATTCAAATTCAAACAAAGTTTGAATCATTTCCTTTTCCCTCCCTTCTCTTTTCCCTCTTCTGGCCCGGCCCATCTTTCCCTTCCCCTCTCTTTTTTCTTTTTCTCTCCCCGCCGGCCCAAGTCCTTGGCCCATCATCCCGACCCAGCTTCTCTCCCGCACGAGCCCCCTCTCCTCTCTCACTGCCCTGCGGGCCCCGCCTGTCATCCCCCACCTCCCGACGCCGCAACCGCGCTCGCCGAACCGCCACTCGCCGCGCGCGCGCTCAGCCCGCGCCCACGACCGAGCCTCGCGCCCACGCGCCCGCTCCCACGTCTCGCCCGCTCCCCGTCAACCGCGACACCATCCCCTCTGGAACGGACCCGCGCCTTCATGGCCATCTCGGCAACCGCCGTCCCCTCTGTCGATTTCCCCCGGCCGAGCTCCCTCTCCAACTCCCTCCGCTCCTCTATAAAACCCCGGCACCCTTGCTCCTCGCACGCACACACGCAACACTCACGCCAAAACCACCGCTCAATTGCGCGCTATTGCTCACCGGAGCTCGTCATCGCCGCCAAGGTGAACCACGCCGCCGTCCTCGTTTCTCCCTGTCCGAGCCCTCATTGACCCTCTCTGTCTCGTCCTCTCGCATCCAGGAATACCCGAAGCTCGGATCCGGCGCCAGAGCACCGAGGACGACACCGGAGCCCCTTCTTCGCCGTCCAACCGAGCCCTTTCCGCCGCCGTCCGCCGCCGGCTCATCCCCGACCTTCGATCAACGCCCCGATCCTCCTTGGTAAGCTCGCCATGTCCTCCCGAACCCCCCTGTACTATTTGTTTAGCTCCTCGAGCACCGTAGCCCCCCGGTAGCGCTTTCTCCGGCGATCCCCCGCCGTGAACAGGGGCGGCGCCGCCACCTGCGGTCGCCGTCGGCCGCCCAAAACACCCTGCACCGCTCATCCGCACATCAACGGCCCGGATCGGCTCGTGGATACCGGTCAACCCGAGGTCAGACCGGCCCGCCCCGGTCTTTTTGCTAAAGAGCCCCTCAATTTTACCTTTATCAACCCGCAGTCTATCATCAGTAGAAAATATTCATACATATGCCCTTTCATCTTCTGTTTAGACCCCTGATCTTTTGAATAATGCGACCCGCCGTCCCTGCTCTGTTTTTATTGCATGTTAGTCCCTGCGACCTTGTAATTAGTGTAACTTTGTCGTTTTAAATCCGTTTTGAGCGATTCTCGCAGCCACGCATTCGTCTCTGCATGCTCTTTAGTTTAGAATGCTTGTTCTGTACTTTTAGTACTGTTTGGTGTACTGTTTTTATTTATGTTGTTGTGTTGCTTTGTTTGGTCGTTAGAGAACGTGCCGTTCGAAGAAGGGGAAGAGCAGCAAAACTTTGAAGAAGACCCACAACAGTTTGAGGAAGGCAAGTGGCCTCCCTCTTCATGATTACTCTTTTGTCCCATTTACATTCACTAATTACCTTTTTACTTTACTGCAATGCATTAATTTTGATGGGAATCCTTTTTAGGACATGACTAGAATCTTTTTACCTTGAACCTTGAACCACCTGGCTACCTTTTGGATAGATCAATGCTTAGCTTGCTTAAACTTGGGTCGGTTCTGTTACTTGGTTACTCAATTAATCATGATTTCATTTATGTTGTTACTTTCTGGCTTAACTATAAGATCATCATGGTTAATTGGAACATGGAGAACCACCCAAGAAAACAGTGCAACCACAGTCTAATATGGCTCTGGCTTAGCTGATTAATTAGACTTGGGTTGACTAGTTGGTCTTACCGGAAGGGCAAGGAGGGGGCCGGTGAAGGGGTCATAGCTCGGTCCTCTTGTAGGAGTATTCTTTGCTAAGATACGTCCTCTCTAGGGAGGGTTATGGACCTTACCGTTGCTGAAACTCTAGCGGGCCACTAGTTAATGCCTAGGTCTTTGTAAAGGCTTCATAGTGAACTCTCGCCACTCACCAAAGGAAGTGTTTAAGGGCCTTTGCAAACCCGGGCGAACAAGGGAACACTAGCTGTGGGTAAAGTGTACAACCTCTGCAGAGTGTAAAACTGATATATCAGCCGTGCTCACGGTTAAGAGCGGCTTGGACCCTCACATGATAATTGAACTCAAACATGATCTAATCTGTGGTTCTGGGTCTTGGATGGATACTTTTGGTATGCTTTATACTTAATTTGGGTTGGTATATACTTATATCTAGTAAATAGGTGCTTGCTAATAAAACTTGACCAACTAAAAGTGCTAACCGCTTGAGCCTGAACCCCTTTGATGGCCTTGCATATTCCCCCACTTGCTGAGTACCAACCATAAGTGTACTCATCCTTGCTAAATACCTGCTGATCAGAAGCCAACACTGAAGTGGAATACTACAGCGACTACGACGAGATCTAGGTGCGTCAACCAGTTGATAGCCTGTGGATGGAGTCCAGAAGCTGTTCCGTTTAGTTATTCGGTGTGCGTTTAAGACATTTGTGTCGAACTATCGTGAGTGTACTATGTTATGTAATTTCTTTACTTTTCGAACATGGTCTTGTGATATGTACACTGATGAAGTCAGCATGTGTGTGATGAACTGATCCTGGCACACATATGCGATGCATTCGATTTTATTCTCAAAATCGGGTGTGACAATTCAGGTCTCATATTTTCTCCATAGTCTACTGCTAATGTGTCAACATCCTACTGGTGCAAAAACTGATTGAAAACAGAACACAAAATCGACCAGGTGACAGGTAGACACTTCCAAATTTATTGATAACAAAGAGCTCTGGTCATAGCTAAAACTCAGTTGGTGATAGGTCTATCATTACCAGAGGCAAGCTGATCATAAACAAGTTCCTGATGAACTAAGAAAAAACTGATTCAGGAGGAGGCAGCGGCGGTGGCAGATGTGAAAATAAAGCGCGCGAACCAAGGAAAAACGTGGGGACTTTCGCACGCTCGTGTGGTCCCTCAGAGAAAACGCGGGGCGAAGTCTCTCTCTCGCTACAACGCAGGCTCTAGCAGGTGCCTCGGCTTTTCGTCAGATGAAGCATTCGCTACCTCTGCAAGCTACGGTGAGTCTCTGCGAAACCACCGAACCATCTGATCTGGAGGCCATGTGACTACGTGGAAGCTAGGGCACCCATACACGCTGTAGCGTTGGGCCTGCCGAACTTTTTACCACCCAATAGAGCAGCCGTTCAAAAAGAACAATTGGCATCAGCTTTTTCCCTTTTCCAATACCACTCATCTCTTTCTCTCTTGTCAAGATACGGGGTGTTTAGTTCACCCCCTCACCAACCCATTTTGCAAAATACGCGCTTCCCAATGCACTTTTTCTCTCTGTGCACGCGGCCCAATGTGAGTCCATTTTGCAAAATACAAGGAACTAAACACCCCCATAGTGTGTCTTTTGCAAGCCACCCTGACAACATGTAGGGCTATTAGCTGAATTCCAGCTTGGCGGCTACTAGCTGAATTTCAGCTTGGACTTCGAGCCTAGTTGGCCTCTCAGGCCACCACGGAAACCACCGCGTTGGGCCCAGTGGCGAATCTAGGATTAAGGTCTAGGGGGGCTCTCCCCTCTTTTCTCTCTTTTTTTCCTTCTTTCTTCTTCTTCCTCCTTCCTTTTTCTCTTACTTCTTCCCTTCCTCCAATGGAGCTCCTGGGCATAGGGGGGGCTGGAGCCCCCCTAGCCCCCCTCAGATCCGCCCCTGGTTGGGCCTGCCCTGAGCCGCCGCACGCTGCTGTACGTGATTGTCGGTTTCGATCAGACTTAAACCTGTCTACCTACGCCTCCGATGAGCATCAGCAGCTTGGCCGGCCGCTTCAGTTGAGACCCTTGAAAATGTTTGCTCTTATATAGATCAGGTCAGCAGAGGCAGGATGGAGGTTGAAGATCAGAAAAATTAAGCCGCTGACCGTGATACGCAATGGTGCAATAGTGATACACAAATATACAACAGAGGCAGCAAAAAAACATTTGTGATTGCTAGGCGCACGTGTCATGCGCTAGCACCATCCAATGGTCATGAAGCCATCAGATGGCGACGTCAAAGGCCAGCGTGAAGCCGGTGGCAGGCGACGATTTTAATTTCCTGAAAGTTTTGTGGTTGCTCACGATGTGCTTACCGCACATGACCAAACCTTAGCGACACGTCCCTGTGCGTGCGCTTGGTTGGGTGTGCCCACGAGGCACGTCCCTGCCGTGACTGGGCCCCTAATGAAGCCGCGCACCTCTGCAAACACCCCCGATGTGGGACTAAAACGGTGGATTAAGAATAAACACAATGTGATACGTAAATAAAAATGGAGGGAAAGAGAAGAGATACTTTGATGAACTGCCGCCGGATCGAGCGCCTGGGCCGGATGGCTTTACAGGCCTCTTCTACAAGACTACTTGGAACATCATTCACCGTGAGATTATGGCTGCCTTCCATGCGCTCTGGTCACTTGATGGTCGTAGCCTTTACCTGCTTAATCAGGCATATATGATCCTACTTCGCAAAAGGCCGGAGGCTAAGTTGATCAGCGACTTCCGACCGATCAGCCTAATCCACAGCTTCTCCAAATTAGTTACCAAGGTCTTGGCAACACGACTGGCCCCACATCTTCATGATTTAGTCAGACCGAATCAAAGCGCCTTCATCCGTGGCCGCTTGCTACATGACAATTTCAGGTCGGTTCAGCTCACTGCCAGGCTGTTGCATCGCAACAGACAACCGGCGGCCCTTATCAAGGTCGACATTGCCAAGGCGTTTGATACTGTGGACTGGTCCTTCTTGCTTGCCGTCCTATCACACATGGGTTTCTCCAGGCGGTGGATTAACTGGATCTCGATGCTTCTCACATCCACGAGCACCAAAGTAATTGTCAATGGAGGACCAGGCACACGCATTTGCCACGCGCGTGGTTTACGTCAGGGCGACCCTCTCTCACCTATGCTCTTCGTGTTGGCAATGGAGGTTCTCAATGCCCTTTTGCGGAAAGCAGACACACTACACCTTCTTACACCGCTGGGCTCAGCTTGCATTAAGGAGCGGGTGTTCCTGTATGCGGATGATGTCGTGTTGTTTGCCGTGCCCCATGAGCAGGACCTCACTTTGATCAGATCAGCTCTTCACATGTTTGGGGCGGCGTCTGGCCTTTGGCTCAATCCGGGCAAATGCCTGATTTCGCCAATACAGTGCGACTTGGACGCCTCGGCTACTCTGATGCGCTTCTTCCCGGGTCGATTTGAGCCTTTTCCATGCACATATTTGGGCATCCCCTTGTCCATTTACAAACTGCGTAAGGGAGATCTTCTGCCACTTGTCGACAAGGTTTATAAGGGCTTGCCCTCCTGGAAGGCAGGCTTGCTCAACCGTGCAGGCAGATCTGTCCTCGTCAAAGCAAAGCTATCCGCTATCCCGGTTCACACGGCGATCGCGGTCACCCTGTCGACTTGGGTCATCGAGCGCATTGACCAGCGACGCAGGGCTTTTCTTTGGAAGGGCACTGAGACCGTCCTGGGTGGACACTGTCTGCTGGCCTGGCGTTGTGTATGCAGGCCGTCACCTCTTGGGGGGCTTGGTGTTCCAGACCTCAGGCTACAGGGCTACGCCCTTCGGCTACGTTGGCTCTGGCTCCAACGTACTGACTCGGAAAGACGGCCATGGTCGCGCCTGCCTGATCGTCCGGAAAGCGAGGTGCTGGCTTTCTTTGAGAATTCCGTCTCGGTCGACGTGGGAAATGGTGACAATTGTTTGTTCTGGAAGGACAAATGGCTCGATGGTTGTTCTTTGCAACAGATTGTACCATGTTTGGTCCAAGCGGTCGGCACACGTGTGCGCAATCATAGAACGGTCCGGGATGCCCTTCATGACCGCCGTTGGGCAAGGGACATAACGGGCGCCCTCACTGTACAGGTCATCATCCAATACCTCCTGCTCTGGACGCGCCTGCGCACTGTCCAGCTCATTCCAGACACACCCGACGTTTGGCGATGGAAATGGTCGGCTAATGGTCGTTTCTCTTCGGCCTCGGCGTATCAAGCCTTTTTTCTTGGCCAGCATGCCATTCTAGGCGCCAAGGAGCTCTGCAAGGTAAAGGCGCCGGCGAAATGCAAGTTCTTTGTTTGGACCGTGTTGCATGGTCGATGCTGGACAAACGATCGCCGTAAGCGCCATGGTCTTCAGGACGATGATTCTTGCACCTTATGCTGTCAGCAGACTGAGACGATCTCCCACCTCTTGACCTCTTGTGTCTATGCACGCGAAGTGTGGTTCTCCTGCCTTGCTGCTGCTGGTTGGGAGTCGGTCGCCCCGACAGATGGTGTATTCTGTTTTGCGGACTGGTGGTTACAGGCTCGAAAAAGAATTGACAGGACGTACCGGCCAGCCTTCGACACCGCCGTCATCCTCATCTCGTGGATGTTGTGGAAGGAACGTAATAATAGGATCTTCAATAGACAGTCTCGTCTGCCGCATGTGTTGGTACAGGCGATCATGGTTGAGGGTCGATATTGGGTTCTGGCGGGATGGAGTCACCTGGCCACACCGTTGTCCTTAGTCCACTCGGAGGTGGAGGAGGTTGATGCTGCCGTGGTCGCCGATTGGTTAAACGTTTAGTAACTTTATTTTGTTTTGACCGACCCATCCTCTGCATGGGACCCGGTGTGTAAACTGCATTGCTTTCCTCTTAATGAAAAACGTGCTAAGGCACGGTCGCAAAAAAAAAACCATGTCAAAATAATATCTA
>CM014274.1:7887972-7916419 GCA_004135705.1 Alloteropsis semialata
CATAGGTTCTGGTGGGAACCTATGTGTCTCGGTTCGTGATTACTACTGCTACAAATTCCAGACGCGCCCGGGAATATTCAATCCAATACTCCATGGAAAGCGTCTCTTCCAACAGTTCGCGGTTGATACTTACATCAAGATTGAAAGCTCGAGGTTGGATTTCCACCGCTTCAATCAGGATCAGATTAGGGCTGACTTGTACCAAGGCCTCGTGGACAGCATGAATTCTGGTGAGCAACGAGGGCTTGCGGTTGGAAAGCGGACCGTGTTGTCTGGCTCATTTATCGGTGGACCGAGGGACATGAGACGCCGTTACATGGACGCTATGGCTCTGGTGCGCCGATATGGGAAACCAGATATCTTCCTCACAATGACCTGCAACCCTAATTGGGATGAGATCAGGAGAGAATTGTATCCTGGCCAAACACCACAAGATCGTCCTGATCTTGTTACTCGTGTCATCAGAGCCAAACTAGAGGAACTAAAGAAAAGATTGACTAAAAAGGACATCCTTGGAAAGGTTCGGGCTTATGTGTATGTTGTTGAGTTTCAGAAGCGTGGTTTGCCGCATGCACATTTTCTTCTTATCATGCATAGGAAGTTCAAGCTCACATGCCCTGAACAGTATGATGTGCTCATCTCAGCGGAACTCCCAAACAAGAAGAAGTACCCAGAGCTATATAGGCTGGTCACCAGGCATATGATGCACGGCCCATGCGGAACTCTCAATCCCAATTGCCCATGCACGAAGGGACGTGCTTCATGCAAGAATCACTATCCTCGCCCATTCTGTGATGCCACCTCAAATGGAAAGGATTCTTACCCGATCTATCGGCGGCGTGACGATGGTCAGAAAGAAAAAATCCGGGGAGCAACTTTGGATAACCGATGGGTCGTCCCTTATAACCCGTATTTACTTAGACTCTTCAATTGTCACATTAATGTGGAGGCATGTGGAAGCATCAAGTCTGTTAAATATCTCTTCAAGTATGTTTACAAGGGCCATGACCGTGCATCTGTGGCTATGACTGAGGCGGGGACAGCAAATAACACAGGGGATGTTGATGAGATCAAACAATTTCGAGATGCCCGATGGGTTACGCCCCCAGAAGCCTTATGGAGGATCTATGGCTTTGATCTGAGTAAGAACCACCCGTCTGTGCAGCAGCTCCAATGCCACCTCCCGGATATGCATATGGTGTCATATCACGAGCGTGAAAAAATAGAGAACGTGGTCAATCGTCCGGGTGCAGAGGAGTCCATGTTGACTCAATATTTCCAGGCAAACATCACTCATGAGCATGCACGTGGTATCTTGTACCGTGACTTCCCGCATTACTTCACCTGGAGGGACAAAGGTTGGCACCCGAGGAAAAAAAAGGTGAAGGGCAAGTTGGTAGAATCGTATCGGCCAATCCTGCTGAAGGGGAACGCTATTTCCTACGGGTACTCCTAAACAATGTTTGTGGTGCGACTTCATATGACCATCTGAAGACAGTCGACGGTGTTGTTCAGCCTACTTTTAGAGAGGCTGCAGAAAAACTGGGTCTCATTGAAGAAGACAATACGCTTCATGACTGCATTGCTGAAAATTCAATGTTCCAGATGCCTTCATCGTTGCGGCGTCTATTTGCCACAATATTGGTTTTCTGTGAGCCGAGTGATGTCTTCGCACTGTGGCAGGAACACCTTGAAGCGATGTCAGAGGACTATCGTCGCAATAACCCGTCTCCAGCTGTCATTGAGCAGATGGTTTTGATTGATATAAGGAACATGTTGCAATCCATGGGTAAGGACATAAAGTCATTCCCTCTTCCTGCAATTGATGAGGCCTATGATGATGCCAGAGGTGTTGTCAGGGAGATTTATGAGGAGGCTATCATTGAGCCTGAGGCTGATGACGTGCACCTTTTTGAGTCTCTGAATGAAGAGCAGAGGTCTGCGTATGATGAGATAATGTCTTCTATTGAGTCACAGGCAGGTGGTTCGTTCTTTGTTGATGGCCCCGGTGGAACTGGAAAGACATTTCTGTATAGAGCTCTTCTAGCTAAGGTCAGGAGTGAGAACAAACTTGCTGTGGCTACTGCCACATCTGGTGTTGCGGCTTCAATAATGCCGGGTGGCCGAACCGCTCACTCGCGGTTCAAGATTCCTCTTACGATTGATAATGGTTCAGTATGCAACTTCACAAAGCAGAGTGGGACGGCAAAACTCTTACAGCAAGCATCTCTTATTATATGGGACGAGGCCTCTATGACAAAGAGACAAGCGGTTGAAGCCCTAGACAAGAGCCTTCGAGATATAATGGATTGCCCTGATCGTCCATTTGGTGGTAAGACTATAGTTTTTGGTGGAGATTTCCGGCAGGTGTTGCCTGTTGTGCGAAGGGGGTCAAGAGCTCAGATAGTTGATGCATCGCTGCGTAGGTCTTATCTATGGGAGTCCATGCGCCATCTAAAGCTTGTGCGTAACATGAGGGCGCTGAGCGACCCCTGGTTTTCAGATTATCTATTGCGCATTGGAGGTGGCACGGAGGAGGTCAATGCTGACGGTGACGTACACCTTCCAGATGAGATTTGTGTGCCTTACACTGGTGAGGTCAATGATCTCGATAGACTAATTGAGTCTATTTTCCCAAACCTAAATGAAAGAATGGGAGACACAGGCTATATTACATCTAGAGCAATTCTAACTACACGGAACGAATGGGTAGATAGGATTAATATGAAGATGATTGACAAATTCGTCGGTGGAGAGGTTGTGTACCATAGTTTTGATTCTGCGGTAGACGATCCCCGCAACTTCTACCCACCAGAGTTCCTTAACTCGTTGACGCCTAACGGGCTACCTCCGCATGTGCTCAAGCTTAAGGTTGGTTGCCCAGTAATCCTCCTTAGAAACATTGACCCGGCAAATGGGCTATGCAATGGTACAAGGCTTGTGGTAAGGGGGTTCCAGAGAAATTCCATTGATGCAGAGATAGTAATTGGCCAGCATGCTGGAAAACGAATTTTCTTACCCAGGATACCTTTATGTCCGTCTGATGACGAGATGTTCCCGTTTCAGTTCAAGCGTAAGCAGTTTCCTATCAGGCTTAGTTTTGCCATGACGGTTAACAAGTCACAAGGCCAAACAATCCCTAATGTTGGTGTGTACTTGCCTGAACCGGTTTTCTCCCATGGACAATTGTATGTTGCACTTTCTAGAGCTACTGCACGCGCTAATATTAAGGTCCTTGCTATCCCACCAAATGCCGAGATGGAAAAGGAGGTGACGGCCAAAAGGAAAGATAAGAAAAAGACACGTGGGAAAGGCAAAAATGCAAAGCCAAATAAATGGAAGAAAAGGGAATCTGCAATGGATGGCACATTCACGGCTAATATTGTTTTCAAGGAGGTATTGACTCTGTAGAGAAGGTAATATTTCTTACTTTTATTTATTATATAATAGTTCCACCCTCCCGCGTCATATATTGATGTTTTACTACCTTTGCAGGGGATGATGCGTCTCACTAATTCCAGGACAGCACAGGATGTTCCTATTGTTCTTTTGTCACTTGCAAAATTTAGCGTATGGAGATGTTAAAACACAGAGTCAAAGTTCATAATGTTTATGGAACGTGTATCTACTGCTATGTATGTTTGTAATAGTGAATAGCCACATGCATCATCGCAAGGCCCCATTGGATTTGAGCTTTGGGCCTAGGTTTCGCATGGATGATGTGATACAAGATAGTCTTAAAGTGGAGAAATTAATACTGTTTTTTCTGTTCTAATTTGTGTAACCTTTTGTTCCTAGATTTTTTTCCCTAGATGATTTAACTTTAATTGGTTCCTCTGAATTTTTTTGTCAAGCGTAATGAATACTATTTTTTCCCTATTTTGTCGCTGCCGTGGGACTTGTGACACTGCTGCAGGGGCAGGGCGGCATGTATGTGTGTGTTTTGCTGTGTCGCCATGGGAACAGTAGCAATTTAGACTCCAAAAATATACTTGATATAACCAAAATAAATTCTCATTATAACCATGGCCACTATTCGAACTCAGTGAATGCCAATCACGATCTAAACCTCCATAAAACCTATTATAAAATGTTTCAAACTTGCATGCTACTACAAAGTAAAAGGTGTTCATATGCTAAAAAAGCAGGCCTTCAATATTTTCTAAACTGCAGTACTCTTATTTCTAAAGACTCCTGAGCTACGATTATGCCTTTTCCATCATCCTCTTCACTGCACGACATCCTAAAGCCAAGACTTTGGAACGTTCCTTGAGTATGCAAGCGCGAAAGCCTGCAAATCAAAACCGCATATTAAAGTAGGTTGCACAGTGCACAAATATTTTGAGGAATCCAGATGGATACATAGTTCGGACTAAAAGATTTTCACCTTGCAAATTATAGTAATCAACAGAATACGGAGTGAACACAATTTCGCTATGTCCAACTGTGGTTACTCCACCTAATCGGAAGGGGTAAAAAATGTAGTTAAGATGACACTGTATTAACAATCTTTATAAAAAAATTATCATCTCAATACCTTGTAGCCTCAATGTTCACATGAAGGGCAGCCAAAACGCGAAATCCTGAAGCAGCGGGCTCCCATTGCCAAATATGACGCAGAAGGTGTTCATCCTTCACGTGTATAATGATCAACTTTCTGGGATCTGATTATTATGTACTCGCTTGAGTTATAAAATATATGTGTCTGTCACTCATATTTGGTAATCTAAATAAGCATAGTTTTTTTGGTGCGTCAATTCTATTGTTTCTACAATTTTGTTTCCTTCCCGGAGCAACGCACGGGCACGAACCTAGTTGGATAGTTAAATTTGATAGCTTCGTTGGTTTAAATGATATGATCAAGTAATTTATTTGGTTGAACTAAATCAACCACATACATACGCATAACTAGTACAACTATTTTTGCATGCACCACAAGTTGGGGGCCCCTAATTTTCGGGGGCCCTGTGCCGTCGCTCCACTTGCGCTGCCTAATATACGGGCCTGGAACCCTGCCAGCCCACCCTTCCTACCGACCTCACCCAGCCCCTTCCACACCCACCTGTCACCGCCCTCCGCCCCAGCCTCACCCCCCACCGCAGTTGATCTGGATTTTTACTGCTCCATTAGTGAGGGCGGGGATAGCCCCGTGAAGGAGCTCCGACATGGCCTTGACGCGACGGCAGCAAGAAGGACGGCGTCGGCAGGGGGCCCGGCGAGTGTATCGGATGCCCTGCAGCGGCGGGCCCCCCAGGGTGGCGATGATGGCCGAGCGGCGGCCCATACCCTCCGCTCCGTCCTTGTCAAACCACCCAGCTACAAGGCTGCTCTCGTCGGCGACAAGACCAGGCGCAATAAGTTCCTGAAGATTCCTCGGACCAACGGTTTCGAGTGGCGTAAAGTCGAAGAAGAGAAGCGCCAGAAGCGACCGGTCCATGAGCGCATCGGCCGGAAGGTGAGCATTCATGAGCGACTAGGGAGAAAAGAAAGCATTCACGAGCGGCTGCGACCTCGCCCCTCGCTGCCATCCACCTTCTCTAAGCTCCTCAAGGCCAAGGCTGTGGGTAGGTGCTTCAACTGCCTCGCGCGAGATCATCGCATTGCACAGTGCCGGGACCCCCCGTGCTGTGTGTTGTGCTCTCGATCGGGTCACAAAGCAAGGCACTGCCCGGAGCAAGCTGGTCGAGGGCGGCGATTTTCTCCCGCGAGCTCTGGGCGTCCCAGCTCACCGGTGCGCCCGACGGAGGCCGAGAAGATGAGCTTCCCGGAGTCCCCGCCTGGCCTGGCCTACAACCGACCAGAGCGGATCATCGCCTGCGCGAACCGCATCGGCGCGCTGGCTGACGCCGAGAGGGATATGGAGCTGCGGTCGCTGTTTGCGGTCCCCACGGACGCGAATGTGCGGCTCTCCTGCGGCGATGTGCGCCGGGATGCTCTACGACAGCTCTGCATCCCGGAGTACGCCCTGTCGGTGGAATGGAACTCGTCCTCCACGTTCCTCCTCACCTTCCTCACGCCGGAGCTACGCAATGCTGCTCTGGCCAAGAACATGATCCGGGTTGGGCGCGCGCTTGGACTGCGCCTCATGCCATGGACGCGGCAGGCTTCAGCGTCTCTGGTAACTCTCCCCTACCGTGCTCGTGTGTGTTTCGAGGGCATTCCTGGGCATGCAAGGCAGGCAGAGACGCTGGGCCGTCTCCTTCCCTCTTCCGCGTTCATTGAGAAGATTGACACCAATGTTGAGAAAGAACAAGAAGTCGGCTGCACCACTGTGTGGATCTGGTGCACGGCTCCAGATATGTTAGCCAAGGAAGCTACGTTTCAGATTGCAGAGCCGATTCCAATTTCCATCGAGTACCTCGAGCACCTGGGCAACATGGGCTCCCCCATGGAGCGGCCAGGACCGGCGAGCATGCTGCGGTACAGGGTGCTCATTCATCTGGACCGTGTTCTGGACTTCTCGCCGCTGCCGGCAAGCCCGTCCAACGTCAGCTATGAGAGTGATACGAGCGGGGTGCCGGATGACAGTCCAGAGGAGGAATGGCCAGTCAAGCATTTGTTTCCCTGGAGGCGTGGTGAAGTTGATGGGATTGTCCGGGAGCCAGCTCGTCACTCGGTTCATGACAGGCTTGGTGGAAGGAGTGGAGATCGTTCCCCGCCCCGTGGTGGCGGTGGCGCTGGAGGGCACATGGCCTTCCCGCCGCCGAACTTCCACGACGTTGCGCGAGCTGCTGGCGGCGGCTCCGGAAGTGGCGGCGGATCTGGTGGAGGAAGCTCTTCCCGTAGCGGAAGGCCGTGGTTCCTGGGCAGGAGGCGGCGCTCCGACGAGGTGGCTTGGGGTACCGTCACCGCCCCCGGTGATGGCAACCTCGGCAGCAGGTGCACCGATGACCAAGATGGCAAGTCCGTCCCTCCATTTCTTGAGCCACAGGAACCAGATTACCTGTTTCATGAAAGGCGGTCTAGCCAAGGTGAGGCCTGGGACCCAATGCCTGAGGAAGCTCAGAACGCAGCAAGTCAGCGCGCTACGACACCGCTGACATCTGGTGTGGAGGTAGTCCTTGGGCCCGACCTGGTGTCAGTGCATGATGAGCGGGAAACATTTCCAGCGTCTGTGAATGGGTTTAAAGAGCCAAGGCAGAATGGGCCGGATGATGGTCCAAAGCGGGACACATTTTCCGCGGTGGCGATTGGGTGTCAAGAGCTACTGCAGGCTGGGCCGATTGAAGGCCCAAATCTCTCCCTGCAGGATGTCGAGCCGCCTGTGCAGCTGGTCACAACTGACCCGGCTACTGACCAGATGGAGATGCAGAATGCGAACCAGGGGCCTGTGCAGATGGAAGAGAACAATGAGAGTAGGGCCACTCCTGATGCAGCCACGCCAAGATACACCAAAGCTGTGCAACCGCCACTGCTCACCACTCCAAAGTCCAAAACAAGCAGACAGATGGGAGTGAAGATGGCGTCTCGACCCAAGCTGAAAGTACAAGGATCTCAAAGGAAGAGTCAGAGGATTGCCTGCAGGCCCCATTCTGATATGACAATTGAAGAGCAAGCCACTGCTCTACTCAAGAAGAAATGTGGGCTTCTTGATGATCAGCACCAACCGGATGGGCAGTCCGATGCAAAATTCAGGGAGCAGTTCACAAGTCCACTTGCTGATGCAGTTGTGGAGAAGTACAATGAAACTTTTGGGATTGTGGACAGTGGCACTGATCTCTTCAGTGCAATCGCCATTGATGCTGAAGCTTAATCAGATGGCATTGGGGTTGTGTGTGCGTGCGTCCACCTTTTCTTTTATGTTTTCCCCCATCCACTTTGTGCCGCGGTGTTGGTGTGTGTCCATCCGTTGTGCTCCACTAGGACCTGCTTTGGGGAGATGTTTTTGCTTCTCTTTCTTTCAGTATTCCGGACTGGGAGGGGCTTCACCCCTTCTGTCGAGCGTTGAGGTTTCCTTAGTTAAATAATGGGAGACCAACAATGTCTGCTCCTCAATTGGAATGTCAGAGGTCTGAATAACCCGGCAAGGAGGAAGGTTGTGCGGGATCTAGCAAAAGACACCAGATGCACTGTTGCTAGTCTGCAAGAAACCAAGCTTCAGCAAGTCAATTCTGCTCTCATTGCTGAAACTTTAGGTCCACAGTTTGCAAGCAATTTCGCCTACCTGCCAGCTGCAGAAACGCGAGGAGGTGCAATTCTGGCAGTGCATGAGGACTACTACAAAATCACTGGGTCGATGTTCAAAGAATTCTCAGTAACTGCAAAACTGTCGGCCACAAACACAATGGCCGAATGGTGGTTGACGGTGGTTTATGCACCACAGACAGATCAAGATAAGCTGAGGTTTCTCCAAGAAATCAAGGATATCAGAACCACTGTCTCTGATAAATGGTTGGTCATTGGGGACTTCAACATGATCCTGCGTGCAACCGATAAGAGCAATGACAATTTAAACAGGCACCTCATGGGAGCTTTCGCTAGCGCAGTTGCAGACCTGGAGTTGATCGAGTTGCCACTGCGCGGGAGAAAATTCACTTGGGCTAATTCAACAACGCAGACACGAATTGATAGAGCATTTTGCACAGTGGAATGGGATCTCATGTTGCCGCATTCTGAGCTTCAAGCATTGTCGTCCCTGGTCTCTGATCACTGCCCATTGCTGATTGCCGGGCGAGCTACAGTACACAAATTTTCAGGCTTTCGCTTTGAATCATTCTGGCCCAAGATCGAGGGATATACTGAAGTGGTTGCTCAGACTTGGGGCAAGCCTGTAGCAATATTCAACCCTTTCCTCCGACTACATATAAAAATGGCAAGAACTGCAAAAGCTATCAAGAAATGGAAGAAGGCAAGAATCGGAAACAACAAGCTACTGCTTAAAGCTGCTAGCCAACTGATCCTGATTTTTGATGTGGTCAGAGAATTCCGAACTTTGAGCCAGCTGGAGATGAACTTATACAAGGGGCTGAAAGTTAAACTTTTGGGACTGACAGCCGTTGAGAAACTAAGGGCAAAGCAACAATCAAGACTGACCCACATCAAGGCAGCTGAAGCATCTGAGAAATTGTTCTTCTTGCATGTCAACGGCAGAAGAAGGAAAAATACAATCCAATTTCTAGAGAATGAGGGGTCACTACTATTTACTCATGACGATAAAGCTGAATGTGTATTCCAACATTTCAGTTCACAGTTTGGCCGACCAGACCCACAAACCCTCACTCTGGATTGGGAGCAGTTGGAGTGGACAGGGCAGGAACTACAGCACCTTGAGCAACCTTTCTTGGAAGAGGAGATCCAGGCATTGATAAAGGAAATTGCAACTGATAAAGCACCCGGGCCAGATGGATTCATTGGGATGTTTTTCAAGGCCAGTTGGGAGATTGTAAAAGAAGATATAATGACAGCAGTTCAGTTCTTCTATGAGCAGCATGATCAACATTTTGATAAGCTCAATTCAGCTCATCTGGTCCTAATTCCAAAAAACCAAGAGGCTACCAGAGTACAAGACTACAGGCCGATTAGTCTCACCCACAGCTTTGCTAAGATACTATCAAAGACACTTGCTCTAAGACTAGCTCCCTCTTTGAATATGATGATATCAAGAGCTCAGAGTGCATTTATCAAAAAAAAGAAGTATTCAGGACAATTTTCTCTATGCGCAGAACATCATCAGAGAACTGCACAAAGGAAAAGTTCCTAGAATTTTCTTGAAGCTTGATATTGCAAAAGCCTTTGACACTGTTAGGTGGGACTTTCTCATGGATGTCATGCACAGGCTTGGATTTGGTAACAGATGGCGAGCATGGATCACAACTCTGCTACATTCTGCAACAACCTCGGTTTTACTGAATGGTGCTCGGGGGCAATGGTTCAGGCATCAACGTGGGCTCAGGCAAGGTGACCCATTATCACCCATGTTATTCATCATTGCAATGGAGCCATTACAAAAAATCCTTGCAGCAGCAACTAGAGACAACCTACTGCAACCAATTCAGCACAGGGCAGCCAAACTTAGAATAAGCATGTATGCTGATGATGCTGCAATACTACTGAATCCAACCACACAAGAAGTACAAGTTGTCAATGAACTACTAATGGCCTTTGGTGAAGCATCAGGACTCAGGGTCAACATGGCCAAAAGTGCAGCCTATCCAATACGCTGTGATGATCTAGACCTCCATGAAGTGATGCAACACCTCCAATGCCCAATCAAATCGTTCCCATGCAAATATCTTGGACTTCCACTTCACTACCGACAGCTGAGAAGAGTTGATGTCCAACCTCTTATTGATAGAATGGGAGATAAACTTCCTGGGTGGCAGGGAAGGCTGCTGAACAGATCGGGCAGACTCAAAGTGCTTAATCACATGCTGACCTCAATGCCGGTGTACTTCTTGACGGTGTTCTCGTTGCAGAAATGGGCATTGAAGAAGATGGATAAAATTCGCAGGGGGTTCCTCTGGAAAGGTGCAGCCGATGCTAATGGGGGGAACTGCCTGGTTAACTGGCAAAAATGCAACCGACCAAAGAAATTTGGAGGACTTGGCATACTTGATCTGGATATGTTTGGCCGGGCATTGAGATTGAGATGGCTGTGGTACGAATGGGTTGAACCGGACAGGACGTGGGTTGGAACTGTGCCACCAGTTACAGCAGTAGATAGGCAACTTTTTCGAATATCAACTGTGGTTACAGTTGGGGATGGAAGAAAGGCAAGGTTCTGGAGTTCATCGTGGCTAAATGGCAGGGCACCAATGGATATTGCTCCCAACCTTTACAAGTTAGCATGGAGGAAAAACAGATTGGTATATGAAGAACTGCTACATCAAAGCTGGACAAGGGGACTATGGCGCATGAATTCAGCAACTGAAATGGCTGAATTTGTTATCCTTTGGGGACTAGTTGAGCACTACCAATTAACAACTGGTCCTGACATAATTGAGTGGAGATGGACACTGGATGGAAATTACTCGGCCAAATCGGCATACCTGGCACAGCACAATGGCTCTTACAGTACCATCTCCGGTGATTCCATTTGGACGGCAGAAGCTGAAGGAAAGCACAAATTCTTTGCTTGGCTCCTTGTCCAGTGCAAAATCCTAACTGCTGATAAGCTCATCAAGAGGAATTGGCCATGCGATCCAATTTGCTCCCTTTGCAGGCAACATCAGGAAACTGCTGAACACATCTGTCTTCGCTGCCCATTTGCTAAGGAAGTGTGGGGGAGGATTAGGGACCTCACGGGTGGTGCTGTTGCATTACCAAATGACAACGAAGACATAGAAAAATGGTGGACAAATGCTCTTACAGGATTATCAAAGAAGGACAGAAGGCACAAGGCGGCCTTACTCATGTACACGTCATGGAATCTGTGGAAGGAGCGTAATAGAAGAATTTTCCAAGGAATGGAAGCACCACCAAATCAAGTGATCAACTTCATTAAAGATGAGATGGCCATGAGGAGGCAGGCTTGTGGGAGCCCTGAGTTTCCCTAGTTTAATGATTAGTGTTACTTTAAGAGCTATGAGTGTTCCTTTTTTATGTAATAGAACTTATGTAAAACTAAAACTTCTATCTCCCCTTAAATGAATAGCAGTGCTCCTGCTTTAATTTCAAAAAAAAAACAAAGGTTGAATGCATATCATTTTTCTTTTTTTATGTCGTTATACTCCCATCATCATCCTACTCAGAAGTCAGAACCATTGTTGTTCAAACTTCCTTAATTCCATACATCATCAATCAAGATATAAAAGATCGTATAGATTGATAACATAAAAAATATAACATGATCTATTAGTTTCAGCAAACAAAATATACATATAACCCATTTATATTTAAAGGGGATTATGGTCAACTGATAATTTACTGGAATTGCTAAAACTACTGCTGCCCCTGTATCCCGCCTAACTTACAGAAAATTCTCGATAAACACTTCAAATAAAATTTAAACTACTGAAAGATGGTGCAAGTGCCTTAGCAAACTCTGCTTCCTTTCGTTCCTCCTTTTTGATGACCCCTTACATTTCTGTGAACACTAAGCATGGATTTTGGTCGAAAACTTTGGGTATCAAAAGCTCTCTAGTGAGTAGGGAAGAACTGACACCAGATATTTTTTTAGAAAAAAGAGAAGAAGAATAAAGGAGCTTGGTGTGACTTGACAGTTGACACCAATGGAGTATCGTGGACTGGGTAGACCTGTGTATCGCAGTACACAACAAAAGCAGCAAGATAAAATGTTTATCAGCTTCTCTTTCCTTTGCCACAGCATTTCCCAGTCGCATCACACTGCTTTGCCCTGCATAATGCGCTTACACGATGTAGGCACTTGCAAGTGGAATGCAAATCTATGGTGTCGCAAGAACGTGTCTAGATACATTGGAATCCTTGTGCGCCGTGCCATTTTTTGCCTCCTGCGAGGTGAAACCAGAAGTCGCAGTTGCATTGGAAAAACCTTTACCCTATGCTATCTTTGATTTGTCCACGCATTTTCTTCACCCTTTAATAAGGGCATTTTACTTTGGGTGAGGATATGGCAAGCAATGACTTTTTTTACTGTGTATTATTGTCACCTGGCGATGGATACGTGCATTGTACCGTCCTAATCCTCTCAGATAGGCCTTATGCGTATGGATGATGACAAAGAGTTCGAATAGTACCATCGAGAAGAACATATGCCCAAAAATTAGTGCTACTTTAGTTTTTCTACCACAAAAAGATGCAGGTTTATTATACCACTGAAGCTAGAAATGCTTCTGGGTCCATTACACGGGCTGTGCCCTTCCTATCATATATTTTTTTTTTTTTGCTTGTAGGACACAATCGAGTTGCGTTAACCAACTTTAGCTGTATGGGGGTATGCCGAATTCAGCAGCATATTCAGTCGATAAGAGTGGTGACTAGATAGCGCCCAATTACCATAATTGTGCGAATATTAGGGGATGACTAGCTTTTGCTTGAGAAGAGAAGACCATGCAACGTCCTGTGACCGAAGATCCTATCAGGTGATTTTTCAAAAAGGAAAAAAGATCCTATCAGGTACAGTGGCTAAACCAGGTGGCAGGTGGTGAGTTAACATAATATCTTATATTAAACTCCCTGTAAGATCATGTTCTATTCCTTTATACAAAAGGTATTCATTTTTAGAGGTGTTTTATGATGGTTGAAAAGGTACCATGAGGTACATTTTTTTGGTACCGGTCCCACCTATTTTGGTACCTTTTTCTAGGTACCTTTTATGTTTTAACCGTTGAATTTAGCTTGATGGACGGTCCTAATTTGTTTCAACCATTGTAAAATTCCTCTCATTCTTATTTTAAAAAAAGGGAATTATATTCTATATTCTTGAATACATATGGCATTCTATCATTACATAACCGACATGCATTCTGCACGTACGTCTCATTTCAAATAAGCGGCCGCTTAACTGATATGACACTCACTTTGTCCCAAAAAAAAGATTGACACTACCTCTTCCATGCAAGATTTATTTTTAAAACAATGCACTATGGATGTGTATTTTCTTTATGATGTATTGCTTCCCGAAGCTGCTATTGTCGTGTCGTATTTTTTTTGTATTTATTTCAGGATTTAATCAGTTCTATTTTTTAGTGGTAGGCGATGTGCCCGTCAAGAACGACTCAATGAGATGTCTGTGGTAACTTCGTCGATTTCAAGATTAGAATAGCCGGTCTAGTGTCTCGTAGGTGCTCATAGTGGTAGGGTTTACGTGCATGTATTCATAATTTCATAGAGATTAGATGCGTGTGAGCGTTTTCATCTGTAATCGTGTTTAAAAAAACTAAACACAGTAAGCGCAACATATATGGCACGTACTGTGACATTGTTTTGGCTCGCTCCTCAGTCCTCACCCTAGGAGAACCACAAGATTTGTGTAACAACTGGTGAAAAAGTTGAGATACTATAAATTATCGTGTGTTGTTATTTTTTTAAGAGAAAAGTCCATTTTCGACCATCCAACTCTTGCCTCAGTTTGGTTTTGGCCATCGAACTTCAAAACCGGGTATCTTTGGCCATCCAACTATCAAAACCGTTCAAATTTGGCCATCGGGCTGTTTTGATGAGTGGTTTTAAATTTTTTTATTTACAATTTAGTCCTTAGATCTTAAAATGATTATTACTTTTTGCCCCTACCTCCGATTTAGGTGATTCTTGCGGTCACGCGTTCATAACGGTGAGCTTTATCTTTTAAAATGGTCTTTATACTATTTTATCAATATTTGTTATATTATTCTTATGTTGTTGTGTAAAAACAACAATATAAGAAAAGTAAAACAAATAATTACAAAATAATATGAACAACATTTTAAAAGATAAAGTTCATCGTTACGAACGCATGACCACTAGAATCACTTAAATCAGAGATACGAGAAAAAAATACTAATCATTTTAAGATCCAAGGACTAAAAATAGTAATCATTTTAAGATCCAATGACTAAATAGTCCTTGGATCTTAAAATGATTACTATTTTTTTTCGTATCTCCGATTTAAGTGATTATTGTGGTCATGCGTTCGTAACGATGAGCTTTATCTTTTAAAATATTATTCATATTATTTTGTAACTGTTTGTTTTACTTTTCTTATATTGTTGTTTTTACACAACAATATAAGAATAATATAACAAATAGTGATAAAATAGTATAAAGACCATTTTAAAAGATAAAGCTCACCGTTATGAACTCGTGACCGCAAGAATCACCTAAATCGGAGGTAGGGGCAAAAAGTAATAATCATTTTAAGATCTAAGGACTAAATTGTAAATAAAAAAAAATTAAAACCACTCATCCAAACAGCCTGATGGCCAAATTTGAACGGTTTTGATAGTTGGATGGCCAAAGATACCCGGTTTTGAAGTTCGATGGCCAAAACCAAACTGAGACAAGAGTTGGATGGTCGAAAATGGACTTTTCTCTTTTTTTAAGGAAAAGCGGAACTTGAATTGGCCAAGCACCCGTTGGCCTCCTGCCAAAGGGATAACTTCAGTGATCTTATCAGCAGAGCCGGAAGCTCATTTTCAAACTGAAGGTGCTCAGCTGAAGTAGTAGTACCATGGTGCCATAAATTACCTCCTCAGTCTCACTCACTTGGCATCCATGCCATGGTGAGGTACACGTCCCTCACTACTCCAGTACTCCGCTTGCCGGCCGGGCGTGTCCATCTTGCCGGTCATCTCGCCCGCTCGGCCTGCTATTATGGGGGTAGCAGCTGACGAGTGACGGTAACGGACGGTGCGGGGGAGAAATTGAAAAGGCTTGCAATGTGGCGATCAGATGCCGATTGCCGACCGTGAAAAGGTCGCAACACCCGGTGTCGGCACTCTGCTCCCCGCATCCATTCTTGTGCTGTGGCGTTGCCCGGCGGCGGCGCCGATGATCGAACGTGATTACACCGCCGGCCTCTGCGCTGCGTGCGCAGGCGTGTGCGTCGTCAGCGTGTAGTCCTCCTCGTCACTACTGATGGTCGCTTCAGCTAGCAGGAGCCTCGCCCTCGCATCGTGCTGCTGACTAGCGTTCCCGCCGCCGAATCATCGTGTCGGGAGCGCGGCGTGGCATCTGGCGACCATGCGTTCCATCTTTCGGTTCTGACAAGTCCGAGGGTGTCCATGTGTTGTGCTGGGCGGAGATAAAGGAAGGAGTTGCATGCGGTCCGCATGGACCTCCACGACCTCGGCCATGGCCCATGGTATCGACGTCGGCCCTGCCCTGGACACGTCTCTCCAACCGCCGCCATGACGACGGACACGGACGCGCCGCCGCTGTTTGCCTGCGCAATCTGCAAAACCGTAGGGCTTCGCCTTTCCTTTTTTCCCCGGGCAGTTTTGTTTCCTGGTGCTGGCTCGTTGGCTCTGCAAATCTGACCCGTTGATTGGATTTGTTACTGCTACTCCTAGCTATAAGTATACTACATTAGCACAAGTCTGATCTGATCTCTGTGCTTTTGGTATGAGATGAAGCGATCCCTGTTTCTGCCAGCGGCCGGCCAACGCACACGGTACCGATCCGAGGCTAATAAAACAAGCCGCGACACCTGGATCGTGTTGTACGCCTAATTCCGAGCAGGTGGAGCTCGATCGTGCTTGCTTCTGGAGTTGGAGCATGGTACGGTACGTGCATGCTTGAGCCCAGGCCGACGCCACCACACGTTAAGCTGGGCAAGCTGGCGCCGCCGAACCAACAGTTCGGTTCGGGCTGGGCCAGAAACGCCATCTGGTAGTACCCGAGATCTTTTTTTTTTCCTCAAAACTGCAGGAGTTGAATAAGTGTGCACGTGGATTCGCCAAACTCTAGTGAAGTCCTTTTCCTTTCGATACCGAAACTCGTGTGTACTCTATATCTATATATTGCAAAAAGAAAAGAAGAAGAAGAAGAAGCACGTTGCAAACAAGGTCCGTTCTAGTTAATGACCGAGCATTAAGACTCCACCCGAATACCCAATAGGGCAATAGCATAGAGTGAGGAGGAGTCCGTTGGCGCTGAACTGGCGCGCCGGAGTTCTACAGGCCCAAGCGCCGGTCCAGCCAGAGCGAGCCCCGTGTTGGTTTGGCTCGGCTCTCGAGCCCTATATAAACCACCCAAACCCCGTCCCGGTTCGTCGCGCGTGGCCCCTTGCCCGGATCCCCCTCTCTTTCCCTCACGGGACACCCGGGCGCGCGCACCGCACGGGACGGCGGCAGGGAGGATGGACAAGAGCGCCGCGGCGGACGACGTCGAGAGGGGCGACTACGAGCAGGACCACGAGCGGACCGGTGCCCCCATGCTTCGGGAGATTTTGCTTCACCAGGCAGCAGGGGATCGGTCAAAGACTCCTGCTGCGATTCCCGCGGGTTGTTGAATTGAATTGAACCCCCTCCTCCTGGGTTTGTTGCTTGTTCGTTCCAGGGACGGTATGGACGGCGACGGCGCACATTGTGACGGCGGTCATCGGCTCCGGCGTGCTCGCGCTGGCATGGAGCGTGGCGCAGCTGGGCTGGGTGGCGGGGCCCCTCGCGCTCGCCGGCTTCGCGTGCGTCACCTACTACACCTCCACGCTGCTCGCCAACGCCTATCGCGCGCCGCACCCCGTCACCGGCGACAGGAACCGCACCTATATGGACGCCGTCAGATCGTACCTCAGTACGCACCCACCACCCCCATCTCGCTGTCTATCTGCACGCGCAACAGGTCCACGATTTGTTTCTCGCTTCGTTTTTACTGAACGCCATGCCTGTAAAATCGCAGGTCCCAGAGAGGTGTTCATGTGCGGGATCGCCCAGTACGTCAACCTATGGGGCACCATGGTCGGGTACACCATCACTGCAACCATCAGCATGGTGTGAGTAACCAAACCTCACAATCCTCTGAATCTCTATGCAAAGGTTGAAAAAGAGAGAAGAACCACCGTGGTCAGGATGTGCTAATTTTGTTCTCTTGTTTATGCGCTGCACAGGGCGATTAGGCAGTCGGACTGCTTCCGCCGGAACGGCGCCGGCGCGCACTGTGGCACGTCGGGGACCGTGCCCATGCTGGCGTTCAGCATAGTCCAGGTGGTGCTGTCCCAGTTCCCCGGCCTGGAGCACATCACCTGGCTGTCCGTCGTCGCGGCGGTCATGTCCTTCGCCTACTCCTTCATCGGCTTCGGCCTCTCGGTCGGGCAGTGGGTGTCCCACGGCGGCGGTCTCGGAGGCAGGATTGCAGGCGCCGCCGCTGCGTCCTCGACCAAGAAGCTCTGGAACGTGCTTCTGGCCCTGGGCAACATCGCCTTTGCTTACACTTTTGCGGAAGTGCTAATTGAGATCCAGGTATGCATGATTTCAAAATACATAGTGCAAGCGTGCAAACACTCTTGTTCTGCATGATTTTGCAGTAACTTCAAAAGGAAAAATATGTTCAGGACATTTGGGCCAATGTTGTCGCTGATAGAGTGCCTTTTCTGATGTGTTCTGAACTTCTGATTCTAGGATACACTTAAGTCACCGCCAGCGGAGAACAAGACCATGAAGAAGGCGTCAATGTATGGGATTGGCGCCACCACCATCTTCTACATCTCTGTTGGTTGTGCTGGCTATGCTGCATTTGGTTCAAATGCTCCCGGCAACATCTTGACGGCGGGTGGGTTGGGTCCCTTCTGGCTTGTTGACATTGCCAACATGTGCCTCATCCTCCACCTGATTGGGGCATACCAGGTCAGCACATCTCAGTTGATGTACAACTTTTTTTTAATTAACAGTTAATGTACAACTCACTTGGAGAATTTCTGTTGTCAGATTCAGACCTGAACTAAGTGAACTCTGCAGCATAAGCTAAAGCTCTTTTGCTCATGCAGGTTTATGCACAGCCTATCTTTGCTTCAGTGGAGCGGTGGGCTGCCTCTCGGTGGCCGGAAGCCAAGTTCATCAACAGCGCATACACCGTCAGCATCCCCCTGATGCAGCGAGGATCGGTGACTGTTGCGCCATACAAGCTCGTCTTAAGGACTGTCATAGTTGTCGCCACAACTGTGGTGGCAATGATGATACCATTCTTCAATGCTGTGCTGGGGCTCCTCGGTGCATTCAGCTTCTGGCCACTGACTGTTTACTTCCCCATAAGCATGCACATTGCCCAATGCAAGATCACCAAGGGCAGGAAGTGGTACCTTCTGCAGGGTTTAAGCATGGTTTGTTTGATGATTTCAGTGGCGGTGGGTATAGGCTCTGTGACTGATATTGTGGATAGCCTGAAGGTCTCTTCCAATCCTTTCAAAACTATCAGCTAGATGTCATTGTAGTCATGTACAATAGCTAAAATCTGTTCTAAATCAGGAGAAGAATGTAGTCATGCTCTGAGCTTATTATCTGTGCTCTGTTTTCCTCTGATGATGACATATCGGGACAAATCGGCTGTAATAACCTCTTAGGTTGTTCAAATCGGCTTAAATGAATCTCTAAAATGAAGCACAAACAGGACTGGAACTGAATTCCAGCAAGTACTGAAATAATCAGTAAGCATAATACCATTTCATTTTCTTTTCTGATAAAATTGAGACTATGGATATCTTGTTCTCATTCACAAACTTTTGCAAGTAATGCACTAATCATACTGACGCACATGGACATATTTACAGAAACTTTCAAAGTACAATGCTAATCTGTACATAGTAATATTATCTAAAGCTTTTACATATGGACAAGCTTTGCAGAGGCTATACCTCCACATTATTTTACCAGACTACTAGTTGCTATTCACTAGTCAGGCAGTCTGACTGTCTGAGGACCTAATAAGCTTTCCCCATGTTCTGCTACAGGGTGCTTAGAGGCCCTGATGTTGTGGTTCTTACTAGTATATTTTACTAAGAAAAAGGCCGTTGTTGTTACTTATCATTCTTGTTCTTTGCCCTCCCAGTTGTCGAGCTAGAATCAATGTCGATGAGCATTTTCACAACTTCTCTCATTGTCGGGCGTTCAGACGGAAGTTGAGCAGTACAAAGAATAGCAATACTCAGGGCCTTTATCATGTAATCTGATGCATCATTGCTTACTTTTGGATCAAGGACAGACGCAGGGTTATTCTCAGCCCAATGAAATGAAACCCATGAGACAATGTCCATTTCGCCGTCAAACTGTTGATCACTTGGACTACGCCCAGTAAGCAATTCTAGCAGTACGATGCCAAAGCTGTAGACATCACTCTTCTCAGTCACCCTCAGAGAATATGCGAGCTCTGCATATTGATTTAAGATGACATGAGATTGGAATCAAATTAATACCAGTTAAATGCATCAGACAGTTATATAGTTTTAGGAATAAAAGATAGCTATTGCATGGATAATATGAAACACATTACATATGAAATGAATATATAAAAATAACTGATACCAAAATCATCAAAAATAAATGTGCACCATTTCATTTGACTGGATTATTTAACAAGAGAGGCCAAAATGGATTCTATAGCACTTGAGTACTATTGACAAAATATTTTCTACAGTAATCATGCATAGCTAAATCCAGTAGCTACAACTATGTGGAAAACGTAGTACACTGACTTGTAGGAGAATGTTATTGAAAAGAAAACCTTACCAGGAGCCATGTAGCCATGGGTACCAGCAAAGCAGCTAAGCGGTGAACCTTCCACCAATTTAGCGATACCGAAATCTGCAAGCTTAGGTTCATAGTCCTCGTCCAGCAGTATGTTGGTCGACTTTATGTCCCGATGAATTATGGCCGGGGAGCAATCGTGGTGAAGGTACATGATACCCTTCGCAACCCCAACAGCAATCCTGCACCGCTTGTCCCAGTCAAGCTCCGGCTGCCCAGCTTTGAACTCACGGCGAATAGCATCGTACAGATTGCCATTCACCACATACTCATACACCAGAAAGTTTGATGCTCCACCACTCAAAAATGCATTGAGTCTCAGAATGTTCCGATGGCGTATCTTCCCAAGGGTATTTATCTCAGTCTTCAAGACCTTTGCATCATCACGCTTCCACAACTCCTTCACAGCCACAGTTCCCCTTCCCTTGCTCAATTCTAGTCTGTAAACTTTGCCAGTGCCTCCACAACCAATCAAATCATCTCCACCCAAGTTGCATAGTTCCTCAGGGTCAAGCTCTGGTGGATGGAATGTCTCGACAACCCACTTCGAGTCAGTGCCGCCGCCACTCTCAATGTCCCCTTTTCTATTGAATTCTTCAAGCTTGTAATTTTCATAGCTCAGACACACTAGCCCAGACAATAGAACCACCAAAGATATCACTGTGAGCAGCACTAGAAAAAACCGTCTCGTAGAGAACTTGTGATGGTTGTTAGACCACTGACAAGGTCTTAAGTTAGTGACACTTTGCTTCCACCCTTCTGAAGTGTCTGCAAGACAAAGGCCGGCATTTTCAGAGAATGCATCATCTCCAGATATCATCAGGAGTTGAGGAGGGACTGGACCGGACAACTCATTGTGGGAGAAATCAATATCACTCAGCTTGAGGGACTGCAAACTTTCAGGAATGTCACCAGAGATCATGTTATGGGATATATTGAATGAATTCAGAGTGACGAGGGAGCCCAGTGTAACTGGAATGTCTCCAGTCAAAGAATTCTCTGCAAGGTTCAGGTCAACCATGCTACTGCACATGCCTATATCTGGTGGTATAGGCCCTTCCAGTGCATTATGTTCCAAATGTAGGTAAGTGAGCTGCTTCAGACTTCCAATCTGTTTGGGAATTTGGCCAGAGAATCTGTTGTTGGAAGCAACCAACTTTTGCAGCTGGGAGAGCTTCCCCAGATCTACTGGAAGCTCCCCAACAAAATTGTTGTTCTGAACATAAAGCTGGTTCAAAGTAACTGAAAAGCCTATTTCAGAAGATATGCCCCCAATAAATCCATTATCAGCAACATCAATTATCACAGCATTAGGCAATCCCCACAAACCAGCAGGAATACTCCCACTGAATTGATTTTGACTTATTCTGAACCTCTGAAGTGTCTTGCAGGAAGAGTAAGAGCCGGGGAATTCACCTGAAAAGTTGTTGGTCAAAGCCAGTAGGAACTGAAGCTTGTTGTTTTGACACAAGAATCTTGGAAATTCGCCTGAAAAATAGTTCTCTGATATGTCGATCGTGTTGAGTGGCGAGAAGCGGCCAAGGTTGGCAGGAAACTTTCCTGAGAACTGATTTTCATAGGTTGAGAATGACTCAAGAAACTGCAAGTCTCCCAGTCCTTCAGGAAGTTCACCAGAGAAGTTATTGTGGTATATATGGAATATCCTCAGCTTCTTCAGGCCACCAATCTCCTTAGGTAGCATGCCAGTCAGCTGATTTCGAGACACATCAAATTCAGATAACAAGGTTAGAGTTGCAAGCTCTGGAGGAATTTCACCAGTAAGGTTGTTTTGGTAGAGCTCAATCTTCCATAGGTTCCTGAGTTTGGATATTGCCTCCGGGAACACACCAGTTATCTGATTGCGTGAGAAGTCCAGTGTCCCAAGTGATACCAAATCAAAGACTGAAGTTGGTATCTCTCCCCTAAGATTGCATTGTCCCAGGAATAGCCATGTTAAGTTCTTCAGGTCTCCAATGCTTTCTGGAACATCCCCTTCATCAAAGTTGTTCTCTCCAAGGCCTAATTCAGTAAGGCCTGATAATTTGCTGACCCATGCTGGGAATGCCCCATTAAAGTTATTTGTTGACAAGTCAAGAACTTGTAGATTGAGCAATGCTGAAAGATCAGGCAATTGGCCTGTTAAACTGTTCCTTGACAGATTAAGAAGTTGCAGATTTGTGCAGTTGGCCAGTGCAGCAGGAACAATTCCTGATATGGAATTTGCCCCGAGCTCCAGAGTGCGTAATTGTTGAAGAAGAGAAACTGAAGATGATATAGTGCCTGATAATGAGATATTTGAGAGTGATATCCCTGTGACATCACCAGAATTGTGGTCACATGTAATACCGTAAAATTGGCATGGTGAATGAGATTCATCCCAGTTGTGCAGGTAATTCTGCGGGTCATTCAAATGACCTTTTATGTCCAAAAGTGCATCTCTATCCAGAGTTAGGGAATTTGATATTCCGAAGTTGCAGAGCACAAGGATTATCGAGAAATAGATTTGAAAATATGAGGTTGGCATCGCACTCTTAGCGCTGTTTACCTGAAAATAAGGGAACCTGACATAAGTGCACTGGTGTACTGGATGTGATCAGAGTAATACTACCTTGAGATTTTACAAAAGTATACAGTACTTAACATTGAAGAAACAAATGAAAACGATGTGCAGTTCACTTGCATCAGAGTGATCACTGAAAGGAATTGAAGGAAACTGAAGTGAGAAAAGATTAAAAGATGTACCATTCTATTGAAAGTGAGCTACTCAATGATCATGGGGACCAGGTAATAAAAACATAATCAATTGGATATTTTTTCATTTAACCTAATGTGCTTCCCTCTTCACTGATTTTTTGACTATGGTTTCTGATACTCTACTTTCGAATAGAACTAAGTTTCTCCAGCTAGCTAGATATTTTAACAGACACTGAGATATACACGTTGCATTGTCACTGCCCAGGTAGTTAGAACATAAGGTTAAGGTCTTGTATGTGTTCATACTTCACATATCAGCAATGAACTCGTCCAGCAAGCAGATGACTGAATGATTATATTCGGGATCAAAGCAAATGTACTTTTTGTAGCTCATGAAGATGATGTGCAAGTTCTAGCACTTTTACTACAGTTAGTCCTCGTGGACCACATGTCCACATACGATGAACCGGTGAAAATTGTGAGATTACACTTTGCTATATGATCTGCAGGTGGTTATGCTGTATTTATAACTTTTAACACTTTGGTCGTTTATCCAATTAACACGGCTAATCCAGGTCCAGTCGAGTACTGAAGAACACCAACATAATCAATGTCATGAACCATAGAATAGAACATTGAACCTCCATTTCCTACTCGGGAGACCAACTCAAAATCACAGCCTATGCACCACGTGACTGACTGCTAGTGAGTACCACACAACATCTGGATCAAAACTTGTGAAATCAAATCAGTTCCAAAATGAAATATTAGCCTTTGTACTAGCTGTAGAACTAGAAGAAAACTTCTTTCTGACCAACTACTCTACCCATTTTCTGACAGACTTTGTTTGTAGCCTACTAGTCCCATAACTTACAGTATAACAAATGCTATGACTGAATCAAGAAATGCACAAGGCAACAGTACAATGGAGATGGCAGAATAGGAAGACATCTAGTGTTGATGAAGTTCAGATCGGACTTACGGATAATAAGCCGGCAGAAACTCAATCGTCAGGCAAATCTGAGTGGATCAGGGATACAAGCCAACAACCGGGGAATGGAAGTGCATGGCCAGGTACCTAGGAAGGATGCCACCAGAGAGACCAGGCTGGACCAAGGCAGGCACCTAGTGCGAGGCCAGCCTAGGTTCTAGAACTCTTTAGCCTCTGCTGGAGACAAGGCCATGGGTGGGAGCGGGAGAGAGAGGACTGGTAGATATATAGAGTCGGAGGGAGGGAGCGGGCGACCAGTGGAGCAAGTAGTGGTGCGCAGCGGCGCGGGAGCGGCGGGCCACGCAGGGCAATAGGCGCAGGCGCCTCTTGTTGCGCCGCGCGGACTCCCGCCCCCGTCCGGTGCGCGCGCGTCGCGTTGCCTTTGCGGCTCTGCCTCCGCGATTCATCGCATGCGGATCGGAGGCGGACGCACGCGCGGGCGCCACCGCGCGGGGCCGCCGGGGCGCAAGGCAACAAGGCGGATTGGACGACACGAAGAAAAAAACGCCGGGCGCCCCACGCGCGCGCCGGAATCTTTCCGTTCTGTGGACGGCGCGCACCACTTGGCCCCGCGCCGGAAAGCGACGCGCGCCGCAGAGATCCGCGCTCGGCCTCGGCCGTGCGCCAGTGCCCGCGCCCGCACCGCACGCCCGTGGTCCGTGGCCGTGGACGCCGGATCGCGCGCGCGCGCGCCGCCGGTATGTCGAGATTTTGGTTTTCCCCGCTGTTTTCCTCTCCTCATTTTTTTGCCGACGTACGACGGGGGCGCACGCCTTGGCGACGACGGCGTGGGCGTGCCGAGGCTAGATGCTTTTCAAACCTGCCGAGTGCCGAGCTGGACGATATTTTCCACGCGTCCACTCGTCCTGGATGATGATGGCACGCCGAGACGCCGACGACGCCGCGACCGCTGGCCCGGAGGGAGCTTGTCTCGTAGGCCGTGTCGTCTGCCTCGTCCAATCTTCCCTAGAAGCCGAATCCGTGCGTGCACCGGGGAGACTTCGACGTCCATGCGACCGGGAGCGCATCTTTGGCTCTTGGTTTGCAGGAGCAGGTTTTTACGTGCCATACGTAAATGTTCGTCGCGCCCAGCGAAATCATATATTCTGCAGTCCTGTGGCGACTGTTTTTTTCGGACCACCTGTGCTGCGCGCCTGCGCCCAACTTGGATGACGCTGATGCATGGAAGTATCTAGCATTATTGGCTCCGTGGTTTCTCGCAGGGTTCATAGCAAAATCTGAGCATCCAAACATGGTCCAAATGGTAAGATCGTTCAGGAGACATTATATGCTTAATTGTGTAGAAAAATTTGCAGTGAACCTCACTTTTCTATCTCTCTCTGCAGATTTCAGTCTCCAGGATCAAGACAAGATCTAGGGGGTGTTTAGTTCACCCTCATTCTCCAAAATTTTGCATAACGCACACTTTCCGATGTATTTTTTCTCTCTATGCACGCGATCCAACGCGTGCCCATTTTGCAAAATGGGGTGAAGTAAACACCCCCCTTGATTGTTAACGAAACATGAAGCTGTTTCATTGACATGCTAGAAACTGCACCCTGAGCTTACAATGAACAAAGGATCAATCATCGGATCTCGACAGATAAGGAAGCTCCGAGACAAGAATGGCGGAGCCAAAATTCAAGGTCATATCCGGGTCAAAGATCTGCTGATTCAGCCCCCGTGAGTGTCCCATTTGACAAAGGAAAAGAACAAACCGAAAGCTGCCGGGCCGGGGCCCTGTAGGCCAAGGCAAAATCTCCCCTCAGCCACATCCAAATGAACACTCCGCTGCAAAACGCTCTGTCAGATAAGCTCTTCCCCTCGATGCACACATGGCGCTTAAAGAATTCCGACCGGCGGCGAAGTGATTTGAACTCGTTCGAATACTCTAGTCCATACTCTATAGTAGTATGTTTGTACTTGTACACGACCAGAGAATACTGACTTGTATCTACATGTTTGATTGGATTGTGATGTGCTGCTCCTTTTTTTCTCCTGAAACTGAACACGAACATTAGCCCCGTGAACTGGTAGGCGCGAGGGTTCCATTCACAGAAGCAAACTATGCGCAGGCAGAAGTCACCCCTGTAGGATTGAAAAGAACTGGTTGGCTTTGGAAGTGCACTGCGCTGCTATTAAACAACAAGGATCACTAAACCGCCATTACATCAGCTTACATTGCAAACAGTGTGACGATAAAGTGCTAGTGTGTTCTTTAAACAGCCTAAATTATTGAACCAGTGGGCGTTCCTGCTCAAGCTGATGTTTCGTTTTGCATGTGAGCTTTGACCTTACTCTTAAGTGAGGTGGACAGTGATGGAATTACCTCAAAGCCTGTCTATCAGTCTATGCATCAAGGACTAGGAGAACTGATTGACAACTTTGTTCAGCTGTTGATGAATAGTTTAAAGAGAATCTGTCCATGTCCAAGTACACACAATCTAATCTAAAGCTATATTTTCGTGGAACAGTAACTCTGACCACAAAAATGCATTTGATTTTAGGAACCCATATATCACAGTACTGCTCCATGATTGCACCAGTGTCGTGGCAACTTTGGCTCGTGCTCGACCAGAACTGACTGGGGAATCTGGTCTCATGTTCCTGTCACAGACACGAAACGATAGTCTGTAGCCTCTTTTGACCAGCACAGGAGGAGACACCTGCTTTTGGTGGCACTACCGGCACTGCAGCCACTACAATCGTGTGAAGCCGAAGGGCTAGGAGCCTAGGACAACGATGTTGTTTGCTGAGAGCGCTGAGATAAATCTTCTTGGCGCCTTGTTCTGTTAGAACTTGGCAAACTGCAAGGTGAGGTGTGTGTGGACACGGAGTGCGAGCGTGGTCAGATTGCGAGCATACAGCGTGCGCTCTACCTCTCAGACCCATAGAACGATAGAAATGCAGCTCACCTTGTGCCATTTGACCGTCCAGTCAGCGTCTCAACAGCTACACTGCTTACTGGAATATCGGATCATTCGTTGTGGTGATCTTGAGAGGTCCAACTCGCGATGATTCAGTGAGCACTTTAGCGTTACAAAGGATCAGTCTCTTCTTCCAGAAAAGGGATGAGAGCTCTGAGTCGTGCACAGTATTCGGCATGGCGCCGGGGGCTATGGTTGGGGTTAGCGCAGTAGCTCTAAAGCATCAAGTGAATTCTTTGGATCAGTTGCGTCAAACAAACAAATCTTTGGATCAGAGATATTTTAACTTGATTGTGACCGCCTACATTTCTTTGACTGTAAGCATGACTGTATGAGGAGTCATCAGAGTAACAAGTCTGCATGCAAAGAGAAGGGACAAAGTGCAGTGTCTTTGGGCGGCAAGGCATGCTGAATTCTTTTAAAATCGGATGCAGATGATTGGAACAAGTTAACGTCTTGGTCTCCATATCCATCACGACCACTGCCTAAATTATTGCCCGTGGTCCATCGATGCTCGGACGATCGATAACTATTCCAGTGCAATGATGATCCATTTCACACCAATGATTTGATCGCTGCCACTCCCCCAGTGCGAGGTGCCGTCGGATCGGTGACCTGGCGAAACACTTCCTGCCGTGTAGGATAGCTGGAGCCTTTAGACCTCAAAAGCAAAAGTGCGCGAGCCGGCGACGTCGCCAACGGGCGACGGTGCCGGCCCACTCTGCTGTCCAAGTCTGCTGCAGTGCAGTGAAGCGCAGACAAGGAAATGAGCGACAGAGCGAGGGGGACCCAAGCCCAGCCTGTCGCCGTTCGCCGTTGCCGCGCCCATGCCATGGCCGCGAGCTATCCTACGAGGCCACGACCTCGACGGAATAGGCTCGGGCTCCTGTCGCGACCGGGTGGCAAGCGAAAGGGAACGATGGTGGGGGAGCAGCAGAGAGTGCTGGAAAGGGTAAGAAACGGAAGAAAAGCATCGGCAGGCGCCGGAAGGCCGAGGGCGTGGCGCGAATGCGCGATCCGTCGGCATCGCTCCCGATGGGGGCAATTCGATCGCCGTTTCGCCGTCGCGCGGCGATCGACGAGTGCCCTTCTCGGCGGGGCAAAGGCAGGCGTCGATCTCTCGGCCGGATCTCTTCCGGTGCAGGTGGTACTCGGCCCCGTCGACTGGACCCATCGGCAGACGGACGTCTGTCCGAATCCTCGCGGAAGAGCAGCATCCGATGGATCGGTGTCATCGTCCGACCTCCGACGTGCAAAGCAGTTAGGACGATCGCTGCAGAGACTTTCTTGTACACAAGTGTTGGTCGTCGATGACATCGATCGTGCTAGTCCCCGTGTTTAAAGCCTCAGGAACACGTGGAAAGAGATACAGTCCGAAGCCTAACGTGAAATACGTTGGAACACCAAGTTGACACATACAAAGCGACCTAGGGGAAACGGTGACACTTGCATAGGAATTAGGATGGCGAGCGAGCCGTGCCCGTGCCGTGCGCAACGGGATCGGCAGCAGTACTGTCCAAGACACACGTGCAGCACGCCGGTCAGACGGCTCCTGAATGCGGTGCCGCTGTTGGCCCCCGGGCCCTGATGGATGCCACGTGCCAGGATATATATATCTTGAAATAAAGGTTATTTTAGGCCTTGTTTAGGACAGAGTTATCTTGCGACAGGTCGCGCGGCGCATGACCCGCTGCGGACGCCACCATCGTCATCGGCTCCGGCGGCTTTCTCTTCCGGGTATGTTCTCCTCCTCCTCTCCCGCC
>CM014274.1:7916463-7947293 GCA_004135705.1 Alloteropsis semialata
GGCCGGCGGCGCCATCGTCGCCCGGACCTTCGCCCGGCGACCGTCCCCACCGCCGAGCCGGCAGCCACCCCGCACCTCCTTCTAGGTTCGCTAGACAAAATCCCCAAAACCCAAACCCTAACCCTAACTGGCGGTCGCGCGCTCGCGCTTCCATGCGACCCATCGTCGAATAGAGTTTTCACTTGTTTAGTTCAAAAACTTTGCAGAAACTTTGCATAGGGAAGCGTGTCATGAGAGAAGGGGGCACATTTTCAATGCAGAAACTTTATGCAAAGTTTGCGAACTAAACAAGGCCATAAATTTATCTTAAATCCATTTTTTAAAATTTGATCAAATTCGTAGAGAAAATATTGATATGTACAAAGTAAAATATTAAAATATATTTTATAGTAAGTTTATTGGTGCTAATTGAGTGTCGTAAGTATTATGTTTCTTTTCTAAAATGTTTATCAAAATTTATCTAGTTTGATTTAGAACAAATTTAGAATGCCTTATATTTTATATTTCAGAACGAATGGAGTACTTCATAACGTGCTCAGCTGAGTCCTTTTCTTCTAAGACGCCATCCTTCCTCCTCGAGTTCCACAACTATCTAAGATTCTAGACAAACTGCTTGTTGTTGCAACTTGGAAGTCATGGTTCGTCTCTCTTTTTGTTTGATGCATCTGGCGGACCGCAGATTAGGCGGCATTTTGCGGGCCAGGCTAAAAAAAAAGCTAGATTTTATCGGGTCTGAAAAGTCTCGCCCACGTCTGTTCCATAGGCGGTTACGGGCCTCTTTTTTGGACCGGACCCAAATTAAACTCGGGCTTCTCGCTCTTTTTCAATAAAAAGATAATTTATTTAAACAGTTCGGGCAGGCTCAGGCCGAGAATTTCTTTTTGGCTTTATTTACTCTGCCCAAATCCATCCCACTAGGTATTGTGGGCGGGCCAAAAGCCACCATACTCGGGCCGGGCCAAACGGGCCAGGCTTGAAATACACCGCAGATACATGCTCACGCCGGACGGCTGGGCTGGGCTCCATCACACCCCACCACGCGCGATCGGACGACATTCTTCAGCGCCACACCATTCATGGATTGTATCTGGGCCAGTGAAATTGCCACGGCCTGAGAGCCCGCATTCAATTGATTTTTCTGGGCTTGTTGCTGCCTAGATCGGCCTGCTGATAAGGACACCGAGCCCACCAGATACTTCTGTTTCAAACCGGGCTTACACTGACTTTTCAGCCCGGCCCAGCATACAAGGCTGCAAAATAATTTACCCGTTCGTTTCCAATTTCAGAGATCCAATTCAACCCGTTGATCTTTGGAACTCAAAACACGGATGCCTGTTGACTGCCATTTCTGTTCCCTCCGTTAATGTCTAATATCCAATGATCTCCGACGATCTCTGACTTGAAACTCGAGTTCGTTTTGTACGTGACCATGCTACTTGAGCCCAACCGCGCCACCGCTTTATCTGCGCCACCAGTCACCAGAGTTTCTCGCGTGCTCGCTTCAAAAAGGGGGGAGTTTCTGGCGTGGAACCGAACCAATTCCTTTCTTTCTCGTCTTCCCCCGGGTCCCCCCTTTCCTGCGAGCCGAGGAGGGGGGAGACATGTGAGCCCCATCCACACGCATGTGGTCTTCGGCTCGGGGAAAAAGGCCTTTCCCATTTCTCCTTTCTAGGTCGCGCTAGCTATCATCATCACCTGCTCCTTCTCCCGATCTACGCTTTGCAATCATAGACCTCGCCAGATACAGGCCCCAAATTATCTGCCTACCCGCTGCAGTACCACCAGCACCACGACATATTCTTATCAACCTATCATCTTCTAGTGATCTTTCATCTGACTTGGGGCTCATCTGCGAGCTTCCGAATTTTCTTATGGTTGCTCCAGCTTCGCTGCAGGTTCCATCCGGTCCAGGCTTTCCCCAGCACCTGTACATTTCTTTCGTGCATTGCATGCATGGTCATTACAAATCGATCTCATGAACTACTCTCTCTCTTTTTCTGTTTCATTTTTTCTTTCTCATCGGCGATGATGCGGTCTACTAGGCGATTAGTTTTCTTGGCCCGTGTTTGGCTTTATTCTGGAGTAGTACGTACTACTTCATGCTTTGCATCCCTTTGTTTTCCTTGGGATGTGGCTTCAGTTGGGGCACCGAGGGGGCAGTGCTGCAGCATAAAGATGGAGCATGAAGTCCAGACTAAGATATGCTTTCATAATTGAGCTCATTTGCCTCCAATGGCTTTGCCTCTCCAGCACTCAAGTTGAATGCTTCTATTGGCCAAACGATTGTAATATAAGTATTATAACCAACGCTCAGAATTATATGTTCCGATCCGGGGCTGAATTATGTACGAATAGTCGAATACAATGCAATGAGTAACACATATACTACACATGGCCTCTCGTTGATGCTCTCTTCCATTCCATGCCAGCCACTGGTGCCGAATGCTCCAAGTAATGTGCGCGGCTGCGCTTTATTAGTTGTCTCCCAACTCACACAAGTACCCAGCCCTAACTTTGGAAGCAAGCATTGGCGATTTTTAATGCCCTTCTCTTTAGTTTAGATTGATGCTTGTTCAAGGCAAGGAGACAGGATGATTTGGGGGTGAAGGGAGTTTGCGAATATATAAGCAGACATGTGTCGAGGACACTACATACCTGATGGAGGAGTAATTTATATTTATTTGCATGTGTAATCATCAGGGGCTGATGTTATTTTACTAGAACTGCCCAGCTAAAAAGGACATACGCCCATACATTTGAATACTGTCATCGCATACGCACTTTTACTGGATAGATTATACTACTTGACTCGATGCAGACTGTAGGTAGTAACAGAAGAGAAGAAAGAAGCTTAAACTTAGTCAGACTACTGACGACATTAACATCAGCTTTTGGGTGGTTAATTAGTTAGCTCGGCTAGCTACTCTTTCCTAAGAGGATACTAATGGCACCTAAGCAAGATTTTACTGCGCAAATCATCGCATAGGAATGTGCACTGGGGATCAGAATCTTACTCAGACCGCCCACGGTGGGAACTGTAACCAAAGGGTTAAAACTTGAAGGTGGGGGCATCAGTAGCTAAAGACTGGTCGCCTTCAGAACAGCAGCTATACAAAAATTTCAGTAGGCTGGGGATAGGATAGCCTTGCACTGCGTCCACAGACATTGTTATTGGCATGTCGCTGGATTGGATTCTCCATCTTTCCTGCCGCTGGTGACAGCCCACCCGTAGCATTACCCGCCATGTACAGACAAGCCAATTTTATCACATTATCCTGAAATAAAGCGTTTGTCACATCATATTGCCAATTCTGTATTTCTGTGTACGTATCATAGCATAGCTCCACAGATGATAATAACCGGTCCTTATATCAGAATCATATCCAAGTACGTGCTAGTTAAATGCACAATGTGAGAAAAAAACACTGTTTATTCGCCGCACTTTCTTTTTTTCCCCAAAAGATAACAATGAACCTGTAAAAAAACTGTCATAAATAAATTCATGATATATGCAGGCCAAGTCGTGATCGTAGAGATGTCGTGCGGCTGCAGATGATCCACAGAGACGTCTGGGGTGGTAGGGCATTTAGCCTCAGATCATCAGAAGGCCACGGATACCTCCTCACACCCACTTGCAATAATAAGCGTCTCTCGCCGTCGTCCCCATCACAACAACAGATGACACAGAAGCAGCATGCCTCCATGAATTCTAACTTGGAAGCAAAGACAGCTACAGACTCACGCACAGTCCTTCTGATCTCATACACACGCATCTCCTGCTGATCCAGCAATCCGAATCATCGTAACAACTAGTAACACGCTAACACAGATACATGTAGGGCATGTGAAAAATGATGTGCTCGAACGGATAATTTTCCTGTGCGCCGCCAGTTATATACCGTCAGGCGTGCACCATGATGCGCGTCAGAGGCTGATCGACTGCATCGATCGGTCCCGGCCGGCCGCACGTCCCTCCTTTCCACGAGCTGCTTCTGCTTTTCACTGCCTCGCCCGGCCGGCCATTCCGTTCCTTTCGCTTTCGTTGCGCTTTGGCTTGGCCTCAGCAGCTACAGGCACAGCCCGTTGAATCATTTGTGCTATCCTCGCCTACATTGCGGACAGACACTAGTCTTTATAGGCGGATCATGTGGCCTGCTGCTATGCTACAGAGTGCGTGCGGGGCGTGCATGGGAGTGGGGAGCCACTCCTTCGAGGTTGCTCCCAACATGATTCCGGGATTATTTTTTGTACCTCGCCAATTGCCACACATCGCACCGACTGTTGAAGACGAGAGTGTGGCAGCCTTTCTCGCGGCACTCTTTTTGTTCCTCCGAGACCTTTTCCCTTCTCTCTCTCTCTCTCTCTCTCTCTCTCTCTCGCTCGCTCGCTCGCTCGCTCGCTCGCTCCTCCACATTGCCGCCACCAGATCAGCTGAGATCTCACTTTCGATTCAGTGACTGGCTTTAAGTAGAGAGGCAGCCCAGCTGGACCTCTTCTTGTAGGTTCTTCTTTGCACTCGGCGATCGCCACTGGGCTCTCGTGATCCCAGGCCGTGAGCACAGGCAAACCGTAGGGCTACAGGCAGTCGATAGCTCCCCTGTGCCTTCTTCAGTTCAGAGACGAGCGCAGGGTACGGTGCTACCAGGACTGAAGCCTCGCTGCCTGAACACTGAAGGTATGTATGCTCTCTTTTGCCTGCAACTGCAATGAATGTAGTCCTGAATCCGAGATGGGTGATTTCAACTTCTTCTGCTGTTCCTGTTTCCTCTCCTCTTCTTTTCCATTTATTTTCAGACTTCGGGGGTGTTTGATTGGGCAAAAAGTAGAAATTTTGGTGAAAAATTTTGCATTGGGAAGCGTGTTCTGTGAGAGGGGACACGGTTGTCAGTGTGAAAAAATTTTGCATTGGGAAGCATTTTTTGCCCAATTGAACAGGCCCTTCTTGTTTTTGGATAAATAGTTGAAATGAGTTCTGACATGCGATCCTTGATTATTTGAGACTTCATCATTGGTCATAGAGTAGCTAGTCACTGCCTCACTGCTCCAAAAGAAGTCAGCATTTCATGGAGCAGTCAGACTGTCAGAGTCACCATGCATGTTGTGCGACTGAAACTCTATTTCTTCAGCAAGGTTGCTTGACAAAAGTGAATTGCAGGCAGATCGACACCAGATCGCATACGAAGAAGTGAGGCGCAATTCGAGCAGCCATGAGCGGGTTCGGGCAGAGGTCGCGGCCGTGGCCAGGGGACCCCGCGTCCGCGCCGTCAGAGCCCGCCGCCGCGGTGGCCGCGGCCGCGGACGCGAGGGGCGAGGCGTCCACGCTCAGGGACTTCGGCACGTCCATGGACGCCATCTCCTTCGGGTTCGCGGCCACGGCCATCCTCATCTCGCTCTTCCTCCTCATGGCCATCTTCGAGCACCTCATCAAGCCCCGGGCCTTCCCGCCGGACTCCCCCGACGGTACCAGCCGGCCCCGCGCCGCCCGCCACCGGCACGGCCGCTCGCCCGGCAAGCTCCGGAGCCCGCCCATGGTAAGAATAAGATCAGCCAACACTCGCCCTTGTCGTGTACTACCGTGCAGTGCTGTGCTTGTTACTTGCTGGGCCGCGACGACACTGATCGGAATCGGATAATCTCGGCATGGTCCGGCTGTTTCTCTGATGTAAAAATTCTTTGGCGTGTCTCTTTCCAGGTGGAAGCGGTTCTGCAGGCGGCGGACCTGTCGGTGCTGATGCCGGGGCAGCGGTACCCGACGTACCTGGCTCAGCCGGCGCCGCTGCCGCCGTCGTGCCCCAGGGAAGGGGTGCATTGGCCGCCGCACGACCACCACGGCTCCTACATGCCGCCTTGATTCCTCTTCCTCCACAGAAGGACGTTCAATTCATGTTCGATCGACACACACAAGCTGTGTCCACCGTGCCGTACGTGCTGCTCATTCATCGTGCTGTATAGCGGAGAGGTTGTAAATGCAGGTGATGGCGAATCTGATATGGACGTGCTGTCCTGGCCGCCTGTTGTTCTTGTCCGTATGCAACTGTCCTTTCAGATGCCCAAGTCCCCAGTAGTTCAGGCGCAACCGTCCAGGTTAACTGGCAATCAGGGCCGCGAATATGCAGCTGTTCGATCGCAACAGTTTTGTAGTAGAGCGATATTTGGTCCTCAAAAGGATGGTCCAGTACAGTGAATTCCATTGCCCATCCGTATCACCTGCAGCCAGTCACTTGCTGCTGGTCCTTCTGACATGTAACCACCGATGATGCCATGGCTACTCAAGTTCGTAGCATGATTGGAGCGTTTGTGTGTGTGTGCAGGAGTGCTCCACAAATACACCGTGCATATCAGCATGTGCTGATACAGCTCGCGACGAGGGCAGGCCCAATCCTACAATGCAATAACCTCTTGGCTCTGAGCGTGGAGGCATGGACACATCGACGGTGTAACAGAAAGCAGGAAAGCTATGGTGTGCCCTGCCCGTCAGACATGGCATGGAATCCGAGGAGAAATTTGCGGCCGGTGTGACTTGGACTTTCCTAGGCCAACACATCGGAGGTCTGGAACTGTTGGCAGTGAAAGCAACAATGTCCCAGGGACTCGAGCCTGGCACACATCTGCAACTGCAATGCGAGTTGCGAGATCCAAGTTTTGCTCCTAACTAGGAATAAAGGTCAAACACAACGACTGCTAGCCTGAATCTGAGCGTCTCGGATCGTTCAGTTTTTTCAATCAGACTTGTGTTAATTCTTCGCATTCACAGCAATCTACCAGCCTGAACATGAAACGCATAGCTAGAAGGTGAACTCCTTATATGCTCTGCCTGAGCACGTGAAAGCAGGCCATCGCCCAACGGTCCGGCGCCGGCAGCGACACGAGCGCCGGCCACGCAACCGCCGCGCACGGCAGACCCGGACGCGGGACGCCGTCCACCAAGCGGCTGGGCAGTCGCCAGCGGGTACCGACCAACGGGGCCGTCACGTTCGCCCGCCCGCGGGTCCTACCTTTTTTCCAACTGACGACCGGACAGGCAACGCCGCAACGTCCGGCTCACGTCGTCCGCGTTGCCCGGCCTTCGTTTCCTGGCCTGGGGCCGGCTCCCGAACAGAACCACTGGTGCGGCCGTGCGGCGGCCACGCTGCTCCTGCTCGGGCACGGCACGGCGAGACGCCGGCGTCCGCGTCCGCAGCTCCAGCTGACCATCTGTGCTCGCGATCGCATCAACCTGCGGGCTGCGCCGCTGCGCGCGCGGGTCCAGCTCGTTGTCTGCGTGTCCAGGATGGATGATATTGATATCGCGGCTCTCCTATGACACGATGGACATGTTCGCGCAAATCCGGGTCCCTGAACACGGCGAGGCTGTCCGTTTGCTGCTCGCCCGTGGCGAAAAATCGTCGCCGCGTGTGCGGAACCAGAACGCCCCAAGATTGCAATAATTCCGGGCGAGATTCCGTAACGTGACAACAGATCGCACTGTTTGTACCTTTACTATTCATGGTAAATGTTCTGACGATGGTCGTTTCGTCCATGAAACTTCCCTGCAAAATCTTCACCCTCGCATCATGGATTCGCCCTTTTACGAGGTAAATCCATGAACAAAGTGGCGTCATTCGCTGCAAGGAGGGGACCAGCGGATGTGAATCTCGCTCGTCGGCTCGATGCTCAGTTGAATAATCGCTCGCACCTAAAGCTACCCCCAGCCCGTCGATCGGCGGCTGACTCTAACTAACAGCTCTCGTTTCCGTAGTATTACGTGCATGCACAAATATGGAAGGCGCATACGTGGTTGACTTGGCCTCTGCCTCTACGAACACAAAAGTCGCGTGCGTCAAGGTACGAAAAGTAAGAGGGCTTTGTATGTTGCACGGGAATGTTAGGTAAAAGCTACTAGTAGGCCGGTACTGGTACAACCCCAAAAGGAACCCAGCCATTTGCGTGCAAGCGCCAACCAGGGACGGCGCCCGGTTTCGACGCCGCGCACGTTACCCCGCGGCCACGTCATCAGGCACGTTGACAAGTCTGTCTTTCCGCAAACGGGGACTGCGTGTTGACCCGCCAGCGCGCGCATGCAGCTCTTATTGCGACCCGACCGAAAGAGGGAGGAGCCGCGGTGGGTCCCAGCGTGCAGCGACGCAGCCGCCGCGCGGGGCGAGAACCCTAGCCAGCCACGGGACGAGCCCACCACCGCTTATTACTGCACCCGCAACTGGTTTCCCCTTTCGTTATTCCCGCACCCGACTGCCCCCTCCTCCTCGCCCACCTCCTCCCTCCCTCTCTCGAGCAGCAGCTCCATGCGCGACGCCATCCCGATGCTCTCCGCGCCTCATTGGATCCCGGGGAGCAATCGCGCCGATCGGGACCGCACGGCGGTGCGATTTAGGGCCGGAGGCCGGCGCTAGCTCGAGCTCGCGGCTGCGGCAAGGTCGGTCGCGCTAGGTCTCGGCGCCTGCTGATTCCAGCCCTAATCGCTGCTTAGGTTTAATTCCGTTTCGCTCCTGCTTCGTGTGTGGTGGCCTGCTGCTTAGGGGATTCTGGTTTCTTGAGGGCCGAGCGCTTTGCCGGTGGTCCAATTTAGGTTAGCTTTGTTCGATGATTGACTTGGGCAGAGTTTGAGCATAGGCGCTTCTGGTTCCCATTTTTTGGCGCTCGAGGTTGGGAATTGCGCCAATCTGGATCGAATTTGCTAGGGATCGAGCTGCCCCGGCTGTGGGCTTGCTGAAATTTGGGGAGTTCGCCGCTTAGGTTTAGGGTGATTGGGTTTGGCGCAGCAAATTGGGAATCCATGGTTTCGCGCGCCTCACGCCTCATCCTGATCGCATTTAGGTAACTTGAGTGCTTCGATCCGTGCTGCATCTGAAACATTTCGTTTTGGAACTGTTTTTTAGCTTAACCTGATTGTTTCCTTTTTAGTTGCGTCTCGATATGTGGGCATGGGTATAATTAACACCTCGGTGCTTTATTTTGGATCCAAATATCCAATACGTGATTGTTTCAGTTTGTGGTTTGCAGCCTCTATTCTCTGGCGCCAGTCATAGGGCTCCATTTGGTGGCATGGCTAAATACACCTAGGCAACGTATCAGGTGCAAACCAACCTCCCCGTGCAAACTATGCAAACCTCAATCTGAACCACATGATCTTGATCCAAGGGGGCGCGTAGAGAGAGGTGGGAGGGGGGATTTGCAAAAGTGATCTTGCTGTGATTAAGGGTGGGCGGTGATTTTGCAAATCCCCCCTCCCACCTCTCTCTACGTGCCCCCTTGGATCAAGATCATGTGGTCCAGATTGAGGTTTGCATAGTTTGCACGGAGAGGTTGGTTTGCACCTGATATGTTGCCATATACCTATTGCCTTAGTTCGTGATTTTTTTTATATGGCCGGTGCTCCTTGTGGTCAGATGATGGTTTACTCTGTTTCTTTTGCTTTCAGAGACAGATTTTTTCACTGCCAAATTTGTATGCCGATCTGATCTTCTAACTTAGGTTTGCCTCAGTCTTGTACTGCATTTGTGCTTTAATCCTTACGTTGGTTGCTATTTAAAGGTATCTTGCTAGCATCGTAGCCTAAAGATTTCCTTTTGATGTGGATATTTTGAGTAGTAACACTCAATCTTCAGTATGGAAATTGAATGGCTTGTGTTGATATTCTTGACGGACAACCTAAATTTGATAGTTTCTTGGGTTTTGACCTTGAACCGTAGTTTGTTCAGAGTGCCTAATGTTTTGCAGTTTGTCTTGCGACAGGTCTGAAAAGATGAGGCGTCCTCATGTTCTCACCACTCTTTGGGTGTGTTTGAAGCGTGCTGCTCAGTTCTGGTAATTATATTCAAGTTCTGGTGAACAATACAGATTTTCTATGTTTCAGTTCTTGCTTGTCAAATCCTTCTGTTGCTCTGTGTTGCATTTAGAAGAATACTACAATGGTTGTATCAAATCTGAATTAATATATTTGTACTATGATCACACTTAACATAAGGAAGTGTGCTAAGGTACACATATAATAACATAGTAGTTATAATGCCTTATTTAGCTATATGTCCTGGCTGTATTTGTATTCTAATATTTGAAGAGGAATTAATCTAGCTTATTGGTTAGTAGTATGTTGAACTTCAACTATAACCTGAAATGTTGTGTGCCCTGGGCCACAATGCAAGCTAACGGGAGTCACAAAAAATAAAACTGCCAATCAACTTGCATTAGAAAGACCCAGTATGGAAGATCTTTAGGTTATTTAAAGGTCGCACCTTACAAATAGTAAATATACTTATGAAAGTCCTCACAATTATTCACATGGCATGGCATATGTATTTCCATCCAACTTCTATATTCTGATTCTATCATTGAAGCTTACCTTCTGATGATCATTACAGTTACATATCCATTCCAATGTTGTCACCAAATCTATCAGTTTCATTATTGTGAATCCATTTGTATTGATCTCCAGAGTAGCTGTGCCAATGACAACTTTAGAAATATGTTGATCTTGAATTTGTTTACCTTCTGCAAGAGGAATTTTAAATGCGTATGTGCCAGATAACTGGAATAGCCCCTAGCCTTTGGCATGTCTGGGTTTGGAAATGCCCCAAGCAACAAAAATGCTCAATGTGTACCGGATATCTTCAACTAGTACTGATATTACCCCCTAGGTCATAAGTGGGCTGCTTAAAAATTATGTTGTTGTACACATGGTTTTAATGTGCTCACATATTTGGTATGACTTTTCCTATTTGTTCATGAGTCTTATTAATCGATGACTGGGAAAAGTCGATTTATATAGCATAAATACCTGCATGGTAATTCACTAACTGATTAAGGCTTTTGTATATATACCCGCATAGTAATTCACTCGTCAGCTCTGCTGTCAAGCTTGATGTCTCGCTTGTATTGTTATCTGTTTCTCACGATAAAAGATTTTGATTGAAATTACAGGCACCATTTGCGGGCATGGTGTTAGTGTTCTTCAGGTGTTTACTTGGCTGCGGAAGTCTGAACATTGCAATGAGGTGTAAAATACACTCTGGTAATCAAGCTTAATCTTTCTTATGACTTGTTTTAGTGCACTTTAGCGGTTAAGTTCAGTTTAGTTTTGGCGATCACACCAGAAAAAAACTGAATAGGCAGTCTTTATCGCTAGGGATCATTATAATTTTAGATTTATAGTAAACATGATCTCAAACCTTTCTTATCTTGCTAGTGTAAAGGTTATTTTCATGTGGAAACTTGCTTTCAGCCAATGGTACTCAAATTAATATTTGTCCAATGGGGGTCAATTTTGGTAATATTGTCTTTTAAAAAAAACACTAATTTGATCTGTTTTAGTGTTGTTTCTACATGTATGTAGCCATCAGCTTAGCCATTACTATGATAATAAATCCCACAACTTGGGGACATATTCCTTTAATCTGTAAAAACTTGGTGACATATGCTTCATGCTAGATATGCCAATTTACTATTTTTGTGTCATACAGCATTTTTTGCGCTTTGTTTCTCAAGTTTAAAGATATAATTCTGTAATGCTGAAACACAGAACTGGAGAATGGAGATGCAGAACAGATAATTGTTGCAACTGCAAGGAGAATAGATCAACATCACATCAGTGGTCATAAACAAGATCCATTAGCCACTCAAGGGCCAGAAAGGCCTTTAGGTGCATCTTACTACTCCCCCTCACTATTTACAGTTCACTACATTATGTACAATCATCCAACTGTTGCCATGCGCCCAAACTTGCCTGCACCACCAACAGATGATCCAATCTCGTCCTTGCACCTCCCTGCCCCTGCACTAACTTCAACTCTTCCACCACCATTGCTACCCCCACCCCCACGGCCTTTACCTTTTGGGCTAGCACACTTCCGGCAGATGAAATTTTCAGGGACTTCCTCAAAATCGCTGATCCCAGAGCACCTGGTGTGCTGCCAGACTCCACACACATCACAGGCTAGCATACGCTCCCCATCATCATCCTTGGCACCACATGAGCAGTCCACAGTCCAGTTCTCCAAACCCCTCTCCATCCTGAACTGTACAATCCTCCGGTAATCTCCAGTGCAACTTCCTCTTAACCGGACAAGCTGGCCTGGTCCAAGCACATGCTTCACGGGGGTTGTGTCACTAAAGTTTGGAAAGTCAGGGAGCTGTTCAGCCTGGAAGCTTTGGAACATGAGGTACGTCTCTTGAAATGCCCTTGAAGCATGCACTTTCAGTTCACCAAGGGTGGCACTTGCTGGTAAAAGTACAAGTTCCTCTGGGGGTGTTGTGTAGTCTTTTGGGTAATCAAGTAGCTCAATGGAGCACCTCACACAGAGCAAGAATGGGTTTGAAGGAGTCCTTAAAGCATGCTCGTCATAATGCTTAATGAACTGCTTGCAATCAAGAATCCTTGCTGCTGCACTATGTGATGATGCACCCACCACCTCTGGTTGTGAAGACAGCATGGACTCTGGGTTCAGCAGAGCATCGTAGAGGAATCTAAGATCATGCAGGAGATGTTCAACCGAAGGCTCAAAAGTCGCTGCATTGACTGGTGACCCCATGGAGGAAGATTCCAGCCTGCTTGTCAGGGGAAAAAATGGTTAAGAATACTACCAGACAAAGTTCAGGTATCAAAAAGGATGGACACAAGACTCACCTGTACTCAATTGCACTTGTCTCAGCATTGCAGCGGGCAGCAACGAAATGGCCATCATCCAGTTGTTTTCCACCCAGTTCTCGAAGAGAATAATCAAGTAGCTCCTGTGAATCAACAGTCTTCGACGCAGCTCCCCTAAGTGCACGCCAAGACACCCACTGTCCAGTTTGCACAACCCGGAGAACCTTAAGCATTGCAGCTTCTGCTCGATCAAAATCATCTTTACTCCACGAACAGAGCACATTAGATGTACGATCTTTGTGCTTATAAGTCGAGGGTTTTGACATCTTCTGAGCTTGATGAAGCAGGTGCATAATGAAGCTGAAAAGGTCCTGTAGTGTCACTAGTTGGCGATCGGAGAGTGCCCAGTAAAGAGCAATTGTGTTCTGCAACGGAGTCCTGATGGGGCTTCGGTTCGAGAAGTACAGCGCCAGATGTATACTGGAAAGCATGTCTACTGCCGTTCGGTAGGTGTCTGAGGTTAGTGCAAAGCTGCCAGCACCGAACTTGTATCCCCATTCACCATACCATGGGTGCCCACTTGTGACTGCATGCAGAAGTCTGTAATCCATTCCATGTTTCTTGGAGATGTCCATGACAGTGACCTTTCTGCAGGATGGAAATGATAGTTAGTTTGAAGGAAGCAATTTGGATAAATGTCAATTCCAATCAAAGATTGCTGTTCTGCTCCTTTCATTTACCTCACATATAGCACCTTGCACAAACGATCCCATAAACTCATTATGTCACGGCCAGTGAGGAATCTTGAGCCACCTTCACGGCCATTTACCCTGAGGAGGTGCCCATAACCGTTTGCATGCACCACAGCGTGCAGCAAGTGAGACGAGTCATCCAGATGCAGGTATGCACACTCTTCGATCTCCTCACCATCCATATCAAAGTTGCACAGGGCACACCTGGAGAAAGAATTGCATTCAAAGTATGAGAACTTGCAACTAGTATTCAGAGCATTGCAAGTTCGGAACACATCAATCAGAATACTTCTATGATTTATACAGAGCATGAGAATGCTGGGGAGATTATATTCTATGCTGCCAATCTATAGTAATAATGTTCTGCACTCCCATATATTCACAAATGCACTGATTCAAGCATGTAGACAGTGCATCATCCCCTTGATTCAGTCACATCTTACCCAGTAATTTAGGTATCTAACACAGCATGTTGACATCAACCAGTCATGCACCCATGTCCCATTTGCTGTTATGCAAGCATGTATGTTTTCTGAAATGTGCCTCCCACCTTGATTCTCCAGCGACCATGGGAGTTCCACAGCGGAGGCAGCAGGTGCGCCGGTGGCCGGAAAGCTGGTTGCAGTCGTTCTCGATGATGAAATGGTATCGCTTCCCGCAGACTGGGTGCCCACTCCATCCTGCAACCAAACAAACGCGTCAGACATAAGATTCCATTGCAGATGCTGTGCTGTTGTAGGCTAACAGTGATTGATTCAAATCAGCTGTGGTTGTGGATGTTGAAAACAACGGTCTAAATTTCTGTTAAGGATCCAAATTTTCTTGAAAAAAATAAAAAGACAGAGACGTTGGATTTCAGGATTTTAAAATCAAATACGGCTCAATAAATCAAAAAGAAGAGGATAAGATCAAAATAAATGTCTATTTAAGATCGAAACATAATGAAACATAAAATAATGTTACGAGCAAAGAAAATAATGTTGCGAGAAAAGAAAAAAAAAAGAGGAAAGCAACTCACCCACGACTCTGCACTGATCACAATACACAGATCGCGATCGGAGCACATCCTCCTCAACGACGTTGAGCTCCACCCTGCCGCCGGTATCCTCCTCCCCCGCCTCCCCGACCCGCAGGGACACCCTCCAGATCAGCAGGTGCGGCGGGGCGGCGGCCGCCGCCGGCGAGAAGATGGACGGAAGCGGGAGCAGTCTCGCGTGCTTTGCGAGGAACCCCCTCACCGCTTCCCTGAACGTCCCGGCCGCCCCGCCGTCTCCGGCCGCCGGAAACCCGGCGAAGTCTCTGGCCTCCACCCGCGCCCTCGCCCTCTTCAGCGGCCGGCCGTTCACCACCATCTCCCCCTCAGCCGCCGTCGGATCCCTACAGATCTGCCGCCTCCGTCGTCTTCCTCGTCGCCGATTAACCGGATCGGAACTCTGGTTAGGGTTTGCGGCGGCGGCGGCTGCGAGATAAAGAAGAGGAAGACGATGGGGTCGATTCCTTCGAGGGGAAGCACGATCTGCTACGCCTGGTCCTTGTGCACCGGATCGTTGGAATAAATTTCGGGCCCACGTAAGCGCGTGCGGCGTACACTGGGATGGGTCTATGCATGTGGTGGTGGAATGGGCTCGTCAGGTCGTGGCAGGGCGCTAACCAGGGTTAACCGGTGTGGGGTTGAGTTGGGGTGGTTGGGTTCGGGGCCTTTCTGAAAAGAGGGCGCCAGAAATGGGAGGGAATAAAGGCAGGGTAATATCGTCATTGCGTGCCCTCGGTTTCCGGAGAAGTCAGAGTACGGGTACTCGTGTAGGTCAAATTACAAAACTAGCCCCATGGTCTCTTTGCCTTCGCTATTTTGCTCGATCCGTTGGCTATTCTCTGACAAAACGAGTTACTCTGGGCCGTGTTTCGCGTGGGGTCAAAAAAACATTTTTCTAGACCTCGTATGCATGGAGTTCTAAATAAAGTCTATTTACAAAATTTTTTCATAGATGGATGCAACTTTGCGCGACGAATCTAATGAGCCTAATTAATCGATGATTTGCTACAGTGATGCTACAGTAATCATCCTCTAATCATGTGGTCAAAGCTCTCATTAGATTCGTCTCGCGAATTAACCCGGGGTTGTGGAGGTAGTTTTGTAAACTGGTTTTATTTAATACCCTTAATTAGCGGTCAAAGATGTATTTAATACCGTGCAAAAATTTTGCCAAACATGGCCCTGGTGCTGGTAAGCGGCTCTAAATTAATGCCGAATAAAAAAGATTTTAGATATAGTTTTTCTTGCGACGGTCTAGGGCATCGTGGTACTTATGATATATCTGCTACTCTCACGCAAAGACTTTATTGAACAAAAACATATGATAATTAAAATACAGAACTATGCTAATGTGGTTGCAAATAACGAGCGCTTCCACTGTCACAACATGGATCACTAAAAAATTGGTACAACCAATTATAGGAGTTACATGTAACTTGTGCTTTCATATGTCTATATAACATGTATAATGAACATGATTAAATTAAAAATTGATATTTTCTATCAATGTACGTTGTCTTGTAATGCGAAAAATGAATTAGCCTAGTTAATGAACTTAACTAAAAATATTTTTTCACCTAGGGTTTGATTAGTACATTGCAATGAATTAACATGGCCAATCGATATATGGATAAATGAACCTTGCAATACAATATATGTCCACAAGATTGAAAGTCGATAGTGAAGAAAAGTCAGCTTGACTTGCTTTGAGATTTGACAGGCTAAAATTTGAAGCTTGATTACAACTTTTAGAAGAAATGAATGAATGAATTGAATTATCCACAATAATAACCTTGCACACAAGAATTTATCTACCACTAATTATGTTTTTTTATCACGATCGCTAAACATTGTTGCATACAGTATATAGGATCAATTTATGGCTAGAATGAAAATCGACGAGCTCAGTCAAGTAGATGATAGCATTTTTAATGCTATGTAGTTAAGAGCGTTGCGTTACGAACATCACTATAGAGGAGTGACATGCTGGCTCAAGGCACCAACACGAGCATACACGTGCGCAAAACTATCTTCAAACGGTTACACGCCATAGATGGTGTCAGCCTAGATGAGGTCACAGCGTCAACCTAGAGAGTGGCGAATGGTGCTGACTCAGACTGATTTAAGTAATAGTGCATTCAGAAATACAATATAATTTATTAGATTTTTATAGACACGACGAAAAATAAATTTGAACCAATGCAACATCATACCATGCTTGGTAAATTCAGATGTGATATCCAGCTTACACAAGAGACTATTCCTCGATATTTATGAACTAAATCCTCTTATTAAAATACTATGTGAGCATATCTTTGCTAACCTTTCTACTCTCCTACCTCGAAGTAGTGGAACTCGGTGAAAGTGCACCTGCAGCACTCAAATGCATGCTACGCTTAGCGACAAAGTAAAAGTGTAGAACAACAGGACACAGGCAGGCAGCAAAGGGGTTCAGCGTTCAGGTGAACAGCACGGAGGGCAGATACGGAATCCCAAATCAAGCTAAATGATTGCTGCGTGGGTGGACGAAAATGTACTGTGGGTGGACGAAAATGCCCGCCAAAGTGTGAATCGTCCGTAACCCGTCTCAAGTTTCGCGCGGCATCGCCGGGCGTCCAGCCGAAACGCCAAACGCCCAAAACTCCTTGGCTAACCAGGCTTCTCTCCCTCGCGCCTAAATTTGGTTGGGACACGTGGTTCGAGGACGCTGGCTGGACCGTTCGAGCGCGACGGCTACTAATTTAAAAGGGATCGGATAAACGGATAATTATTCTCTTGGACGGATCCGATAGATGCTGGATTTGTTTGTTTATGGACGGGTCGGATATAGGAGTACTCTGGAGTAGTTGTTTGTTGGATCCGCTTGGGTGCCGAACAAGAATGGAACAACGAGAGCCGTGGTAGCCTGGTCCTGGTGGCAAGGTTGTATACTAGGTAGTTTCGTTTTTCGTCCGACAGTATCGGATCATATGATCGTATCGTAACATCGGGATACTATCGAATTATACATAATGCATATTTTATATAAGATTTGCACTATATTATACAGATTTTTGTCAATAATGTCTACTTTGATTAACTAAATTGACTGTTTGCAAATTTAAGTGCTCTAATTGATATTATATTCATTGCAACTTATCTCAAATAATATTTTATCACCATTGGATTATTTAAAAATTATTTATATCAATTATTATGTGGTATCGTAGGATCGTAGTATCGGGATACTATGAAATTTCATGTAGGATTGTATGGAACCTTTCTGTAGGATCGAGATATTATGAAAATTAAGATACTATGTGGGATCGGTATCGTTTTGTCTGGGTAGGATCGTAGTATCGTAAGATACTAAGATACGTATCGGGATACTGACAACCATGCCTGGTGGTGGACTGGTGGGCCAGGCTCTGATCTGTCATCTAGTCAGGGTCTACGTGGACTTTCTGGAGTATAGGATTACTACACAAGGGCTTTGTTTTGATACAATTTGGTTTTCCATACTGCCGAACTGGTTAGCTCTTAAGCAGCAAGGTGGCCCCTTTTTGTTGGGTACGTATGTAGTATTTTGACAAGCCTAATGATAAAAATCGTAGGGCCAGAATCAAAACCCAATTTTAACATTTGCATTATTGGACTTTAACTCAATTTTAACAAGACCGCAGCAGGTGTCTTGGATAGTTTGGTTTCGATAATGGTGAACTGCTTAGGTTAAGGTGGCACATTTGTTTTAATACAATTTGACATTGAAAATCTTAGGGGCCTTTTTGAAGTTTTTGAATTAATTAAACATATATGCAAATTGTAGCGTCATAGGTGGGAACTAGCCCTACTTGACCTGGACTGAGATCCTCTATAGTGCAGGGGTAGTCCACACCTCAATGACCGAGTCCCTCTACAACTGTAGAGGAATTTCGCTCGAGTCCTCCTTCCATCCCTAGAAAATCCAATGCATTGTTTTCTTCCAGGAAAAGAAATACATGCATTACATTGTTCCATTACACATTTACACCTAATGAACTACCCCTCCGATAACAAATAAACTATAAGACAACGATGTGGTTTTTTAACACAACATTTTAACTAGCAATATGTATGAATTTTTTTTTGTTCAAAAATAGAAAGACGGTATTTTTCATAATTAATGAGGCTATAGCAACATCAATTCGCGTGTGATTTTCTGGATACTGACGGACAATTTTTTTAAGCAACAGCCTGAAAAGACTTATATTTAGGTTCAAACTCCTGTGATTTCCGAAACCCAACCATGCATTTCGGTAGCTAGACCTAGGCGATCATTTTGCTTTAGATGAGCGATTTCTTTTTCAGGAACTTCCTTTTTGGATGTGGTACATCGGTCCCGTTTGGCACAGCTTCATGTGACTTCAGCTCTCTGCTACAGTGCGCAAGGAGCTAGAGTTGGTGAAGCGAAAAATAGTGGCTTCATCTGGCTCTGTGAAAGGAAGGGAGAGGAGAGAGAAAAACAACTCCAATGAATAGTAGCATGAACAGTGCATTGTCAGGAGGGGTTGAAGCTGCTTGAAGCTCTACCAATCATCTGGAGCTGACTTCCATGTGACTTCTTGGCCTCTCAATCAAGTCGGCGTAGAGGTCACAGGCAGTACAGCTATAAATTCAATCAAGACGGAGTATTGTTAAGTGCAGAAAAGGACCGAGGGCTGTTTAGATTTCTCACACTTTTCAAACTTCACTATTTATCAAAGGGAATCTTACATGCATGGAGTATTAAACGTGTGTTAATGACAAAACCCATTCCATAACCCTCCGGTAACTTTGCGAGACGAATCTAATGAGCCTAATTTGGCCATGATTAGACAACGTCGTACTACAGTAAACAATCTCTAATGACGGATTAATTAGGCTTAATAGATTCGTCTCACGATTTTCCGTCCATCCGTGTATTTAGTTTTATAATTAGATCATGTTTAGTCCTTCTAATCTTCAATTTAGAATTGCTACAGTAAATTTCGCAAACTTTCTTTTCGAACTAAACATGCCCTGAATAGTAAAGTAGCTTTTACTGCAATTGATCGACCAATGCAAGTACCCATTTTCTGTCCATTTCCTTCTGTTTCAGCAACCACATTCACACCCCAATAACGCAAGATATCTCAAAAGGAGATGGCCATACTCGCCATGAAGAATGTCCATGCTAAATAGTGGCTCATCAAGCTCTCCCCCTCGCATTCGCATTTTCACAAATTGGACGCCATGTGAAGAACCACACAAGCACAATGTGTCCGATGATGAGATGGCGGCTGATCATATGGCGACGTTCCAGACGGCCCCTTCGCCTTCGCCGCAGGCCTTGTGGATGTGCCGCATCCTGTCCACCGACTTGCAGACGCCGCTGCATGACCAGTCGAAGGACGCCACGCACACGTTCCCGGCGCGCTTCTTCCACTCGCAATCTGCCGCTCCAAGGAAACAGAGCAGAAAATTATGGCCGCTGATCACTGGGCGAACTCAAGAGCTAGCTAGCGAGGATGCTGCTGCTAGGTTTCAGGCCAGACCTGGAGGCGTGGCGCAGCACATGCTCCGGTCGTCGACGTGCTCGACCTCGAGCCCGATCAGCCACGCGCCGAGCGAGACGTCCTCGTTCGCGAACCTGTGCAGGATCGGCCTGCAAACGATCGAGCCCCCGGCACGTTCGTCAGCTGCAGCAGAGGCACGCGCGCACAACGCAAGATGTGGCCAAGAATATTACTGGTTGATGGAGATGTAGGCGGCGAGATCCTTGGAGATGGCGTAGATCTGGCCGGTGGCGTGGCGGAAGTACTTGTTCCCCTCGTCCCCGAACTTCCAGTACTCTGGCTCGTGGTACTTCACTCCTCTGCAACAGAGACAAACGTGCATGCAGGGTCAAACTCGACGGAACCAAACGGATTGTCGATGCCAATTCTCAGTTTAAAAAAGACGCTCACTTTTGCGAAAGAACGGGCCCGGATTTCATGCAGCCGACGTACACCCTCGGCCGCGTTCTATGCTTCGCCAGCCTACTCGTCAGCATCCCTGCAGTTTAAAGAAACCGTCGCAACTGCCTCTGTAACGGCTTGACACCGTGACACACTAACTCGCTGAAATGCTACGGCGCAGCTAGCGCGTACCGAGGTTGAGGTGGATGTCGTCGTCGACCTTGACGTAGAAGTCGGCGTCCCAGGTGGCGACGGCGGTGGTGAAGTAGATCCTGGTCTTGGACGACAGCTCGTGGTAGCCCTCGGCGTGGTCCAGCCGAAGGAAGTCCCGGGTCTCCGCCTCCTCGGCGTCGAGCGCGCGGTCCATGACCCCGCCCGGCGCGCCGCTGTGCCCGATCACGAACCGGATCACGATCCCCTTCTCCTGCTCCAGCTTCCTTAGCTTGTCCCCTGCGCCGTCACGCCCCGCGCGTACGTCAGCCTGGTGCCCGGTGGTGGTGCGTCGTACACTTGTGTATATAATATATATGATATATACAACATATACCTCTGGGGACCCAGGTGTCGCGGAGCGAGTCGCGGCGCTTCCTGCTGGTGAAGGCGGTGTTGATGCCGATGACGACGAAGGCCTTCTGGGGCGGCTTGGATGCCACGGCCGTGCCGGCGCCCCTCGCGCGCTGCATGGCCATCTCCATCTCCAGAGTGGACACCGCCTTGTCCAGCGACCTGGCAGATCACCGATCGATGCAGCCCCATCGTTGGATGAGATATCGAAGACAAATCTAGGCATATGTAATGATGGGCATGCACGCTTTGAGTGCCAGCAACAGCAGTGCTCGATCTCGAGACAGAATAATGCTTACTGGATTGCTTGGTGAGTCCTCGACACCTCGTTCAGGAGATCCTTGGGATGGCTCTCTCCTAATTTCTGACAAGAGATTCAGAGTTGGGGTCAGATGCATGCCAACGTGTAACCATGCAAGTATGCAACGCCGTGACAGAATTCTAAGGACACTTACACGCTTGTTGCCGCAGCCAGAAGCACGGATGCCCTCCTTGGCGCTGATGCCGTCGCTGCTCGTGTCCACCGCCGAGGCCGACATCAGCGACACCCTGCCGCTGAGCAGCAACCCAACAACGAAGCTGGTGGCGCACAGCGCCACGACGGCCTTCCTCGACAGCGGGGCCCTCGCCCTCAGCTGCTTCTTCTCCAGCTGCGGCTGCCGCTCCGTCAGCGCCTGCAACAAATTCCAACGGGGAAAAAGAGCGTCACTCCATTGCAGCCGCAGCTGCCGAGCAGAAACCTCAGGCCCATCATCGACCTGATCGGCCAGCGACATTGTTGTCTGGCAGCGGCAGTAGCATACGCACCATCATCGCAGCAGGAGCTAGGCGACTTCGGGCTCGAGATCGATCGCGTCGATAGGGCCGCGACGGCTGCTACGAGCGAGCACGCCGCAGCAGGTGGACGCGTATGGTCCCGGACGCCCGGAGGCCGGGACGATTTATGTGGCGGGGCGCGAGCAAAGCGCCGGCTATCTGCCCGGGCCGCCTGCGCCGCGCGAGGGTTCGGTTCGGGGAGCCGTTTCGTGTGAGGCGGTCTCGAGGCTCTCACGCGCACCGTGTGAAGCTCGGAGCCCGAGTCGCAGCGCGGGAACCGTCGGATCTCAGGGTGGATGGGGCCATCAATCATGAGTTGGACTGGCTGGAAAGGGGCGCGGAAAATGGGAGGGAACGCATACGTTTTTCAGTTTTGGAGTTCACTCTTTCGGCTGTGAATTCAAGGCCGGTATTTTTTTAGTATGGTTGTATGTTTACAGAAGTAAAGCCAGCTGATGAAAGTTTAGAGACTTCGCGTGAAGTTTCACCAGAGCAATTGTAGCTACAAGTAGCTAACGTGCTTGGCAAGGCGATGCATCACCAAAGCTATGCGAAAACTGTGAAAACGCATGGCAGAATTTCAGCCATCAATCATACATTTGCAGCAAAACTCTCGCTCTCTCGTAGGGCTAACCGTTAGTAATGATTGGCGAATGAAGTAACGTATTCGTAGTTAGCTACTCCCTCCGTCCCACAATATAACCATTTGTTGACTTCTGCTGTTTACGTTTGACCATTCGTCTTATTCAAAAAAATTATAAAAATATTATTTATTTTGTTATGACATGTTTTATCATCGTATATATTTCAAGTATATCATAATTGTTTTTATATTTTCATAAATTTTTTTTGAATAAGACGAATGGTCAAACGTGATCCACGGAAATCGATAAATGCTTATATTGTGGGACGGAGGGAGTAGTAGCTACCGACTTTTTTGCTTTTTGATCCTTTTCGGGAAAGAATATCACAAATAGACCCTCTGGGGAAAGAATTCCAAAAATAGACCCCGAGGTCGGCGCCGTGATTCACGGCGTTGAGCTATAACGTCTCGACGCCGTGAATAACAGCGCTGAGGTCCATACGACATTAAAACGACATGGCCGACGTGGCGTTGACGTGGCGCCTGAGGTCGGCGCCATGAATCTTGGCGCTGACCTCAGCGCCACAGATCTTGGCGTTGAGCATGGCCTGCTGCACCGCTCTCTCTTTTCTCCTGTGATTTTTTTACTCATGCCTGCTGCAGTGCGGCAGAGACAGCAGCCCGGCAGCCGAGGAGCCGTGCCATGCCATGCATGCATGCATGCACAGTGCGCACTCGGGGCTGAACAGATACTTCCTCCATCCTAAAAACAATATAACTATGTGTTACGTATTACTTAGAGTACTTCATGTTTCACTAAACTTCTAGCGAGTTATATTCATATTTATGGCTCTAAATAATTTATTATAAAAATATATTTTATAACTAATGTAATGATATTTATTTCATATTATAAATATTGATATATTTTAATCTATAATTGATCAAATTTACGATACTAAAACGTGACACTGTGTTAGAATTGCATTCTTTCTGGGACGGAGGAGTAACCTAGAGCTGCGTGAGGCAATAATATGCAGGCATGCATGCACCACTGTGGCTGCCACTGTGCGTGTTGGGCATTGGCCCATGCGGGCACAGACGCAGTGCAAGAGAGAGGATTTGATTGATGTGAACGAAAGAGAGAGGAGGAAGGTGTGGTCGCTTTATGTCACCTCTCTCTGCCACCTCTCCGTCTATGAATGCATCACCACACTTTTCTGCTGTTTTTTTTAAACTCACTGCTGCTGCTGCTCCTGTCCCCTGCATGGGTGGCTGGTCTGGTGCCTGTATGCGAAGACCACCAGGCTAACGGCGGCCACCGAGCTCGGCGCACTGCAGCAGACAGGAGTAAAAAAATAACAGGAGAAAAGAGAGAGCGGGAGCGGCAGCACTGCAGCAGGCCATGCTCAACGCCAAGATATGTGGCGCTGAGGTCAGCGCCAAGATTCACGGCGCCGACCTCAGGCGCCACGTCAACACCACGTCGGCCATGCCGTTTCCACGTCGTATGGACCTCGGCGCCGTTATTCACGGCGTCGAGACGTTATAGCTCAACGCCATGAATCACGGCGCCGACCTCAGGGTCCATTTTTGGAATTCTTTCCTCAAAAGGTCTATTTGTGATATTCTTTCCCGAAAAGGATCAAAAAGCAAAAAAAAAGTCGGTAGTAGCTACGGAGTATAGTCTATAGACAAGCCACGAGCTTAAAAAAATTGCGTAACAGTACAGTCCAAGCATATGCCCTGATGCTGATACCTCACTACAGAAAAAAAGGGTCCATGGGACAATAAACAACTAATGCTCATGCCTCAATTTCAATTATCGATCCACGGTACACCTCGGCAGCAGGCAATTTTTACTCAACCGTATGTGACTGCTCATATATACTTTTCATCCATGGAGGAAGCATCAAACATACAAATATCCAGCAATGTGGCTTGCCACTAGATTCATGCCTTCAGCATATACTTCTCTTGTTGAAAGATTCCATGGTCAGGTTAGCGGTAAAGGCTGGTATGGAGTTCATCCTCCTTATGAAAACATCAACCTGAAAAGTACGGTCAGATCTTCTGAGTCAGTAAATCCAGTTTCAATTCAATACAAATTTAAAACAGTTTTGGACCTTGTTCTAACAATGCCAGCCATAAGTGTACGGGGTGGTTAATTCAGATCCTTAACAGATTTATTTATCTCAAAACTGCTTATGGTAAACCCAACTGACGCTCAAAACTCTTAGGCAAATGCAAACTTTATCTATCACCTAGATTAATCTACAGCAGCCTGATTCAAGTAACAGAACTCAACCTTGAAGAAGATGCATTTTGACTTACAATTCAAACACATGCAAACTCAAGAATCAAGTTCCTAAGAAAACAAAAACATAGTTCCTAGGTGGATTCAGGACCGTAAACCACTAGGATGAATGGATGATTGGATGTTTGCTGGTAAAATGCAATTGATTAACTTAATACCTGCTGGGAAATTTCTTGTTGAGACGTGTAGTCGTTGACCTGTATTTATAAGTAGCATCAAATATGTTCTGTTAAAATATATGAAAGATCATTTCAACAGTGTGATAGTGTTACCACAATATTAGTGCTTCCCGATTCATAGTCAAACTCAAGCTTTTCATCATCGCTTTGGGCATAAACTGATTGCAGAATAAAGCGTGTTACAGGAATCCCATTTGACTGTTGCTGATCGTTCATCACAATCTAAAACCATGAAACAAGGAAAGGTTATGCCAAGTTACCATTTATGTTTGAACACCTGGATGGACTTAGAAGCATATAAGAAGAAAAATTAAACAAAATACACTTGACCTCCAGTGATGATAATTTGAAGATTTATTATAAAAAATATAAAGATGGACTCTATTGACCTCCACTAAAAACGTGGATATTGCTTATGAGCTTGAGCCCTGGAGCTGGGCATTAAACTACATACTCAAAACCCACAAAAAAATATAAAGATGGACTCTCTTAAGCACAAGTTTCAACAGCAGGATCATGCTAGTCTTCTGATGCTCTAAACCCACAAAACAAATGTGGGCCAAAGGGGAGTTTAAAACTGGATATAAACATGAAACAAGTGATTCCATCTAATAAAAATGCTTACAGAATTTCTACAAGTAGCTAAAACAGTGAATGTTGAGACCTTTTTAGAAGTCAAGACTCAGAAATAGACTGAATTCTTCATGAACCACAGTTAGCAAAAAAGCCAACCTTATATGATGTGTGTTACATTATCATTACCTTGTAACCAAATAGTGAGCAACAGGCTTTTCGAAAGACCGAGATCCTCTCTGCAAACACTGCCTTGTATCTGTTTTGAACAAAGTTTAACCTTATATCCAACAAATAAGCAAAATGTTCTAGAAGATAAATAGTAGATTAGGTACCTTTCTTCGCGTTTTTCAAGTGTCGCAATTTGATTCTTAAGTTGCGCTAATTTTTCCGCAATATTTGCATCTACCACTGCCCCAGCATCTGCGTGTCAATGTTCTACTTATAAGTGCACCCAAAGAAAAGTAACAAGGAATTGAGCATAAAAGCTACAAGCTATTCAAAGATGGTTCACTCAATTTAAAACACAGACTCAGCTGCTCCAAACAAAACTCACTTAAACAATATATTGTAGAAGGGGTAAGCAGAAGAAAGGTACTGTAAACTAAATATTGCATATGACAATAAAAAAAAGAAGAAATCCATAGGACAATAGCTCTTTAGCAAAGTATATACCTGGCAAAAGAAATGTAAGAAAACAAGAAATCCAAACATCCAAACCATGAACAGTAATGAGACTGCATACCAGCTTGTCCTTTCAGTTCTTCGACTGCTTGCAGCCTCTCTTTGGTTTTCTTTAGTTCAGCTTGTAGCGCTTCTATTGTCTGCTTGGCTTCATTGTCAACTGCAAGAGTATTTACCATGCGCAGTACTTTTGTGCTTGAGGCAGAGTAATCTCCATGACCTAACTGTCAAATATGACAAGAACATAAGACATATCAATAATTGGACATCACTAGAACAACGGATAATTGCACATTCAATTATCTATATTTTTAAACATGCTACATTTATTTATGTGATGAGTTATACAAGATAACACCACCAGAACAACAGATAATCTTGAGACCTAAACGAAACAGACATCTTCAGCATAAAACCATCCACCAATGTTTCATTAGAAGCTCAATGGTGTAGCACTTCTTAGCTCTCCTGCTCCAGTTCATAGGCCGGGCAGTAATAGAAGAAGCTCCCATACCTAGTAGTTAAAGCATGCTATCGTCCTATTGATATGATAAGAAAGATGGTACATGCTCATGGAGTCATTGTACCAGTAGGAAGAAGGCATGGGTATTGTACACCAATAAGAGTCGCAGACAAGAACCTGACCTAAATGTGCATAGAGCAAAAATCAAGGAATTTTTTTTACAATGTTGCTCTCTGTACGACCATGTTACAACTGGCATAGCAGAACAAGTGTGTGCTTGAGTCAAGCAACCACCAGAATGACCTTTTGATGAGGACATCCTCCACTATTAACCGCAGGCAAAGACACAACAAAGGGGCCAAGTGGCCCAGTTGTAGTCGGGCGGCGACCGTGTGAGCCTCTGAATAATCCCACCTTGCTTAGCTTGAGAGGAGGAAGCCACCTTAAAAGGGAAAGCCACCCTTCCCCTATCGGACTAGTCTTTTAGGGAGATTGGGCCTTTCCCCGAGTGGGGTGTGCCTAAGAACTGTTGGGGTCCGGGCAACCTTAATTTATTGAGCCTCGGCTAACCCCGCCTGGGCCGGATTTATCATTTGGTATCAGAGCTGGGCCCTTGTTTAAGGGGGTGAGAATGATGAGGACATCCTCCACTATTAACTGCTGGCAAAGACGCAACAAAGGGGCCAAGTGGCCCAGTTGTAGTCGGGCGGCGACCGTGTGAGCCTCGGAATAATCCCACCTTGCTTAGCTTGGGAGGAGGAAACCACCTTAAAAGGAAGAGCCACCCTTCCCCTATCGGACTTGTCTTTTAGGGAGATTGGGCCTTTCCCCGAGTGGGTGTGCCTAAGAACTGTTGGGGTCTGGGCAACCTTAATTTATTGGGTCTCGGCCAACCCCACCTGGGCCGGATTTATCACCTTTGTTGTAACACGGTTGTGCGAAAATGTCATAGGAGAAGTGAATTCCTTATTTTTAATTGTTCAGAAAGACTAGCATAGCGAAACAAGTGCGTGCATGGGCGCCAGTGCCAGGCAGCCATCAGAAAGACTTTGCCATAGCATGGTTGTGCGAAACAGTTATACATGAAGCAAATTCCCTAATTTTCCTGACAATAACAACCATTCCCTCTTAAGGACCTCTACAATGATTCACCTTCCCTTGTACTGTAGGGAGCCACTCTACTGTTTCCATCAAAAGAAATTGCGGACACAAAGTTTTTGGTAGTTTGGTAGCTTGGCCCAGCACCAATTAGTCCAACCTTGTGACATCTGAGACATTTAAGCAGTATATCCCAAAAAAACATAATTTGAGAATAACGACGGGCATATATGAGGCTGCCCCTTTTTTTTAAAAAAAAAGCTTCCAAATAACATATTAGGAACATCAAGGCACCAATTTAGGGGGTGAACTCAGATATCCTTACCTTGGACTCTAGCAAGGCCACCTGAGAGCGTAGTTGATCTCCCTCTCGCTCCAAAGATTTCACTTTCCTTGCTTCAAGGCTTAATCGTTCGTTCATTATATTGAGTTCAGTGTCCTTGTGACTAACCAGTTCCTTCTGCTCGTGTATAGTGCTCTCCAGCTCTCTTATCATTTTTTCCATTCCAGATTGATCTGACTCCATAGCATGTTCCTTTCTCCGCCTGTCTCTTTCTTCACTGATCGCAGCAAGCTGACCACAAGGAACAAGCAAGAAAATGCAAAAGTCTGAGTGCATGACACATGAAGGATGGACTTTCAAACCAGAACTCTACACGGGAAGGTTATTTTCGTCGGGAAGTGGACTTTGGTAAGGGTACATAGGGATAAAAACAGAAAATGGACAATTACTAGTAAAAGTAAAACAGGTAGCAACAAGGTTATACCATAAGCTCGAGCCGCTTGACCTCCTTGGCAGCACTTTCATACCTCTCTTTAGCAAGGGTAGCTTCACCTTCTGCACGTTGCTTGCTGAGATCAGCAAATTCCAGCGCAACCTCTAATTCTTTCAACTTTGATGTTACTTCACCAACTTTGTTCAGATTAGTCAACGCTTGCCTGTTGATCATTCAGATGACCACATCAACTTTAGGTGAAGAAAGGATGAGTGACAAAACTAAAACAAATAATCTTTCATGCAAGTTTTATGCAAAACAAACATTCATATTATGACCTATAAGTTGCAACATGTACAATATGCATTTTGCATAATAAGACTGTATGTACTACTCTGGATAGTGTACATGCCATGATGGCAATGAAATATCAAAGAAATATAGGGCATGCGCACTTTTGCAAATCTGCAATCTTTTGGGGTATGTCGGCATAAGAAGACACATCAGGTATGTTGCTGAGCAGCGCTGTACAAGATGCTAATTCAAGCTCCAACTTATGTGCTTTGGCTTCAATTTCCTGCAGCTTTGATAATTCCTGCTCTGCTCTTTCCCTTCGCCCCTGCTCCTCCAACAGTTTTTCTTTCAGCAACTCAGCATTTGTGTGGGAAGATTTCAACCTTCTAGCTTCATGCACTTCCTTTTCCTACATATATATAATCTTAAGGGTTAAAAGTGTTATTTGTTTTAGGAACTTTCATAGTGGCTTGTTAAAAGATCAGGCATTCTGTAAAAGTATCTAAAATTGAGGGTTACATGCATTAATGAAAAAAAAACTAAAGTGCCACCTCACCATGCAAAACTGATACAACATTCTGTAACAAAATGCACTGCATTTTTTTTATCGAACACACAGGAGAGCTGCGTATCAATATATTAAAAAGAATCAAGGGTGAAGAAACCCCAAAACAACCCAAAGGTTTACTAAGAAAAACCTGCACCCCCAACACTCAAACAAATATTACACCTTTCTCTATAAGAAACCTGACCCAGCCTTGACCAGAGAGGAAACTACAATCAGTTGTTCGGTGGTGCTGCTAGGGCAAGAAGGTGAGAAACTCCCTGAGCTCACGCCAAACACCACAAATGCACAAAATGAACTGCATGGTAAAGGGGTTGATAAATGTAGTATGGACTTTCTCACTTTTTCTTATTTCATTACATCTTTGAGAACATACGCTGTTCTAGCTGTCAGTTTCCTTTACACTTTAGATGTTTTCTTTGTCTCGCCAATGAGTTCTTTATGCTTGATGTCAAGACTTTGACATAAAGTGATTTAGCTAGCCACCTGTTATCCCTTGAGTACTGTATTTACACTTTGTGTTGAATAGGAAAATGGGAAATGACGAATAGGAGAAAAAACGTGACAACGCTGTGCTAATATTAGAGTTTCCAGCATAGAGGTAACATAGAGAACCAATAGGATAGTAAACATCCTCCCTTAAGCTAGACATATATCATGGATCAAGTATTGGTGATATAGCCTCCTACATGTTGGAATAACAATGATAAACTGAGAACTTATCTTCCAGCCAGAAATAACTAGATTTCTAGCTGATATATCAAGAAGTATTTCACAAAACAAACTACATGAAACAAACTTTCATCACAAATCTGCATGGCATCGGCCATCTACCATCAAGGAGATTGTTTTTAATAATGCTTACATAATTGCGGAGCTCCTCTTGCAAAAGCTTGATCAACTTCTGGTCATCTGTTGGGGCACGTTGATCATGCAAAGCATTGGAATTCAGTAGCTTGAGTTCCATTTCATTCTTTTCGTGAAGACACTGACCGAGACCATATAAAATATAAATTAGCGTGTGGAACCAACAGATACAAGTGTGGAAACTTTGGTGAGGGTCCCCATTCTCAGAAGGGGCAAGAACATGAAATGCCATGACAATAGAATAGTGTAAATCAGAACAATACTGACCTCATCAAGCTGTTTTTTCAAGTCCACCAACTGCTCGTTTAACAACTTTGCTTCACTCTCATAGTTTTCTGCCCTGAGTTTTGTTTTCTCAAGCTACCAAAAGTATAAAATAGATAAATCAACAAGCAACCACAAATGGATATTTTAAAGAGTTTAACAATATGAACCTCAGCATTAAGTTTGGAAGCAGAAAAGGTTAGGTCTTCTTTCATATATGAAAGTTCCTTCTTAAGGGTTTTGTTCTCCCTTTCTGAACTTTGCGATAATCGCTGCAGATTCCCTTCCAACTCTTTGATCGATTCCTTTGCAGATGATGCTGATGATTCTGCCTTGATCCTAGAATCAATCTCTTTATTGAGTTGTACCTACATTACCATGAAGCATGACACTATTCATGGCCACTGATAAAAATAAAGATATGATTGGACACAAAGTGTACATCAAATGTGCTAATAATTCATAAAACCTAATTCATAGATTTTCCATAGGATTACCACCATGGCATTCCGTGATGGAACACATGTTTCCATTCTCCCCCCCCCCCCC
>CM014274.1:7948293-7967383 GCA_004135705.1 Alloteropsis semialata
CATCTTTGTACTACTGATGTTCCTTCAGTTCTACTTTTTCCAGCAAGTAATGCCAAAACAACATATCCTTTTAAGTCTATAGATTAGTTTTTCTAACCGAAAGAAATTCCATTTAACTTGAACCATTTTAAGGAAAACCCACTGTTTTTAGGACAATAAAGTAGCACTAAGTTAGACATTTCAGCATTTTATTCTCTACTGGATGCCAACACAATCCCCTCATTTAGCACTTGAGGCTGGCCAGTTATCAGAGTTAGGCAATATTGTTGTATTGCTCTTTAAGCTCGTTGTTTGTTCTAATGGCATGAACCTTTAGCGCATAAAATCATGGTAGCTAGTTTGTGATCATGCATGGAAGCACATATAAAGTTTCTAGTAACATATAAGAGGTAGAACGCCTGTAACGATTATGAATTTTCTTTTTCAAGAACTTTTAGGTGATATGCTCTATTCAACTCAAGAGAACTTGTCATAAAAGGCTTTCAATTGAGCAAGCTATCTAACTCTTCTAAGTTACTTTGTACCTGATATGTTCCCGGTGAAATAATGGTAAATAACTAACCATGCTGGGGTGTTGGAGGCTTAGATCTTTGAACCCCAAGGGAAGCCAGATTACAGTTGGCCCTCCTCCCATCAATTACTGGCGCAGGATCAACGCAAGCTCTCATCGCTGAATCTGGGTCCCGGAAGGTAACCTACAATGTGAATTTGTGATGCATGATTAACTGAAAAGGCAAGTACTGCATATTGCTTCAGAAAAGAAAGAAAAAGGACACATGGAAGATGAACCAAAATTTTACTGAGTTTACTGAAATTAAATGCGTATAAAAGTGATGAACTGTGTAGGATCATACAAATCCGTAGCCCTTTGATCTGCCAGTATTCTTGTCAGTGATGACAACTGCCTCCAGGATCTCCCCAAACTGCTCGAAGTACTTTCTCATGGTCTCCTTCTGGGTTTCCCATGCGAGTCCCCCGACGAAAACCTTGGTGTAGGTTGTGTCTCCAAACTGCCCCATCACACTCGGTGGACTCATGATGCTTCCAACTTAGAACCAACAAATCTATCTCCAACAAGAAGCAGCAAGGTCAGCAACTTAGGATCCGAATGGCTAGGACTAGTTCTTGTTAGAGGAAGGGAAGGAGAGGAGAGGAGAGGAGAGGAGGGAGGGAGGAAAGCTAAAGGTTAGAGGAAAAGGGGTAGAGGAGAGAGAGAGGAAGAGGAGGGAGGGTACAGAAACAGCAATATATACTGGTGTATGCTATAATGCACCAGGCGTGTCCTTTTGGTCCAAGCCATGCTCATATAAAAATACCACGCACCGGGAGACACACCCACCCCGCCAATAGTAGGTAAAATGACCCTACTACCCCTAGCAGAGTGAACAGTGGTTACAGGGTGGTGTTGGGCTGTCATTGTCTGGAGAGTGGCAGAAACGGAACGGAGGATGTGGATGATTCCAACGGGATTAGGAAGCCTATGAGGATTTGTCTTTCCAAACTTATCTGAATCTTAACATGCATTATTCTTTAGATGGTTGGGTTTGATTGGTCATTGGATCTTTGCTAATTGATTTTGCATGGATTATTTATAACGTGACGAAAACAGAGTCATTAATATGGTTTTTATTTTTTGTTGCTGCTCTAGTGGAATATGGCAGATCACATAGGTGATCCCATGCCTGAGTTCTCTGGCAATTGGAGGTTTGTGAAGTTGGCTACAGCAACATCACCTCAGTGGTACATCCTTTGTGACTAACCAAAAATTCTTAACTGCATGTATATTTTCTAATTTAATTTCCCCAGAAGGTGGTTGACAAGCATGGGTTGTGGTAATTTATATAAATATTCTATGGCAGTATACCCTGTCAATAGACCATGTGTGTAGGTTGTTAAGAGACCCATCTGTTCCCAAACTGCAGGGGTGCAAAAGTTTGACTATTAGTTGATTAAATTCCGCCCATATTCCCATGTTTCCTACCAGCTGCGTGAATCTAGAAATACCATGGCCCATCAATTGTGGAACTAAAAAACAATAGAGGCTAGAGCAATAGTCTCAGACTCTGATGTTATTGTGAGCACTCGTGATCCTGGCCACTTGGAGTTAGAGCAACAAGCTGTGGTGGAGGCCGTAGACTTTTGCATAGTTACCATCAAGCACACACAAAGGCATTCTCCATGAGTGAAGATATTTGATGATGAGCATTGCCTGGCAAACTGAAGGGAATGCATGATGTGCCATCAGGTCTGTTCTGGAGATGGACGGCTGGAGATGCCTACCCAGTTGGTGTGGTCGGGAGTAAATCACCTGTTCCGTTCCGTGGCTTGACAGCGATGCAGTGCCAAAGCTTTTGCCTCTTTCTAGCTCCTAACTCTGGATCTCTCGTGGTTTTGAAGCCATCTCTGATAACAACAGCCTCGTCATCTCTCAGACAGCAACAATACAATCTTTGACGCCCGTGTGTATGTACCTATCCATGCATTTGCCTTGCTGCCGACTAATAGTTGTCCCTTTCTTTTCCTGAGGAACATACCAAAAGAACTAATGAGAAGGTATATTTTAAAAGAATATTAATTGAATTATATTACTAGCACAGGAAGTATATGGCTACGGGTGATTATCCATGAGGTTCTAAAATTACTATTTTCCATATTGTTATAAATATATATCCAATATAAACTGATGAGTTTACTCCAATGGATGCTTATCTTAATTGGGGGTGAAGAAGTAAATTCACAAGAATTTTAGTTTGCTTGGAGTGATTAGAGGAAATCCTAAATCAAGAAGGATGAAATGTCCTTGTCTAATCTGGAGAGAGTTCTCACATGATAGTATCAATGTGTTTCCTTGCTTTTAGCTGGCAGAGGTGCTTCAACTTTTGACGTTGTTATGAATTTTTCCAGAAATTCTGGGCGTGTTTAAATTCCCAAACTTTGCAAAAAGTTTTCACCTTGAGAACCGTGTCAGTTCATTTCTTCTCTCTGTGCACGCGGCCCAATGCATAAAATTTTTCCCACTTTTCACCAATTCACCGGATTTAAACACCCCCGAATGCTTATTTCACCAAACATGCATCACGGTAGCCTTGTGATTTTCTCCCCATATGTGGTCGTAATCATTTTCATATAGGCGGTGATTCCATCACCAGAGTTATCTTTCCTCTATCCTCCCTTGAAAGCTTGAGCTGTAGTTATTGCTGTAAACATAGTAGTATTTCCCATGAAGAAGAAAACAATTTCCTCTGTATTCACGAAAAAGTTGACTTCTATTTCCTTAAGGTCTGCTGTTCCTCTTCCCCAGTTTGGTTGTTCTTGTTATCATTTGGCTGCCTGCTTGAGGGGAATCTGAACAAGGGAGGAATCAGGTCTGGTCCACTATCGTCTGTGTCCTAGATTTACTCCCCATTCAGTCTGGTTGTGTCTGTTGACTAGTTGACTGACCTGGGACAAGGGTGCCAAAGTAATTTTGCATGTTAGGGGGCAGTCTCTTTACTCCCTCCTGTTCGCTTGGCTTATCAGCCATCAGCCAGCAGTACTTCAGTCTCACAACAAATCAGCACCAGCCACCAGCTACCAGTCAGCCAGCAGTATTTTTCTCTCACAACAAATCAGCACCAGCCACCAGCCAACCGAACAGGCTGTATATACCTAAATCAAAATCAATTTGTTGAATGTACGGTAGCTGTGTAGCCTTGTAGGGCAAGCAGGCTCGTTCCTCTTGGCGCCTCAGTTTAGTCCTTAATTTTGATCCTTAGAAATCTGATTATCTGAACGCTTTTGAAAAATGGTACTCCCACCATTTCAAATTGTAAGTCGTTTTGGCTTATCAAGTTTCACTGCTTTTAGCATGCATATAGTCATTATTGATATCCAGGTGTATGGCAAAAATAACGAACCTTGAAAAGCCAAAACGACCTACCATTTGGGACCGTGGGAGTAGTTCTCATTTTGATGAATTTTAATATCTGGTTTCATGGCATCCAAGAATTGAAACCCTTGTTCTGTGTGATCTACTGTTATCTCACTTGCTCAATCTTTGCGTGATTCAGTATGCTTCGCGCCATCTTACTGCTTTTGAACGTAAGGATATTTTTCTTGGAAGGAAACGACTAAAGTTGGCCAGTACAGTATTCCGTTTCCAAATTCCTACTATCTCGTGTCATGTCACCTTTCACCCGGTGAACAGGAAAAAGAACGGCGGCAATGAGGCCGACCGGCGTGGAAAAGATCGTAAACCCGTGCCTCGCTGCGGAACATTTTGGATTCCACTGTCCGAGTTCATTCTAATCTGGTAGGGATATTGAGTGGCGGCAGTGATGTTTCAAAAAAAAAAAAAGGCTTTGCTTGTCTTTCCTTTGGAAGAAAATTTCTCCTCAAAGGAGAATTATCACAGTTTTTCTATTGGTAGACGTTGAATTATGCTATCAAATATTCATCTCCTTCCTGTCGCGTTCCTACTAGCTTCTGCTTATCGAGAAAATTGCAATGCTTGCACTCCCTTACCTGTAGTATGTTTTCTAACTGTACTTATGCGTAATTAAGCATGTCATTGCTACTCAAGTTTGCACAAATATGGTGAAGCATCCTAGCATACTGGGCTTCTCTTACATCCACTCTATCCAGGTTAAAAACATAACTTGTATACCTTTCTGGCGCTGCTATTGCTCCAAAGTTCTGCATAGGCGAATATCCTATTGTCCCAATATGTGTACATCTATTAGCAGCTAACTTTGTGCGGCCTCCACTTATCCAAACCCCAACCACGGCAAGCAGCCGATTCAGGCCCTGTTTAGTTCACGCACTATGCATAACGTTTTGCATAACGCATGTTCCTCAATGCACTTTTTCTCTCTGTAAATACTATGCATAACGCAAAAAACACTATACATAACGCTGCATCTAAACACCCCTCAGTGGATAAACTGCCGGGCCGGCCCTAGAACCCCGTCAACGTCTGGTCCACGCAATCCTCCAACGTGTCTTGTCCTGAAGTGTTGTTGGCCTATTCTTTACGAGGAGTTTCGGTAGCCGATGGAATCGAATGAACAGTGGAATAAGCCTCCCTCTACGTCATATGGAAGCAAATTCCTCAATATCGTTGCCTTTCTCTCAGACGGTTCTCTTAACAACATAATACGCTCAGCGGACTAAAAGAAAAAAAAAATCAAAACATACGGTAGGAACTAGCAACATCTATGCCTTTCATCCATGCATGAGCGTCTGCGGGTGGGCCAGGCGCCGCTTGGGCGCAATAATTCTGGAAATAATTGGCGCGACGCACACCCAACTGGGGCTGTCCCACGTGACTGGACAGAGTGTCCCCCCGCGAGGAACGAGGCCAGCTGTAAAGCGGGCCCGCCCGCCTGCGCGACCATCGAGGTCCCCCCACTTGTGCCCAAAAAGCCACCGTCCACTGCCTCCCCACTGCCCCGGGGCTCGGCGGCACGTGCGGCCCAGGTACGGCCCGCGTGCCTGCTCCTTGCTGCTGAGTGCTGAGCTAGTGTGCCGAGACCAGTGGGGGATCCTCCCCCGTACCGGGGCAAGAGGAAATTTACCTGCACGCCCTGCCTGTTGCTGTCTTGTGTCTCGGATTCCTCTGGTAACTCTCCCTCCTTTCAGAGCCTTAGAGGAGGAGGAGACAGCCGTGGTATTAAGGGCTCGTTTAGTTCGTGAAACTTTGGAATGCCTTTTTCTCCAGGCAGTCACAGTGTGTACCACCCTATGGCCCTAATGTGTGTGTTACAGGCTTACTCCAGCACATTATTCTACAGTAACAGTCAAGCGGTGAAGTTTCAAGAACGAAAAACAGTCGAGCTATTATAAAGCAAACACTTCACTTTGAATGTGTTGAATGCGTGTACTGACTTGGGCCGCTATTTAGAACACTCGAATCTGGTAAGGATCAGGAAATAAATCTCCATGTTCTGAGTAGGACTTTACTGAACTTGCGCTTGATGGTACACTTGAATTTGTGCAGGAAACGGCTGCACTCTGGAGCAGAGGAGGCGAGCAAGTGCAAGCGACCAACACGCTGATCGGGTGGTGGGTGGGTGCTGCGCAGCAATTCCTGATACGGCGCCAGTGCGGAGCGGGGCCCTCGCCGGTCAAATCATTGCGGGGGTGCGGATCTCGAGGCATGTGGCGTGGGCCAAGCCTCGCAGATTCTGAGGCTGCCGCAGTGCCGCCTGCACGAGAGAGAGGTCTCTCGCCGTCGCCTCCCACCAACGAAGACTGCTGCTTTGTTCCCGTCCCCCTCCGTACGGCGCCCACCGCCCACCGGTTCGGTTCGTTACCTAACGAGATCCGGGTATATCCCTGACGTGGCGCGCATTCCGGCCGCCGCCGTCGGCTATGGTGCGTGAGAGAGGTCCTGTTTGGATGAGTTCACATCTTTGACCACTAATTAGGAGTATTAAATAAAGACAGTTTACAAAACTAGCTCCACAACCCCTGTGCTAATTCACGAGACGAATCTAATGAGAACTTTGACCACATGTTCTAAGGATGGTTACTGTAGCATTACTGTAGTAAATCATGGATTAACTAGACTCATTAGATTCGTCGCGCAAAGTTGCACTCATCTGTGAAAATGTTTTGTAAATAGATTTTATTTAGTACTCCATGCATGCAAAATTCCTTTTAACGCTAATTTTTAGCGTGGTAACCAAACAAGACCCTTGGCCCGATTGGTTTTCCAGTGCTAGAAACTGTTCACAACTTTGACCACTAATTAAAGGTATTAAATAAAGGTATTTTACAAAACTAACTCCAGAACCCCTGCACTAGGAACCTGAAGAATCTAATAAGGCCTTTGACCGCATGATTAGAGGATGATTAGAGGATGGTTACTGTAGCATCACTGTAGCCAATCATCGATTAATTAGGCTCATTAGATTCGTCTCGAAAAGTTACGCTCATCCGTAAAGAGGTTTTACAAATAGACTTCATTTAGTACTCCATGCAAGAAAAATTCCCTTCATGCTAGATGCCAGACTAGAAAAACAAACGACACCCTTTTCTACTGCTGCCAACTCGCTGGCCTGGCCTGACCTTTTCTCCTACACGGAACAGATTGCAACTCTGGCCTTGTTTAGATTGGGTGAATTCGATTAAATTCAATGATTGAAGATGCATTGGGAATTAAAAAAAGTAGAGAGTGGACACGTAGTTCAATGCGTTGTCTTTTGATTGAATTGGTACCTTTTCGCGAATCTAAACAGGACCAGATCCGGCTATACTCCTAGATGACAGGCGCAACGCAAACCATAGCCTGACAGGTAACTAACACTGCGTCTCTAACCGTAAGGACAAACGCATGGATCCATGCGTATGATTCCCTGACCCATCCAGGCATCCAGCCAGCAACCCTGATCTCGATCCGTCAGCTGCAGGTCTGGACCCAAGCAAGCAGGGCGCAGGGCGGGCAGGCCAGCATATGAATCGAACGCGACAGCCCAGAGATCGACCACCACACCCCCCCACCCCAACCACCCTCCCACCGTGGTGGCATCGCGTGACCGCATCATCGCTTGGCCGTCACCAGCAGTGCGCCCGGCTCGGAGCATCTTGCGTCCCAAATGGGCAACCGCGAAAGATCAACAAACAGCCACCTTTTCTCCGGCCCGGCCAAACGAAGCAAAATAAAATCGGCACGTACGTAGTACATGGCTCGGCTCACGTCACAAAATTCTCAAACCTTGCATTGCCAACCACCCGTGCATCGCTGGCATTGGTCCAGGTCACAAAGGCGTGACACTGTGATGCATGGCCGAAGTTACATGTAAATTCTGCTGGTAATTGTCTAATGGAGGTAAGGTAAGGTAAGAGAAGTTGGCATCACACTTCGTTCCGAGCAAGCAACAGCATGTATCCTGGTCCTGGATAGCTATCCTGACGGTTGCTTGGACAGGATTAAAGGGTGTTTGCCATGACTGCATGGCAGGAAATGTTAGGGGGTGTTTAGTTCATGTTATTTTGCAAAATCGGGGTGTATTGGGCCACGTGCACAGAGAGAAAAAGTGCATTGGATGTGTGCATTATACAAAATTTTGGAGAATGGGAGTGAACTAAACACCCCCTTAGTTACTCCTAAAGATGATCAGATAACAGTGGCATGGAGGCATGGACACAAGTCCCAAGCACTGTGGCAAGGGAGGAGTATAAAATAGTCGGTGGCAGCTGGCTCCAACTGTGAGCCTGGGAGGCTTGAGAGACTTGTTTGACCAGCACCAGCTGCCGGGAAGAACTGTAGCACAACTTTGACCAGCTGTCCACCCCGTTTGGTTTTCCAGTGCTAGAACTGTAGCACAACTTTGACCACTAATTAAAGGTATTAAATAAAGGTATTTTACAAAACTAACTCTAGAACCCCTGCACTAGGAACCCTGAAGAATCTAATGAGGCCTTTGACCGCATGATTAGAGCATGATTAGAGGATGGTTACTGTAGCATCACTGTAGCCAATCATCGATTAATTAGGCTCGTTAGATTCGTCTCGAAAAGTTACGCTCATCCGTGAAGAGATTTTGCAAATAGACTTTATTTAGTACTCCATGCAAGAAAGATTCCCTTCTAGCATTGCTAGATGCTAGGAAACCAAACAAGCCATGACAGCCCAGCACAGCATATACTCATCAGCAGCTCTATCGGTCGGGCCAGCCGCTGCAGCAGCAGGAGGAACATGCAGCTGAAAGCGTCAGCAGCACACCACACATTTGCAGTCTCTGCAGCCCGTGCTCTGCACTGATCTGCAGTCTCTGCAGCCCGTGCTCTGCTCCCTTGAGTTACACCACACCAGACTTTCCGCGGCGACATCGATCAGGAGGCGGCCGTCACTCCTGCATGTGGCGAAGAAGCGCCATTGAGGGGGATAAGGATTCTATAGGGGAGGGTATGCACGTACATTCAATCCTGTACGTCCAAATATGTTCCTGGAGATATGTGCCAGAACTGTGCTGTGTCAGAAATAGGATCGGTGGCTCTGTTTTACGTCACATCGTATAAACATACGTAGAGCATTATGCACGGGTACCGATAGAGGACGGTAATAGAAAAATGAGCGCAACATGCGACTTAATCCCGCACTCGGGATTCAAAATTTGAACTGGACTAATTCTGTCCACATGTTTACTTGCCGTTCTGCATATAAAACCAGCATTAGGTCCGATACAGGCGCTGGAAGGTGACACAATACAAGCGAGCGGAGGGTTCGGCCGTGCTCTCGCGGGCAAGATGAACAGGGCAAGGTCGCTGGGGAGGGAACCAAGCACATTCGGACACCTTTTAGTCGCGCAACGGACGGAACCGAGCACATTCTCTACAAGTTTGGTCGTATTTTGCTTTTGGCATGTACTCTGTGATTCAGTTTTGGATGTGTTTTGCGGTTTGGATGGTGAGTGAAGTTCTTGATGTTAGCGTTCATAGGAGCTTTGCCGGACTTGGGGTGGAAGAAGAGGCAGGAGGGCGGGTGGACGGTTGTCGGGGCTGGCGATGGTACTGAAAGTACAGGTTTGGTCGTAGTTTGGTTTTCCCATGTACTGTGTGACTCAATTTTGTTTGTGTTCTGTGTTTGGACTGATTACTGAAGTTGTTGATGTTACCGTTCGAAGGAGCTTTGGGGGATTTGGGGAGGAGGAAGAAGCAGGAGGCCGGTTGGACAGTTGTGGGTGGCGGCGATGGTACAATGGAGATTGCTTCGTTAGAGCGACGCGTACGGCGCAAGTGCTATTCCGGTGCTGTCATGGATACTTTGCAGCCGGAGGAGAGATATGACGGTATGTTATCGGCTACTCTCTCTGGTGTGAGCAGATTTTTTGCAGAACAGAGTCCTGCTTGTCATGTTCATGAGAAACTAGTTGATTTCGAAACTGCAATGTTAGGATCTGAAGCAAATAATGAATATGAAATGGATGGACTTGAAATATTTAAAAGGTAACCGGATTTGTTGACATATAGCACATAATTGTGCTATGTACAATACAGTTTTGTTTGTGTGGAAAGGTTTGATTTAATATTCTTGTATTCAATTACTTTTTGGTGAAAATGCAGAGTTGTCGGTAAAATTGAATTCAACTTAAATGACTGCACTGCATCTCAGACTTCAGTGTGTAGAAGGTATGTCGTTAGTGCAATACAAATGATGTACTTTAGCAAAGTTGCATAAGGTGATTACATGTTTGTTTTCGCTATGCACAATATCATTGCAGAGACAATGTAACATTATTTGGATCCGACATCAGTAAACATTCATTACATTGCAGTAGTTCTAGAAGGTAAAATAATTTATTATTAAAATCCTTATGGAAATGTTAAATAATATTAGTAATGTTACAGTTTAAGGCAATTTTTTAGATCCTTACCATGTGCTCGAGTTTGTGTGCCGCGCCCTGTTCCCTTCATCGATCTGGACAGTTGTAAAACTGAAGCTAGAACTGAAGAACATGACAGGTACTCCTTTGGTACAGATATGCTGTTTACTAGTGTGCATATATTTAGGTAATAATTGTTTTGATTTGATGTATTAGTTTTCATAGAATTGAAGAAATAATCTTACTATGGGTGGAATAATTTAACACATGACATCATGGAACAAACAAATGTATAATTACTTGCTAATTGAATATACTTTTTGGTTTTGTAAAGATTGAAATATGCAACTGCATGTTTGTTGTTATTAAAAATTGTATTATTGTGTTGTCTTGTTGCAGTACATGTGCGAATGTGACCTTGTACAAGGAATTATTTGGTGACAGTAGGTATGTATAATTGAATTTTGTTTTGTTCAGAGTATGTATTATTGAATTTTTGGTAAATAAATAAATTAACATTCATCTTACAGTGTTGAAGTTACCAATGAAGTTTGTGATGAGTCTGATCCTGTTAACACGTTGGTAACTTCTGTAGAAGTTGAAGCGACTAGGTACATGAAAATTACATGTGGGTCTCATTTTTTTATGAACTACAGTAATGATTACTTCCTTTGCAGGAGTGTGCCTTCTGCGAATGAAATGGATTTTGATTTGAATTTGGTAGCAGCTGTTGCTGAGGATTTGTCAGTTGTTGGTACGACATCTATTGTTCCCTCAAACAGTAGCAAAGAAATGGCTGCTGAAGCAACAAGTGTATTTCAAAGTATTCCTGCTTGGAAGACAAGGTATATTCATTGCAGAAGTGTTTTTGTTTCTAGCTGGTTTATGTCAGTTATATTTCTAAAATGTTGATCGTTTCAATAATGAAGGAATCGGAGTACAGTTGGAGGACACCATAGAGAACGTACGTCTGGGGAAACAACTGCATTGCAGAAAGCACTTATGAAGTTTGGTGATAGATCTACTGACTATGTTATTGAGCCAGCTATTGGTACAGAGTTTGATGATCGTCAGGAAGCTTATGATTTCTACAACTTGTATTCCTGGGAAATTGGTTTTGGTATTCGGTGGGGTAAGACGAGATACTCAAACGATAAGAAGAATCGGAAATTACCAGACGGGGAGCGTTACATGCTTGGACAAGAATTTGTCTGCAGCTGTGCAGTAAGTAAAATGCTCTAATCATTTGGGTTTGTTCAATTATGTGCAATATAGTTTATGTGCCTAATACACTTCTGTTGTACCAAATGTTAGGGTAAACCAAAGGGTAATGTGAAGACGAGCACAACTCTGACAGATTGCCCAGCAGGATTACGTTTGGGTCGTACAAGTGACAATGGATGGGTTGTTGTAGCGCATCATGCTGAACACAATCATCCATTGTCAGTTACATATGGTGAGAAGAAGCAGTGGCCTTCTCACCATCATCTTGACAAGCATACAAAAGATCTAGTGCGTAAGCTGAGACAGAATAATATAGGCATTACTAAGTTGTATACTATATTGGGTACTTTCTTTGGTTCTATGCAAAATGTACCTACAACTAAGAGATGCCTTAAAGTATTGTGTCAGTCAATAAACCGTGAGCATGCAATGGATGATATCAAGAAGACTCTGAAGTTGTTTACAGAAATGAGGAAGAAAGACCCTGGATTTATGTACAGTGTAGAGCTTGATGATGATGGCCGGATTAAGACTCTAATATGGACAAATACAAGGAGCAGATTGCAGTATGAAAGTTTTGGAGAAGTAATTACTTTTGACACAACTTACAAAACTAACTTGTATGATATGCCATTTGGTTTATTCATTGGAGTTAACAATCACTTCCAAAGTGTTCTACTTGGAGGTGTGCTTATGACTGATGAGACAATTGATAGTTTCAAATGGGTGTTCAAGCAGTTTGTATCTTTGATGGGTGGTTCAGCTCCAAAATGTATACTGACAGGTTAGAGAATGGTTGCTGATATAATTATTTTTAGTTTGATGTTAGTACAAGTTTTAGTGCACATAATTTTGTTTATTCAGTTTCTATGATGTATTTGTATTTTTATTTACTGTGTACTTCTAATGTACAGATCAGTGCCGTGCAATGGAAGTTGCTATTTCTGAAGAATGGAAAGAGACAATTCACCGTTGGTGCAAGTGGCATGTTCTTCGCCGAGTAGCAGAATGTGTAGGCCCGAAGTGCACGCAAGTTCAGGAATTTCGGGATGAGTTCCATAAAATGCTGAATGAGATGCTGACGATCGAAGAGTTTGAGAAAGGTTGGAGAGAACTATTAGAAGCATATGGTCTGTCAGACAATGCTTTTTTGAAACAGATTTACGAGACAAGAAAAATGTGGGTAAAAAGTTACTTCAAAGGTGTGTTCTGTGCACGAATGACTAGTACGCAGCGAAGTGAAAGTGCAAATAATATGTTGAAGAATATTGTGCCACCAAATGCACCGCTTCATCAATTTGTTGAACAGTATGATAAGTTGCAGTACATAAGAGATGAAGAAGAGAACCATCAGGAACGTCGTTCTAAATTTGTAAGTTAATCATGAACCTGTGTGCTTGTATCCTGCTGATGTACTTGTACATATGTACTAATAAACAGTAACTTCTGTGCTTTACAGAATCAGAAGTTCAAGCCTACAGGAGGACCATTGGTGATGGATGCGTACAAGATATACACTGCAAATGTTTTCACATTATTCTGCAATTTGAAGGATGAATCAGAGTTCTACAAGTGTATTGAGCATGTACCACATTCACTGTATGAGGCAGAGCATTATGACAAGAGTCGACTTCAGCGTTGGAGCAAAGGAATATTCAAAATATTAGTATCGGATGATCCTATCACGTATGAGTGTGAGTGCGGACTGTATGAACACTTTGGTTTACCATGCAGTCATATCTTACGGGTATGTTCTCGTATTCATAGTATCGATATGATTTTGGATTCAGAGTATGAAGTCACTGACTATGTACGTTTCATTGACTGAGTAATCTCTTTTTGGGCTGTCTGCAGGTATTGATCAGCACAGGGGTTGATAAACTCCCAGACACACTAATAATGAAAAGATAGACCAAAAAGGCTAGACTCAATCTTCCACAATATCTAGCTGAGTACAGTCAAGAGAATCCATCTGTTCGTGCATTGACAAGTCGTCACATGTCACTAATGGTGAGAGTGCTCAAATTTGTTGAAATGGGGGACAACAATGTACAAAGTCATAAGATGGCAATGGAAATTATAGATGCAGGGATTGATGCACTGGCAGATGTGAGCACGAAAAAAGATGGGCTTGGTCTTGCTGATAAAGATGGAGTTGAAAATGAAGTGTTAGAGCATGATGGTTTTATTAATCAGTTCCCTGATCGTGTGCCAGTGAGAAGGGCAGAAAGAGGAAGGCCAACTAACAAAAGGGATAAGCCAGCATATGAACAGACATCAAAAAGACCACGTATGTGTAGCATATGTCGTAGCGACAAGCATAACAAGTTGAAGTGTCCGGAGTGGGATCAAGCACTGAATAAACCGCGGCGTGCGCCAACGTGTAGTGGTTGTGGTTTAACTGGACATTCAGTAGATAGATGTGCCCGTAACGTACATGACCTAAATGGTTTAAGTCATGTTTTCCTGTAGTTTCTGGTAAATCCATGTTCTAACTGTGTGCAAATGTTATGTAAATTTAAGCAGAAAGCAATGTATTGAGCGTACTGTTATCTGTGATGTATTTGTTATGTTACTTTACTTATGTTTGATATTTGCCAGGGATATTTCAGTGTCATTTTGTTATATTTGCATTAATATAATTTGCCCTGCCCTAAAAAATTGGATTCATTTGATGGTACTTAAATATTGGTGCAATGGCTTATTATGTTTCTGAGTTGTACTCCTTATGGATGTTGATATTGCCAAGCAAGTTGTCGATAGTACATGAGTAAAATGGATTGTCGATGTCTACAAATATTGCACTCTGTAGGTGGGAAATAAAAATGATTTATTTACAAAACTAGGTCACCAAATGATTTGTACTCTATAGGCAACTATGAACTGTAGTGTCGTAACAAAAGTTTAATGAAGAGAAGGAAAGTGAACGATGAAATTGGGAGGAATTGAATGTCGGATGTAATGAGAAGGAGTCGGATTTGTTGTGATGGACTTAGTTTGGGAAGAGTGTACAATATGAGAACTTTAAGTGGTCAAGTGCCACATGTCGTTTGGAGAGTTAATCAATTTAGGAAAAGTGCAGGGGAGTACGTTAAGATAAGGCCACAAATTTACAAACTCGCTTCACACATGTACTAGGAGCAGTGCCTCCGATTTTGAAAGCCACTAACTTCACCGCTCTTTTTCATTTCAAAGTTTCAAATGACTAAACTGTAGCATCTCGCACCTCCCTCCCTCTATATATACTGGACGCGCAGCTGTTGGACTTTGAATATCCACTGAGGCTGGCATAGGAAGCAGTATCCACTGAAGGTGCAACATGGCGGATGTGGAATCTGCCACGATTAGTTCAGTGGTAACACATCCTGAACAGCGGTATTTCTGAACCTGTAACTAATTCCGTTGTTTATGCAGTAATTGCTTTGATTTGTAGGGATCGGATGTGAGAATTGGAGAAGAACAAGTTGAGTACATTGCAGGAGCAGGTTTGGCTGCAAAAGGTACGAAAAGGAAGCGGAATGCTAGCGAATCTGATTTACTTGAAAGCGATGCATCGGTACGTACAAATTTTATTAAGTTCAGTCCTGCGCTGTGTTTTGTTGCAAGATTACGTGGTTTGGATTTGTTTTTTGGTTTAGGATTCTGTGGAAGGTCGGATCTGGAGTGTCCCGTTTGGTGTGAGGCCGGGAGAACTCTCCCCGGAGAGGAACATGGAAATTGAAGGAGGAAATAAAGAAGAGGGTTGTGGGGAAAATGATCTTGAAGGGACACAGGACGTCGATGCAGCGCAGATTGAAGAAGTTGATGCTGACTGCTTATCTGGTACAGGTCAGCATGAAGGTCGTGCCGAGTCAGAGGAAGAAGAAGATGATGCTATTAGTCGAGCGTGAACTTCCAATCATGCGAGGGGATAATGAAGATTAATGTTATGGTTCATTCTGTGCTTTTGGGGATTATTTTGTGTACTGCATGATGTTGATGCTCCTGTAACTATAAGTTCTATTTTGTATTGTACATATTAGCGTAGATGGTACCTGAAGTTAGGAGCATCCGGAAACTATATGTAAGCAGTTGGATTTTGTTTGTAACCATGATCCGAACCTAGTTAAGTGCTGTGGTTATTGGGAGTAATATTATGTCTGATTGTGAGTTATTTAAATCATTTTGTTGGGTTTCCCGAAAAATGTGTGGCTACGGTTACTTGTTCAGGCACGGTAAGAGCAACTCCAAGAGCTCTTGTATCCGTCTCTCTCGCTCGCCAAAAAAAGAAAACGTGGAGAAAAAAAGTATCCAACAGAGTCGCTATCGGCATCGTCATCTATCCCGTCTCGCTATCTTGGAGGCCTCCCTCGGTATCTTTGCCGAGTGCGTGGCGCTCGCCATCAGCTGCGTGGGCCTTTTCCCGCCTCGATTTTGCCGCTCCCGCCTTCTCTTTGCCACGCGCTCCTCTTCTTTTTCCCCCACCGAATCCCCAGCCTCGATGCAGCCCGGCGCCGCCTGGATTCAGTTCCGGCGTCTCCTCATTCGGTCCGGCGGCGCGTCGTTGCAGCCCTGGCGCAGGCCTTGTTGCAGTCACGCTCCCTCCCTCCAGCCCTCCGCCGTCGCCGCTTGCTTCCTGTCCACCCGCGGCGCCTGCTTCCTGTCCCCGTGGGTGCGACATCCAGCAGCGGCCACGGCGTCGCAGGCTCGCAGCCGCCTAGCGTCGCTGCCGAGCTTGCAGCGGCCTCGCAGCGTGCACGTAGAGGATCGGCGGCGTGGCGTCCAGCTAGCAGCAAGGCCGGCGTTCAGCTAGCAGCATGTGGAGCGTGAGATCGCACGTAGAGGACCGGCAGCCTCCTTCGCACGTAGAGGATCGGCGGCAGCGTGAGATCGCAAGATCCGAAAAAAAACCAGGTGGAACCGGTTTGAATCAGATGGTTTTCCATTTTTACCTAGTCTCTTGGATAACCCTATAGAATTAGGTGGTTTTCTATTTTTACAAAGGGGATGCAATCTCTAAATTTAGCTAACATTATACCTAGTCTCTTGGAGATGCTCTAATAATTACAAGGAGACTGGGCGGCGGTGGTGGAATATTCCCGACGCTGACGCTCCTCTTCTCACGCCTCTCAGCACTTCTCGACTCGCTGAAGCGATTTACTGGGCGACGCATTCCACGTTCTTCTCCGGTCTTGTCCGCGGCGGAGCAAAGGTACTAAACGCAAAACAGAGGTGATTTGTACTTGATTTACGCATTGGATACAGATCTATTGGTTTGGACACTGATTGGTTTATCTGCATTTGGGTGATCTTGCTAGATGGTTCGCCGACGGACTGAAGGAGAAACCCCGACGAGAAGCACACGGTGGAGATTGGATGAGCAATGCAGAGAAGGAGCAGGAGCGGTAATCACAGTTCTGATTGAAACAATACTCTTTGATTGCAATGTATATGTTATGCAACTAATATATTTGTAATTCGGATTCATATGCAAGGGATTGGATTACACTTGGTCTACCAAGAATGCTGCACATCAAAGGAGAAATGCTGCAGGACAATTTCTGCAAAGGTGGTCATGTGGACACTGAAGTTTTTTCAGCAATCGTTCGTGTCCTGCAACTTCAAGACACGGCAGCGTACCAATTGAGTAAATGTGACCATCATCAGTGGAGGCACTACTTGGCACCAGAATTCTCGGTAATAAGTTGATCTTGGACAATCCTTATTTCTTTGTACAAATAATTGTTTCTAATAGTTGCAGTTATGTGTGCAGGAACTTGTCGTGGGTAAGAAATAGTTCGTTGTGTCACCAACAATAACAGATATGTTTCTTGGGAATCATCTAGGTAGCAGGATGGAGCATTGCCGTTTGGTACGTATTTAATACATGTTCTCCTTTGTGTGTGCCAAAAAAAGACAGAAAGGAGACTGATGTACTAAAAACATACAGGTTATGATACCATCGAAAGAATGTGGTTGGTGGAGTTTGTATGTATGGGACTTGGAGAAGAAAAAGATTCATGTGATGGATCCTTATTTGGGTGATGCTCGTTTTCCAGAGCAGCAAGCAATACATGAGTACATAATTGGAGATCTTCACAACGCTCTACGCGTCTGCATAGCTCAACTTTTTCCTGGTTGGGATGAGCATTTGGATGGCTATGATGATCTGTATCGCCGTAGAGCCTATGCCAAAACTGAAAGGTACTATATAGGAAATATTTACTTTTGTTTCTTGTTAAATTCTTAGCAACTGGTTCCAATATATTGCATATTAACTACTGACTATGTATAACTGCAGAATATGTGATACTGCATTCTATGTCATACATTTCATGCGTTGGTTTGATGGGGAAGAACTCCTACGTGAAATAGACAAGGTATTTGAAGATGAGGTTAATATAAGTGTAACGCGGACTTGTTCTGATACAAATCATTTTTTTGCAGGCTGAATGTAAGAGATTGAGGAAAAGCATGCTTCATGAATTGCTGGTGATGAGGGGCAATACAGCTGAGCTGCCAGATGAAGCGCCCCTGCCTAAGCAGAGACTAAATGTGATACAATTATCAGTCCCAGGAGGCTGATACACATTTATTCAACAGATAGTTCAGAACCTTACACTCCCCGATGGGGAGGAAACTTGATACAAGCTAAGACAACCAAAAGGTAAACTACGGCTATGAGCCAAATGATGAACCAGACCGGTTCAACAAAAGGATCAGAGTTATGCGACAGCGAAAGCATCTCGGGCGGGGCCAAACTCCACAGGCAAAGTCGGGTGCGGGCACGACCACCTACTCGGCGTCCTCAACGACAAAGTCCAGGTCTTCTTCTGAAGCAATAAATACAAGGGTGAGTACAAACGTACTCAGCAAGTCCAACCACACCCACGGAGGGGTTAACACATAATTATGCACAGGATAAATCAAGGAATAAGGCTAAGGTTTATTTGCAATAAAGCCAGTTTTACTCATGCAATGGTTTATCAAGGAAAAACTTTAGCAAAGCAAGCTTAAGTAACACAACTAAGTAAGTGGGGGTTGATCCACAAAGGATCCAAATTTTAAATGCTACCGGATTTCCCATCCGCCGTAGCTCTTGGCACAAAGCCGAACACAATTCCAAAACACACACTCCAACCCATCCCAAAACCTTCGGTATTGTGACCAAGCCATAACTCGCCCATGACCGTGGGCACGGCTATTCGAATAGTTTGGAAACTCTGCAGAGGTGTACACTTTCACCACAAGTAGGGTACCGCAACACGATCACCTTAGTGCCAGTGCGGATCCTATCGAAGCCATTACCCACCATAGCCAAAACTGCCTAGCCATCACGAGAAAATAACCAAGGGGTTTATGACACCAAGTCGGCAACCATGTCACTAAGACGGCGCTTGGTTTTCTCGCTGCACACCTGCCACCAGACAACTAACAGCACGGCTAGTGGGATTTAGACTAAGCCCTTGCACCATACAAGAGTCGAGTGGTTGTACGAGATAACTGGGTTAGGCAAGATGAACACATCACCTCGGTTTAAAACCGGACAAAATGGATATCTCCCAACTTGCTTAACCACA
>CM014274.1:7980912-8038309 GCA_004135705.1 Alloteropsis semialata
AATTTGATTGATCGAAGTTCGTCAACCACCGCTGCCCAACTCCTCCAACCACTTCATTGGGAAGATCGCTTCGTCTGGGCCTGATAGGCCGTAAATGGGCCATAGGAACTTTTACCAGACATCACCATGGCCCAATACAGACTACCCAGTACAATACTCCTAGAGCAGCTCAGCGATAGCCCTCAAACGAAAACGCCCAAAAGGCCGAATGAAGGTTCTTTCTGATTTGTAAGGCTATCCCAACCCAAAACACTAACCATGACTTTCATAAACTTCACGTCATCAAGAAACTAGTATTAGACACTACCTCTCCAATACAAACACTACTATTTTATATGCAAATTTAATACCACTCATCTGTTATTGTGTTTTGGATATTGTGTAGAAATCATGTCTTATGTAAGACCCAGTTTTCTTTTTTTCTTTATTTATTTACTTGCCACATCATATTTTAACCTAGGTGTCAGCTCATTTAATTTTATTGCCACACGACATCTTTGGTTGGGAGTGAGGGTTGGAAGTTGGAATTTGATTGATCGCCATTCGTCAACCCTACCCAACTCCTTCAACCACTTCCTTGGAAAAAAAAATTTGCTGCGTCTGGGCCTGATGGGCCATATGAACTTTTACGGACCATCACGACGGCCCAATACAGACTACCCAGTACAATACTATTATTTATTTCTAATTTTGAGTTCACACTGCAATCAGCTGAGTTTATCACATCAATCATTGATTTGTCAAAGTCTCAGAGCGATTCCGGAGCACTGATTGTGAGTGTCGGAGTTGCTCTGTTTCCAAACGTACTCCATCTTGTGTGCCGGTACACTATGATTGTGAACTGCCCTAACTAAATTAGATAAAGCGGGGAGCCGGTACTAACTGCTTGTGCAGGAATGGCAATTATACCCATGGGTATAGGTAGCCACGGGTAACCTACCCAATGGGCAAGGGTATGGGTAAAAAATTTCGCCCATGGGTAAGGGCAAGGGTAAAAAATTTCGCCCATGGGTATAAAGCGGGCAAGAAATCTCGCCCATAGGTAACCCATGGGTACCCGAAAACAAACAACCCAGTAAAAATCTAATTGTGCATTTCATCGATCCATGACTTGCATGATGGCCGAATAAGTCATGTACTTATGTTGTGCTTGTCTCGCTGGATAATATTTGATTTCTCATGCTGCAATAAATTTGACTTGTGTATGGCTGAGAGACATATATATGTTTGTGAATACTAAACCGTGATCTATTACTTTGATTTGTGAGAGTGTGAGACCGGGAACAAGTGTGGCTGTTTACTTGTTTGTATGACTACGAGCCTGTGATTGCCACTGGCTATCTAAACTTTGAAGCGGGAAGTGTGTCCATTTCTATTGTTATGGACATTTTGATGTATAAATTTGTACTTGGTACATTGCCCAATGGGTATCCAATACCAACGGGTACCCTAAGGGCATGGGCATGGGTACAAAATTTTACCCACGGGTATATTGACGGGCAGGTAAAACTGTGATTGTCGGATATGAAGTCAGGCGGGTAAACGTCTTATCCGACCTTGCTCTACCCATTGCCATCCCTACTTGTGCTGCAATACCAAATGCTCTGAAAAGAGGCTACATTGCACAAGGACGACACAGTCACTGTCCTAGGCAGCTTCTGCCAGCGATTAATGGAAACACGCTTAACGGCGTTCGGCGACAGACACGCCGACCATGGCCGGCTCCATCCATAATTACATATCAATGTTCCAGTGCATTCCTGATACTATTGTCGGGTTCACGGGTTGAATTCTGAAAATCCAACCGATCGACAGGGCAATCTCCGGCTACTGCTTGGAATTGTTGTGTATCGCCGTTTCTGAGGAGCATTGCAAATGTACAGTAAAACATTCTGATCATGAGCGCGAGCAGTTCCATGGACATGACTGTCCCATTGTGTTTTGTAGTTGGCAAGAGCGCACGCGGCCAGGCATTCAAAAAAACTTTGATAACCATCATCATACATAAAAACTGTATTTAGCTTACTCGTATGAGAATGGTATGAATAGAGTCATCATAAAAAATTAACTTATTATATCTTATGATAACTTTCTTATAAATTTTAATGTACCCTACAAAGAGTAATGGTCAAACGCGTGCATTTACACGTTGGAGATTGTTCTGAAGAACAAATAATCATGCCCGGAAGTACTACCAGAGTGAAGAACAGACAGGACTATCATAGGGGGTGTTTAGTTCCCCACCCATTTTGCAAAATGGAGGCATTTTGCAAAATGGGTGCGCATCGGACCGCGTGCACAGAGAGGAAAAAAGTGCATTGGGAAGCGTGCATTTTGCAAAATGAGGCATTTTGCAAAATGGAGGAGGAACTAAACAGGGCCTACTGATTACCAAATCTGTTTGTGGAATTTATACGCGTAAGAGAAAAGTCATTTACTTGATCAAAGATCATGTTTTGCTTGTCATGCATGCACTGTAATTTCTCTGCATTTTGCAAAGCTATAAATCCGTGTGTTGAAGACTAGAAGAATGATACAATCTTGTACTAGTTACTAAACTGATTTTTTGCAGATTGTAGATGTGATACTAGCTCATACAACATAAAAGAATGCATTTTTTTAGAACTATTACACTGAAGCGAGCCATGCACATCATGGACGCGATTACGATTACAATTAGTCAATTACAGTTACAGATGCGCCTGAGGGATTCATCGTGCAAGGCATCTGAAGCCTTTGCACACCCCCATCCACACGGCGAACAACACCAGGCAGAGCACCACGTCCACGCCGATCACGACCACCGCGTGGCGCCACCACGAGCGCCACCCCGGCCGCGCGCTATGTACGGCGCGACGTTGCGCTCCGCCCCGCAGGTGCTCATCGTCCTTCTCGCCGCCGGCGTCCGCGGCGCACGCTGGCGCCAGCGGCGTGGGCGGCACCCGCGCCCCCGGCGAGGCTCCGGGAAGCGCTGCCGCGGCCCCCGCGCCGGAGCTCGCCCCCGCCACGGCCCGCAGCAGCTGCGCGAACTGCCGCGCGACAGGGGCCACCGCTTCGTCACGCAGGCGCTTCCTGGGCGCGGCGTCGCACGCGTCGCGGACGCGCTCCAGGAACTGGATCACCTCAGCGGCGCCCGGCGTCGGGTCCGCGGCGGCGAAGTACGTGCGTCCGTCGTCGACCGAGAGGAACGCGAACGTCCGCGCCCCGGCGACGGTGTGATGGTGCCACCGGTGGTGCTCGGGCGCGTGGTCGAGGCAGAGCGCGGCCAGGGCGAGGGCTGACTCGGCATCCTCGCCGACGGCGTTGGTGTGGAAGTAGGAGATGTTGCTCTTGTTGCCCCTGGACGTTGCAGCCACGCAGAAGAACACTTCGTCCACGCCGTCTTCCCGGCCGAGGACATTGCCACCGCCGGCCTCCACCTCCATTGGCTCAGGACGGGCGAGAGTTCGTGGGCTCTGATCGGCACGAGCCGTGCACGCTCAGTTGAGACACATGAACAAGTGTTCTTGCGCGCGCGTAAAGCTCACAATGTTAAAGGACAGCTTCAAGTCGATCCGAGGTGCAAAGGCTGCGGCTGCAAGGATGCAAAAGGAGGAAGAAACTGGGCAGAAGAAAGCTGCGGCAGCCTGCAGTTGCAGTACTTCTGCAGAAATGATTTCAGCTGAACCGGAAACAGTAAAGGGCAGAGATGATATCGATATGTGCTTTGGAGGAATATACAACAAGGGAAGGAAAGAAGACCTAGGTGCTAGGTCAGTGGAGGAGCTGGGGTGCATCACAAGTAAACTTACTTGAGGAGAGGAATACCATCCTGATGCATGGTTTGAAGCGTGGTTCTGACCTTGAAGAAGCCTCAAGGGACCCCAAACGATGGTACTGTGTAGTTTCTGCTGTACAATTCTGGTTTTGGTATAAGATAATTTTGGGTCAAGAGAGTTAAAAACAAGTGCCTTAGTGGCATGCCATCAATTGCCAACTCCCATCTCCCTTTTTCCTTACGAGGATGGATGCATGTTCTACGTAGTAGGCTATTTGGATCCCGACAGAGTAATGGAATGGCATGGTTTAGTGAAGCAACGATGAGGTGACAAGTTGCTTGCAATCACTTAGGACAGGCTTAGTTGGTGCCTTGGTGGTAGCTCAGACAATGACCTTTGTCACTGACAAGTATATTACACATAAGATGGTAGGTGAAACAGCACTAGCAAAAGAAAGCTATCAGACTTGTCAAACACCAAAACATATATTCAGGCATCGGGCAATCTCGTCTTCCCTCTCACCTAACAAGAAAACTAAAGGCCAAAAGCCAACTAAGATCTTCCAAGCAGTGACAGATGATACAAATAATAATTGCATAACTAGTGCGAAAAATTAAGTACTAGACTACAACCGAGCTCTCTGTCATTTAATTCGCTTTCAATCTGCAATGTCAACACAAAAACTTATTCATGACAAGTCTGCATTCAGGAATTTTCAGTTGTTCCAGCAGTCCAGCCCAAACGAGTTAGATCCATTTATGTGGCTGTCATACAAAATAGTGCACTTCACCATTTTTTATAATATCTGGTGGCTTCAGAGTTGAGAAAACAGAGTACACAACATGACATGATTTTGCCTTTAAGAATAACATGGCATTCGTCTTCTAGACCTGAAACCATATCTACATGCATGAGCATGACTATGAACTACAATCTAGACATTCCTGAAATATTGATGCATCCAAAAGCCATGTGGAACCTGGCTATTCTCTCAACATACATTCTTTGGTGCTAGTAGGATGGGTATACGATTGGCTGATTCGCAACTCCATGGGCGAAGGCATTCATAACGGGACCTCTATTGGCAATGTTCAAAACAGAACCAAATGCCTGCCTACTGTAATCATACGTACTGTTGCTTACCTGGCCATGGCTGTGTACCGGCCCACCTGCTGGTCATAAGAGCAAACAAATGATGATCAAGTTTAGATTAACGGTAGCGCATATGTCTGGCACATGTACTAACAGGCTGGGGAAAGGATCTCACCTTGAGGGTGAACACCATATGGATAAGGAGCGGGAGAGAAACCATAACCTGCAACCCTGCTGTTTACCACTGGATATGCTGGGGGATGAGAGACAGGCATATCACTACAACACGCGAATTGAGTCTGTTTCGGTAACGGTATAGGGTTGAGCTTAGGCATTACTGAGTTATTGCCATTCGAAGATGGTACAGGGTTGAGCTTAGGCATCACTGGGTTATTGCCATTTGGAGAAGGTTTGTCATGACCAGCAATCTGTGAAAAGTATAAAGAAAAAAAAGATATGAGCCTGCTTATATCTGAGCAAATAAAAATAGCTATAAAACAAAGAATCAAACCCCTAAGCGCATTTTGAAGAAAAGAAAAAGGAAGTATACTGGGGACTTGGTGAAAATTTTAATGTTTCAGCAGATAGTTTGACAGACAAGAGCAGCTCTATTATTGTCCTACAGCTAGGTACAAAGCAGTGATCCTGTGAGTACTTTACCACAATGGATTAATAAATTATATGCGAGTAATGTGTCTGGATAGAATATTATAAGATGAAAACCTACCACGAATTTAAGTGTTTTACCATTGATCCGAACAAGTCCTGAAAATAGTCTAACAGCATACTGGGCAATTTCCTCAGTTTCATACTCGGCAAAAGCATAGCCTTTGAAACGATTATTCTCCTTGTCACAGGGTATATGCAGGTCTATTACAGAACCTGCCTGAATAAGAATCTCATACAGGATTCTTTCAGATACCTTTTCATCCAAGTTACCTACCGAAAGGAAACAGTTGTATTATAAACAGAAAAAGCATATCCGTTCAAAAAAAAACAGAAAAAACAGCAGAACACAGCTGCCTGGATGGTCCAACCCAACCTAGCTATAAATTGCTAATGAGTAACACGCATAATTTAAATGTCAATTGTCCAAATACGACCATGGTTACACCACACTAAAAGTTAGTGAGTTTAAAAAGCTCTGCGGATGCTGACAGTTGGATCATCTAGTGATTTGTCATCAGTGATCAATCAAAATGACTAAAAGCCTAAAACAGACCGCACTGTTGTGTAGCATGAGCAGAAGCACAGTCAATTCATGTTTAGGGGATGAAAAAATTTAGAGCAAGACCTCAACTGACACCACATTGAACAAAGAACCATGTAGTCTATAAACATGGTGACTCCAGACACAGCACAAAATACGAATTAATAAGCATTAGGCCTGACGACTCCAGACAGCACAAAATATCCACCAGATCAACAATCTGCTACTAACAACAAACCAATGACTCCACAGCATAAGACATAATCAGCAGAACGCCAGACAAGATTAAATCACAAATAACCTATAACCCAAACGATAAGCATTAACTACACAAATACTCATCTAATATCTGAATCCTCGGTCTACTGCTAACTGCTATAAACAAATAACAAGCAGACACGCTCGAAACACAGAATCATTCGGTGCAATCTAATACAGCACAGTTAGGCAATATAAACAAAAAAAAAATCAAACACGCTCGAAACACAGAATCATTCTAGCAATCCAATCCAGCATAGTTGTGCAATTTCTCACACGCAAACGCACAGCTCCTAACCTACCGCTATGTTGGGAAGGGGATCACGAAGAGAGTTCTCACCTATGTAGACACTGCAGCCCGGGTTCCTCGCCATGCCGACAGAATATGCGTGCCGGGGTCGGCTACGAGCAGCGGCCGCGCCGCAATCAACAGGACGCCGCCAACGGAAATGGGGATCTGCGATGTCGTGCGAGGGCACGAGCGAATCAGGTGGCGGCGGCGGGAGCGGAACAGGCGTGACCGCGTGAGTTCGCCGGCTCAGGCGCGAGGGCACGAGCGAATCAGGTGGCGGCGGCGAGAGCGGAACAGGCGTGGCCGCTTGAGTTCGACGGCTCAGGCGTCGGGCGGCTACATTGGCCATCAAATTCGGGAAACGGTTCGGCCTCGGATCCGACCCGGAACGGAGGGGTGGGGCCGGATCGGCGCGAGCGGGCCCAACGCGTCAGCCACAGGTGTTAAACAAACCCTAGTACACCCGACGGGTCAACAGGTGACTCTGTGGGGACACAACAGCGGGCCCAGGGGCCCGCGTCGGCTCGGGTGGTAGATGACGTGGCGGTGCACGCGTGGGCGCACGGGATTGGTTCCTGCGCGTGGCGTGCACTCCGTGTACCAACCGCAGCACAACGGTGACGTGTATGTGTTACCCGAACCGCTGCTATTTCAGGCTAGTACGCGAATGTGCGGTCTACGCTAAGAATGTGCAGCACAGTTTTAGTAAATTTTAAATCAGAGTATAATTGCCAAGATTTACTGAATCATTTGGAAGGAACTACACTATTCAGAATTTATATATGCTTTTCATATTCATGTCATTTTGTATCATTCATATATGCCCTGAAAATCTACGATTATGTCAATATGCAGGGCCCCACAGTTAATTGAGTGTTTGAATTTGAAAACAAAACAAGAAGGCTCCATGTTGGGGAGAATAAACAACACGAGCAATCCAAGCAATCGAGGAGATCCACCTCAGCACAGGCTGGACGGACAGGTTGCACGACTCACAGAGTCACAGTGCGAACGGGAAGACGAAGCAGAGGAGAAGCCGACAAGATCTCGCGCTGAGCAAGCACAAGAGCCATAAACGCCTTCCTCTTCCTCTCTCCCCATGATGGAGCTCCTCCGGCCGTTTCAAAACCCCCCTCCCCCCGCCCGGCGCCACGCCCACGCGGCCCCGTCCCCGCAGCCCCGGACCCCACCCCGCGCCTCCTCCTCGCGCCGGACGCCGCGGTTCTGATTTTCGACCGTTCCTACTCGGGGCCGGGCGGATTCCTTCGCCCCTCACGCGCGGGCGGGCGCGGTTTCCTCGCGCGGATGTGAGGGAAGGCCTGGAGTGGGGAGAGAAGGAATGCAGAGGTCGCGGAGAGCCCAACTGCGGAGAACGGCGGCGGCGCAGGAGCAGGGCGCGGGGGTAGAGGCCGCTGCTGCCGGGAGGAAGAGGCGGCTGTATGGCTTCTCCGCCTCGCTCGTCGTCGTCTCGTGGGTCGCCGTGCTCCTCCTCCACCCCCTCGTCGGACACGGCGACGGTCAACGAGGTATAGCCAACTGCCCTCTTTTCTTCCTCTCTCTCCCTCTTCCGTTTCTCAAACCTTCTTGAAGAGTTTGCCGCGTGGCTGCTTGCGTGTTGGTGATCATCAGACGCAAACCAAATGCCCCAGTTCGTCGGTGGAGTCGATCGAACTGCACAGCCGGATCGAATTCCATCACAACTTGGTAGATCCGTGTGCCTTGTTACATTCTTTCTGAATACAAGTCGATGGTTGTTAGACTAGCTGGTGAAATCTCCACGTCCTTTGTGTTATCAAGTTGCTAGTTTTTGTTGTATTTTAAAACAATGGGATTAATCTGTTTTATCTGTTTTCTGCAGATGGAGGAGGCTCTGCTGTTGCTCTTACTGTTGTCGAGTCTACCTTGAATGAAGTTTCTGTCAATCCTGTTGTACAGGGGGAGCATGGGAAGAATTTGGCAATAGCTGATGATACTTGTGTTAAGGCTGACGAAAATGAGGTGCTTTCAGAGGAGACACTGATACAAGCAGATCAGTTGTGCTCCAATGATGAGGTGCAGAGTGAGAACATTGAAGCTCTAACCAAAGATAGTCAGGTTGAGCTTTCAGGAGATCAGGGTGAGACTGCCCCTCGGACAGATGTTGATTCTGGAGTTCAACCAGGGGGGAAGGTGGAGAGTGAAGATTTGCCGAGGCCAGCGAGATCATCACGGGTTGTCCCTCCTGGTCTCGATGAATTCAAGACGAGAGCGATTGCTGAAAGGGGGCCTGGTGTTTCTAGTCAACCTGGAAATGTGATCCACCGGAGGGAACCTAGTGGGAAGCTGTATAATTATGCCGCGGCATCTAAAGGGGCTAAGGTCCTAGATTTCAATAAGGAGGTTAAGGGTGCCTCCAACATCTTAGACAAAGACAAAGACAAGTATCTCCGCAATCCTTGCTCAGCAGATGGGAAATTTGTCATTATTGAGCTTTCTGAAGAAACCTTAGTAGATAAAATTGCAATCGCAAATTTTGAGCACTATTCTTCTAATCCGAAAGAATTTGAATTGCTGAGCAGCCTGACATATCCCACAGAAAAGTGGGAAATGCTTGGAAGATTCATGGCCGCAAATGCCAAGCATGCTCAGAATTTCACTTTTCCTGAGCCAAAGTGGGCTAGATATTTGAAGCTGAACTTGCTTAGCCATTATGGTTCTGAATTCTACTGTACTCTTAGTATGCTTGAAGTGTATGGAATGGATGCTGTAGAAAAGATGTTGGAGAACTTGATTCCAGTTGAGAACAAGAAAACTGAACCTGAGGACAAAACCAAGGAGCCAGTTGAGCAAATACCTTTGAAGGAGACTACTGGTGGAGAAGAATCCTCACAGGAACCCCTTGATGAAGATGAATTTGAACTAGAGGACGATAAACCAAATGGTGATTCTCCAAAGAATGGTGCTAATGATCAAGTTTTGGAGACAAGGACACTTCAGGCTGGCAGGATTCCTGGAGATACAGTTCTTAAGGTGCTAATGCAGAAAGTTCAATCTCTTGATGTGAGCTTCTCTGTCTTGGAGAGGTACCTAGAGGAGTTGAACAGCAGATATGGGCAAATATTTAAGGATTTTGATGCTGATATTGATAGCAAAGATGTTCTGCTAGAGAAGATTAAACAGGAGCTGAAGAATCTTGAGAGAAGCAAAGATAGCATTGTATGTTTTTTTTAAAAAACTTAAAATTTCCTCAAGCTACATCTACCTGGCAACTCTGTATGACTGTACCTAATGGTGTTACTTGGTTTCAGGCAAATGAGGTTGAAGGGATCCTCTCATGGAAAATAGTTGCTTCCTCACAACTAAACCAGCTGGTCCTGGATAATGCTCTACTCAGGTGTGCATTGTTATTGTCTTCCTTTTGCTTTCCCTCTATAGCCATAGTTGACCTCATGATGTACCAACTTGAGTTGCTTCAGCGTGTCTTCATTTGGTGCATTGCTGACTTTGCTAATCATGCTCTCATGTCTTTGCAGATCGGAATTTGAAATATTTCGGAAAAAGCAGACTGACATGGAGAACAGGAGTTTTGCTGTTATATTCCTCAGTTTTGTTTTCGCTTGCTTAGCTCTTGCTAAGCTGTCTATAGGTCTGATGTTCAAATTTTGTAGATTCTATGACTTTGAAAAGTTCCATAATGTAAGATCCGGATGGGTTGTGTTGCTGCTGAGCAGTTGCATCATATCCTCCATTTTGATAATACAGTAATACAAGCATTCAATTCCACAACGTCGCACCTGTGCATCAAAAATACATGAGACTTCTGATTCAAAATGAAGGGCGGGCCTGGTGCAGTTGGTAGAGTACTACCACCTGTAACCGGAAGGTCCCGGGTTCGAGCCACGGCCTCCCCGTATTGCACATTGCGGGGGTAAGGCTTGTCGCTAATAACCCTTCCCCAGACCCCGCACAGTGTGGGAGCTCTCAGCACTGGATACGCCCTTTTTTTTACTTCTGATTCAAAATCAACTATACTACCTCTTTCAGTGATCTCAGTTTGGGGGGTCATTTTAAAGCAGCAGCAGACTACTGGGACTAGATTATTTATCCTTGTTCAACTCCAGTTCCAGGGGAATGTAGAAGCAAAATCTACCTGGAAAGCATGTGCAGGAGGCTGGAGCAGTGTACTTCTTTATTTATGTGAGGAACCGAGGCAAGGTCCCCATATGGGCTTTTCACGTTACCATATATGATTGGCATGGAGGGATGGGGTAATATACTAGTATCCTCCTTCCATAAGCATTGTGCAGTGCATGTTCTTGATCCTGGCTCCATGTCTTGTGCACATGGCCTCAACACTGGATTGCTTACAAGTCAGTGGTCCGTTGGTTTCCAGCAGGAAAGGCACCATAGATTAGCTAGCGGTGAAGAAGTGCCTACAATATTCAAGTATTCAACTATGTCAACTGAAATCTGTCCCTGCACAAACATGATGCTCTTCAAGTCTGTTGAATATAGTTGAGACTATGGTGGTTTTCAGCTGGTTGCTGTGGTTTTGTTCTTTGCTGCCAGTTTTCCTGACGGCGACTTGTGTAAACAGATTCGGAATAGGCAGTCGTGCGTGCAGAAGACGTGAGCCAAATTAGAATATTATCTGCGATCAGGGGTCAGCTGCTTAGGTGTCTAGAATCCAGCTGCTTGGCTTTGGCCGAACATGTTTATTGTTGCATGAAGTTGGTTTCATCGCCTGATTCCATTGTGACCACAGGACTGGAAATTCTATTGTGCCAAGTGTCGACCTCAGATCAGTAGTTCCAACCTATCTTCCAACTAGATGTACTAGCTTTTGTTCTATGCCTTGCTTGTATTAGCAGTAAAGAATGCTTGGGTTTGGAAAAGAAATCTACTCTGCTAACTATGGTATCATCGGAAGTTCGATTGTCTGGAGCTATTTTATCTTTCTCCTCTCCTTGTACGTTTCTGTGATTCATTCAAACCCGTACGGGACTTGTTTCTTGCTTTCTTGGTTCTGGATTGACCGGTAGGCTGGAGATGCGCCTGTGTTGCGGAGATTCTGGAGCATGGAGGCTCTCTTCGTTGACTGCAAGTCTGCAACTGCCATGTGGCTTTTCCCAGGTATAACTGCAAATTCGCGCCAGCCTTTCGGCCCACCAGCTTCGCTCGAACTGGGGCCCACTTGTCAGCCCTGTGGTTGATTTCGCCATAGTTTTCGCTGAAGTTTGCTGTGTGCTACCTCTCGAACTGGGGCCTACTTGTCACATCACTTCTTGTGCTCTCTGTGGCCCAGCTTGGCTTTGCCGTGTCAAATGCCCAGAGAGGAAGGCCATATATTGTTCTAAAATCTAAATGCATCAACAACTAATATCAATTTAAAACCGGAGAGATTACAGAGTACGTAGTAGGAATATAATTCTTGATTATTGGTGTACCGTGGACACGTAGCTTTCCCTTGCTATCGGTGTGTTGGCGTGTACGTCTCCTTCAGCTGGCACGTCACCCGCGCTCCTCAATCATCGCTGCCCTCTGTAGCAGGCTGTGCGAGAAACGCTTCTAGCTATGGTGCGGTGCCAAAGCCTAGCTGATGAATTATCAAAAAAAAAAGCCTAGCTGATGCGGCAACGCACGCGAAGGTGGCCGGTCGGAGAATTTGCACACTCCAAGAAAACTTCGAGTGGAATCCACCAAATTCAGGCGAGGCACCGGCCACCAGCAGTCAGCACTCAGCAGAGGACGGGGAACTTTGAGTGGAATCCACACAAGTCCCGGCGCGAGCGGCGCGCCCAACTTCCTTGCCCCAGCAACCGGGCAACCGCGCCGAAAACCCAGCCTCGCTCGCCGATCTCGCGGCCAGAAATGTTCGGGGACCGCGGTGGGGCGCTTCGCCCGGGACATGCGCCAGATTCCTCTCCTGGGCGCCGGAGCTGCAGGACACGGAGAACGAGCGAGCGAGCGGCGATGGGCGCCCGAGATTGCCGCGACGAAAGCGGAGGCGGGCATGGCGTCCAAGCAACAGAGGACTCAGCCTCGAAGCTTTGAGCACAGGACAGTCTCGACTCTCGCTAAGCGTGCCGGAACGCTGATGCTTGTCGTATCCTTGCGCCCAAACAGAAGGATCATGGCGATACCTGACGAGATAAGTGTCCATGTACAGATGGCAACTGGGTCTCAAGCCCAACTCTTTGCGTGGACGCGTCGCCGTGCAGGCGTGCGCGGGGCCGGCCGGCTCGGCCGGGCACGCACCATGATGGCCTGCAGTGCACTGGCCTCCACCTAGCCGGCTATTGCTTGGAGGCAAGGCCAAGAGGAGTTCTTTTTGCATCATTGCCATTGCCCGGCACTTTGTGGGGATCCACTCGAACCCCACGGGGCTACGGGTACCCTACCACCACACGGTTTCTTAAATTGTTCACATCACGCAAAAGTCTTTCGGTTATTTTGTTGAGATCAGATAGCCTTGACTTGTTTATTTTTGTAAAGGATATGTTTTGCTTCTTCTCTTCGGAAAGGCATAGAAAACTACTCCCTCCGGTGGAGAAACCAAAGCACAGCCCAGAGATTAAAAAGAGCTGATAAAAACATTCAACTTTGACCAAATTTATAATTTATATAAAAAATTTAACATCTATCATATCAAATTTGTTTCGTTAAGTCCATCATAGTAGAATATATTTTGATAGTACATATATTTATATTTTAAATATTGTTATATATATTTTATAAATTTGGTTAAAGTTGTATACCTTTGATTTAAACAAAACTAATACGAAATGTACTAAAACGGAGGGAATAGATCTGTATGCTTGTCACGGAATCGATAAAAGCGTGAGGTGTGTTTGACTCTGTCCAGAGATAGTAATGACATCATTTTGCCTTGACATTCTCTTCTCTTTTCCAGATGCAATAGTCTGGTTCTGATCTTAAATTACCACATTCTCTCATCCCAACAGTGTGCGGCGCCGCGCCACGCCGCCACCAGATTACATCTTTTTCCCGCGCAAACCACGCTGAAAAGCATTGCCCCCGGACCCAGCAAACCCGTGTTCTTCCCAAAACGGCACCAAAGTTCAATGCTGTCAGTTTCAGCACAAAAGGTGCAATAGCATCGAGTGCGTGTGCTTCAGGAATCCAAGCATCCAGTGGCCAACCGCCAGTCTCGGTCACACGTTCACTGCACTTAGGCCATATTCAACTCATGGTGTCTATAGATAGTGTCTATGTTGCCAACTAAGCAAGACACTATGTTTAAAAACTACATCTCTCAATGCATAGTTTCTTCATGTAGGTCCATAATTAATACTCAATCCACCATTCTCTCTCATCTCTACCAATCATATTTGTTGTTCAATTATCATGAGGACACTACCATCTCCCAATGCATGACTTGATGGTGTCTAGTGCATAGGTTCCCGCAAGAAAACTGGGTCTTGCATGAGACCCGATTTCTTCCTCTCTCCACTCTCTCTCTTATTTAATATAGTGCCATGTAAGCTAATAGTTCTAGATGGCAATGTAATTAATGTTATGGAAACCATCCTAGTTGGAGGGTTGGGGATGGCCTTAGGCGTTGTACAGTTGCCTCAACTTTTCAAACTTGGAGCATTGGAAAGCGTGTGCCAAAGTTTGTAAAGTAAGTTGAAGGAGGTGTTTAGTTGAAAGTTGCATTGGGAAGCGTAAAAGTAGAGAGGGGGCACGTTTTCCAATGCGTTACTTTTGTAACTTTTCAAACTAGTTGAAGGAAGTGTTTAGTTGAAAAGTTGTAACTTTTCAAACTAGGGCCCTGTTTAGTTTGGTGGAATTGCCACCAATTCAATCAAAAGCAACACATTGAACTACGTGCCCCCTCTCTACTTTTTCAATTCCCAATGCACTTCCAATCATTGAATTCAATCGAATTCAACCAATCTAAACAAGGCTTGTTTAGTTTGGGTGAATTCGATTGAATTCAATGATTGAAGATGCATTGGAAATTGAAAAAGTAGAGAGAGAACACGTAGTTCAATGCGTTGCCTTTTGATTGAATTGATGACTTTTCGCAAATCTAAACAGGGCCAAGGCCTAGGCCTTATTTCAGGTATTCAGGCTCCTGTAACAAATCGGATGGTATGTGTCGCCTCCTTGAGTAGTTCGATGTCATGCTCATGCAGTTCTTGTGCACCGATCCAAATCTCTGCGTGACGTCGCCATCCAAATCTCTTGCTTTACCGGGGGGAGAAACCAAAGCAGAGCCCAGGGATTTATAAATAACGTAGCAGCCCCTTGTCGAGTATAGTTAGCACTTAGCAGTAAGGCGCAGGCTCAAGAAGAGCTCTTTTCGTGTCAGAGTCTGAGTCTCTGGAAGGCAAGAGATGGACGTCGAGCTGGGCGTGGACGTGCTCACGGAGATCCTCGCGAGGCTGCCCTGCAGGTCGCTGGCGAGGTTCCAGTGCGTCTCCACGACGTGGCGGCGCATCATCTCCAGCGACTACCTCCGCCGGAGGCTGCCGCTCATCACGTCGGGGGTGCTCTACCACGACGCCCCCCGCGACGGCGCCGATGGCCCGAGGCGGGCGTACACGTACGCGTGCGCGCCCGGCGGCGGCGGCGGCGTCGCGGAAGCAGGCGACATGGGCTTCTTCCCGCGCCACGACGCGTCGACCATCATCGACGGGTGCAACGGCCTGCTGCTCTACTACGCATCGCGCCCGACGGAGTTCCACGTCGTGAACCCGACCACGCGGCGGTGGGCCGCGCTGCCGGCGCCGCGGTCCAGGACGCTGCTCTCCGTGCTGGCGTTCGACCCCTGCGCCTCCCCGCACTACAAGGTGGTCTGCTTCACGGGCTGGCTGCCCCGTGGCGCGACCATGGAGGTGTTCGACTCCGAGCGCGGCGCGTGGCAGGACCACGAGGTCGACTTCGGGATCGACACCGACGCCATGTCCGCCACCATGCACTACCACGGCGGCGCGCTCCACGTGCTGGCCTACTCGGGCCACGTCGTCCGCGTCGACCTGGACACCATGGCGTGCGCGGTCACCGCGCTCCCAGCGCCCGTCAGCTGCCGGGCGCGCGCCGGGCACTGCCGCGGCCGGATGCGGTTCGCGTCCAGCGACGGCATGCGCCTCAGGATATGGGAGCTCAAGGACGCGGGCGCGGGCGATTGGGAATTGAAGTACGAGATCGGGGTCAGTGACGTCGTCCCCGGCGTCTCGAACCAGGCCATCACCTTCCTGTTCATGGCGTTCCACCCGGAGAGGGAGGTGGTGTACCTGTGGTCGCCGTGGAAGCTGCTGGCGTTCGACATGGTCGAGAGGCGCGTCGAGGAGGATTGGACGTTCGGTTCGGAGAAAGAAGGCGCGCATCTCATACAGATTTGGCTGTTTCCGTTCTCGGGCCATTTGGCCAATGCCTTGGCTTGACTGGGCTTGCCGACGCTCTGAAAATGCCATAGGGAAAGATTGGAAGAATGTGGCTGACTGTTCAGGAAGGTAAAAGAACCATACAAAAATTTAAATATACGACGTATCTGAAAATACCTGTAATACATGTCGTGTTCTGTATAGACCATGATTGGTTGCTTGTGTTGGGACTTGGGACTGATCGCCTGTGACAGTTTGTAAGCTTGCCATTGTTTGTATCTTATATTTTCTACAATACTAATAAGTATGTTCTATAAATATATCTGGTCCAAGTTAATTCGAAAAAATAAAAGCTCGAAGGAAGTTAGTTGCACTGGTGATGTCAAGTGTACTTGATGGTCCAAGTTAATCTGAAAAAAAAGAGAGCTCGAAGGAAGTTGCACCGGTGATGTCAGGTGTACTTGATCTACAACAGCTTACCTCGTGCGCTTAAGCAGTTGTACTGTCCTAATAATCATGAAAGTAGCATTATTAGACCACTAGTTGACTCAGATTTGACAACCAGATACGCAAGTGGTAACACCCATGGATAAAACGCAGTAGGTTAGTTGGCTGCTTTACTTTTATTCTTAAATTTACTATATCAAAATTTGGATCAATTTAATTAAATGAGTTTTGGGTCCACCCAATGAACTAGAAGAAGCATCCTGCTCACTGAAAAAATGTACAAAGTGGTGGTTATTGGTCCCTCGAGAACTGAGGGTGACAATGGCCCTGTTTGGTTTTCCAGTGCTAGAAACTGTTCACAACTTTGATCACTAATTAAAGGTATTAAATAAAGGTATTTTACAAAACTAATTTCAGAACCCTGCACTAGGAACCCTGAAGAATCTAATGAGGCCTTTGACCGCATGATTAGAGGATGGTTACTGTAGCATCACTATAGCCAATCATCGATTAATTAGGCTCATTAGATTCGTCTCGAAAAGTTACGCTCATCCGTGAAGAGGTTTTGCAAATAGACTTCATTTAGTACTCCATGCAAGAAAGATTCCCTCCGTGCTAGATGCTACACTAGACAACCAAGCGGGGCCAATATCGGAGGTTTATAGCGATGATTGACAATTCACAACAGCAATGAAAGCGACATTAAAAAGGGAACAAAAAAGAACAGCGATGCCTGCTGTCCATGACACATGGTCTCCAGGTCCATCCAGAGGCAGTAAAAGAAAAGAACGGAGTCGACAATGGTTGATCGGGTGGCGGAGCTTAGTGGAGACCAAATGACCCCTTCTGGTCCGACTTTTTTGTTTTTTTTCGTGAAAGAATTTTACAAATAGATTTCTAGCGAAAAAATTACAAAATGGATCTTATCCTCGGCGTCAAACGCCACGGCGCCGAGGTCACACGTCTCGGCGTCATAGCCTTTGACACCGAGGTCTAGGGCAATGGACGACGTGGACGGCACACGCGGTGGTGACATGGCGCAGACCTCGGCGCCGATATCCACGACGCCGAGCTCGGAAGCAGACAGGGACGCGACTATGAGACGACCACTACGAGTCTCACGCCGTGGTCCATCAGTTCCTTCATGGTATTCAACCCACGAGACACGGACATGACTACGAGCTTAGTGGAGACCAAAGGGGGTCAATGCCCCCCGGCCTAGCCAGATCTCCATTGAATGAACAGTAATTTAGCTACTATTTATACATGTCGGGTTGATCTATAGCTGAACTAGACATTTATTCAACCGCTTTATTGGCATTTTATCAGTGAGATACAAGGACTGAAATCTCAGGCTTGCCAGTTCAGAGAATCTTATGTTTGTGCCATTTTGATGTTAGTATTGATTATGATTATATACCATTCAAGTTAATTCGATAAAGAAAATTGCAATTCCAGGGGAGTTATACAGATAGCAACTGGGAAGGATCTGGGGCGCAGAGATTGAGAACAAATGTAAGTTTTTCATGAACGCATTACAAAGAGGGGAGGACAGGCAAACCCAACCTGTCAGCTTTGTGGATGTAGGCCGGAGAAGGCACTGCATATGATCACCTAATGCAGCTATGCTGCTGAAGTTTGGCGTCTGATGGCCACCTCTTACCAACGTGCACTTGCTCAGGAACTGCTGGTTGGAAGTGGGAACTGCTACTCGGTGCAAGCACAGGAAAACAAGCTGAACATAGAAGCGATCATATACACTGCTTGGAATATCTGGAATGAGAGATGCAGGCGTGTTTTTGAATTTTGATAACAAGGCTTATGTCACCACAAAATCTCGCCAACATCATTGGCGGTGACATCGTTGACTGCAGACCGTCGCTCCTATATATCTAATAGAAAATAGTAGCTTATAATATTCCTTTTCGTCCTTTGTAATTTTTTTAAAGGTTATTCGTCCTTTGTAATTTGTTTTTGGTTTTTGGACCACTTGGTCTTAACCTGCAAACACTCTTGCTTTCTTTTTTTTATCGAATACTTTGCGTATCTTTGCATTAAGGTAGAAGAGTTCATACAACGCTTGATCAAGCAACCCGGCATTCGGGTCAAGCAACCCTAGGTTAGACGACTAATACGGGATAGAAACGCAACCTAGGTAAAAGCAGTTCGATTATAACCTATTACTCATGAACCAAACAACCTAAATTGGAGGCACCCGCTCGGATCCACATCTCCCCTTGCTGCATGATCTGCCCGAGCAGTTGGTGCACCGTCCTGTCTTCTGCGCGAAATACACGAGCGTTCCTTTCCTTCCACAGTTCCCATGTGGTCAAAGCAAACAGCGTATCAAAACCTTTGCGTCGCACTTTGTGCCTGTAATTCCAATCTTGCAGTGTGTGACATGTTGTAATCCTAGGCCATTGGACGCCAAGAGCAGTTAGGACCACTTGGTCTTAACCTCTTGCTTTCTATTCTACGATGAATGGGCAGAGTAATTTGTTTTTGGTTTTAGGACCACTTGGTCTTAACCTACAATAATTAATGGGCAGAGCACCTTCCAGGTTTCCCTCAAATAAAGAAAACTGCTGAAAGCAAGTTGGTTCAAATCATGTGGCTAATTGTTCAAGCTGCTCAACTTGTGTTTATCCCATCGAAACGTTTCGAATTTGTTTATCCTCCAGAGGACTGTACAATGAAAATGTGCATATTGTTGTTACTGTTGTGATGGAGGCCTGTACCTAATTGCTTATTTGTTTGACATTTTGGATCGGTAATGAAGACGATGCCTCATGCCTGCTGTGGACGACAACTACAACGCCGGGTTTAAAACTTAAAAACCGCCTGGCCGAGTTGACAATAGCTGCTCTCAAACTCAATGGCGCTTCATCAACAAATGTGTTCAAATAAATATTCGGCATTATCTGGCTGTGTGATAATTATAAGGACTGAAACCTCAGGCTTGCCGTGCAGAGAAAACTTCAGGCACACCACTTTGATCGCAGGGAACAGGGTGCTGATTAAATAACCTAAACCAAATTTGAGGCACTTTCAAGAGCCTAACCTAACCTATACACAATGTGCTGGTGCAGTCAAAACCATTCGCGAGCCCGTGCCATCTCCTTCCTACCGGGGGAGGGTGCTCGGGTACAGCCCGCGGATGTACTGCGGCATGAAGTCGTGCCGCGTCAGGATCCCCACCACCGGCGGCCTCTGCACAAGCAAAACATTGGCAACTCCAGTCACATCCTCACAAGCCGGAGAAAAAGAGAAAAGAAGTGTCGGTTCATCGATCACTTACCCCCTGCGTCCTCGGCACGACGCACATGTGGCGGAGCCCGAGGCCACGGAACAGCACGGCGGCCTTCGCCAGCGACATGTTTTCCACCACGGTGTACGGCGACCGGTTGGTGATGGGGTGGAGGTCCACGTACATGTCCATCTCCTCCTCGCTCAGGTCCAGGTCCTCCACCTTGAGGCCCTTGCCGGACCCGGCCTTGGCGAAGTCGAAGGGCGCGAGCGTGCGGAACACCTCGGCGGCGCCGGTCTTGACGGGCGCCCTGGTGAAGATCCGCCCCTGCAGCAGCACCAGCAGGTGAGAGCGCAGAACCAGGCCGCACAGCTCCGGCGCCGGCGCGAACGGCGGCTCCTCGATCACGGGGAACCCGTTGTGGCCCGTGTGCCGGAGGGTCTCGACCACGGCGCCGACGCGCTCCACGCTGGAGAAGGTGATGAGCGGGCCGGACACCAGGTCGCCGGCCACCAGGCTCCGCATGCACGGCTCCGCGTGCGCCTCCAGGTAGGGGAGCCCCTTCATGCGCACCATCTGCTCGTACACCCCCTTGTTGAAGCAGTCAGCCAGCGTCTTGGCAATGAGCAGCACGAGCATGATGAGCGGCAGCAGGTGGAGGTCATTGGTCAGCTCCAGGAGGATGACGCATACAGACACCGTCATCCGCATGGTCCCGCCGAGGAAGGACGCCGCGCCGAGCAGCGCAAAGAGCCCCGGGTCGAGGCCGCTGATGGAGCCTAGCAGCATGCCGACCAACCGGCCGAATGAGGCGCCTGCTAGGATGACAGGGATGAAGAGGCCCGACGGCACGGCCACACCGTAGGTGATCACGCCCAGCGTGTAGACGGTCGTGAAGAAGGTCAGGAGCGTGGACACGCCGAATTCTCTATCTGTGCCGGCGCTGAAGAGGTTGCGGATGGCGTCGTCGTTGGTATTGAAGAAGAGGGATGCCAGCGCGTTGTAGTGCCCTGCCGGGCATTGGAAGTTCTTGAAGTTGCCAGAGCGGCCAATGGTCGGGCACTTTCCAGCGAGCTCGGGCGGGCAGGGCGTGCACGTCGTGAGCCAAGGCAAGCCAAAGGTGCAGCATGAGGTGATCACTGAGATGGTCACCGTCAAGACGATCTTGTAGCACGCCCCCTTCCTGCAAATATGAACGCTCAGTGGTCAGTGGCCTATGAAAATTGCTTTATAGAGCTACACGACTCAGATGACACTTACTCGTTGAGTAGGCTATATACACGAAGGATCCGGTCAACGAGAAAGTTGAAGAGAGCTCCGAGCAGCCCGCCGAGGATGCCGAGCAACATGACTGCGCCAAGGTCTGATATAGTGTATGTCGCTTGCCGTGAACTGAGATCGAACATTATCAGCCCTCCTTTGCCAAACAGGCCACAATGGCCACCGCGGCAGTAGTTGATTAGCGCGCGCAACACCATTGCCACCACTGCCGTCGTGGAGAAAGTCCTCCAGAGAAGCGCACTCCGCCACCTGAGAGATTGCAGCAGTGGGATCACTCATGTCGTTAGCAACAAAATGTGATGACATGTGCGTAATGGTGTTTCCCTCTATAATGGTTTCAGTTTTGAGGAATTACCATGATGTAACTTCTTCGAGCGCAAAGAGCACGCCGCCAACTGGCGCACGGAAGGCTGCTGCCACACCGGCTGCAGCTCCACAGGTGATGAGATCCCTGCGATCCAGATCATTCTTGAAGTACCTGATCCAGTTCCAGGTGAGGCCATACTTTCGTGACCCGCCTTGCCCCAGCAAGGAGGCAACACAAGCACCGGTATGCACCATGGGCCCTTCCTTGCCCAGCACAAACCCAGCAGAGACCCCTAATATTGAGCCAAAAATCTGCATTTGCAGTCATAAACATAGTAAATCAGAACGTCCACATCATCAGTATATCACAATAATGTAAAAAAACACAGCTTGAGGGAACCACCTTCACTAAGAGGGTACTAGGCGCTAAGATCGAGTGAGCATCGATGCCATTCAAATAGGCCTTAACCTCAGGGATGCCAGAACCGGCTGCTGCCGGGGCAATGTAAGCGCACAATGCAGCAGCCGCAGCGGCCAAGATTGTATTGCAACTGATGTATACTACAAACGCCACCACGTACCTGAAGATCCAAGTGATGTTAAACAAGGAAGACGATATTTGCAATTGAAACTTTTGTGCTAAGGTTGACAGTGCTGTGAGATCTGTACCGGTTCTGGAGCATGAGATTGCTCGTCAGGAGCAGCTTGAACCCCGCAATGTTTTCGACAGCAATGTTGCTGAAGAATCCAACTAGGGCAACCACTAAACCCACAAAGAGTGCCAGGACCCATTTAAGGAACTGGTATTGGAAGACCTGAAGTTTTCCTCTTGATCTCCAGTCTTGTTTGTACACATCATTCTCCACAATTCTGAAATCATCAGTGCAGTAATGTAAGAAAATGCATAAATAAAATTGGTTCTAACCTGCTGAGTGCTGACATTAGTTTCTCGGATCGAAATCCAGCCAAGTTTATTGCTACTAGCGAAAGTCGTTTGTAATGTGACATTTCTTTCAGACTCAGTACAAGGCTCCTATTTCATAGATTGGATCAACAACCAATCAAATAGCATATCCACTGGGAAAAAAAACTAGCATACCGATCTCTATACAAGTCCATTGGCAAAGCTAAAGGAAAAATAAATTGATTTCCGTTCAAGAGAAATCCAGGCAAGTTATACAGAGCGAACATGTCATTACAGCAACTGCATTCAGAATTTCAGATAGCTTGACTAAAGGTGTAATTGTCTAAGTTCTCCAGATTTGAAGAGCATTTATGTTGCAGGAGACACTGAATTTCCAATGATATCAAGGGCTGAAACGCCCACTACAACAAACAAAAAACAAAGACATTATTAACAGCACTTAAATTGAGGTGTTGTGGTAAACATATCTGAGAAACAAATAAAGTGCATGGAAGCACAAGGGCACGTACTCGTAATCGAGGCTCTCAATGGGGCAGGTATTGGCGCCGACGATGGCCATCTGCGAAGTCGTGTTCGTGCCACGCTTGCAGAGCAGTGGCCGATCCAGGTCCTCGACGTCCTTTTCCCACTTCACCGACCTCGTCGACACTGGAGTTGCAATGGGCGTCGCCAACGGCGTTGAGGGGGAGCTCTCGGCTCCACCCAAACCACTCTGTTTTGTAGCCATGACCATGATTTCCTCCTTTCACTTACAGAGGCAATCAAGGAGGTCGTCAGTTATTCATACTGCGATCAACAAAGCGCCTGGTTACGTGTGTATTAGATCAAATACTAAAGCATGATTTGAAAGTCGCTCGGAAATCCAAACAGCGTTCCATAATTTGTCGTCTTTGACAACCCTGGAGACATGTTGTATTTTATTCAAAAATTATTAAAAAGAAAAGATATGAACACGAGCATGCTCTACTTCAATCCTAACCAGTAACCAATTGTGTCTCGCTTTTTTCTCTCTTCTCGAATTCACAAGCATGCACTTCTCAGATGGCAATGCACGGCACGGCACGCGCGATCATCAATTCCAGTTGGTTACCAAAATTGTGCTATTGCATTGGCCACTCTCAGATCAGATTAATAAACAATCTGCATTGAACTTGCCGAATCAACAGAAGCAGCAGGATCAATCAATCAATCGATTGGAACTCACCAGAACGCCTCGGCATCCACTCGTGGGCTCCTCGCCGGCCTTCCCACCGAGGCGCCCGCCGCCTCGCTAGCTCGATCGATCTCACCGCGAAGCCGAGAGGATCCGACGACGTATCTGCAGCGTCCGCCCGCGCCAACCGGCCCGCCCTAGCTTGGAACTCTCCGACGAGAGGAATACGGCCGCTAAGCGCACGCGGTGTGGGGAGTGCCGGGAATTGCAAGGCAAGGGTGATTTGGTGGTGGCCAGGCGCGGAGGAGACGGCGGCAAGTTAGCAGCAGCCCAGGGCCCTCGCCACCGTTTAAATCCGACGGTGATCGGCGCGTGCCATGAGCGAATCGGCAACGAGCTCGTCCCGTTGGATCACGCGGGGGAAACCGTTTGGGAGTCGCATGGAACCCAGGGATCCAATGCAGCTACGACTATGGTTATCCAGTTGTAGTTTCCCCCAAAAGAAAAAGAAAAAGATTATCCACTTGTGATTTATTGAGAAAAACAGTGTCATGTTTATAAAACAAATCACACCTTTTTTTTCAAATAACAGATCACACCTTGATGCATTGATCCACATCGACTACTAGTACTACTCGTCAACGTTGTTGGATCTGAAATAGAGATAGAGAAGATTCTGCTGTTTTTTTTTTTTTTTTGAGAATCAGAAGATTGTGCTGCGGTCCGCACCGAAACTGAAGGCCCTATCCCTGACGTCTCCGTCCGTCTTAGCAAGTGGGCCCACTACCGCTTCAAACCCAGTCCTTCCTGGGCCCGAACACTTTAGCGTCACGGTGCAATACTATGGGCTTTACGGGCCTTGTGGCTGGTCAGCCCATCTAGAACTCTAACAGTTGCGTTAACGCGGTGTCCGGCGGCGGTCAGATGTGGAGGGCCAAATAAAACACACACAGGGGTAAACTCCCCAAATTTTCGCGGAAACCTCGAGACGACGCGTTGAGAAGATCGTCCACCGTGTCAGGGCCTCTCCTCGGAATTAACTAACTTCAACCTCCTCTGCCGGGTTGGTGTACAGCTTCTTGACGACAGTACATGCTACCCTAGCTATGAAGGCTGACATATCAAGAACTGCCATGCTCTATCTCAAATCTCTCACACTCGCCATAAAAATCGATCGCCTTTCGCGTCCTATGCTACTTTCGGACCGTACTTTAGGGTTCAGGCATGCGGTTATCGCTGAAGTCATCTCCTTTTTTTTTGATATAAGTCATCTCCTTTTCCTTGATCTCTCCTCCGATCCCCTCCTTCCCGGCCTGTTTTTATTCCGACGCCGCCTCCATCTGGCCAAAACTGAATCGCTTCGCTTTTCAGTTTTCCATGTATCTGAAATTCCGATCGGACTATACCTTTTCTCCTGCTCTGTTCATGCCTTGCTCGTGAGGAAGGGATGCTCGGAATCAGGAACTAGAGGCTGGAGTGCGCGTCCGTCGTGGAATCCCATGCTGGCCAATCCCGCAAGCCATGCATCGCGGCCATTGGCGCGGAGCTTAAAATCTCCTCTTCCTCGCCCGTCCATGTCGTCAGTACGTCCTGCAGCTTCATGCTCTCGATCGCGTGTTAGATTGGATCCGTAAGGTAACACTATCCTTTGGCGCCTAGCAGCTCGTCGCGCGTGCCGACGTGTGCGCTTGGTGCGTTCCTGTGCGACAAGGGCATGAAGGGCGCGCTCGACGATTTCAAAGTGATGCTCACGAGGAACGAGCCATTCACCGGCCTCGCCAAAGCTGTCGCGTTCCTTGTGATCTTCGCGCTCGGCGTCGTCGCCGGTCTCTGGGCGGCCGCCGGGGCTCGCCAGTCGTCCTACGCCAGCATAGTCCCGGGCCTCCCGGCCATCGTGCAGTTCCCAATCACCGCTGCGTACCAGCCGGGCGGTGGCGGTGACGGCGCCGACCCGGAAGCGGGCTTCACGGAGTTCGTGGCCCCGACGCGCCTCATGCACGACATGACGGACGAGGAGCTGTTCTGGCGCGCCACGCTGGTGCCGGCGGCCGCCGGGTACCCGTTCGAGCGGGTGCCCAAGGTGGCCTTCATGTTCCTCGCCGGCCACGGCGTCCTGCCGTTGGCGCCGCTCTGGGAACGTTTCTTCCGCGGCCACGAGGAGCACTTCTCCATCTACGTCCACGCGCCGCCGGGCGTGGCGATCAACGTCTCCGAGGACTCACCGTTCCACGGCAGGCAGATCCCCAGCCAGGTCGGTCGGTGGTGCATGACGATTGCGCGATCGAACCAATCGGTCGTCTAACTCGCGATCGCTTGATCGTCGTCTGATCCATCAACATATGTTTTGCTGATTTTCAGGAAACCTCGTGGGGCTCCGTGTCGCTGATGGACGCCGAGAAGCGCCTGCTGGCGAACGCGCTGCTCGACTTCTCCAACGAGCGGTTCGTGCTGCTCTCCGAGAGCTGCATCCCGGTGCACAACTTCACGACGGTGTACGAGTACCTCGTCGGGTCGGAGCACAGCTTCGTGGAGGTGTACTACCGGAACACCAAGCAGTGCCGCAACCGGTACAGCCGGCGCATGGCGCCCGACATCACGCTGCGGCAGTGGCGGAAGGGCTCGCAGTGGTTCGAGCTCAGCCGCGGCATCGCCACCAGCATCCTGACGGACACCAGGTACTACCCGCTGTTCCGGCGCCACTGCCGGCCGTCGTGCTACCCCGACGAGCACTACGTGCAGACGTACGTGGCCGTGCGCCACGGCGCGCGCAACTCGAACCGCACCGTGACGCACGTGGACTGGTCCACGGGCGGCGCCCACCCGATGGCGTACGGCGTCAGGGACGCCACGCCGGAGCTGGTCCGGAGCATCAGGACGAGCCGCGAGCCCTGCACGCGCAACTCCCGCTCGACGCCGACCTGCTACCTGTTCGCGAGGAAGTTCGCCCCTGACGCGCTCGCGCCGCTGCTCAACATGTCGGCGGCGGTCATGGAGTACTGAACTTCTTCTCGCCGGCGGCGGCAGTCGACACACCAGGAGCTCTTTCTGTCTTTGTAACTTCTTGCCTCGGATCACGCGTTAGTCGACAGCCATCGGCTGTAATTTTCTGTGACACCGTTGACCAATAGTCTTACACAATTCATGACTGGCTCATTTGCCGGCATCTTCTTGTTGCCGAAACTGGCACAGTGAGACGTGCGTGCCTGATCGACCCCAGGTGTATAGAGTTGTCGTCCCATGGCGTTGGCGCTGCAGGCGGCAGCAGCAACCACCTGCACTAACCAAGCTGCCGCCTACCAAACGCCAATTGGCATTGAACCACCAGGCACTAGTGGCCGCAACAGGTTCCGATTTGGTTGTGCTTTCTCATCCAACAAGGAACAGCGGGGGCCCAACGCCCCCGCGGCGCCAACCATTTCTCCCATCCAGCTCCTCCTCCGCTTTGCGATCCAACAACCAGGATCATTGCGTTCAATTCCCGCACTTCACTCGAGTACGAGCGCGGTTCCTGGTGTTGTCGTGGTCCAGTTCCATCGGCATCCTGCAGGCCCCGTCGCTGGCCCAAAGAAATGGCCCATCAGAGCAGCAGTGCAAGCTGCAAGGATTCGCTCGGGTAATACTATAATCCTCCTGTCTGAAACTCTGAATCGCATCAGGTATCAGGTGCAGACCAGTGATTAAAACGAAAGCTGTGCAAAAGCGTAAAGCAGAGCTGCAATTCCTCAGGCAAGGAAGGGATTAGCCAAAGCTGTCACAGGCAGGTGATGCTGCAGCCGGCAGTTCCGCAGAGTATTCTGTACATCTGTACCAGCTGCTTGTTGAACTCTCAAAAGGCCCATCAGGGAGGGCAGCTGAGCTGGGAGGATTAGCAGGTGAAGGTGGCATTTGGTATGGCAGTACAATCAACAATGCATGTTGTGGTGGTTACTGGACTGAATGAAGTGGAAGTAATAACCAGACGGCTGGTCAGGACAAAAAACAAAGGGAGGGAGCGAGATCTCATCAGAGTCCAGAACAAACACGTCCAGCTCATGCCACGAGCGTGTGGGGTATCCACGGAAGGCTTGGCTCACGTTTCATATCATATAAGAAAACCTGTATGTACAACGACGTCTCTCTCTCTCTCTCTTTTTATGTACTCACGCGCTATGATATGAGTATTAACATACGGCCAAGAAAACTTGATACGGTCGTCGGACCGGCGCCGGCACCACCACAAGCTCGGTCGATCGATCCGGATCAGCAGGGCCCTTTCAGGATCTCGGCAAGGCCGGCGCGCTGCTCGTCGGTGAGCTCCTTGGGGAAGACGACCTCGAACTTCACCTTGAGATCGCCCCGCGCGCCCTTCTGCTCGGGGATAGGCATCCCCTCGCCCCTGATCACCTTCTCGTGCCCGGGGCAGATGACCTCGTCGTGGAACGCGATGCTCACCTTCTTGCCGCTGAGGAGCCGGAACGAGAAGGACCAGCCGGTGAGCGCGCTCACCAGCGGCACCTCGGCCTTGAGCACCAGGTCGTTGCCCACGCGCTTGAACGTCGGGTGCTTCTTCTCGGAGACGGTGAAGACCGCGTCGGCGGGCAGGCACCCCGGCCGCTCGTCCCCCATGCCTTCGAACAAGACCTGCTTCCCTTTCTTCCACCCCGGCTTCACCATGACCATCTGGCTCACCTCCTTCTTAACGATTGACCTGCCCAAAAGAACGATCGAGCCATCAGTCCAGCTCTAGTGACGCGAATACTGCAGCCCAAGAGTGAGTACAAGGAGAAAGGGAGCTCAGGAGTCACTGTCTCTGAAAGAGAACACTCCTAGGCCACCGCCCTCACATGTAGAAGAATTATGAATTTTGCATATCGACCAAAAGGACCACTTCTTTGCTCGACAATAGATCCAAAATTGGGTATTAAAAGGCTTCAACAAACATGCACACGCATATGTGGCAAAGAGAGCATCTTCAAGCCTTGGGATTATCTTCTCAAGATAGGATCCCTAGCTGTACTAACCAAACATTGTTATCGTGGGCTTGTGTTAGGTAGGGTATTCTTGCAAGAATAGCATTGATACCCATAAGCAAGGGGAGGAGAAAAGGGTCACACCAAAGACTACTCGTGTAAAGGCTTCATGCCTACGTTCAAAAGCGAGCTAGATATTCCACTGACGAATGCAAAGATGTAAAAGCAGTCACCCCCACTGTAAAACAAGTGCTCCCGCCATATCCAGGAAAAAAGCAGAAAGGGATTGTGCTGGTGCACTGTTCATCGAGCGCTCCCCAGCTGTGTCGCAGCGAATTGGGGGGCACAGCACAAAGTGGAATGTCTGTCGCCATCAGGAAGGGCTCTGAATTCTTGCCTAACCTCAAGTTTCCAAGCATCGATTCATTGTTAATTCTGAATTCATATTAATGCTGCCCAGCTCTGCTTTGATTAAATTTTCCTCTTTGGTCTTTTGAGGAACAGAAAAGAATCAACTGACAAGTGATTGCTCGCCGGATTTCTAGTGAGGTTTTCAATCAATCTTTTGTTCATGGATTAGGTGAAGCCGCGTCGGAAGGTAGGGGAAAGCAGAGGAGAAGAGAGCAAGTACCCGTTCTTGGTGACGACGTCGCGGGTGAACTTGACGTCCTTCATGCAGCCGCGGCAGAGCTCCTCGAGGGTGCACTCGAGCTTGCGCTCCAGCGGCGGAGCCTTGCGCATGATGGAGCTGGAGAACTCGGCGAAGGCGCGCCGGCCGCCGGAGTTGCCGGAGCTGTACACCTTCTTGAACTCCCTCGCCGGCGTGCCGGGCGCGCTCCTCGTGAAGAAGTCGTCGCTTCGCGTCCTCTCCATGCGCGGCCCGACGCCGGCGCCGAGGCCGCCGCCGAACGCCCCGGCCGCCCTCTCGCCGGCCCGGCCGTCGTTGCACAGCCCGAACACGGCCCTGTTCTCCTGCTGGTCCAGGAGCGCCTGCGCGGGAAGAAACATCACGACACGGCACGCCGCAATGCACGAATCGAGCGCAATTCGCAGCAACGCGCGCACGGCACCGGCAGAACACGCCATCGGCGCTCACCTCGTAGGCCTCGCTGATGGCCTTGAAGCGCGCCTCGGCCTCGGGCTTGGACGACGGCGGGTGCTTGTCGGGGTGCCATTTCTTGACGAGGTTCTTGTACGCGGCCCGGATTTCCTGCGGCGAGGTGTCCTTGGGGAGGTTGAGGATCTTGTGGTACAGCTCCGGCGGGTTCCCCATCGGGGGTGACGCGAAGGACAGATGATGTTGCTCCTGCGGGCGGAGCGGCCAGGCGCAGGGGAAAGCAGAGAGAGTGCCGAGCTGGGAGGGGAGAGAAACGAGTCTGTCGTGGGTGGTTAAGTGAGCGGGTGAGAGCAGAAATAGAGTGAGCTAGAGAGAGGAGTGGCTTTTATGTAGGGTCGTCCATTTGAAAGGGGTTTTATAGAGAGAAAACACGGGAGAGAAAGACGTTACTGCAACTGTGAGTGTCTGTCATTTTGAAATGGAGGGTACGAGTTGTCGTACTTGTGGGACCATGGACCATAGAGGTCATTAGGGTGAATTGTTGGTAATGGACATGGACAAGGAATGAAGGGAGAGCGAGGAGGAGAGATCAAACAATGTAATCGTGTGGGATTTGTAGTTTTGTGTTTCATACTTTTGGGGCCATCCTATTATTACTTTTTTAAAATGCTAAATTAACCCTCTCAACTATAGACAGTGTCTCAATAACCACCTAAAGTATTTGTCAATTCAAATTACTCTCAAAACTATGTCGCAACTTATTCTTTAATATAATTTGTCTTTTTTGTTTCTCTACACATAATGGAGTTTCAAGTTTAAAACTTGCAAGTGTGATAGCTGACATTATAACTTATGTTAGAAAAATATATTATAATTTTTGAATTTTATTTTAATAGGCTAGGACATCTAATAAATTAATCATAAAATGTATAAAAATGAAGTGCAAAATTATGTTATATGATTCTCTACGAAATTTGAACTTAAAACATCATTTGTGTGGGAGAAAAAAAATACAAATCTTATTAAGAGAAAAATTGGACAAATTGACAAACTTGCGGAAGTAAATTGAATCAAAACATAATTTATGGAGTTAATCAAATTTTTGACCATACTTCAGGGGTCATTTAGACTATATCCTTACATTTTTAAATGAATCAAGAAGAAGAGTGGCTAGTTTCTATTATTGATATCGTTGTTGTTGGAAATGGAAAAGGAGATTTTGATGACCATGTAGCTCCGCAACTTTGCAAACTAATACATAAAACATATGAACCTTTATATTTACGGCGGAGTAAGTGTAAAATAGGGTAGTGTGAGCATATGTCACACGTCACATTAACGCATATAATCCGTAAAGTGCTGAGTGTGATGTCAAGTAGTCAAACACCCCGAAACAACTTCTTTTGAACAAGAAACTGTTGTTTTATTGTGGCTATGGCCCTGTTTGGATCCACCCTAGCTAAACTTTAGCTAGCTAATTTGACTAGACAGCTAAAATGTAGTTAGTTAAAATTTAGCTGGGTATGTTTGGATCCCTTAGCTAATTGATGTCTATGTATTATACTACTCTCTACTTCTTCCCTTAGTCTCCCTTCTCTCTCCATCCCTTTCTACCTTATCCTGAATTCTTTCCCGCGAGTGCACGAGGAGGTTCACTCGTGTAACGTCCCGACCCCCCGGGTCCGGGCCCGCTTACGCCTGGCAGCTTTCTAGGACCTCAAGAATTTTCCCACAGACCAACACATGTCTTTTCTGCGCACTTTGTCCTCACTCATGCGCACTCGGGAAGAACTTCCCGGTCGGTCGCCCATCGCTCCAGGCCAAGTACACTTAACCTCGGAGTTCTTTCGAGATGAGCTTCCGGAAAGAAGTTGCAACTTGTTGGTATGAGTATTCTATTAATCCTATTAAGCCTTGGGCCAGGATGTCACAACTCGTGGAGAGCTCAACCCGTGGGGACGCGGCGACCCATAGGGAGCTCCACACTAGGGGCCGCGGCGGCTGCTGGCTCCGGCTGGTACGCGGGATCCAATCGGTGCGGGCGGAACTCCACCACGCGCCGCCGCGGCGTCAGGCCGGAGTGGGGCGGGACTCCACCGCGCGCCTCCTGCCCGCTGGTCCATGACCGTGGTGCCCGGCGCCGGCCACTGCCGACCGCTCGGAAGGCTCCTCCTCCACGGCTCATGGGATCCGCTAGCGATGGAGCGACGGGGAACCTCCTCCTCCGCGGCTCGCTGTGGGGCTGCTCCGCCACCGAGGCCGCGTGCGGGCGCCGTGCCCCGGGCTCGGCCGCCGCGTTCCTGCCTTCCATCACGTATCCATCCAGCGGCAACAGAGAGAAAAAAAGGAGAGAAGCCGGTGGAGAGGGAGAGAGAAGAGCAGAGGCCTCGGGAGAAGAGAAAGGGTGATAAGAGGAGGGCAAAATCGTCTTTGAACATGTTTTAGTTGGTTTAGTTGGGTTGGAACAGCTAAAGAAAAGATGGGGTTCCCATTAGCTAGGAGCACTTTAGCTAGTTCTTTAGCTGGGCTGTTTGGATCCACCACAGCTAATTTTAGCCAGCTAAAGTTTAGCTGGTGGATCCAAACAGACCCATAAATATAGATTCATTTCAGTATCTTGCAGCTATCGTGCTGCACTATACCTGTATTTTATTGTAACTGTGTTCCAGGAAAGATTTCAATATATTTTTTTGCAGTTAAGATATAGAATACATGTGTGGATATAAATACAGATATGGAGATATTTTAATTTTCGTGCAGCTCAATAGATATGATTTTTTTCATGCGGCTAATAGATATATAATATTTTCTTGCTATTGTGATGTACTATATCTTTCCATTTATTGTGCCTCGCTATTCCTGAACAGATATAGATATAAATTAGCAGTTCGTTTTAAAAAAAAGCAATTTAAGTATCTTGCTCACCAACAAAGAAAATAAAAGAGTTTACCCTCATTGAATTGAATGCCTTAAATGCCGATTACACTTTTATTCCCACGTGCAGGAGGCCTTGTGCGTGCATGTCATACGTGCCGGACGTACGTGCCGGTGCCGCCGTGCCGGTCAGAGCCAGCTTTGCAATACTAACCCCTTTCTTTTCTATTCGATGGCGTACACGTACTGTTCCTTTGTCAAGGATCGCAAAGCGACGAGGACACGAGCCAGGCAGCCCCCAACGACTTCCACTACTGAACAAGAATAGCACTAGATTTACGCCAATTAACACCATCAAAGTGCTTCAGAATTACTAGAAATTAAAGCAGTTTAGCATCAGAGACCAGAGCACTCGAAGTCTCGAAGCCCAAGCGCGTCGGAGCCGATCGAGATCGATCCTGTCACGCTTCGATTCGATCCGCTGCTGCTGCTGCTGCTGCAGCCCCTGCTGTGGTGCAGGCAGGTGAATGAATGATTGATCGTCGAATAATAAGTACGGCACGGTTAGCGCTCAATAATTGTCCGTACCCGCAGCGTAACCAGCGGCGGCCTCTCGTGCTGCCCGCCAGCCGCCGCCGCGCGCGATCCAGATCAATCATCGACTCTCGCCCCTCCGTTTCCACTGTGCCGTCAGCTCGCGCTGCCACCCCGCGCCACCAGCCCACCAACGTCTCTCCGGCCACTGGAGGTCGCTATTGGCCCATGGGAAATCGAGACGCCACGCCATTGGCGAATGAAGGCAGATGGTGGAGCTAGCCGCACGACGCGTCTACTGACCAGTAGTGGAGGCGTACGGTCCGTATGGAGCAGCAGTGCGGAGCAGAGCAGATCGATCGGCGGACCAGTCAACAATCGCCATGCGCGCGCTTCCAGTCCCCTCTCCTTGGATTCTTCCTTCCGGGCACGGCCTCGCGCATGTGCGAGCGCGAGGAGGTCGCCAGGTCGGAGGCGCTTGATTGAATAGAAACGAAGGGACGAAGCCTCGTCGACCAGGCGCCTGCTCTGCGTCTATGGACACCTGCCCCGTGTCTCGTCGGCGTCGTCGCGGACGCCACACCACGTACTCGGCACAGTAGGGTAGTGCTGCTCTCGATCTGGGACAGGGCTCGCCGCTGGAGTGGCACGTAGAGGGCACGCACCGAGCAGTACCAACAAGGGCCACCGGCACAAGACGACGTGGGCAACATTTTAGTCAAGGCGATCGATGAATGGCGATAAAGCGGGGCAGCTTCGATCCGGATCGGACGGGATCGGAAGGGCATGAATGGATCGGAGGGAGCAACAGTGCGATGCGATCTGACGCTGCAGGAGGTTCTCCACGACAGCCACCAGCTGCAACTAGGCAGCCAGCACCAGCAGGGCGGGTAAAAAGGTACGGCGCTCGATGAGTTGAATTCGCTACAGCGCGCGCGTACGCCTAGGCTGCACGCCAACACGTGCTATAACAAAATCGGATACGGGCACCAATAATTCCACGTTCCCAGAGCGCGATCGGCCTTCGGTTTGGTGGTGGTGGCCGCTTCTGCTTCTCGATCGCCGGTGCCGCCACGCATATAGAATGGAGCCCCGGGTCCGGGGGTACCGACACCGCGCGGATCAGCGTAGGCCGCGGCCGAATCGGCCCCCGTCCGGAGCCCAGAGATGTTGGTCACATGCCCGCCACGTTACTACGTGCGTCGCGCCCTTGCACGCCCGAGAGAGGGACGCAGATATTTGATCAGCCCAGGGGAAATAGCAGAGCTCTCGTATCGTTTCTTCTCTTCACCATTGAAAAGGACAGGCACAAACCTGTTAACGACGAGAGGGAGCAAGAAGGGCCAAGGAGGACTACTGCTTGCGGTTAGGGGGTCACTTTTTGGCCGACAACGCTGCCAAATTGGAGCCATATTAATGCCCAGGAATTCAATGTTCTCGCGTCCCTTGATCCCAATCCGTGGACACCATCAGGCCGCACGTCACTGGGCCGTGCGTAGGGATGGGAATGCGCCGGGTCGACCCATTGGGTAGTTGGCCCGACCCAAAAAAGCAAGGCCAATGGGTCAGGTGGGTCGGCCTCAAATAGGAAAGGGGCCATAAGAGCCAGAACCTACCGACCCAATGGGTCAAGTAGGACCAACCCAAAACCTTATATTTGTGTTTTAAGATACTATTAATATTATTTGCATCTCTTATATATCTAAAAGTACTTGTATAAGTATAGTCAAAAATGTATTGGGCCGACCCATGCGGCCCATTGGCCATCGAGGCTATAGTAAACATCAAAATTGGGTCGACCCGTGGCCCTTAAAATTGGCCTTGAGGCCATAGGGGCCGGGTCCAAGGCCAGGGCCGGGCCGACCCATTCCCATCCCTAGCCGTGCGTGCCCCCGGAGGAGCAAATGTTCGCACCAAACCTTGAGGGATTAGTACTAACACTTCTACCAGAAATGTTAACCAATAGCAGCAGCAGCAGCAAGGAAAAAAGAAGAACCCAACAGGGCAGAGTGGTTGAGTCTTGAGTATATATGAAGGCTGGACCGGTTTGACCTTATTCTGCGTCCAGGTCAGGTCTATAGATATAGGTCTTACGTGCTACTTGATTTTGACACTTGAACCGAGATTAGTTACACAAGAAAAGCAGCGAGGTGAAATTCCGTGGACGCCAGTGGAAAGGAAGATGGGAAGAATCGATCGTGCTGAGTGGGGCAAACCATGCAGAATCTCTGCTGGTAGTTGTGATATCGGATCACCGTTTCTTGGTTTTCCGTTAGTTGGGAAAAAGAAAGCTTGCAGTAAAGCTGAAGCAAGAGCGATGGACTCCAATGATCAACTGAACCAAAGAGAAACCAATGATTTGCGTACAATATAGCCAATCTCTCGAATTTCCTTTTTAGCTATTGTACAGCTGATAGCCTGATAGGAAATGCAAACGGTATTTCCAGGATTTTCTTTATTTCGGGAAAATATACTTGTTGCAACGAAAGGTATGCTCTTCCTGTTGTTGGAGTTGACACTGAAACAGTGTGATGCGCACTGAGCCTGAGAACCTCAGATAGAGCTAATGACATGTGGATAGTTTCCTTTTCGCTCATGGTATACATTAACCTTTTGACTATATTAGTCCAATTTGTAGTGGCGCGAAATGTTTGGGAAAAAAGTAAGCATAATAACATTTTTTATTCAACATATGATATATAGGCAACACTCAGCATATTTCTGAAACTTTTTCTTTGTGTAGTTGAATTAAGATATATAGGCAACATATTGCTCTAGTTGCGGCTAGGGAGAGGGCCCTCCAATTAACCATGTCTGCAAAAGAGATCTGAAGTTGACAACATGATCATAAAATAGTCATTTTTCAAATTATTGACATGTTTATTGCTTTCAGGTTCTTGGAGCCTACCACTCGTTTTTTTTTAAAAAAAGAAAGCACTTGGAGCCTATATATATGTTAAATGGGACTGTGGTATTTCATTTCTCTTCAATCTTTTGCCTTTGTTTGATTGAGAATTAATATATGCCTTCCTGGTTGATGTCCTTGATCTTGTCCTCTTCTTTCCTGATGGAAGCTGAAGGCCACTTAGAAAACTGTCCGTTGATAGTGATATTTGCATGTTGGGAGATAGCAGGATAGCATGATTGGATTCCCGGTTACGTCATTACTGCAAACTAATAGGATTAGAACGCTCTGATGACAGTTTGGCATGTGCTTTACTGGTGTCCAAATCACAGCTGCCCCATCAGGTCCAAGGTAATTAGGTAAACCAGCACAATCATTTCTTTCTTCCAAGTTCTTGTCTTGGTTCTCCTCCATACAGCATGTCATTGTTGCAACCAGTGAAACGACCTGATGTAACCGCAATATACGACATCGTAGTAGCAGGGAATTCTATCACTTAAAGTGTCGGCAGATGGGGAAAGATATCCATCAGTCGTTCTGCCTAGATCCGCCAATTTATGCAGAAGCCCTATTTTTCGAAAAAAAAATCTTCAAGATGTAAACTTTCTGATGTTGGACTCAATAGCGACATGAGCAGCTGATTGACATTAATAACAACTTTAAAACGAAGAAGAAATATTTATTCCTTATGCCCTGTAAAGTGCCATTTTTTCTTTGTTGCATGTCCTCAGCCTTATCTTTTCCTTCATCAGGGATCAGTCTTCTGACGAGAGGCTTGTGTTAGTGGATAGCAGAGAGCTATCATATTGCTTATGTATGCTAAAATATCCAACATCGGCTAGTGTTTATAAATTATGTTATTCGCAAGAAGCTTGCATTGGTTTGTATTGCCTGCTACTAAAGCTCAGAGAAAAGAGATGCTGGGCCGGCCATGCCCATCTACGCTGGATGCTCCAATATACTCGGCACTCGCTATCTTAGATTATAATACTGCTTCCTGCGTGGAGTTAAGACATGGATAGCAGCTGAACACACCCTGGCTAGCTTATCTGCACCAACTACTAGACCAGTCTCCGGAAATGCACTGTCAAGTAGACAATAATCCATATGCTTTTGGCGACCAAATCTGGCCCCAAGTTGACTTTACCCCCAGAGAGGCAGAATTTAAAACTTTGATGCCATTTTACTGAGAAAGAGTCTGTAATTTTGCTTTTTTTTTTGAGCAAAAGCATATGATGCCTTAGAGTTGTATCAAACAACATGCATGCAGAGTATGCAGAAGAGGCAGGTCATGCAGGAACAAACGCACAACTTGTCACAAGTGCCATTTCCCCCTAAAAATACGGTCAGGATTATTCGTTAAACCCATGAATGCTACAGGCCAGAACTGGGGGATTTCCATTAGCTGAGATGTCGCCGGCTTCTGATGTAGCCGTCAAGGCGTCAACGATGTCAGTCCAAGACAATACTGGTTCAAATAAAATAAGAGCAAAGCTGAAAAGGAAGATACATGCAGCAATGTGCATAACATGCATAGGGCTGTTTAATTCCAGTAAAAGTTGAAAAGTGGTGAAAACTTTTTGTATTGGAAACGTGTTCTATGAGAGGGAGCACGGTTGTCAGTGTGAAAACTTTTTGGTAACTTTGGAAAGTTCCTGGAATTGAACAGGCCCTGGAGTCCACAAAAAATGTGACTATTCATATCATCTGGACTACTCAGGACGTGTTTAGTTCCCTCAATTTTGCACAAAGTTTTCACCTTGAGAACCGTGTCAGTTCATTTCTTCTCTCTGTGTACGCGGCCCAATGCATAATTTTTCACCCTTTTCACCGAGCTAAACACCCCTCAGTTTAATGGCCAGTTGAAGATTTACTACTGCACAGCCCAATGTCCGTACAGCACGAACAGATCCCAAGTACGCAAGCCAGATGCTACGGCAAATGGGGCACTAAGCTTAAGCTGGAGGTTTCGTCTCCCTCCATCTACAGCCCCCCACTGTGAACCTGGTGGTATCACTGTGGGGAAGCTCATTTGTGTCCCCCATTAGTGAGGAAACGACAAGCCATCTTTCTGACCTAGAATTTATGCATAGCCATGCATCATTGTCATTGGCTAATCCAGAAAGTTCATGACGCGACACAACATGAAGAGGGGGCAGTGGATGGATGGGCTTTATTCGAGTATTTAGTGCGATCTGATATTCATAACAGAGGGGATGCCAATTTAGAACACTGTCATGTGAAGTTCGTTCGTGGTTCCCAATCAAGCAGTTCATAGGGATCCTAATATACGATGCATTTGCTTGCGAGGATGACAAGTATCAATCACTATCCTTAACTGTCACCTTTCAGGACTCAGCTTTGGTCAGTGTTTAGCAACAACTTTCAAGTTTCAGCCATAACCTAAATCTAGGTAGATTTTCAAATCCAGGTTAACAAAGCATGTTATGCAACAAGCCCTACAATTTATACTTTTTATGAGCGCACTCGTAGGGAAGCCTGGAATGCATAACAGAGATTGATCACTAAGAACAGTCCGCTTCGACAGCAAGTGTTTTGGTGACTCCAGGGCACAAGTCTTTCCCAAAGCCCCCATCTGACAGGGAGACTGTACAGCTATTGGTGTTCAGACAGGCCTGCCAAGAACAACGCAAAAAAATGTTCAGTAAAAGTACGAAACTTTATATGGTCAACAGTAATATGTGGATCTTCTTAGAAAGCAATTGGACGTAGATCTCTATATAGTTTCCGCCGACAAACAATTACCAGACAGCTCATATGAATCTCATGGTTACTTTTTGGAATATAAAGTTAACCATTGTAGATGTTCTACCCAAGCCCCAATGGCCCCAAAAGGAAAAGTTCATCCCGATTATGTGGAACTGTAAAACGTAATATAATCCCAATTGCACTAACACTGCAAAGTCAGAACCCAGGACTGACACTGATCGAATTCCAAGACTAAGTTCATGTGCATTGATCCAAGTCCACATGCATCAACACATCTCAAAAAGTCAAAACTGAATAACTGATGGTCCATTGCTCTGATCTGGAGATCAGATTCATGTGCGCATTTGTGTCAGGAACCGAGAATAGTGTTGCAAACTTTACCTTCTCAACGACAGATAAGGAGTTCGGGTGGTGGCAGCTTCCCTTTTGGTACGATCTGCAAGATCCACTGGGGTTTCCCAAGCTCGCAAACTTTACTGAAGATATATTTTTGCCCTTGGGGCAAGACAATTGCACTTTGGCCGCAGCTGTGGCATCGTTTGTGGTACTTCTATCCCAAGACTCCAAGTCTATGGAAGGATAGTGCTCTGACACAAAGGAGCACACACTTGACACGACTCTTCTTGCAAAGGTGATCTTCGTGGGATCCCCACCCTTCTCCTCAAAAATCACAAGGGTGTTCCCTGATGGATGAAACCATGACCGTGGGACATGGTACCTAGACGTGCAAAGCAGATTATGAACTACAATATAATTTAAGAAAAAATAAATTATCGCTGTGAATTTTGCCAAATTCTGTTGCATTACCATCTCTGAGTTGGTTGCCCACAACCTGTTCTGCACTTGTCTGGATTAAATGTTCCCCTGTAGTTACAACTGGGAGTGCACCTATCATGAATGGAACTAGTCCTGGGCCAATACCTCCCAATGGCATTTCCATTCAACCAAGCCAGGCCTTTTCCCATAGACTGCATGTCTATCCCAACTGGGTCATCTCCTTGTGGAACATCAACATTTACCTAAAAGCTTGTTTCATTAGTATAAATGTAGCAGGTTGTGGAGAATCATCCCAAGAATGAAAATCATAGAAGCTTACCTTGTACCATGTCAAAGGTTGGTTTTTTGGTGGTTCGGATTGTGGTATCCACCGTTGGTTGCCACTCTGAGCAGGCTTGAACAAACTGTAGTATTCCCCTTCCAATCCAATCTATAAACAAATATAGAAAAAAAATGCATTTCCATCTCAATTCCAGGGTATATCACCAGGGGAAAAGAACTCTTATACTTTGTAAATAATTATGATTGAATCATATTAAATTCATCATGTAAATTCATATTAAATCATCGAATATATATTTGTCCGAAAATTTGAAAAATATCGGTGACAGTACCTTGTACGCCCAATTATTTGAAGACAAGTCTATAGCTCCATTTTTGAAACCAGATATGTTCACATTTGTAAGGCCTGCTCCTATCGATTCATAATAGGGTCCTGCATTCTTAAAGAGTGCATAAAGTCCTAATCAATATGGCAACCTTTTGCTCAAATTAGGTGTATGTTTCTCCAAAGAATGCCTAAATATTTTTCACACGGATACACCAAAGATAATCATGTTTAGTAGCAAGTTCTTACTTGTAAACCAACAGTCATACTCAGAAGGGCAAGTTCATTCTTCCCAGTTCTCAAGTTGATAGGCAACTCCACGGTGAAACTTGATTGTGAGCCATTACCATATGCACTACCTGGAGAGAGAGAGAAAGAGAGATATCCGCAACTAGTAATGATGGAGGGTTTGGAAAGAACTGTGAACGCTGTGGAAAAGTAAAGAACTGTGAAACCTAACGAGCTAGTGTCTAAGAGTCAGGGGTGCCGCAGAAGATGTATGGTTCAGCAGTGATCACTGATGCTGCTAGAAACATGAATTCTACCTCTCAATGGTATCTTTGACCACATAGGAATATATGGCTACTTCCAAGATTCATATGTGCTGAATAGGAACTATGGAAACCTCCCAGCAAAAACTGACTCAAAGGTTTACATTAAATGGATATTTTTCATTAGAAAGTAAGAATGAAGAACAAACCTATAAGCTCATTATTCAGGAAAGCATGGACCCCATGGCCTTTGGAGTCGATATTAAGAACAGTATGGTTCCCTTTCAAGGAGTAACTTCCATCCACACTAAAACTGCAGATGACATAAAAAACGAACTTTGTCACAGGTAGAACTGGAAAGTGCAACAAGATGGTTTGGAGCAAATCAACTTATAGGATCAATGGATACTAATGTCTCTCCTGTGTATTCATTCACTACGCAATAAGCTTACACAAAAGAGGCTGAAGTAAACTAACCTTGTTGTATACCATAGGTAGTCAGTGGAGTCCTTTGTTGTATTAATATGGTCCACAAATCCATTTCGGACGAAGTCATTTTTACCCCAAATCCCAGTTCTCTCTCTGAAAATGCTCCACCGATCGGATTTTGACGTTTGCAAACTTTCTGGAACCATGGTCACCATTGAAGTTTGAGATTGCACCTAAAGATCACCAATCATCAAGAACCATTGCAGACCTTAATTCTAGTTATATAAAAAGCCAAACTACATTGTTCTCCATAAGCTCATTACTACTAAATGGCTAGGCTATATAAATAATAAGAATTGTACAGTCTAATATTGGTTAAAGCCTAGTATTTCTACCTCTTTTTAATTATTTAGTTATTCGTTATTTATTTACCTGAGAAGAGCTTTATCCATTTTATCAACAAGGTTCCATAGCAAAAATATCTACAACACTGAATCTGTTCCTATTCTGAAATGACGAAAAGCACTAACAAAATCAAATACCTTCGCTGTGTTGAACACCACATTCTTGCAGTCCGGAAGTATACTAACTGACCAGGCAGGAAGATCATATTGCCTGTTACGGAAAGTGACAACTTTGTCCTTGTCTGAATCAATGTTTGCCAGGAATGCAACACATCCGCCAGACTGATCTGTGTAAATATCAGCCTGAAATAAATTCAGTGGGATTAGGAAAATGTGGGATGTAGGGAAAGAAAAGGAATGGTGATATGCAGTATGCAGTAACACATAAGCTGAATTAAAGTATGATGAGATTAGACAGATGATTTCATACCGACCTGCTAAAACAGCATTAATTGAGAAAACATAGTGGCATGTACAACATTAGCTATTAATTAGAAAGGTTGAACACTTGAACTTATACTGACATGTAACTGAGCTAAACATGTTGCATTTAACTGGATTACATTTTTAGCTCAGAAGTTATAACCCCCAAGAAAATACAGCTTACCTCTTGTTTAGGTCCAAGGGACATTAAGAATTTTGAAAGGTTGAATTATATTGACATGTAACTGAGCTAAACATGTTGCATTTAACTGGATTGCATTATTACCTCACACATGATAACCCCGATATAAGCTTACCTCTTGTTTAGGTCCCAGGGAAAGAGAAGTTGTGTTTCCATAAAGCAAGGTATACTCGCACAATTTTATAGATTTGTGAAGCTCCCTCAGATGCGCCCACTTTGGAAATCTCCGAAGACCTGAGTTTCAGATAAATTAACAACGTTAAGATGGTCAAAGGCTTAAGATCATTGATGCGATCCATAAGAGCAATAGAGCCAAACCATATTCATCAACTGGTGCATCATAGTCATAGCTAGTTGTAATGAATGGACCCCCAGTAGTGCGACCAAAGTTTGTTCCACCATGGTACTTCAAAAAGGATAGCAGAAACTTGATCAACTTTAGACAAGATGAAATTTCAATTTTACCAGGAAGGCGTACTGAATAATTATGATTGCACTATTTCTGATGCTTGAATGTCTCTAGCAGAATATAGTGCTTTTGCAAACCTATAATATGAAATGAGCTGATACACAAATCTTTATCAAGTTAGAATATGGGCAATGCAAAGGAGTTACCACATAGTAATTCTGAACACTGCCACCTTTCTCAAAAAATCGTGCAACGGAAAATGCAACATCTTCAGGTGGTCTGTGAGGATTACTTTCGCCAAAAGTCTGGAACCTACACAAACATTAAGGTGATAAATAACAGCAAATCATTTTGCTTCAATTTTGAGAATGAAGGAGAAACAAAGAAAATGCTGTGCGTAATTTGTTCCATACTATGTTATTAACAACACAATATATTTGTTTCTATTAGAAGTATGAAAAATAATACCATCCTGGCCAGTTCTCAGTCCACATCTTTGGCTTGGTTGGCGAATTTGGCTGGAAATTGTCGCAGTAGAATCCATTGCAAGTGTTTATCTGCAAATATCAATTTGAATGCATGAAAAATTCGGTAATGCATTGGAAATAGATAACTATACCAAGCATCTTACTATTACCCCCTCCATTTCAAAATACAATGACCTGGCATGGTCATTAAAATTATACTTTTGAAAAATTATAGAGAGGGAGAGATGCTAGAAAAGGAGAAAAATCCTAAAAATTATCACAGAAAAAACATAAAGATCCGGTCATCAATTCAGTACAATATAATCACCGTTGATGATAATAACCATAGGATCTATTACGTTTTCTAAAAATTATCCACACCTACCATTATAAATAAAAATTCTAAAGAAACTGCCTAAATCTATAACTGAATTACCCACCTCTACTATTATGTAAAATAATCTAAGGTAACCCCTAAATCTTCATCTATATTACCCACCAATGCCATCATGAAAATAATCTAAAATAGTCCCTGAATCTGAATCCCAATCCATATAAAAAAATTTATCCTAAAGTACTCCTATATATGCTTCTACATTACCCACTTATGCATTATACTAACATAAAAAATTAATTCAATGTATATATATGCATGATGCATGTCACCATGCAAATCATGTATATGTGCATGCAGGAACCGATGAGTATATCGATCTCCGTCACACACATAGCTCAAGCTAAGGTTTCAACTTTCAACTAAACACATGTCAAGCACACATGGAGTCTCTTAAAACTACTAATCTGTGATCACGGGTCGATGGACTAGTTAGTATAAGGGGAATTGGTCTGCAGGACACATTGCGCATGAATAGATGCCAAGATGCTGCAGTAAACTTGATGAAGAAAACAGCTGTGGAAGTATTCACTTCATCACTTGTAGTCCCAGGGATCACCGAAATTTTAAGCGATGAATAGAAGAATGAAAAACTGAAGTACAGGCAGTTGTCTGCCATTCAACTTTCTCTTTGTAATGTAATGTCCCTCAATCATAGTAGAAAAATTCAGGAGCATGTCATCATCCTCATTGTTAGCAAAGAAACATTGCACTTCTGTCTTGTGTCAATCGAAGAGTTTTCAGCAAAACATTGCAACTTGGGGGACAGTATTATTGACGGAGAAAATCATGTTTAACTGCTAATAAAAACAGTCGGGCATTGGATGAAGTAAACTAACCACAGGATTGGGAGCATCAGACTCCTGGCACATTATCCAAGGGACACCAGTGTTCTGAGCAACAGCCATACTAGCTGCCCACATTGCGTATGCCTTGCCGCCAGGATATGTTTGTTCATAATAATCTCCATATTCATTTTCTATCTGTGATGTTCGAAATTTGACTTCAAATAAGCCTGTTTCTTGTGAAAACATCAAAACTGAATATACAATACTAGATCAGCTATTATGACCTGAGCTAGGATAATGTTCCCTCCCTGCGAAGCAAACAGCTGCTCTTTCTTCATCATATTCACAATGTATGTTGTGAAGCTCTGCATATGGCTCTGCATCCAGAAAAATCACTACAGTTAGGACCAAACTAGAACGGTTACCACAGACACTTGATGAAATTCACATGTCCACCGCACCTTGAATGGCTCGTTGTTCGTCCGGAAAACCGTCCCTGGCACGTAATGCAACCACACAGGCACGCCTCTGAAACTCCACACACCATATGCATATTGATCACCAGGAAAACCAAAACAGTGCGATCGTAATAGTGAACTCATCAAATTACAACCAATCGTAATAGTGAAGAAAGGGCGCTGACCCATAGTTCCACTCGGCGGCGACGAACGGCCCGATGCGCAGGATCAAGAGCAGCCCGGCGTCCCTGACGACCTTGACGAATCGCACCAGGTCGAACCGGTCCTCGAAGTAGTACTGCAATCCAGTAAAATTCACCGCGTAGAAACCCCACATTGTTCAGAAGGTAAAACAACTGCAGAAACAGCATTTGATTCTGAAGCGGCGCGCGCGCGCGAACCTGGCCTGGGGCGATCTCATGGCCGTTCCAGAAGACGTAGGTCTCGATGCAGTCGGCGCCGCCGTCCTTGGCCTCGGCCACCAGCTTGGGCCACATCTGCGGGCACGGGGGGCGCAAAGTTTAGCACCGCCGTTGCTGCTACAATCGGTGCGCACGGGTAGAGGCTTGGTGTAGGGGCTGTTCGTACCTCGGGGACGCTGCGGGGGTAGTGGATGGAGGTGGAGATGATGAGGCGGCGGCGGCCGGCGATGATGAGGGAGCGGTGGTCGTACGTCACATTGGAGGCGGCGTCGAGCGACGGCAGCAGCAGAAGCAGTAGCAACAGTAGCAGGCGCGGAAGGGCGGAGAAGGAGGCCGCGGCGATGGCGGCCATGGTCGGAGCTGAGTTTGTACGGAGCACCGGTGGACGGTGGTGGCGGAGGCGGTGGTGGTGGGCCTGGTGGTATTAATAGCGGTACGCGGCGTGGAGGGAGAGCGAGCTGTGGTGGTGGCCGTAGGGGAACGCCGCGGCGGGGGGAGTGTTCCCGTGGTGGACAGCGATGTGCGACAGTGCGAGGCAGAGCAGAATTACTGCATGGCGCTGGGGTTTTGGGGTTGCCGGTGCCGTGGGATTGGATGCGGCGCCGCTCTCGCTGTGCCGTGCCCAGCGCGCGCGGCCACGGCGTTGGCCTTGCTTGCCAATCCCGAACCGCCGGCGCCGTTCCGCCAAAGTGAGAAAGGTAAAAACGTCCGTTCCGTTCCGTTCCGTTCCGTCCCACGACGACGACGCGGACTCCGTCATGCGGCGCCAACCGCCCATGTATGTACGACGAGCTCGCCGGCGGGCCAGCTGCCGCCGGTTCCCGGCGCGGGGCGCACGGCAGGATCCCACCCACGATCCTGGTGGCGGAACGGCCGATGCTGCGGGTGCGAGAAAAGTCGGGGCACGGCCGGGGCCGGCTGCAGGCCGCAGACGAGCGCGTGGCGTTTGGTTTGGACTTCGGACGCGCGCGGATGAGCGACAGGACTCGCCGACACGGCGCAGGGAACACCGGAACAGTGAACCGTGGAGCGACTCGGCGTCGCCCCGCATGTGACCTTAGTCAGGGCATGCGGACCCCGCGGACCCACGGCTTCTGCGGTAGTCCTCGTCCTGTGCACGCGTGGTGTGCAGGAGATAACGATGTGGCCGTACAGAATGGTTCAAAGATCTTCAAAGATCCGAGAACTCTATCCTTGGTCTGAGCTATATACACACTGCTCTTCAAATTGAACATCTGGTTAGTGGTTAGGCTGGTAAGGTTCTGGATAAAATCGAATTCCGAACCAATGCAGCATTTTTTTTCAAGAGATAGGTCGACGCGCAGTAGCACCACCTTTTCGTAACCATGTAGAATTTTTTTTAAAGAAAGCAGGAGCACTGCTAAATCATTTAAGAAGGAGAAGCAAGCAGTTCATACAATAGGTTGTGATTACATAAAAAACTAAAGGACTCGGATACATGCTCGGTAGTGGGATTAACATGAGTAAACTAGTTGATCATCGGGCTGCCACAGGCCTTGGCGCGCAGGTCCATCTCTTCTTTCAGTAGGAGAAAGACAGTCGGTGCAGGCGAGATCTTGCTGTCGAAAACTCTTCTATTCCTCTCCTTCCAAATGTTCCACGCGGTGTACATCATCACAGCCGCCTTTAATCTTCGTTGCTTCTTCGGGAGGCCCTGGAGCGATCTTGCCCACCAAGTCTCGATGTCGGTGTGTTGATCTAGGACCTGCACCAAGTCTGAAGTCCAAACTCTGACTCTTTCCCACACTTCTCTAGCGAAGGGACATTGTAGACACAAATGAACTGCACTCTCCGGTGCTTGATCGCACAGGGGGCAGTCAGGAGAGCACGGCCAACCCCTTGCTTGTAATTTGTCGGCCGTGAGAATCTTGGACTGAATGAGTAGCCACGCAAAGAACTTGTGCTTGCCCTCAGCTTGCGCTTGCCAGATATCGGTGCCGCTGAAGCTGCTGAAAGAACCGTTGAATTGGGCATTATAAGCCGATTTAGCTGAGTACTCCCGGTCTGCCGTCCAACGCCACGAAATTGTGTCTTCGTTATCGCTCAGAGTGAAAGTGCTAACGAGATCCCAGAGCTTGAAGAATTCCACCATCTCCTCAACACAGGACATGCGCCACAGCCCACGCGTCCAGTTCATGTTTTGCAAGTCCTCCCTGACGGTTCTGTGCTTTCTCCATGCCAACTTGTATAGATTTGGGGCGATATCGATTGGTGCTCTACCATTCAACCAAGTGGAATGCTAGAATTTCGCCTTTGCGCCGTTCCCAACTGTCACCACTGTGGAGACCCTGAACAATTGGCGATCAACATCACTAACTGGTGGCACAGTTCCCACCCATGGCCTTTCAGGTTGTGTCCATTCAAGCCATAGCCAACGCAGCCTCAGTGCCCTGCTGAAAAGATCGAGGTCCAGCACACCCAAACCTCCAAACTTTTTTGGTCTCTTCACTTTCTGCCATCTAACCAGACAATGTCCTCCATTGGCATCAGCTGCCCCCTTCCATAGGAAACTTCTTCTGATTTTGTCAATTTTCTTTATCGCCCATTTTCTGAGAGCAAACACTGAGAGGAAATAGACTGGGATGGAAGATAGCATTGCATTGATGAGTTTCAGCCTCCCTGCCCTGTTAATCAGGTTCCCTTTCCAACCCGGCAATCTTGCTGCTACTTTGTCGATTAGGGGCTGCACCTCCACCCTTTTGAGCTGTCGTGTGTGAAGTGGTAAACCCAAATACTTGCAAGGAAAAACCCCAACAGAGCATCTGAAACCGTCCATCACTGCCTGAATGTCCAGTTCATCACACCTGATTGGATAAACCGCGCTCTTGGCCTCATTTGCAACCAAACCAGAAGCAGCTGCAAATCCCGTGAGGATCTGCTTCAGTGCATTGATGTCTTCAGCCACTGGGTTAAGGAAGATTGCCGCGTCATCGGCAAAGAGACTTACTTTCAGCTTCGCTGTTCTAGATTGTAGAGGGGATAGGATCTCATGTGCTGTTGCCAAATCGAGCAACTTCTGCAGTGGTTCCATAGCAAGGATGAATAACATCGGGGATAGGGGATCCCCTTGCCTCAACCCTCTACGATGAGTGAACCATTGCCCTCTAGTGCCATTTAACATTACTGCTGACCTTGATGTGTGCAGCAGAGTGGAAACCCAGCTCCTCCATTTGGCCCCAAAACCGAATTCCTGAAGAACTTCCAGCAAGAAATCCCATCTAACGCTGTCAAAGGCCTTGGCAATATCTAGCTTTAGGAATAAGGAGGGGATCTTGGCTCTATGTAGTTCTTTTATCAAGTTGTGAGTGTACAGGAAGTTGTCTTGTATACACCGCCTCTTTATGAATGCGCTCTGTGCCTTTGACACCATTGTTTCCAAACAGTCGGCTAGTCTGTTTGCTAGAGTCTTGGAGATCAGCTTGCCAAAACTGTGTGCTAAACTGATCGGTCTAAAATCTCCAATGCACTTGGCATCCGCTCTTTTTGGTAGAAGGACCAGATGTCCATTGTTGAGGTGTCTGAAGTGCTAGTGGTGCTGGCTGTGGAAGTAATGCATAGCTGCCATGATGTCTTCCTTAATGGTGTTCCAAGAGTGCTTGTAAAAAGCTCCAATGAAGCCATCAGGGCCAGGAGCCTTGTCTGCCCCAATCTATTGTACTACAGTCTGCACCTCTTCATCAGTGAAAGGTACCTCCAAGTGTTCTAGGTTGTGTCCTTGAAAATTCAGCAGCTCCCAGTTCAGTGTATGTGATCTTTCAGTATGTGCCCCAAACTGAACCCTGAAATACTGATAAAGGCATTCCTCTTTTTCCCTATGTGTGTGCACAAATTCCCCATCATGTTGCAACTGCTGAATAAAATTTTTTCTTCTTCTTCCTGCAACCTGCAAGTAGAACAGCTTCTCCGAGGCCTCTTCTGCTCTGATCATTGTAAGTCTAGACTGTTGTTTTGCTCTGAGCTTTTCAATGGCCGCTAACCCCAGTAGCCGCACTTTGAGATCTCTTTTGAGGGCAATCTCAGCAGAGGATAGAGCTCTGTGTTCTTGCACTGTTTCTAGAATGGCGATCAACTGTCTGGCAGCATGCATAAGAAGTTTGTTATTTCCTATCTTTGATCTGGCCCATTTCCTCAATCTGGTCGCCGTGCGCTTCAACTTGATATGCAGACGAAGGAACGGGTTGTGTACAGAGCATGGTAGATTCCATGCCGCACTGACTTCGTCATGGTACCCCTGAATTCTCAGCCAGAATGACTCAAAACGGAAGCTCTGAAGGGTGGTACTGTTTCTCGTCCGACAAGGGTCAGCGGGCAGTGGTCCGAGACTGAACTGGATAGCGCCTGCAGACATGTATGCGGTAGCATCAGTTCCCACTGAATCGTGCAGAAAGCACGATCGATGCGTGTGTGGGTGTGATCATTGGTCCATGTGAATTTCCTTCCTCTTAGGCTGATCTCCCGCAGTTCTAGATCATGCACAAATGCTCTAAATTCCCCCATCAATCTTCTGTTGAGGTTGGAGTTGCTTTTATCACTTGCAGATAAAATCATGTTGAAGTCCCCCAAGATGAGCCATTTGTCTCCAGTAGCTGGCCGTAGTGACTTCAGTTCTTGGAGGAACCTAAGTTTTTCATTGTCCTCCTGAGGGCCATACACCACAGTGATCCACCACTCTTGCACAGTTGCAGTAGATTCAATTTTCGCAGTCACTGAGAATTCCCCAGTATTCACGATGCTTAGGCTGTAGTGATCTTCATCAGCTGCAAGGAGGATGCCTCCACGAGTACCATCAGCTGGGAGCGAGGCGAATGAATGTGCAAACTTGATGCCAACTGTCTCTGTCGGATATCAATATCCGACCCTCTCACCGACGGGTGGGACCACGCAGTTTCAGGAAGAAGATGGGCATAAGAAAACCCGAAGAGCATCGGATTAAGGGAGGATCGGTTTTCCCCTGACTCAGCCGACCCTCATCCGCCTCGGCCGACTCCCGTCCGCCTCGGCCGACTCCCGTCCGCCTCGGCCGACCCGCGTCCGCCTCGGCCGACCCCGTCCGCCTCGGCCGACCCTCGTCCGCCTCCCGTCCGCCTCGGCCGACCCTCGTCCGCCTCGGCCGACCCTCGTCCGCCTCGGCCGAACCACTCCTGTCGCTATCTCGCCCGACCTCTCTTCGTCTCGCCCGAGTCGGCGTGGGCCCGAGACGAAGTGGAGCGTCCGGAAGACCCGGCGCAAGGATGTGTCACCATACGCCCAAGCCATTTCCCATCGGAGGCCGCCCGACGAGTCTCCGGTTCGCCCGAGGGGTTCTCCGCTCCCGAGTGGTCTCCAGCTCCTCGGGTAAAACTACCCGGCCACGCCCCGGCCCGTCCGGCGCCGTACCCACTTGGTACTTGCCGCGTCAGAACATCATGGGTGTCCGTCCTTCGCCACGGCAGCCACAGTGGCGCCCGTCCCATCCGAACAGGAATGCTACAGCCCGGAGAAGGAATGCATGCGCTACACCGGGCACTCAAGTACGACCCCAGGCGTCCTCGGGCGACACCTGGAACCCGAGCAGGACACCTGGAGCGCCCGAGGACCTCGAGCAAGTCAACCACGACCCGGGAACCACCCGGGAGCTTACCCAGGAAGGCATCGACTCCAACCACCCGGGATGTACGATTCCGGGTCCGGCGGGGCGCCCACTCCGTCAACACCTGCTCCCGGTACGGCTCGGCGGACGGCGCTGGCTGAAGCTCTCGGGGGCAGTAACTCCCCTTGTAATTTTCTCCTTTTTACCCCCCACTCCCTTCTCCCCTTGAGGCTATAAAAGGGGACAAGGGGACATCAGTGGGGGGGGATTCGAACACGAGTCGAACGCTCAGCCACAGCACACACCACACGCTCATTCGCACCGCTCAGGGACTTGGGATCTTCTCCCTCTCCCGACTAGTTTGTACACCCCCACTACAGACTTGGACGACGAAGAAGAACACACGACACACATACACCAGAACACTCACGCTTAGACGCACTCAGAGACTTGGGAGCCCCTCCCTCTCTCGACCGCTTGTAACCCCTACTACGAGCAACGCGAGTAACACGAGCAGCCTCGAACTGGACGTAGGGCGTTCGTGCCCGAACCAGTATAATCCCTTGTGTCCTCTCGCGAACCATCCGGAGCCCAAACGCGCAATCCACTAATTTACTTGTTGGTTATTTCGCACACCGACAGTTGGCGCGCCAGGTAGGGGCCTTTGCGCGTTTCGGCGATCACCAGGCTTCGGATGGCCACTCACAGATCGAGCTGGACTCCTGGGACGCAGCTGCGTCTTGGGAGTTTGGATTTCATCATCACCGACGCTGGGGACTTGGAAAGAGTCGCTCTCCCCCCCCGGTCAGCTCTGCTGATGCTGACATCGCGACCGCCACCGAGGCCCTCGCGGACATCAGCATCAACGCCACTGGCGACGAAGCCGGCAACCCCCGCTCGAGGGCCAACGAGGCCCCACTGTGGGAGCAGCTCGAGATCTTCCTGGGGCCACGGCCCACGCAGGAAGACGTGCGCTGTACCAGGTTCGCCCTGGCGAACGTCGCTACTCAGCTTCTGGGAGGAGCCCCTCTCCCCCCGGAGATGCTGAACTACATCCCACCGTATGCGGTCCCATACGGTCTGCACAACGCGGCTGAGGTCGTGTCCCGCCTGGTGACGCGCCTCCTGGTCCCCACCCCGGCGGACAGCGAGTTCGTCGGGGTGATCGATCACGTCTCCGAATCGGTCTTCGACCTGTTGGACGATCCCGTTTCGGAGGCATCCGACACGGAGCTCGTCGGAGAAAGCCACCACCCCTCCCGGGAATGTTTCATGGCGGACACCCCCGACGGGGCGGAGGGAGAAGCGAGTGAGAGCGGCTCAGGGCCAGCGGGCCCTGACGACGGTCACCCGGTGGCCGACGCGCCCGTTGCTCCCGCTCCGGTTGCCGCCCAGGCCGCGGCAGCGGCAGGACAGCCAGCCCCGCCACGAGCGGCTACACCGCCACGACGCTCCCAAGCCGACGACGCCCGGCAACGCCGGGAGGAGCTCCAAGAGGCTCGCCGCCGGTTGGAGCAGGAGCGGGTGCGGATCGAGCAGGAGCGGGAGCGCATCGAGCGCGAGCTCCTGCAGGTCAGAGACGCGGCTCCGGCGCGGGAACGCGCTCGGGACGTGCAGCGCCAAATCGTCGACGATGACGGCGCCCCGCCCCCGTGTTTCGCTCACGCCGGGCAGAACATAGCCGCGGCTGCCATGCTCGTGAGAGGGCTCCCCCCGCCGGTGACCCCGGAGGCCCGCAAGGCGCAGCGGGAACTCGGCGAGCTGCTGGAGCGAGCCGCGGCGCAGCAGGCCGAGAGTTCGCAGTCGCGACGACGAGCGTCGCAGATGGCCCACCGCGGAGCCTCGAGACAGCCGGCCGCCGGGCGCGGCGGACGCGCCCAACAAGGGGACTCGGTACACCAGCCCCGTCCCCCCGGGGACGCGCTTCCGGTCCGACAACGGGTCGGCCCGATCCAGGATGCTCGGAGCATACTGGACGCCCGTCGGCGGCGACCCCCCGCGGGCGAACCCGAGCGACCGCGAGGACGCGTTCCCCGACGAGGCGGCCGGTACGACGACGACGACGAGGACGAGAGGACGCCGAGTCCGGAGGCGCCGGGACCGCGGGCTTTCAGCTCGCGGATCCGTGTGGCTCCTCGTCCCGCCAACTTTAGAGCCCCGTCGAACTTCCCGAGGTACGACGGGGAAACCGACCCCGAGCTCTGGCTCGAGGATTACCGACTCGCCTGCAGAGCCGGAGGAGCCGACGATGATGACTTCATCATCCACAACTTGCCGCTCCATCTGGCCGACTCGGCGCGGGCCTGGCTCCAGCATGTCCCCGCCGGACAAATCGGCAGCTGGTCCGACCTGAGGGAGGTCTTTGTGGGGAACTTCCAGGCGACCTATAACCGCCCTGGAAACCCATGGGATCTCAGGAGCTGCAGGCAGAAACAGGGGGAGACGCTACGGGAGTACATTAGGCGCTTCTCCCGGCAGTGCAACGAACTCCCCAACCTCGCTGACGCCGACGTCATCGGGGCGTTCGTCACCGGGACGACGTGTAAATCCCTCGTCCACAAACTCGGGCGGAAGAGTCCCCGCACCGCGAAGGAGCTGCTTGACATCGCTACGAGCCACGCGGCCGGCGAGGAAGCAGTGGGGGCCATCTTCCACCAGTCCGCTGACCCTAAGGGTAAGCAGACTGAGGATGCGGAAGGAGGCCCATCGGGGCCCCCCGCCAAGAAAAAGAGGAAAGGCAAGGGCAGGCGGCACGACGACGAGGCTGCCATGGTGGCCGCCGCCGACCCAAAGCCGACCCTCAAGCCCCCGACCGGGGAGGTCCCCGACCACTTCGAGAAGAAGTGGAACGGGCCCTGCCCGAATCACGGGTACCCTGTCAAGCACCTGTACAAGGATTGCTCCCTCATGAAGAAGTTCATGGCGGAGGGCTCCCGCAAGCCGGCGCCTCGGTCGAAGAGGCCCGACCCGGCCCCGCAGGAGCCGGGGGCGGACCAGAACATGGACGCCGACCCCTATCCGGAGCCGGACGGCTGCCTGATGATCTTCGGCGGCACGGAGGCGTCCGTAAGCAAAGGGCGAGCCAAGGCGGAGCGCCGAGAGGTGTATGCCGCCGAGCCGGCCACTCCGGCCTTCCTCAAGTGGTCGGAGGCGCCCATCACCTTCGATCGAACCGACCATCCGCAGTTCGTCCCGAGGCCGGGCAAGTACCCCCTCGTGGTTGATCCGGTCATAGGTCGGAAGCGCCTCACCAAGGTGCTGATGGACGGCGGGAGCGGGTTAAACATCCTCTACGCCGACACGCTCGACTCCATGGGGATTGACCGAGGGCGCGTTCGCCCGACTGGGGCGCCCTTCCACGGGGTAGTCCCTGGTAAACAGGCCGTCCCCCTCGGGCAGATCGATCTGCCCGTCACGTTTGGGTCCCCGACCAACTTTCGGACGGAGACCCTCACGTTCGAGGTGGTAGGATTCCACGGCGCCTACCACGCCATTCTGGGCCGCCCATGTTACGCGAAGTTCATGGCCGTTCCCAACTACACTTACCTCAAGCTCAAGATGCCGGGGCCGAAGGGGGTGATCACGGTGGGGTCGTCATTCCAACGGGCCCATCAGTGCGAGGTAGAAAGCTGCGAGCTGGCATCGGCCATCATCGCATCGACGGAAGAGCTGGCCCCAATCAAGGCGCGTCTCGTCGAAGAGGCGCCAGACTTCACCCAAGGCCTGGCGTCGTTCGAGCCGCTTGAGGGCACCAAGGAGGTTCAGCTGGACCCCGACCACCCGAGCGCAAAGGTGGCGCGGATCGGGACCAAGCTGTCCCCGAAATAGGAAGGCGCGCTCGTCGACTTCCTCCGCGCGAACGTTGACGTGTTTGCGTGGAAGCCCTCGGACATGCCGGGCATCCCGAGGGAAGTCGCCGAGCACTCCCTGGACATCCGAGCCGGGTCCCGACCCGTGAAGCAACGCCTTCGGCGCTTCGACGATGAGAAGCGTAAGGCGATCGGCGAGGAGATCGCAAAGCTCCTGGTGGCCGGCTTCATCAAGGAAGTGTATCATCCCGAGTGGTTAGCCAATCCCGTCCTGGTACGAAAAAAGAACGGGAAATGGAGAATGTGTGTCGATTATACTGCTCTTAACAAAGCGTGCCCAAAGGATTCCTTTCCGTTGCCGCGCATAGATCAGATAGTCGACTCGACCTCGGGGTGCGAAACCCTGTGCTTCCTTGATGCGTATTCCGGATACCACCAAATCGCGATGAAGGAGTCCGACCAGCTCGCGACTTCCTTCATCACCCCGTTCGGATCGTACTGTTACGTAACAATGCCGTTCGGGCTCAAAAACGCCGGCGCCACCTACCAAAGGTGTATGCTTAGGTGTTTCGACGAACTCATCGGACCGACCGTTGAGGCGTACGTGGACGACATCGTTGTCAAGTCCCGACAGGCCGACCGACTCGTGGCCGACCTGGAGAGCACGTTCGCCAAGCTTAGGGCGAACAGTGTTAAGCTCAACCCCGAGAAATGCGTCTTTGGGGTACCCAGGGGGATGCTCTTAGGTTTCATCGTGTCCCGCCGAGGGATAGAAGCCAACCCCGATAAGATCAACGCCATAACCAGGATGGGCCCGATTCAGAACCTGAAGGGGGTTCAGCGGGTCACGGGGTGTCTGGCCGCCTTGAGCCGGTTTATCTCGCGCCTCGGCGAGAAAGTCCTCCCGCTGTACCGCCTCTTGAAGAAATCTGAGCGGTTCATCTGGACGGATGAGGCCGAGACCGCGCTAAACCACATCAAGGCAATCTTGACAAATCCCCCGATCCTGGTCTCGCCGAACGACGGCGAGCCTCTTCTCCTCTACATCGCTGCCACCACACAGGTGGTGAGTGCGGCGTTGGTAGTGGAACGCGAAGAAGAGGGGCACGCCCTCAAGGTGCAGCGCCCGGTATACTTCGTGAGCGAGGTGCTCGCCGACACCAAGACAAGGTATCCGCAGATCCAGAAGTTGCTGTACGCCGTTCTCATCTCCAAGAGAAAGCTCCGCCACTACTTCGACTCGCACCCGGTCACGGTGGTGAGTTCTTTCCCTCTCGGTGAGATTATAAATAGCCCAGACTCGACGGGTCGGATTTCGAAATGGGCTATGGAGCTGATGGGTCAGGGCATTACCTATGCCCCGCGCACGGCCATCAAATCCCAAACCCTCGCCGACTTCGTCGCGGAATGGACCGAGGTCCAGCTGCCCACGGCCCCTGTTGATCAGGAGTACTGGGTCATGTACTTTGACGGCTCGTTGACTCGGACGGGAGCAGGGGTCGGCTTAGTTTTCGTTTCGCCTCTCGGAGTGCGAATGAAATACGTGATCCGGCTACACTTTCCTGCTTCCAACAACGCGGCCGAGTACGAGGCCTTGATAAACGGCCTGAGAATAGCCATCGAATTAGGAATTCGGTGCCTCGAGATTCGAGGCGATTCCCAGCTCGTGGTCGATCAGGTCATGAAAGAGTCGAGCTGCGAAAGCGAGACCATGGCCGCGTACTGTAAGGAAGTACGCAAGCTCGAGGACAAATTCGATGGCCTCGAGCTCCGGCACATCAAAAGGCGGTTCAACGAGGCCGCCGACGCCCTGGCCAAGAAAGCCTCCGGCCGGGAACCCGTCCCGACCGGAATCTTCGCCAGTGACCAACAACACCCTTCGATAAAGCTCCCCGCGTGCGGGGGTAGACCCCCAGGGTACCCAGAAGGCGGATTGGCCCAACCAGCAAGGGGCGGCCCAATCCGAGTACATCTGGATCGGTTTGTCGGACTGGCTGGCCCACCAGTCGGGGCCCACCAGTCGGGCGAACCGAATGGGCGCGACGACGCACGCAGCAAGGAAAGCACACGGCGTGTCTCGCAAGAAGCTCGGAGATCAGGATAAACTAGCCGGAATTGTAGGGAAAGATATCTGTAATCGTTATAGGATCAAATCCTTGTAATTCAGGTAGGTTACGATCTCTGGCCGACTTGTAACTCAAGGCAGCCGGACTATATAAGGCGCCTTGAGACCCCCCTCCAGAGCATCAACATCCATCAACATCTACGCTACAACCCACAATCACACAACCCTAGGACAGAACCCAACTACGGAGATCCTTCCAGGAACTTCATACACAGCAATACAATCGCCGCCAACACAGGACGTAGGGTGTTACGTCATCTCGACGGCCCGAACCTGTTCAATCCTTGCGTCTTGTGTTACCATCGACTTCTGATTCTCGATCTGTCCCTCAACAAATCAACCACGTAGGCTACCCTGTGTGGACTGCCGGGTCCAAACATCCGACAGTTGGCGCGCCAGGTAGGGGTTGATCGACGAGATCAATCTGCAAGCTCGATGGCATTCACTTCCGCCGTCATCACGCCGGCGACCACGAAGATTTCCATCGCTGAGGGGGCCATGTTCTTCTTCGGATCCATGGTCTTCACCGCTGGGCCCGAGGGAGAGCTCTCCTTCACCCGTGACGCCACCCCGGAGGAGACAGCGCCACGACTCGACGCTACGCCAGACGGGATCGTCACCATCACCACTCCGTCGCCAACCATCGCCAACCACTCGGCGACCGCGACGGCCGGCGTTGTTCTCCCGCCATCTGAAGGGAACGCGCCGTCTCCTACATCGCCGACTGCTTCGTCCACTCCGCCTCGACCACCCAGGGTGCAGGAGACGCCCGAACAACGAAGACGCCGATGGGCTGCACGCCAACGCCAGTTCGAGGCGGACATGGATCACGCCATCGCCTCCATCGGTGAATGCATTGAGCTCACCGAATCCGCTCGTCAGGGCATCGCCTCGCCGACTCGGTTCCCGCTGGGACTCAGGAACAGCGGAGCCGTCTACCAGCAAGCACTCGGCGAACGCATGGACGCCGACTACTCTCCAGATGCGATCCGGGAGGTCGATCTCATCACGGCCACCCAGATTGGATCTACTCCGGACGTCGCAGCGGCGCAGCACCCTCACCATCAAGATACGCCGACTCCACCCGAATCAACTCCGGCTTTCCCGCGGGTGACACGTGTCCTCCCTCCAAATAAGAGGATCACGCCAGCCAAGCGGGAGACGTTCGTCTCCGACATATCCGCCGACGAACCGACGGTCCAGGGCGAGGATCAAGCACGCCGTGACGCCAGGATCGGGCGTAACGGTGAAA